>OX422223.1:380990477-381590477 GCA_949130495.1 Sambucus nigra | reverse complement strand
ACCATGCCATCCTCAAAGCAATGGACAAACTGAAGTGACAAACAGAACGCTGCTGAATGGTTTGAAGAAATGATTGGATGATGCAAAAGCAAACTGGATCAACGAGCTACAATCAGTAATTTGGGCTTACCGAACTACTCCTCGAGTAGCAACTAGAGAATCACCATACATGTTGGCATTTAGAAGTGAGGCTGTCATACCTGCCGAGTTGGGTCTCCCAACACACAGGGTACTGAATTTCAATTCCCATGTCAGCGACTTAATGAGAAGACTGGATTTAAACATGCTCGAGGAAGTTAGAGAAGAAGCAGCCATTAGAAATGCTGCTTACCAGCAGCGAACAGCTCTGTTCTACAACAAAAGGGTGAAGAAGTGCGACCTGAAAGAAGGAGATTATGTTCTGAAGAAAGTAATTCAAAAACACAATAAGCTGGAAGCAAACTAGCATGGACCATACCGAGTTACAGAAGTTGTTCGACCAGGAACTTATCAAATAGAAACTTTAGAAGGCGAGGAGTTTAAGAATGCATGGAACGCAGAGCACCTACGCAAGTATTATCAATGATGTATATGTAACACAGTTCCATCAGTATGAATAAAACGAAGATATTCTGCCAAAGTCTCTCCTTTTATTGAGAATTTTTCGGGGAATACTAGTGCTACACACTACTCGGCAAAGCTTAGGCTGCTCAGCAAGATATTCCTAAAAATGCCAACTTCGGTTGGTTAGGAAACAAAATATTCCTAAAAATGCCAACTTCAGTTGGTTAGGAAACAAAATATTCCTAAAAACGCCAACCTCGGTTGGTTAGGAAACAAAATATTCCTAAAAATGACAACCTCGGTTGGTCAGGAAACAAAATATTCCTAAAAATGCCAACTTCAGTTGGTCAGGAAACGAAATATTCCTAAAAATGCCAACCTGTTTGGCTAGGAAACGAAATATTCCTAAAAATGCCAACTTGTTTGGCTAGGAAACGATATATTCCTAAAAATGCCAACCTGTTTGGATAGGAAACGATATATTCCTAAAAATGCCAACCAGTTTGGCTAGGAAACAAAATAGGCTCTCAAATGCCAACTTATGTTGGTCGAAAGGTACGTACATTCTCGAAAATGCCAACTTATGTTGGTCGGGAGGTAAGATTATTCCAGAAAGTGCAAAAGTTGCTAATTATGGTTGGTCGGGGATAAAAACCCACTAACTGTAGTTGGTCGACAAGTAGAATTTATCGACCTTGGTTGGTCGGACGCATTTTATGAAAAAGATAAAAATCTACCAAGTATGTCTGGTCGGGGATAAAAACCCACTAACTGTAGTTGGTCGACAAGCATAAGTTAACAACCTTAGTTGGTTGGAAAAAATTTAATAAACACTTTTATACTCATTACTTTATTAGTAAGTGATCGAGCAACATTATTGATACTTATAACTTTTTAATTGTTACTGAGATGGTTGACAAACAACCCAATATTGTTATCTTTTTAACAGATACGCATAAATATAAAGTGTTTGATAAATACAAGACAATAGCAATAAAGATTTGCAAACAAAAATGAAAGTCTTTCATTGAATTCAAAATAAATTACAAGTACAATGATATTGAAATGTATACTAACTATTACATTAAAAAATTCCTATTCTACTGGTCTCTTCCCCTCTGCTTTTGACACAGGTTCCTCGCCAGCAGGCGGATCATTTAAAGACAGAGGAGAATTGATGAAGTTAAGGTCCTTCAACATCTTGACATTCATTATGGATGGTCGGTCTAAGAGATGCTCGGGACGAGATACCTCAATTTGAGAATGTAAATTGTAGTCACCGAGATACTTTGAAATTAAATTCCGAGGAATGGCCCGATGAGGGATCCACTCCATCTCCAAATTGTATGGTAGCACAGGCAAGTCGAGCAAGCCGGGATCATGGTAATCCCACAGATAATGACCTTGTTCGAGCTTCAACACACCTAAGGCATCCAGTTAGCCTTGCTTGTAGCCCTCATTATTGGCATTCTTGATACGATCATCCAAGTGGAATAGTGCTTCGTTGTATCCAGCCATCCAGAACTCCCTGGGCTGTTTGTGGACTTGATATGTTAGCCTTTCTAGCTGCTCGTGGAGATTCTTGATGAAAATCTCCTTATTCTCCAAGACGAACTTCTGCGCAGAGAGATATTTTTCTAAGTCTCTAATCTTCTTTGACATGTCAGACAAAGCCTGGTTCTTCGCCATTAATTGGAAAGCTTGGTTCTCTAACGCAGACTGAGTTCTCTGTTCCGCGACAAGGACCCGAGCTGCTCTTCCTCGTCCCCGAGGAGCTCTTGCTCGACCGCGAGAAGATGTGGAAGGGCCCGACCTCTTCAAGTTGTTTAATTCATCCCTCAACTTGGCATTCTCAACCTCTAAGAATGAAAATCCCTCGTCAGTCACTGGGATTAGGGCTGTTGAAGAAGAAGCTGCAGACTTCAATTGTGATAGCTCTTTTTGCAAGTTGTTGTTCTCTTGCTCCAGCAGCTTGGCAATCTATCTGCACTCCTCGACCTCACCCTTCAAAGTTCTCTCCCTTACATCATACCCGGCAAAAAGCTTCTCGTAGCCCTTGTCAGCAACGATCAGCTTGTACTTTTTCTCATAACTCTCATGCAACGAGGCAGTGGATTCTTTATATTGAAGATGAAGGTCTTCAAGGGTGCCTTAGAGATCCTCGATCATTTTGTAGTAAGCCACATTATTGGCCACCGGTCGATCAAGAAGACACTTCAGGAACTGATATGCTTCCACTGCCTGTTCTGAAGCATCCTGGCCAAGGATGTCGGCAACTTGTGCATCATTCAAGTCTGTGTGACCAGCCTTGAAGTACTCATTACATTATCGCAGCAACTTTGTATCATGGACAGATAACAATTCCATCCTGGCCCGAAACTAGCAGAGAAAGAAAGAGCAATCATCAATAAGAAGAATAAGCAGAGTATGAATGAAAGATAGACAACAATATGCAAGAAAATTCAAGTTTTATTAGATCATACAATTCAGAGTTACAAGTTCTGGATTATATTTTACAAAAGAAGAAAAATATAAAGATAAGCCCGAACAACACTACCCCTTTTCCTTATCTCCCAAAACCTTCTCGGGAGGTTGGGAAGAGGAAGCAGGTTGCTCGAAGGTAACTGTGGGTTGTTCGGAGAGCACCAGCTGTTGCTCGGAAGAAGAAACGACTTGCTCGGCAGCATATTGGATGGTTGGGGGGTGATCTCCCATCACCATTGAAGACTCCTCAGAGGTATCTTCGTCCTCTTCTAATTCTTCTGGAGTAGGAGGGGGACCAGGGATATGTCTCTGGAAGAGCTCGGATCCCTAAAATACTTTAGACTGCCATAGTCCACTTGAGATACCATGGCAGTACACCCCTTGTTCCACCCCTTGTCCCAGCCAGAGCTGAAGGACTTCTTCAAAGTAGCTTTCCTCTTGGTCTTCTCCAAGGCAAGCTTCTCGGACAGCAGGTTCTCAGCAGCCTTCAATTTATTTTCTGCCTCCACCATCTGCCGACCTACTTCCTGAAGTTTGGCCAAATCCTCCTCGGCAGCCTTGAGTTTATTTTCCAACTCTCCAGCGGCTTTGAGCTTCTCTTCAAGATCCTTATTTACCTTCTCCGAGGCATTTATTCTCTTCTCCAACTCCTTGGAGGCATCAACAACTCGAGCTTTCTCCTGCTCGCTGGAGGCAAGTTTATTCTCCCAGACAGCTTTGTCATCAGCATATTTCTGGCGAGAATCTGCCAGAGACTTGGTAGCTTCTTCCAAAGTTCCTTCCACGCTGGACGAGGAGCAAGAAGCCTTAATTGCCTCATCCTTCTTCAGGATTATGTTAAAGTAGCTCGTCAACTGTGAACAGAAATAGAAAGCAAGTTAGAAACAGAAATGACAAAGGAAATATGAAAAATTGAAAGTAAAAAGACTTACTGAAGCAAGATGACGATCAGCCAAAGAAGTAACCATGTCCCGAGTAAGATTATATTCATTACCTTGGACCTAGGGAATGGTCCGGGACTTCACCGAGCTCATGGCAGAGCTCGGAGGAAAAAAAGTGGGAACTACAGTCCCAGCAGCTGGGGGCTGAGTAGTGGTGTCAGCCAAATTGACCGAGGAGCTTTTCTTCAGCCTCCTCGGGGGAACAGGTACAGATTCAACCAAGGAAGAATCCTTGGTCAGTGATATCACAATCACCTCTCCAGGAGCAGCAGACCTGCTCGGAGCCACTGCGGGCTTCTCGGCGACTTTAGCAGGAGCAGCCGGAGGAGCTGCATCAGTCTTCTTTGTCCCCTCCCTTGGGACATAAATCTTAATCCTTTTTACCTCCCCAGAACCGGAGGCAGTTTTCTCAAACAGAGCAGAAGTTCTTATTTTCTTCATCCTTTCACTTAAAGGAATATGGGATTCAGGCGATGAGCTTGTGGAAGCTGGAACTGGCTCTGATTCACTAATCACTGGACGAGCAGTGAAGGAAGTGGTGTAGCTCTTGTACTGGAGCAGATACGAAGCTGATCTAATGTGCTCGTCGGCAATACTTTGATGCAGACTCCAGATAAGTTTCAAATTCCTTATATTGACATCTGCCTCTTTGGGGCACTTTCTCTTGCTATCAACTACAAATAAATAAACATGGTTATCAGTGGCACATTTTATCAAACACAAAAGAAGCATAATTTCAAAATAAAATGAAATAAAAATAACCTATCCCATTGCCATAAGGAGGGCATCTGGGACCCTGGTAAACCTCATCTCCAGTCAATGGGGGGTGTTGCTAATTTTTATGACAACCCCATGTTCAAAATAATCCCTATTGGCATCAGGGAGATTAACTACTAAGGCTCTGTTTAAAAATCTAGTTTTTAAATAATAAATATTTTCATTGGCTGCCCATCTATAGCAGTACATGATTTCTTGAATTCCTATACGAGTTCCATGCACTTGATTTAACCTATGCACCCCATTAACTATTCTCCAGGTGTTGGGGGCTATTCGTGCAAGAACAACGTCAAAATACTGACAGAATTCCAGACACAAGGAATTCGGTGGAAAAGAAAATCCACACTCGGCAAAAAAGAGACTAGGGAACCAATGTCCCTCAGCCAAATGGAAGTAATTAGAAGGCTCAGAAAGCTCTTCCAAGACAACCCAGGAGGGAATGGAGAAATCATAACAAAATTTCTCAAGAGACTCAACAGGGTAAACCATAGTGAATAAAGAAATAAAGATGAAGGAAGAAGATCTTACAGGAAAAGAATGGATCTGCTGACAACGAACGACGAAAAAGATGAACGCACAAGAGAGTAGGAAGAGACGACGTAAAACTCAAAAGACAAAAATTTGGAAAGGTAGAAGACGATGGGAGCGTCTGTGAAGTTTAAATACCTTGCCTTGGGAAATGTTGAAGTAATGATTACAAAAAAGGATGATTACGTTATCGGCGGCTAAAAAGATGAAATGTAGCGCGGGAATCGAAGCGGACAACAGTGGCTAAGAAGACGAAAAGTAACGCGGGAATCGAAGCACACAAAAAAGTCCAAAAAAGCATGATTCTACGAATTGGGAAGGAGAAATAAATACAAGGGAAACGCTCCTAAAAATCAGGAAGACTATTTAAAGCTACCATAATCCGAGAAAGAATGTTCCATACTCCTCAAATTTCGAACTATGAAACATTGGGGGCTTCTGTTGATACGAAAATTAATCTGCTGATATAGACCAATCATATGAAGACACGTGGCTATCTACATGGAAACAACAAATACTTCCGAGGAACCCACTCGCTCCGAGGAACAAGGCTACAACGAGGAAGACTAGTTCCTCGAGGAACTCACAAGCTCCGAGGAACAATGCCTCTCCGAGGAACTCTTAAATACCGAGAAGCTTAGGCGGTCCGAGCTGCACCTCGAAGCAGGATACCAACAGTTTAAATGCTCATTAAATGCTTATCATTTGGATGCGCACGCAAAGAGGGCATTAAATGTATTACCCTTTCATATGTATATCATTTAATGTAGTACCCTTTCACATTACAGCCTCAGGACTATAAATACATTGGACAATCCTCATTGTACAGGGACCCCAGACCGGAATTTCTTGAGATAACTTATAATCGAGAATTCCCAAACACTCAGCAATAAAACAACAGTGGATGTAGGCCATTCTTATAAGGCTGAACCACTTTAAAATTCTTTGTCTCATTTATTTATCTATGATTGAATTATTAGAGTGATCTAATTTTTTACATTGTGTATTTTATTAACCTATTCAAACCATGACGTATCCTATTTTATTTATACTTGTCATGTGTTCGTTTCCATATCATATCGGATAAGATTCACACATTCATATCCATGCTTCCTGCAATTGATGCATATAGTTGAGTTTTTCACGAAAATGTGAATTGAAATACACTATAAAATTTTGACGACTAACATGAAGTGTTAGACTATTTTACATGGTAAAAATGACTAAAATTTATTTTACCCGTGTAGTTAAAACCCCTGTGTTATAGAATTTTCGAGTTTTATTGGCATTTATTTTGTCACTCCACTGATAAAAACTAAAATATAATAGTAAAATTGGGGTCACAAAGTAAATTCCATCCATATTAAAAATTAAAAATAAAGTGAAAAAATGTTGACATTACAAAACAAATTCTCCCCAAAGGACAATTATATTGGTACTGTTATAAATGTGGAGGTATCGAATATATGTGGACGCATAATACACTCTAAAGATAAAAGCACGACAATGTCATTCAAGAAGCATGAGGTGTCAAGCATCTGAGTTGGAAGTATGACAATGTCATGCTAGAAGCATGAGGTGTCGAGCACGCAAAATAAAAGCAAAAAAATTCAAAACTAAAGCACGACACATCAAATCTACAAGCATAAAAAAACAAAGCTAGTTGTTGACTCCTCATGCTGACACACCAGTTTGTGTTTATCTATAAATACTCTCTCATGATTGTACTTTGAAATATACTTCTGAAACCAATATAATACAATCTTGAATATTTTGAAACACATTTTTAAAAGTTCCATTTCATTCAAAATGTTATTATCACAATTTTGCTTATCAGTTGATATTCTACGCTGCTACTAAAATCATATCTATTCTTCATTTCAACTACAGTTGGTATCATCTATATTATCTAATAAATTTATTATAATTTATTACCATGTATTCATATATTATTTAGTAAGAAACGTATTTGAACATTCAACATCTTTTCCTATGGACATGATACAATTTTTTCTTTATTATAATTTTTTTTACTATTTTCAAATTAAAACTTATTGTTTTGTATCTCAAAAAATTTATGGCTATGTAGAATCTTGAAAAAATGATTTTATTGTGTTGGACATATATGAAAATAATTATCTTTCATGGATTATAGATGCTAAAACACATCATGAAGATATGAATTTGGGGTACATCGTTAAAGTTGAAAATAATGCCTCCCTGCGGGACCGTGCTAAATCCATGATATTTTTACGCCACCGTATCCATAAACGATTTAAAAGTGAATATCTCATAGTTAAGGACCTGCAGCTCCTTTGGACTAGTGTGAGAGAAAACTATGACTATCAGTGGACTATTATACTCACCAAAGTTCATCATGAATGGTCACACTTACTATTTTAAGATTTTTAAAATGTTTCTGAGTATAACTCATCATTATTTAGTATTACCACATAACTGAAATCGTGTTGTCATACTGTAAGTGAAGAGGATATGCTTTAGAAAACATATTCAACATTTTATAGCGATAATATTATTCTACAAAAACAATATCGACAGTGTCATTACCATAAGTACTCGACATTGATATATGTTGTTCTTGTTGGTGAACAACATAACAAACTTTAAAGAGAAATCATGAATTTTGTCCGATCAGATCTACACCAATGCATGAAGCACTTGAAAAACATTTTGGCAGTCGTGGACATGGACGACGATGTGGCTCCAAAAGTGGTTGCGGATGAGGTTATGGTCGTGGTCATGGCCGACAAAGCTATTATAATCTTGAAGGGTTTAAAAAACATGAGTTTGGTCATAAAAATATTATAAAATTACTATAGCACTAGAATTGGAATATTATTCAGGCAAAGAAAGAAGAGTGAGGTGCTGTGCAAAACCAATACAACAATATTTATTATTAATGTGGCATGAAAGGTCATTGGTTTAAAACATGTCGTACAAAAAAACATTTGGTGAAATTATATCAGGAATCACTAAAAGATAAAGGGAAAGATATTGAAGTAAATTTCAATGATGTTTTGGACTCTGATGGTCCCGTTGACATTATTAGCCATGAAGTGTCAGATTTCTTTAAGGATCCTAACGGTTGAATTGATCACCTAATTGGTGATAGGTCTGTTTCCACCAATTAAAGTTATTTTTAAGACATTTTATTATATGTAAGTTAGTTTTCCTTATAGCTGGTAGTACTACAGATTTCTTATAATGTTACTTATCTTTATATATGTGAGAATTTTATCAAAGTTTGAAAGAGTGCGCGTGCGTTCAAAATAGAAATATTATTTAATTAAACTCGGTTTTATCAATTAAGTCCTAAACATTCAGCTATATGTGGTTGAACAAGATGATGAAACATGCAAGAACATTCAAACACAAATATGTGAGGAAAAATCCCCCAAAGGTGCAAAACCATTTATTTTCATTATAATATTGTAACATACAATTTTTCGGATTACAATGAAAATACAGTGACACGGAATTACCCACAGGCGTCGAATCTGTAGTCGGCGGCTGGAAGTTTCCCTTTCTAGGAGGGCAGCAATGAAGAAGAAGGACGGTCTTCGCCAGAAGGGTATGAACAAACACACGAGTGTGTTCTTGGGTTGCAAAACAGATTCACAAGGGTTTGGCTATGTGGTGTGAATCAAACAAGAATCTTGGGACTCACAAAGGTGAAGACTTAGAGCTTTAGGACTCTGAAAATCGTCTATGAAAGTCTTGCTAAACATATCCCCGAAGATGGTTTATAAAGGAAAAACTGGACCTGAAGAATCTCTGCACGATCTGCTCGAATTTATCCCAGGCGGACCGGTCCGGTATGGATGCAGATCGGTCCGAGGTCGGACCGGTTCATTTTCTTAAGGAGATTCTTCGGTTCGCATTCAATCCGGGATCTACTGGTTTCTGAGAAAAACGAATAGGTTCTAGTAGAGGGCGGATCGATCTGGGGGTCGGACCGATTCTTTTTCCAAAAGGGGCGGATCGGTCTGGGGCGGACCGGTTCTTTTTTAAAACAGGCGGATCGGTCCGGCTATCTAGAAAATTAATTCCTTGATTTCTTTGATATTCGGATCCATTGATGACGATGCAAGCTTGAATATCTTCATTGGTGTAACGGTGTACGACATATAATTGATAATGGATAAAAATGTCCTTACAAATCTCCCCCTATGTCTATGCCGGTACAAACATAAAAACAAACATATGAATTATCAAATATCAAAATGCCTATACAAATCTACCCTTCCATAAACCCAAAACTGGAACGATACAAATGAATAAGACTTCATCGTTTGCTCTTAGAATCTTTAGGAATCTCAACGCTTTTCTCATCAGGGTGTGCAACTCAGAGATCATCAAAGTAGTACCTACACACATGAGACAAAGCAAAACACCAAGTGACGTATCGAGTTTGAAATAAGATAAACATAGATACCAAAATATGATGAAAGCATACTTTATCAAATCTTAAAAAACTCCCTCAACATTCAAACTCCCCCATAAAATGATAATTCTTTCTCCCCTTTTTTATGATGTTCTCAAATAGAAAAATGAGAAGAATGAATCAAATAAGCAAAATCGGGGTGTCACGGTACACAAAACAGGGCATCAAATAATATGGTAAACGTGCTTTTGCAAGGAGATGCTCGGAAACAAATGCACAAACTATTTTTTGATTTTTCAATTATTTAAACAAAGATAAGATACATTTGAAATATACTACAAAAATCACACCATGGATTTAGACTCAAATCAACCAAGTCATGGAAATGGAACGAATGGCTGCGAACACATTCGATAGGAAAATCAACGCAATCAATCATATGTGCATGATGCATATGTGTACTCCTAACGAATGAACATCAAAACTATCCTTAGGTGAAAAGATTATTGAATTTAGATGACATCGACTTATGCAAATCAACAAATCAAAGTTAAAATGATTTCCACCCCAATAACGTCTAAAACTATTTAGCGCATTTTCAAGCATTTTAAGGAAGTGCAAACCCATTTTAAATTCTCCAACCAAACTCCCTCATATATATTTTCTTTTAGAGGTAATCTAAATTCTCAAACTTTGGAGAATTGGTGCAAAAACCTAAATGACCCCTTTTTGGCATGAATATCTTTTTATTGCCTTTTAATTTTTCGAGCTCTTTTAACCTTTTTGGACCTCGGATAATAAAATTCCTCCAGTTTTTAGGTCCTTTTTAACGGTGACTTAGTATTCGTAAAGGCATAATGAACCTTTCGCAGCCCTTCCCCGTTTTAAAATAAAGCACACAAACTCACAAAACGGTTCTTATATGCACAATTTTCTTAGCAAAATTTATCACGCTAGGTTTGTTTTAAGGACAGAATTGAAGTAAAAACACTCAACCAACATGTGATAAGACAAGCACAATAATCAAACAAATCCGTGCATGTGTGTAATAAAGGAAATATGAGTCAAACATGTAGGAAGTAACACTTAATTACATCTTAATGACTCCAAACATTATAAAGCACATGGATGAATTGACATATTGTCTCAAAAATACTATCATATAGTCACATGAAAATAATGGAATGATGTTGTGACTCGGTCATCCTAAGTGTTCATCCATAAACGGTGCAAACAAAAAAACAAAAATCTTTTTGAGCCTTTTTTTTTAAATTTAACAAAATAAAATCTTTTTGAGCCTTTCTAAAATATTTATAAAAAGAAAATCCTTTTGGAATTTTTCAAAAAAAATAAAGAAAAGCAAAACATATGATACAAGCTAGCAATAGGCATCAGATGATATGAAATAAATGCAACCTATGCTAGACACGGACCAACCCTTCAGTCAACTGTGCAAATCCCCAAAGATTTCCTAAGACTCTCGAATCTAAGGGCATCTAAAGGTTTCGTGAAAATATCGGCTAACTGACAGTCGGTGGGTACGAAATTCAGGGATACGATTTTCTCCTCAACTAACTGACGTATAAAGTGCTAGCGTATCCTGATGTGCTTTGTACGTTAATGCTGGACTGGATTGCGGGATATGTGTATCGCGCTCGTGTTATCACAGGAAATGGTCATGGTGTCCTGTGAAATCCCATAATCCTTCAGCATCTGCTTCATCCACAAGAGTTGCATGCAACAACTCCCGACGGCAATGTACTCAGCCTCCGTAGTGGACAAAGAGAAGGAGTTTTGCTTCTTGCTCAACCAGGAGACAAGAGCAGAACCAAAATAGAAACACCCACCAGAAGTGCTCTTACAACCATCTACATCCTCATCCCAATCAGCATGTGAATAAGCAGATAAATGGTCATTGGTATCAAAGGAATACCAAATACCATATGAGAGAGTCCCACCCACATATTTGATAATACATTTTAGAGTGAGTAAGTGTGACTCTTTTGAGGATGCCTGATATCGCACACAGACTCCAACACTAAAGGCTATGTCGGGATGACTGGCAGTCAAGTAGAGGAGACTACCTATCATACTCCGATACAAGGTTTGCTCTACGTCCTTGCCTGAAGTGTCCTTACTAAGCTTGAAAGAAGTACTCATAGTTGTACGTGCATGCTTAGCGAAGTCTAAACCAAATTTCTTCACTAGGTCTCGTGCATACTTGGATTGGGAGATGAACATACCATCCTCTAGCTGACGAACCTGGAGACCAAGAAAGAAAGTAAGCTCACCAACCATGCTCATCTCAAACTCACTTTTCATCTCCTCCTCAAAGTGATGAGCATGTTCGGAGCAAGTGGATCTAAAGACTATGTCGTCCACATAGACCTGGGCAACCAAAATAGCACTATCATCTCTCCTGATGAATAGCGTCATATCAACTCCCCCTCTCATGAAGCCACGGGCTAAGAGATAGGAAGTAAGCCTTTCGTACCAAGCATGGGGTGCTTTCTTCAAACCATACAAGGCTTTCCTCAGATAATAAACGTGCTCAGGGTGCTCAGGGTCTTCAAACCCTTTTGATTGTTCCACATAAACTTCCTCCTGTAGAATGCCATTCAGAAAGGCACTCTTGACATCCATCTGATATAACTTAAAGTGCAGATGACATGCGAAGGTGAGAAGTAAGCGGACGGACTCAAGCCTCGCAACAGGAGAAAATGTCTCCCCAAAGTCAACACCCTCTATCTGTGTGTAGCCTTGAGCGACCAACCTAACCTTAATTCTGATTATGGTACCATTTTCATCCATTTTATTCTTGAATATCCACCGGGTACCTATCACATTAGTCTCACTAGGTCGGGGGACTAGTTCCCAGACATTGTTCTTTTTGAACTGAAGAAAATTAACCTGCATAGCAGATATCCAGTGTTCATCCTTGAGTGCTTCTTTGTGATTCTTGAGCTCGACTTTGGACTTGTAGCAAAAGTGGATAATGACATTCTTTAACTGAGCACGAGTCTTGACCCCTAGAGTGGGATCACCAATAATGGCAGAAGGGCCGTGACTCTTACGAACCCAAGCAGGTGTGTCCCCTAGCAAAGGAGTAGGTTCCACTGAGTGTGGGTGAGGGACAAGTAAGTCACTACCAGAAAAGTCCTCATCCTCACACTGAAGGTTAGGATCAATAATCGTCGGAGGTTCGTCATCTTGCACAGTGACGTTTATAGATTCCATAACCTTAGAGCTCTTCAGGTTAAAAACCCAGTATGCTCTACTATTTGATGAATATCCTAGCAAGATTCCTTCGTCGCTTCGGGAGTCAAACTTTCCTAATTGCTCTTGATCCCGTAGGATGTAGCATTTACTCCCAAAAACACAGAAATATGCAAGGTTGGGTTTTTTGCCGGTCCACAATTCATAAGGCGTCTTAAGTGTGTGTGGACGTAAGTAAACCCTATTCACCATGTGGAATGCAGTAGACACTGCCTCTGCCCAAAATCTTCTAGACACACTACGACTTAGAAGCATAGATCTAGCCATTTCTTGGATCGTCCTGTTCTTCCTCTCAACAATCCCATTTTGCTGAGGAGTCTTCATAGCAGAAAACTCATATTTGATCCCAAGGCTATCACAGTATAGATCTACATTTGCTTCCTTAAATTATGTGTCGTTATCACTACGGATCCTATTAACAGTGACTCCGTGTTGATTTTGTAGGATACGCACTTGGTCATCATAAACTCAATAGCAACGGATTTCTCCCTTAGAAAGCCTACAATCGAGTATCTGTAGAAATCATCTACCATCACGAGGATATACCTCTTACCACCCAAACTCTCAGTACGAGTAGGACCCGTAATATCCATGTGAATCGGCTCAAGTACTCGGGAAGTGGTAATGGAATGCAACTTCCTATGGGGGCTTCGAATTTTCTTTCCCAACTGACAGGGTCCACACACCGTGGAAGTTGACTTTCCAAGAGATGGTAAGCCACGTACTAGGTCCTTTTTGGCTAAATGAGTAAAATCTCTAACGTTCACGTGACCTAGACGTTGGTGCCACAAATCCATAGGAGTGATCGTGGCGTTGTTGTAGATAAGTGAGGAAGTGGGAATAGTCCCATAGCAATTATCCTCGATCCTCAACCCTTGCAATAAAAGTTTATCGGCTTGATTGTAGACATTACACGCATTCCGGTCAAACTTTACTACAAAGTCAGCGTCGCACAGCTGGCTAATACTGAGAAGGTTTGCTTTCAAACCTTTGACGTATAACACATTATCTAGTTTAGGAAATCCTGGTAACTCTACAGTACCTCATCCTACAATGCTAGAATTGTTCCCATCTTTAAAGGTGACTCAACCTTCCTTATATTCCTATAGGTAGGTAAAAAACGAGACATCACCTATCATGTGTCTGGAGCACCCACTATCAAAATACCACTGTGAGGTATTATGTGCTTTGAGAGCAACATGAACAACAAGGGCTTTCTTATCTTTCTTAGTCACCCAAGAAGTGGTAACCTTTTGTTTACCCTTGTTGTTATTGGTTTTAGCCGGAATGTGAGAAGCATTCACTAACGGTAAAGACATCCGTTGGAATTCCTCCATCAAACTCTGTGATGTGGCAGCTAAAAACTCAACATGCTCTCTCAGACTGGCAAACTCATCAGTATGACGTGGTGGAGAAGAAGTACGTCGTGTCCGACCAAAACTATAGCAAAACTTCCTCAGGTGACCTTTTCTTTTGCAATAAGTATAAAAGAACACAATCGTAGGTGGACCATGGTTTTCTTTTCTTGGTCGAACTCCCCTTAGAGGATTTTGGCGATGGCCATAAGGAGTTGTAGTAAACTCAGGGACTGGTCCAGGTGCAATTTGGGACGTGGAGGCACCATCATAATTAATTCCCTTTCGATCACCAAAACCTAAAGCGGGGTCGAGGAGCATATTTCCCATCTTCCCAGATCTATCCTCGATTTGTACCTTGACTTTTTCGTGCTCTCTCAAGATCATGAGTAAGCTGGGCTACAAGGGCTTCAAGTTTCTTTCGAGTCTCCACGGAGGAATGGAGCTCACCCGTAAGACTAGCCACTTGTTTAGTTAAGTCCCCTCTCTTTTTCTCAAAATAACTCTCTCTCTTTAAACAAAATCTCTCTTTCTCTAAGCAAACTCTCTTTCTCAACACAGGCAAACTCTCTCTCTTTTAAGGTAGTACAGGTGGAGGACTCTCTCTCTCTCGCTTTTTCTAAATCTTCCTTTAAAGCAGTGATCCTAAAAACTAATGCTTTGTTACGCTTTTTAGTTTTAAAGGACTCGAAATATAGCTCGGGGTAGGAGCGTTGAAGATCACTCTCGCTCTCACTTGTGTCATCCTCCCCCTCACTCACATCGATCTCACTATCGAGGAGTCCTTGTGAAGCATCATCATCAATGTCGTGAGGAGAACTAGAAGTGCTCACATGACTAGCCATGAATGCCGTGAAGTTACAATCATGCGGTGACTCGTCTCCAGAATCCACCGACTCGACCTCACTATCGTCACTAAGGGTAGCATTAAGGACAGCTTTGCCCTTTTCTCTGTTTAGCCTAGTAGTACACTCAAAAGCTCTATGGCCCCAACCATCGCACTCAAAGCATCTCTCACTTTCTTTCTTAGGAGGATCTTTAAAAACTTTTTCATTTTTCTTTTCAAACTTATTTTTCTCAAACTTCTTTTTATCATTAAAATTACCATTTTTCTTGAATTTGAGAATTCTCTTGAAATTTTTAGCAAAAAGGGCCAAATCATCTAAGTCAAAATCGCACTCAGAATCTGACGTATCTGTCTCTCTTTTTCTATATGACTCTCCCCTCTTTCTTACCGACCCCTCACTCTTTCTCTCTTGGGCATTAAGTGCAATTCCCTTATCTTTAGGCTTAGCAGTTTTAGGAAACATATCAATTTCATATGTTTGTAAGTCGCCTAGAAGTTCCTCCAATTTTAGCGTATTTAAATTACCCATAGAATTTAGCACAGTGACTTTAGGGATAAAACGCTTAGGAAGGGAACGAAGAATCTTTTTAACAACTCTAGCATTAGGAATATGTTCACCAAGGTTAAAGCTAGTATTAACAATGTCAGAAAGTCTAGCATAAAAATCATCAAAACTTTCAGTTTCATGCATGGTGATGGTCTCAAATTGAGTTGTTAAATTTTAAAGTTTAAACTCTTTCACAGCATTGGTACCTTCATGGGTAAGTTGCAAAACATCCCATGCCTCTTTTGACGTGGTGCACATCATTATACGTTGGAACTCGTCAGGTGTGACGGATCCGAAAATGGCACTTAACCCTTTAGAATTGAAAGATTACCATTTAAATTCTTCTTCAGTCCAAGAGGTGACCGATTTTAATTTGGTCACATTTTCAACAGTGACGGAGGGAGGTATCCACCCTCTTTCAACCAAAATCCAGACACGTTCATCAATGGCTTTTAATGCAGATCTCATGCGGGCTTTCCAATATGCATAGTTTGTCCCGTCAAAAACTGGCATTTTATTATATAATTTCTCCATTATGAACACACTCGTTTTCAAAAGTCAATTTTTCTGAAAATTGATATCTTAGAAAAATTTTGCGGAAAATTACACGGTAAAGTTGTGTAATTGGCTCTGATACCAATTTTAAAGAGTGCGCGTGCGTTCAAAATAGAAATATTATTTAATTAAACTCAGTTTTATCAGTTAAGTCCTAAACATGCAGCTATATGTGGTTGAACAAGATGATGAAACATGCAAGAACATTCAAACACACATATGTGAGGAAAAATTCCCCAAAGGGGCAAAAACCATTTATTTTCATTATAATATTATAACATACAATTTCTCGGATTACAATGAAAATACAGTGACACAGAATTACCCGCAGGCGTCGGATCTATAGTCGGCGGCTGGAAGTTTCCCTTTCCAGGAGGGCAGCAATGAAGAAGAAGGACGGTCTTCGCCACAAGGGTATGAACAGACACACGAGTGTGATCTTGGGTTGCAAAACAGATTCACAAGGGTTTGGCTATGTGGTGTGAATCAAAAAAGAGTTTTGGGACTCACGAATGTGAAGATTTAGAGTTTTAGGACTCTGAAAATCGTCTATGAAATTCTTACTAAACATATCCCCGAAGATGGTTTATAAAGGAAAAATTGGGCCTGAAAAATCTCTGCACGATCTGTTCGAATTTATCCCAGTCGTACAGGTCCGGTATGGATGCGGATCGGTTCAAGGTCAGACCGGTTCATTTTCTTAAGGAGCTTCTTGGGTTCGCATTCGATCCAGGGTCTACTGGTTTCTGAACAAAGTGGATAGGTTCGGGTAGAGGGTGGATCGGTCTGGGGGTCGGACCGGTTCTTTTTCCAAAAGGGGCAGATCGGTCCGGCTATCTAGAAAATTAATTCCTTATTTTTTTTTGATATTCGGATCCATTGATGATGATGCAAGCTTGAATATCTTCAATGGTGTAACGACGTACGACATATAATTGATAATGGACAAAAATGTCCTTATAAAGTTGGATTGGTTAATTAGGAATGAATAGTGAAAATATGTGTCTTGTAAACTGTGCAACAACCCACATAATCCTCTGAGATAGAAAATATTTTTCAAAATTAACACTATTTGAAGCTAATGTTAATACAATATTAGGTTTTACAAATTTTATAGAAGGCTCTGCGAGAGCCACCATATAATTATCATGTGCTATAAAAATTCATATTAGTGATGCTTTATTTTCAGTCAGAACTAATCTTCACAGTTTTAAAGATATTCATAAAAATGGGTACGACATTATGACTATAAATTAGCACAATAGGTAATAACTGTAATACACCGTATTTTTATGACTTTTAATTTGAGGATTTATTAAATTTAAATTGAGATATTAATTTATTATTAATTCGAAAATTATTTTAAATATTTACTAGCGTGACGAGAGTTAGTAATTATTGAGAATTTGTTGAATATTACTAGATGAGTAAAGTAATATATAAGATGGATTTTATTAAAATTATCACGAGTGAATAAAATGACAATTATAAAAATTTAAGTCGGGACGCGCTTGTGTCGTGTCGGGACTAAATTATTATTATTAAAAGTGAATAAATTATAAGTCGTCCGTATGGTCATTTCGAGTGCGCCAACGTGTCCGGAAGGGTCTATATAGTCAGAAAAGTATAGCCGGGGGTTTAGTTCGGGCCTCGGGTCGTTTTTAGGCCTAATTGGCATCCCGGGAGGGTATTTTAGACATTTTGTATTTTTGGGTAATTAAATCCACGAATTTCCCTAAGGTATATTAGCCATTTGAGTTAGGCTTTTAGGGTTAACAATCACAAAAGTTAAGAACGGCCATTAGAGAAGATGGTATGAAGCTTTTCAAACAATCCAAGGCCAAGAACTCATCCGTTTGCATCGCCACTATCACCAAAACGTAGATCGCACGAAGAAAAACGCAACCATACTTTTTTCGTCCGCAAATGAGACTCTTAAATTTCCAGGCAAGTATCTAACTTTCTTTTCTTTTAGTTATTGTTTCATCCATGTTAGATTAGTATTTTTATACACATGTTTTTAAAAGAATTTGAGGAATTTGAGGATTTAATCACATGTCTTGACATCCCAATCATAGGTAGAGAATAACCCATGAATTTGTATGAGTATAGAAGAAAGAAATATGAAAAAGAATTAAAAGAATGAAAGTTTATGAAAATTAGGGTTCTTGTTAAACATGATGATTTATCCCATAAATTGAATACCTTTGATGAATATAAACATGTTTCACGTAGGAAATCATGTATATAGGTATATATAACTAGTAGTAGTATTGTTTGGGTGTTTGGAAATCGTTAATGGCGTTTTGAAGTAATTTGGTAGGTGAAACCCGTAGGTTGAAAATGCAGTTTCTGGGCAAGAATGCTTGATCGATCGATCGACCCCTTTTCCTCGATTGATCGACCCCTCCTGGAAAACTGCATATTTTTTCCCTTATTGTTTAATCCAGTTTAAATACGTAGGAACCTTTGATTATTATTTATATAGTATAATGGGTCGTAAGGAGGACAAGTAGGGTCTAAATAGACTCCGTTGAATGAAATTTAATATGGGATGAAATTGTGGGTTAACGGGGACTTTCGGTGCACATTAGAGATTGTGCGTAAGTTCGTGAATGAATTAGGGGACTCGTGAAAGACTTAGACTAGAAGGTTAGAGAGGGTATTGATTACGCGTGAAAAGCGCGCGTGTGTAAGGTGCGCGGTCGTTGGTTTCGTTTCACCGCGATAATACAAACAAACCTAAATTACTACTACACTTGCGAGGCAAGCACAACGGTAAGTCGGGTATCGAAAATCCAAAGGGACGAGATGCTAGAATTTATAAGATTTAATGCTCCGAAATAAAAGTGTAAAAGGTAATTACAAACTAAAAAGGAAAAGATGCATGAAAGGTAAATGTTTATCTAGGCAAGGGTATTGAAACTAGATTAACAAAGCAAGTAAAACTATAGGTTACGTCGAATATCCCTCACCCGAGTTAATTTGTATAAAATGGATACATGGGTCGACGAGTTATTTAGAATGCGTCTCGTTTTGACAGTTAATTGAATCAAAGGTTGTCACGCCCCTAAATCCTCATAAAAGCCTAATATGATTTTCGCGTCAACAAATATCCCGAAAATTGCGCATGCAAGGTCGTAAGCACGGGACATACATGATATGCCCCGTTAAATCTCCTAGGTGCAATAACTAGGAGAATGCACCCAAAATATACCGGTAAACACCATCACTAAAGCAAAGCAACACGTCAACTCGAGTGAGTTCGATTCAAACACAACCTAATTTAAATTAGTTAGAAAGCATCGTAAAAACGCGATAAATGAAAGCGTGTAAATAAACGCGATAAATCTACCTAGAAAGCACGTAAATCAAAGCATGTAAACTATTTAGGAAAGCATGTAAATCTAATTAGAACGCAAGGAAATAAGGAAATACAAACTATATTAATGGAGAGGATGATGAATAGTGCAACATTCAACCCAAATGGGGTGTCAATCCAAGAACAATTGAAGAAGAACTCTCCAAAACCCTCAAACCCTAAGCTACAACTCTCTAAAATCTAATATCCTACTTAATATATGATATTTACAACAAAAATGCTTTATATAGCAAGTGGGAAAAAGAAGAGAAAAGAAATGGAAAAAGAAAAGAAAAAGGAAAGATCACAAAATATCTGGCATAGCCGGTCGACCGGTCGCACGGGCGCGGTCGACCGGTCCTTCAGGAAAAGCCTACTGTCTACTTCCCACAGCAAAATACCAAACCTCGATCGACCGGTCCCAGGGACACGGTCGACCGGTACTCTGTTTCCTGCAATTCTTTGGTCCATGAAGAGGGGGAAAAGGTCCATTACGGAAATGGCCATATCTTCTTCGTCTGAACTCCAAACAACTCACCATTTGCGACCACGCGATGCTAACTCAATGAACTACGCATCCGTGGAATTTCCATGAGCTGGATGAGAAATGTGAATTGACTAAAATTCCCTTGAAGTAGCGTCCGACGACGAAACTTCTCCGAAATGCAACGGATCCTCACTTTTAGCGTTCCAATACCTACAAAAGCACAATTAACCCCTGCAAAACATGTATATATCCAAATCCAAGGTTGTTTGGTTAATAAGCATAAATATAGGCATTAGGACCATAAAAGTGCTAGAATGCATAAAGATAACGGGCGGAAATATGTAATATTTGATACGAATTACACCCCCTAACTTAAACATTGCTAGTCCCTAGTAATGAAACAAACAAAATAAGGACACATAGGGCGGTACAAGACGTATATATGCATCGAAATATAAATGCCACTTTTGTAAGGATCACGATTGCATTTAGTATATGCAATAAGCCGTTAAACCCCTAGGTTACCCTAGTGGACGAGTGTCGTCTCGTGAGGGTTTTCAGGGATGGTACCCACAAATATCACATGGTTTCCTCAAAATAAGCCCAAACCAACATACGATAAGCCCAACAATGGCGAAAAGGATTTCATACGCATTATTAGCACATTGAATGGATTCAAACAAAAGTCCAAATCATTTACATTATAGAATGCACCTCATAATTTTGAAACCTTAAAACGTGGGAGGGGAGTGAGCACATGCAAAGTGTGATTTGGCGAAAAACTTATATAAATCGGATAAACATTAAAGCAAGCATACATTCAATCCCCACGGGAATTACACTCATCAAGCGAATTCACTCGAAACAGGGAGGTAACACACGGAACATGCGAGCATAAATAGTAAATGTAAATGGAAATTAGGCCGTACACATGTCACAGATGAAGAACGCTATATATAAACTGAAAAATGTAATCTCAATGAAAGGACACCGCACATTAAAGGAGGCGAAATGCATTTTCACAGATTATCAAAACTATTTCAACTTTTGAATTACATCAACCTAAGATCACATAGGACTTGAATAGGGTTGTAATGTATGCCAGGATAGGGTATGAAATGAAAGAAAAGTATGTACGGATTCAAAGTGTTCGGGATGAAAACTCGGGATAATGGTAAAATGCGGGTAATATCAAAATTGGAAAACATCCAAAACGGCATTAGATATATCATCGGGGAGAGTAATAAAAGCTTATTAAACTATACACAACATATACAACTTTCTCTTTCTTTTTCTTTTCTTCTTTTTCATGTTTTCTTTTGTTTTTCTTTTGTTTTCAACTTTCTCTTTTTCTTCACTTTTTCACTTTTTATTTCTTTTACTTATCAAACTCTCATATGCCTAAATTGCAATCAACATCATAACAACAACATTCACTCCCAAGCAACATTCCAAACAAAGGTATGGAAGGTGTATGTATGGGCTAAAACTCCAATTTAGAGTTGGTTATGGAATTTGGGTTATGAAACGAAAGTTTATATTTAGGCTCAAAGGGGTTAACGAGGGTAAACATATAAGGGTGAGGTCAAGGATAATATGGGTGATATAACAAAGAGGGCATATGATCATTTCACAAAGTTTACGCAATTCTCGAGTCAAAATAATATATGAAAATCATGATCAAGTAACATATTTCAAGTATGAACTCAATTAATGAACGGTCAAATGAAAGAATAGTGAGATTACCAACGAATTCAACGTTTTCAATGAGAAAAGAATAGTGTATACACTCACAAACGACGAAAGGTACAAAGCTTACTCGGTGTAAGTATATACAATGCAACAAAAGATTACCGAGTTATAAAAATCATAAACCAAATCAATAAAGCAAGAAAAATGCATGTGCTCACGGGATTAAAGTTTAATTCATGAAGTTATTCATAATATCAATAATTGAGACTAAAGTCTAATAACTTCTAAAATCGAGAACATGCATCATTGGGTTGTCTATTGGATCGGGCAATTATTGAAATTTATCATCAAAAACAAAGGCAAAAGTGCCCAAAAAAGGAGAAAAAAGAAAGAAAATCTTTTGGAAATTTTTTAATTTTTCTAAGAAAAGCATACTAAGTAACTAACATGTGAGCAAAAACATGGACTAAATAAAGAAATGGATAGAATATCCCACACCCCTTAACTTAAAACTTGACATTGTCCTCAATGTTAATTAAGAACCAAGTCAAAGAGAGGAAAAGAGCGATATTACCCAAAAGTGGAGCGATCCCCATAAGAACAAGTCCAAAGAATCTACAAAACAAGTTAGTACCGAGCATAGCAAAAAAGGGTAACAAAAAGTTAACTAATTACACTAGACTAAATTAAATAGGAAAGAAAAATAAAAAGAAGAAAGAATAAACAGCTAACTATATACAACCTACTATTTAGGCATCACACTAACTGTACACTAGAAGTCTAAATAGCTGAGGGTCCATCGCAAAAATGATTTGACTTTGGAGGATAACTGGTGTACCCTCACATACAAGCATGCCTTCCAAAAGATATGGATTCTGTTTGAACAACGGAAAGCATGTGTAAGGCGGAAGAAATGAACCATCGCCAATTAAAAGTTTTGGAGGGACGATGGGGGGTTTGGATTGAACGGGTGACAAAAACAAGTGGGGACCGAGAAAAGCTTAATATCCTCCCAAGGATTTTGAAATTAGAATGAGAGGCAGTGCACACGAAGGCACGAATGCGATGGTGGAAGGCTACTCGAGCAAGTACTCCTCATCGGCGAAAAGGTATAAAATATTAAAGTTTGAAACCAAATCATCAGGTACTTGTGATGGTGCGATAATAGAGAATGAAAATGGGGATGAAAGAAATTCAAACTTATGAGATGAATCATCATCGCATGAAGATTGAGTTTCGAAAGAAATAATATAATTTTCAATGAAATGTTCTTATTTGGGAGCCAAAGAAGAAATCATTTCATTGCAAATAGAGATTATGTCATTTTCATCCTCGCTTTCAATGTCTATTATGCAATGGGAAAAGTCTAGAATGGTTTGTTCCAAAGTAGGTAAAAGTACCTCATTTGGTTAAAAAGATTCCTCGACTTCGAAAGTCTCGGAAGCAAAATCGTCGTCGGACTCAAATAATAAATCCAACTCATGTTCCCAACAACGACTTTCTTCCCGATAACGATTTTCAATTTTATCATTTTTATACATACGCAAACCCTCACCGAATGTCATAGGTCGAGGTGCGGATGCATGAAAATGGGAACTTTGAAAGTTACTATCGGACTTAAACAAAAACTCATTATTATAAGAATTTTGAAAACTATTCGAATTCATTTCAAAATTCCTATTATAAGGGAGGTAAAGGCCCAAAATCATTATCATCATCATCAAAATTCCAATAACCTAAATTTTGACTTTCGTTATACTCGCCCAAAGTCATATTTGAATTTGTTATACTTTGGGATTCTAAGTATTCACCGAAAGTCATAGGTTCGCGAGAATTTTGAGAATTATAACAAAGATTACCAAAAGAATTGGAATAAAACATGCTTACTCCAAAAATGGCTCGAAGTGGCGAATTCCACAAAGTAGGTGCGCGCGGGAAAAATCCAAGCGTTTCTAAGTGCTCAAATGTGGAAGTCCTGCAAAAAGGTTAGCAAATAATACAAGTAGAAAGAAAATACTATGAAATACTAAATTAAATAAGTCTAAAACAAACTCATCCCCAACAACGGCGCCTTTTTTATTACACGTGAAAAGAGCGTGCGTGTAAGGTGAGAGATCGTTGTTTTTCGTTTCACCGTGATAATACAAACAAACCTAAATTACTACTACACTAGCGAGGCAAGCACAGCGGTAAGTTGGGTATCGAAAATCCACAGGGACGAGATGCTAGAATTTATAAGATTTAATGCTCCGAAATAAAAGTGTAAAAGGTGATTACAAACTAAAAAGGAAAAGATGCATGAAAGGTAAATGTTTATCTAGGCAAGGGTAATGAAACTAGATTAACAACCCAAGTAAAACTATAAGTTGCATCGAATATCCTTCACCCGAGTTAATTTGTATAAAATGGATACATGGGTCGACGAGTTATTTAGAATGCGTCTCATTTCGAGAGTTAATTGAATCAAGGGTTGTCACACACCTAAATCCGCATAAAAGCCTAATATGATTTTGGCGTCAACAAATATCCTGAAAATTGCACACGTAAGGTCGTAAGCACGGGACATACATGATATGCCCCGTAAAATCTCCTAAGCGCAATAACTAGGACAACGCACCCAAAATAGACCCGTAAAAACCATCACCAAAGCAAAGCAACGCGTCAACTCGAGTGAGTTTAATTCAAATACAATCTAATTTAAATTAGCTAGAAAGCATCGTAAAAATGCGGTAAATGAAAGTGTGTAAATAAATGCGGTAAATCTACCTAGAAAGCACTTAAATCAAAGCATGTAAACTATTCAGGAAAGCATGTAAATCTAATTAGAAAGCAAGGAAATAAGGAAATACAAACTATATTAATGGAGAGGATGATGAATAGTGCAACATTCAACCCAAATGGGGTGTCAATCCAAGAACAATTGAAGAAAAACTCTCTAAAACCCTCAAACCCTAAGCTACAACTCTCTAAAATCTAATATCCTACTTAATATCTGATATTTACAACAAAAATGATTTATATAGTAAGTGAGAAAAAGAAGAGAAAAGAAAAGAAAAAGGAAAGATCATAAAATATCGGGAATAACCGGTCGTAGGGGCGCGGTCGATCGGTCCTTCAGGAAAAAGCCTACTGTCTCCTTCCCATGGAAAAATACCAAACCATGGTCGACCGGTCCCACGGACGCGGTCGATCGTTACTCTGTTTCCTGCAATTCTTTGGTCCATGAAGAGGGGGAAAAGGTCCATTACGGAAACGGGAATATCTTCTTCGTCCGAACTCTAAATGACGCACCGTTTACGGACATGCAATGCTAACTCAACAAACTACGCATCCATGGAATTTCTATGAGCTGGATAAGAAATGTGAATTGACTAAAATGCCCTTGAAGTAACATCCGACGATGAAACTTCTTCGAAATACAACGGATCCTCACTTTTAGCGTTACAATACCTACAAAAGCATAATTAACCCCAGAAAAATATGTATATATCCAAATCCAAGGTTGTATAGTTAATGAGCAAAAATATAGGCATTAGGACCGTAAAAGTTCTAGAATGCATAAAGATAATGGCAAAAAATATGCAATATTTGATACGAATCAGGTATACCTACTGAAATTTTATTTAGTTAGAGAGAATACTTCGAGAGATAAGAAATAAGTATGAAATAAATTATAAGTGGGAATAAAATAGATGAATCCCTTATACGAGATAATTAAGTGACATTGTACTAAATACGGTTAATAATAATTATGGGTCGTGGGCGAACCTTATTAGAAATTGTGTATCTATATATGGTCGTGTGACTGTGTACATATATCAAATACTTTAATTGTGAATAATCATACTCATGCTACTTGCTATCACGGGGGTCGCCTCACCGAGACAGTCTTACCTCGATGGGACCTTTATGGAAGATATTGACTTGTACCCTAGAACATTGGATTCCTTGGTACAGGCTATCTGATAATGACAGTCAAATGGTCCTAAGAGATGTGAGGGGTATGTGCTGACCTCTTAGTGACTTGGAACTATGCTTCGCCTCCATTTTGTGTGTATTGTGTTAATACAGTTCGAGAGTAATTCAGAACTAGTATTTCCCTTAGTATGAGTGATACGGGGACTTGATAGCAGAGTATGCCAGCACCATAGAATTTATGTGGGGTGTCGATAGTATATATAATATATGAGTGACTAATATATATATATATATACACACACACTTATATGGGAACTTTTTACTGTGCGTATAAGTAGTTAAGTAATGAATAAATGCTCCCACTTTATAATAAGTGTTCGGGAACCTTGTAATGGTATGGTGTTGCTTTAAGTAACGTAATAAATCTTGAAGAGATTGATTTTGTTTAAACTAAATATCATAACCCTTATACTTCTCAGGATAAAACTTCATGGAAAAATAAGTTAGATAAACTTATGAGTTTAGTAGTACAGTAGACGTACACACTAGATGAGAGGTGAGAATTCTCAAGAGAGTGTCGCATACTAACATGGTTGTTACATTAGCCGGTAAACAATTCAAATACTTGCTAAACTATTTTAAGCTGTTTTACACTGGGGCTCTGACCCGTTTTCTGTCATTTTTCTCTTTCTTATATATATATATGTATGTGTTACAGGTGTCCAGCCATAGGGGAGTTATGCATAGTTTCTTTGAATTTGATGTGCTGCAGCTTATGTGGGAGTAGCAGGCCCTTGCTTTAGACGACCTCTTCGTTGATTCTGCTCTTATTTTAGTCCTGCTTAGTTAAGGTAAGTGTCGCCCATTTCCCTATTCAGTTTGGATTTGTCAGAGATTTATGTATATGTTATTTCTAGTATTTGGTGCTCTTTGGGAGTTAACTCTTGTCAGGATGATTTCATTTGTAGTTTTAAACATGGTGTGGTTTACCTAGATGGTTTCATTATTATTTGTTAATTGCCATCCTTCATATTTATGTGATTCTTAAACTGTT
Source organism: Sambucus nigra (assembly GCA_949130495.1). Lineage (NCBI taxonomy): Eukaryota > Viridiplantae > Streptophyta > Magnoliopsida > Dipsacales > Adoxaceae > Sambucus > Sambucus nigra. Next base: position 381,563,707 of record OX422223.1, on the reverse strand, counting down.
GAGGTTTTAAATTGTTTTGACACTTAACTTAATTATTTAGGGTGTTTAAATTGGAAATTTTATTTTGCGACAGTGATGTTAAGAATGAACCAACTGTTCACCTTGATTTAAATTTAATAAATGACTGATCACCCGGTATTTTATTAGTCGGGGTGTCACAGGTGGTATCAGAGCATCAGGTTCTAGTGTCCTTTTGGATCTGTACAGCGTATTTCGCTTTCAGCTTAGCGTCTTTGATTTAGAGCATTATTTTAAGACTGTTGTATTCTTGTATTTATGCTTACGTCTTCAGATATTTAATATTTGATAATAACTGTAGACTAATAAACTTCCATTTCATTTAAGATACCTCTGAGATGCGCACCCCGAGAAAGGAATGCCCAGCCCGAGCAGCCAGTAGCTCCAGCTAAAGGAATGATGAACGCAACTGAAGTAGCCGCCATTATTGCTCATGCAATGAATGTCGCATTAGCTGTGGTGCAACAGGCTCCACCCCAGGTTCAAGCAGTAGCGCCAGTACCGGTACAGCTTCCCACTGCATGGGAGCGGGTTAGGGATGCCTTTCAAAAGGCACATCCCCCGAAGTTCTCGGGTAGCTCAGACATAGAAGTTACCAGCTAATGGAAGAAGGATATCCAGAGGCATCTATGCATGTATGAGTGCACCGACGTGCAGAAATAGTTGTTGGTTTCCTTCAAGCTAGTGGGGGCCGCTTTGTAGTGGTGGGAGTCCACCACCACCTTGGATGAGAGGGACAACATCACGATTTAGTCATTTTGGGCACGGTTTGACTGCAAGTACTTTTCATCCGTTGTGTAGACTGAGATGAGGCAGAGGTTACTGAATCTTAAGCAGGAGAGTATAACCGTTACTGAGTACGAGAAGGAGTTCACCAAACTTCTCACTATAGTGCCGGATGAGGCACCCACTGAGGATAAGAAGATATTGTTATTTGTAGATGGATTGACCTGGAGGATCCGTCAACACTCATAGGCAATCTATCATTGAGTACTTACATTGACGTACTCAACGCGACTTTGTTGTACTGTCAGGATCACCGCTTCCATCAGCAAGGGAGCAAACGAGCAGGGGAGTCCGACCAGCAGGGCAGGACAGGGGGCAGTAGTACTGGTGAGGCACCAGCAGCCCAGGGATAGACTCATCATAGTGAGTAGAGTTCCCATTAGGGGGACCCTACCAAGTAATATCGATAAGGTGATTCCAAATAGGGATTTGGGGGGATTTAGGCAGGGTCAACAGGGCCAGTTTAGTCAGCGGGGTCAGCAGCAGGGCCAACAACGTTTTCAACAGGGCCAATGGTGGGGTGGTAACGGACAACAGGAATGTGGTTAGCAGGGGCAGAGGGGAGGTAACTTCAGGGGCAGGTATTTCAGATGTGGTAAGAATGGCTATAGGCGCCAGGATTGCCTATAGGGGGATAGGGCCACATAGCAGCAGGGTGCCCGTAATGAGCCGTAGCGGCCGATCTTTTCAACTGTCCTCCTAGCACCAGCTCAGGTGCCAGCTCTACCAGCCATCCCAGCAGATCCAGCTCAGCAGGGGCAATTGCAGTACGGACATGTCTATAACGTTCACCAGGCAGTAGCACCTCAGGCATCACCCGTGATTGAGGGTACGTTTCCTATCCATGGTACTATAGGTCAGGTTTTATTTAATAGTGGGGCATCACACTGTTTTATAGCTACTCATTTTGCACGGGCCTTAGGGTTATTAGACACGACAGAGAGCATTGTGATATGCGTAGACTCACCACTGGGAAATGTTCTTTGATTTTCTTTATATGACGGGGTGTAGGGATAAAGATTGGTAGCTTGATTTTACCGACAGACATGGTAGTCTTAGAGATGTATGAGCGTGATGTTATTATTGGCATAGATTGGCTCGCTGCGTACAGATCCATGATAGATTATTTGGGTAGGAGTATTATTTTTGCCATTCCGGGGCAGGAGATGTTTTTGGTGGTGATGCCTCACCCAGAAGGAGGATCTTCCACCCATTTGTACTACATAGAGGAGGATACCTCTAAGGAGATTGTGATTCCCCTAGATTTAATTCCAGCCATTTGTGAGTTTTCGGATGTATTTCAGGAGATACCGGGCCTACCCCCCAGTCGAGATATAGATTTAGTCATAGACTTAATGCCGGGCACTCGGTCGATAGTACGTGCACCGTACCGTATGTCTCCAGCGGAGATGAGGGAGTTACGGGATCAGATAGAGCAACTGTTAGGTTAGGCCTTCATTCATAGGAGCACCTCACCTTGGGGCGCTCCGGTGTTATTTGTGAAGAAAATAGAAGAATCACTAAGGTTATGCGTGGATTACCGGGAGCTGAATAAGGTCACGATACGAAATAAATATTCGTTGCCTCGAATCGATGACCTATTCGACCAGTTGAGAGGATCAACCTTATTTTCGAAGATAGATTTGAGATTGGGATATCACCAGCTACGGATTAGGGAGCAGGATGTGTCGAAGACTGCTTTCTTGATGAGATATGGGTCCTATGAGTTCCGAGTCATACCGTTTGGACTGATAAATGCTCCAGCCGTATTCATGGACTTGATGAACCGAGTGTTCAAAGAGTTATTGGATCAGTTTGTCATTGTCTTCATAGATGACATCCTGATTTATTCACACATCGAGGAGGAGCACGCCAGGCACTTAAGGAAGGTTCTTCAAACTCTACGAGAGCATCAAATGTATGCTAAGTATGAGAAGTGCGGTTCTAGTTATGGGAGGTACAGTTTTTGGGGCATGTTGTGTCGAAATTGGGGATATCGATTGACCCGAGCAAAGTGTCGGCAGTGAGGGAGTGAAGGCAGCCCACAACACCGATAGAGATGCAGAGTTTCTTGGGGTTAGCCGGGTACTACAGGAGGATTATCTGAGGCTTTTCGAAGATAGCGGGTCCATTAACGAATCTGACTCACAAGGTAATTTCGTATGTTTGGGATGATGCTTGTTAATTGGCTTTTGATGAGATGAAAGATAAGTTGACTTCGGCGCTAGTTCTTACTTTGCCCAAGTCGAGAGTGGAGTATCTGGTGTACACTGGCACCTTTTTATGGGGACTAGGGGGTACTTTAGTAGGAGGAGAAGGCTATAGCTTTTGCCTTTCGTAAGCTAAAGCTTCGCGAGAGGAATTACCCCATCCACGACCTGGAGCTAGCAGTGGTCGTATTTGCACTACGAATTTGGAGACATTACTTATTGGGGGAGAAGTTTCTCTTGTTCACAGACCACAAGTCACTGCATTACTTGTTCACTCAGCGAGAAACATGAGTTAGCATAGATGGTTGGAGTTTGTGAAAGACTATCAGTTCGAGATATAGTATCATCCAGGGAAGGCTAACGTGGTTGCTGATGCGTTAAGCCGTATACCGGTAGGGGATGTAGCGGACGTATGGAAAGCGAAGTGGAAAGAGTTGGGACACCAGGATGCGGTAGCCCATTCCTTTATATCTGTTAAGTCAGTCACACTCGAGATTGTTACAAGGGTGATACAAGCGGCGGATACTTTTTGCCAGGAGCAGATTGTACGGCTCTTAGCTGAGGGTGCTGAGACCTATTCCGTGAGTTCTGATGGGGGTTTGAGATTTAATGGGAGATTAGTGGTCTCGGAGGGAGAAGACTTACATCATGCAGTTATGACACAGTCGCACGGATCTCAATTTGCGGTACATCCCGGAGGGGATAAGATGTACCAAGATATGAGGCGACAGTACTGGTGGAGTGGGATGAAGAAGGACATTACAGAGTTCGTATCTAAATGTCCTACCTGTCAGATAGTAAAGGTGGACTACCAGAGACCGCTAGGATTACTTCAGCCGTTGGAGATACTTACGTGGAAATGGGAAAGTATTTCCATGGACTTCATTACTGGGCTGCCTGCATCACAACGGGGTCACGATTACATATGGGTGATTGTGGATTAGTTGACCAAGGTAGCTCACTTTCTGCCAGTACGGACAGACTACATCACGAGACAGTATGCACAGTTATTTATTTTCGAGATCGTTAGACTACATGGGGTGCTTTTGGATATTGTGTCTGATAGAGACAAGATTTTTGTGTCGCGCTTCTAGGATAGCTTTCAGGAGGCCATGGGTACAGAGTTGAGATTGAGTTCAGCTTATCACCCACAGACGGATGGATAGACAGAGAGTACCAATCAGATGTTAGAGGATATGCTACGCATGTGTGTCCTTGATTTTGGAGGAGGTTGGGAGCCGTATCTTTCACTGGTAGAGTTTGCTTATAATAACTCTTATCAGTTCACGATCGGCATGGCCCCATTTGAGGCGTTGTATCGCAGACCTTATCGTTCTCCCGATTGTTGGCTAGAGTTGGGAGACAACAAGTTACTAGGGCTAGAGGTGATTCAGGAGACTTCAGCTAGGATCGAGCTTATCAAGAGTCGCATTCGAGTAGCCCAAGACCGACAGAAAAGCTACATCGATGCAAAGAGGTCTTTCCGAGAGTTTAGCGTGGGAGACCAAGTATTACTGTGTGTGTCTCCTATGAGAGGAGTGATGAGGTTTGGGAAGAAAGGGAAGTTAGCTCCGCGATACGTGGGACCATTTCCCATTATCGAGAGGATTGGGCCGGCGGCATACAGATTGGGGCTTCCAGAGCACTTGCACCGCATTCACAATGTATTCCACGTCTCATTGTTGAGACGATATCTTCGGGATGATATGGCCCACACCCACATCGCGATAGAGGAGATTGACTTACATCCCGACAGCTCTTACGTGGAGAGACCAGTGGCTATCCTAGACCATAGCAAAAGGAAATTGAGGTCGAAGGTAGTCCCACTTGTACGGGTCCAGTAGGAGCATCATAATGTGGAGGAATCCACTTGGGAGCGCGAGGCAGATATGCGTGAAAGATATCCAGATCTATTCTTACCAGGTATGCATTATCTTCTGAATTTCGGGATGAAATTTCGTTATTAGGGGGGAAGTACGTAATACCCCGTATTTTTATGGCTTTTAATTTGTGGATTTATTAAATTTAAATTGAGATATTAATTTAATATTAATTCAGAAATTATTTTAAATATTTACTAGCGTGACGAGAGTTAGTAATTATTGAGAATTTATTTAATATTACTAGATGAGTAAAGTAATATGTAAGATTGATTTTATCAAAATTATCACGAGTGAATAAAATGGCAATTATGGAAATTTAAGTCGGGAAGTGCCTGTGTCGTGTCGGGACCAAATTATTATTATTAAAAGTGAACAAACTTTAAGTCACCCGTATGGTCATTTCGAGTGCGCCAACGTGTCCGGAAGGGTCGATATAGTCAGATAAGTATACCCGGGGATTTAGTTTGGGCATCGGGGCGTTTTTAGGCCTAATTGGCATCCCGGGAGGGTATTTTAGACATTTTGTATTTTTGGGTAATTAAACCCACGAATTTCCCTAAGGTATATCAACTATTTGAGTTAGGCTTTTAGGGTTAACAATCACAAAAGTTAATAACATCCATTAGAGAAGAAGGTAGGAAGCTTTTCAAACAATCCAAGGCCAAGAACTCATCCGTTTGCACCACCACTACCACCAAAACGTAGATCGCACGAAGAGGAACGCAACCATACCTTTTTCGTCCACAAATCAGACCCTTGAATTTCCAGACAAGTATCTAACTTGCTTTTCTTTTAGTTATTGTTTCATCCATATTATATTAGGATTTTTATACACATGTTTCATAAAAGAATTTGAGGAATTTGAGGATTTAATCACATGTCTTGATGGAAATAAATATATTCTGGACATCCCAATCATAGGTAGAGAATAACCCATGAATTTGTGTGAGTATAGAAGCAAGAAATCTGGAAAAGAATTAAAAGAATGAAAGTTTATAAAAATTAGGGTTCTTGTTAAACATGATGATTTATCCCATAAATTGAATACCTTTGATGAATTTGGACATGTTTCACGTAGGAAATCATGTATATAGGTATATATAACTAGTAGTATTGTTGTTTGGGTGTTTGGAAATCGTTAATGGCGTTTTGGAGTAATTTGGTAGGTGAAACCCATAGGTTGAAAACGCAGTTTCTGGGTAAGAACCGCTTGATCGATCGACCCCTTTTCCTCGATCGATCGACCGACCCCTCCTGGAAAATTGAATATTTATTCCCTTTTTGTTTAATCTGGTTTAAATATGTAGGAACCCTTGATTATTATTTATAGAGTATAATGGGTCGTAAGGAGGACCAGCAGGGTCTAAATAGACTCCGTTGAATTAAATTTAATATGGGATGAAATTGTGGGTTAACGGGAAATTTCGGTGCACATTAGAGATTGTAAGTAAGTTCGTGAATGAATTGGGGGAATCGTGAAAGACTTAGACCAGAAAGTTAGAGAGGGTATACCTACTGAAATTATATTTAGTAAGAGAGAATACTTCGAGAGATAAGAAGTAAGTATGAAATAAATTATAAGTGGGAATAAAAGAGATGAATCGCTTATACAAGATAATTAGGTAAAATTGTACTAAATATGGTTAATAATAATTATGGGTCGTGGGCGAACCTTATTGGAAATTATGTATCTATATATGGCCGTGTGTAATACCCCGTATTTTCATGGCTTTTAAATTATGGGATTTATTAAATTTAATTGAGATAAATTAATTTAATTTTAATCCGGAATGTTGTTCTAAATATTTACTAGCGTGACGAGAGTTAGAAATTATTGGAAATTTGTTATTTGTTGCATATTACTGGACGAGTATAGTAATATATGAGATTTATTTTTATAATATTTTCACGTGTGAATAAAATGGCAATTTTGAAAATTTAAGTCGGGACGCGCCTGTGTCGTGTCGGGACTAAATGTGAATTAATAAAAGTGAATATTTTATAAGTTGTTCGGATGGTCGTTTTGAGTGCGCCAACGCGTCTGAAAGGGTCAAGATAGTCAGAAAAGTGTATCCGGGAGTTTAGTTTGGGTCTCGGGGCGTTTTTAGGCCTAATTAGTAACCCAGGAGGGCATTTTGGTCATTTTATATTTTTGGGTAATTAAACCCACGCAAATTAGAGGAGTTATATCATATACCTAGGTTACCTTCTAGGGTTAGAAACTCTAAACACAAGTGACGACCATAGGAGAGGAAGGAGAGAGCTCTCAAGGCAAATTCAAGGCCCAAAACTCAACGGTTTGCACCGCCGCCACCACCAACGCGTAGATCGCGAGATGGGGAACGCAACCATACCGAATTCGGCACAAAACCAGACCTCTGAAAATCCCAGGCAAGTGTTTATCTTGCTTATTTCGTTGATGCATCTTTCATATTAGTTTAGGAGTAATTAAGATGAGTTCTAATGGAAGAAAACCCGATTTATGATAGGAAAATCCATGTAGTATTGGTCTAAATGATAATTCTGGAGACCCTTGCCATGTAGAGGAATTTAAACCACGAAATTATGATGTGTATAAGAAGAGAATTCTGGAAATAATTGTTAGAACCATGTTTAAGAGAATTTTAGGGTTCTTGAGATTTTGTATGAAATTGGGGTTGTTAATCCATGATTAAATTACAGAAATCCACATGCTTTACGTTGAAAATACCTATTATGATGATATAGGGTTAGTAGTATCAATTCTGGGTCGATTGGGATTAGAAAATATGGAATTTGTTGATGTTAGTAGAGGAAACCCGTAACTTCAATTCTGCAGTTTTCGCAGACCTGTTTGATCGATCGATCGAGCCCAGAGCTTCGATCGATCGAAGGTTCGATCGATCGAGCCCCAAACCTCGATCGATCTTAAATTCAATTTATTGTGAGAAAATTCTTAGGCATCCTTAATGAAATGTTTTGGGAGATAGGGGAGACCAGTAGGACATGTGAATAGATTTTGGGACCCTCGATGTCGGGCAAGGATTGTATTTTGGGATAACTACATAAGGGCCGGTAAATTTATGATTTAAAGAGAAAGAGACACGTAAGAGAGTTACTTTGGGACAAATGTGTATACCTACTGAATTTTATACTTGGGAGGATAGAAGCTATGAGCGTTATGTAGTAAGTGGAAAAAGTTCCTCAAATTAAAGTAAGATGTGAATGGTTATACGTGATAACTATATAATGAGAAATAAATGCAAATGACGTAATTATGAGAATTGAGAATTTACCCATTATTGATATGGTAATATGAGTATAGTTATATGATTATGTATGCATATACTATCTATGTGTGAAAATCATGCCCACGCTACTTGATATCCCTGAGGTTTCCGCGCTGGGACAGTCTTATCTCGATGGGACCTTTATGGGGGATATTGACTTGTACCCTAGAAGATAGATATCCTTGGTACAGGCTATCGGAATGATAGTTCAGACGGTCCTAAGAGATGCGGGTATGTGCTTTCCTCTTAGAGACTTGGAATCTATGCTTCACCTCATTTTATTTGTGTATAGGTATCCTTGGTACAGGCTATCGCAGTGATAGTTCAGACGGTCCTAAGGGACTTGGAACCTATAGTTTGTGTATGTGTTAATACAATTCGAGAGTGATTCCGAATTTGTATTCCCCTTAATGTGAGTGATATGGGGTTTGGATAGTAGAGTATGCCCGCACCATAGTTATTATGTGGAGTGCTGTTTGGATATATATATATATTTTCGACTAGTTAATATATATATATGAAATTCTGAAATCTGGAACTGCCTACTGTGATTTGATATGTAGGACATGGTTGATGGCCCAAATTATAAATACTTGTTTTGAGAAAGTATAATATGAAATTGGAAAACTTTATTCATTAATAGAGTCAAAATGAGAACTTTGGTTACTAATTGAAATATTCTTTCCAAATAATGGAATCGTTAAATTTTGTATCTTATGGGTAATTTGAGATAAGCTAAATTGTTGGGAAGGTTAGTGTGATAAAATGATAATACAAACCGTTGGGAAGGTTAGTGCGATAGGTGTGCACATTAGAAGAGAGGTGAGAATTTCTCAAGAGAGTGTCGCACTAATATGTTGTTGCATTGGCCTGTATCAATTTAAATACTTGCTAAACGTATTTTAAATCAAACACACTATTGGGCTCTGACCCGTTTCTTTTTCTCTCTCTCTCTCTCTCTCTCTCTCTCTCTCTCTTGTATATATATGTATGTATTACAGGTGCCCAGCCACAGGGGCGTCTTGCTTAGGATCTCTTGGAAGGAACGCGCTGCAGCTTAGGTGGGAGTTGCAGGTCTCTTGATTAGACGACTTCGTTCATTCAGATCCACTCGTAGTACTTTCATCTGGTTGGGCATGTGTAGCTCTTTCCATTATTCCGTTGTTATTGGACTTTTGTATTTCAGTTATTTCCAGTATTGTTACTATGGGATTTATTGAGTTTGGATGTGTGGCTTTAGATTTCGTATGTTGACATTCGATTGACGAATGTATTAAATTAATTGGATTATGTTGCAGAATTTAATGTGGTGTGATTCTTGCTTATTGAATGTTGTTAATAAAATAAATGATTTTTCTTTAAATAAAATTTGGAAAGTATGTATAAAAATGGTTTTGACACTTAGCTTAATTATTTAGGGTGTTTAAATTGGAAAAGTATTTTTACGACAGTGATGCTAAGAATGAACCAACTGTCCACCTTGATTTTAATTTAATAAAGGAGTGATCGCCCGGTATTTAATTAGGCGGGGTGTCACACCGTGTGACTATGTACATATATTAAATACTTGAATTGTGAATAATCATACCCGCGCTACTTGCTATCATGGAGGTTTTCGCGCCCGGACAGTCTTATCTCGATGGGACCTTTATGGGGGATATTGACTTGTACCCTAGAACATAGGATTCCTTGGTATAGGCTACCTGATGATGATAGTCAGACGGTCCTAAGAGACGTGAGGGGTGTGTGCTGACCTCTTAGTGAGTTGGAACTATGCTTCGCCTCCATTTTGTGTGTATTTTGTTAATACAGTTCGAGAGTGATTTCAAACTAGTATTTCCCTTAGTACGAGTGATACAGGGCTTGATAGCAGAGTATGTCAGCACCATAGAATTTATGTGGGGTGCTGATAGTATATATATATATATATATATATATATATATATATATATATATATATACACACACACTTATATGGGAACTTTTTACTATGCGTATAAGTAGTTAAGTAATGAATAAATGCTACGACTTTATAATAAGTGTTCGGGAACCTTGTAATGGTATGGTGTTGCTTTAAGTAGCGTAATAAATCTTGAAGAGATTGATTTTGTTTAAAGTAAGTATCACAACCCTTCTACTTCTCGGGATAAAACTTTATGGAAAAATAAGTTAGATAAACTTATGAGTTTAGTAGTACAGTAGACGTACACACTAGATGAGAGGTGAGAATTCTCAAGAGAGTGTCGCATACTAACATGGTTGTTATATTAGCTGGTAAGCAATTTAAATACTTGCTAAACTATTTTAAACTGTTTTACACTCGGGCTCTGACCCGTTTTCTGTCATTTCTCTCTCTCTTATATATATATATATATATATATATATATATATATGTATGTAGGTGCCCAGCCACAGGGGCGTCATGCATAGGTTCTTTGAATTTGACGTACTGCAGCTTATGTGGGAGTTGCAGGCCCTTGGTTTAGACGACATCTTCGTTGATTCTGCTCTTATTTTAGTTCTGCTTAGTTAGGGCATGTGTCGTATATTTCCCTATTTAGTTTGGATTTGTCAGAGATTTATGTTTATATTATTTTCCAGTATTTGGTACTCTTTGGGAGTTAACTCTTGTTAGGATGATTTCATTTGTAGTTTTAAACTTGGTGTGGTTTACCTAGATGGTTTAATTATTGTTTGTTAATTGCCATCCTTCGTATTTATGTGATTCTTAAACTGTTGGTTATTAAAAAGGTTTTCATATTGGAATTTAATAAAATGGAATTAAGGTTTGAAATTGTTTTGACACTTAGCTTAATTATTTAGGGTGTTTAAATTGAAATTTTTATTTTGCGATAGTGATGCTAAGAATGAACCAACTGTTCACCTTAATTTTAATTTAATAAAGGACTGATCACCCGGTATTTAATTAGGCGGGGTGTCACAATATCTTTGCATTATTGCAACTATCTCATGCCAGATTCAAATACTTGAAAAACTTTCTGCTGTATCTTCTAGATTATATCACACAAAAATAAGAGTTACACAATCTTATATGAACCCTAATTTCACTGATAATAATATCTTTATGCTTAGGTATAACCATCTTGGTCATTCAGGATCCACTATGATGTGTAGAATATTGAGAACTCGCGTGGGCACAAATTAAAGAACTAGAAAATTCTTTTATCAAACAATATAACATGTATTTCTTGTTCTTAAGGAAAAGTAATTCTCAAACCATCCCCATCGAAGATTAGTATTGAGTCCACAACTGTCTTAGAATGAATTTAAGAGGAGATTTTGTGTTCCCATTCACCTTAAATGTGAACCATTCAGATATTTATGGTCCTTATAGATGCATCCGCGAGATGGTCACATGTTTCTTTACTTTTAACTCGTAATGTTTCATTTGCACGATTCTTTACTCAAAGTATCAAATTACAATCACAATTTTCACACTATCATATCAAGTCTATCTGCCTTGATCGCGTATGTGTATTTCCATCCCGTATTTTTGAAGATTATTTTATGTCTATAGAAATTAATGTTTAGCAACCAGTTGCTCATGTCCATACCTAAAATGGATCGTCAAAATCTCTTATTAAACGTCTCTAATTAATTGATCGACTTGTGATTATTATAACAAAATAACCAGTGTTTTGCTTTGGGACATACCATATTTCTCGCTATAATATTGGTTCATCTCTGACCAACTACTTTTCATCACTACTCATTTTTTTAACTTATATTAGATCATGAATTAAATATTTCCAATTTACACACTTTTGGGTGTGTTGTTCAAGTCCCCATTGCATCCCATCAATGCACTAAATGGGTCCACGATGCTGATTAGGCATTTATGTTGGTTTTGATTTACCTACTATCATTAGATATCTTCAACCTTTAACCGTTAATACTTTACCACACGCTTTGCAGATTTCCCTTCTGATGACACAGTTTTACTGCATTTAGGGGAGAGAATAAGCAATTAATTGAATGTCGTGAACTTACTTAGAATACTTCAAATTATCTCATCTTAATCCACACACTTCTCGGTGTGAAACAGGAGTGAATAGATACATGCATCTCTAGAATATTGAAAATCAATTGCCTAATGCATTTTTTGATGCATCAAAAGTAACTAAATAGCATATGAGAACTACAAATCCTCCTTTTCGAGTTGATATTCCCGTTGAGAAACCTATGATTATGGCAGAAGATGAATCGGCTAAGACATGATTGAAGCATGGGCGTCCAGTTGATTCAAAAGATTCAATTCCTTACAAGAAGCGAGTGAAATGGAAAATTAATACTCTAAAAGATACCATAAAAGAAAATTCCATAATAACTTCAGAAGAAGAACATGTCGCTGAAGAGACACATAACTCTAATAAGGTATAGTCCCTTGAAGAGGTAGAGGTACACATAAAGAATTTTATTATAAATTATATATGCATTTGAAAATTGTGGAATTGTAAAGAAATTATCATCAATGACATATTTCCATTTACAATAACTACTGAAATCTTGAAAAATGATGCTATCGAACCTCATTCTCTTAATGAATGTCGACAAAAATATGATTGGCCAAAATGGAAAGAAGAAATTCAAGAAGAATTGCATTCACTTGCAAGCAGCGAAGTCTTTGGACCTGTAGTTCTAACACCTAAAAATGTAAACCATATAGGTTACAAATGGGAGTTTGTAAGAAAACTTAATGAGAATGATGAAGTTGTTTGATATAAAGCCCGACTTATTGTATAAGGTTTCTCACAGATATCTAGGATTGGTTATGAAGAAACCTACTCACTAGTAATGGATGCAATTAAATTTAGATATTTAATTAGTCTGGCAGTCGCAGAAAGACTCGAAATGCATCTAATGGATGTGGTAACAATATATCTATACGAAAATTTAGATATATTTATCTATATGAAAGTTCGTAAAGGATCCAAATTTTTGAAGCAAAACCATGTCGTATGTACTCAATTAAGTTTAGGTGGCCATTATATGAATTGAAACAATAAGGAAGAATGTGGTGTAACCTCCTTAGCAAGTACTTAGTGAAAGAAGGGTATATTAATAATCCTATATGTCATTGTGTATTCATATAAAAAGTTGAATCTGGATTTTTTATCATTGTAGTAGATGTCGATGGTATAAATCTAACTTGGTACTCTGAAAAAGCTCACAAAATCTTTTGAATATTTAAAAAAATAATTTGAAATGAAAGATCTCAGGAAAATAAGCTAAGCCTGCAAATTGAACAGAGCTCAAGTGGAGTTATTATCCATCAAACAAATTACATTGAAAAGGTCCTGAAGCACTTTAACATGGATAAAAGCCATCGATTGAGTTCTCTAATGTTTGTTAGGTCACTTGACATTAAAAGGATCCATTTCATCCCAAAGAATACGGTGAAATAATTCTTGGTTATGAAGTACAATATCTCATTGCTATTGGTGCCTTTTTATAATTACCATAATATACTAGACCTGATCTTGCATTTTCAGTTAATATATTAGCCAAGTTTAGTTCATAATCAATTCGAAGACATTGGAATGGCATCAAGCACATTATGAGTTACCTTCTATGAACACTTAATATGGTTTTGTTCTTCTCATTCTAAACATCCTCAGTTGAAAGGATATGCAGATGTTAGATATCTTTCATATCCTCATAAAGCTTGATCACATACATGATATGTATTTACGTGTGTTAATGCTACCATTTCTTGACAATCTACAAAGCAACCATTAGTATCTACACCATCCATCCACTTATAAATACTTGCACTCCATAAAGCAAGGCGTAAATATGTCAGGTTGAGATCCATAATCCACTACATCTGAAACACATGTAGATTGCCTTCAGTTACAGATCTTCAAATAATATTACATAGAGACAATGCTACTTGTATTGCCCAAATTAAAGGAGGATATATCAAGGGTGGCATAACAAAACACATTTCACCAAAGTTATTCTACACGCATGAGCTCCTAAAATAGTCAAGAAATTGATATTCAAATACGTTCAAATGATAATCTTGTCGATTTATTCACTAAATTATTACCAGCATCAGCATTCAAGAAGTTGGTATATTGTATTGGCGTGCGACGAGTATTTGATCAATCTTGTTAAACTGATGATAGTTTTCATCGAGGGGGAGGGGATTATCTATTATTTTGTACATTATGCACAATGTACTCTTTTTCTTTCTCTTAGGTTTTGTCCTTCTGGATTTTTCTAGGAAGATTTTAATGAGGTCGTATATAATGTATAATGGACACTATTTTTAAGTATTCAAGGCAGAGTGTTATAAATGTGGAGGTATCAAATATATATGGATACCCTTATACGCACTTAAGCAAGAAACGTGATAGTGTCATGCGAGAAGCATGAGATGTCAAGCATTTGAGTTGGAAGCATAAAAATGCCATGCTAGAAGCATGAGATATCGAGCATGCAAATAAAATCACTGCAATACAAATATACAAGCACGACAAATCAAAGCTACAAGCATGAAAAATCAAATATACACCAACTTGTGTTTACCTATAAATACTCCCTCCTATATGTACTTTGCAATATAGTTGTGAAATCAGTACAATACAATCTTGAAGATTATAATTCATATTTGTGTTCAAGTTCCATTTTATTCAACAGGTATTTATAATGAATTTAATACACTTAGTCCCTGGCCTCGTAAGAGTTCATATACCTTTTAACTTACTTTTTAATCATCTAGTTTTTAACACCATGAAACGAGTTCAAATTTGTTGACCCAATTTTAAAAGTGTGTCCAGGTATCCTCTCACATGATTAGTGAAAACAATAAAAATTGTAGGACCCATTGTACCTGTTTCTTTATTAATTTAATCTTTGCACTAATCGTGTAAGAGAGTCACCAAAACCCACTTTTAAGGTGGGTCAACAAATCTAAACTCCTCTGAATCAGTCGTTAGCTTCTATTTGTCAATTTTAAAGTATTGGGGACTAAATTGCAACACGCCTCAAATTCCAATAATTAGGATTTTTTTTACCAATTAGTATCGTTTAGTAAATATGTAGTCAAATAGGTCCTATAATATTATTTTGCTCCAACAGGTCCTATGAATAAATATTTTTACTCCAATTGTTCCTATTTGTAAACATATAATGAATATTTAATACACGTTGAAAAGATCAATTAGGAAGTGTCTTGTGCGAATGAGATTTATTTGTCAAGCTCCCTAAGTTAAAATGGAGTCATTTAACGCCGACTCACAAATGGGATACATTTGGTGCGACAGACTGACATGTCGCTAAACGATGGCGGATACAAAAAATATGAGTGAGGAGATGCTAAATAATATATATTTATTTCTGTACCTGCAAAAATTATAAAAATATTAAAAAATCAGATAATTTAAAGAATTTTGGAGGGGTCAAGGCCACGTCTTGCCCTTCTGTATCTGGAGTGCAACACTTTAATACGATGTTTAGACCAGTATGACTATAATTATTGACTAAAAAAGTAATAAAACGCATATTCAATAAGTAAACGGTTTGTAGTCTTTCACTTTTAGTCAAACTCTATGAACTGTTAGCCCGGAATGCAAAGTTACCGATTTCCTATCAAACACGGTCCAATAAGAAATAAGCATTAAGCAAGAAGACTCGTATAAAAAATCTAAAACCTAAAACCTTTGTCCATCACAAATAGGGTTTACCAATCAAACTAGTATTAGAGTTTTATTTAGCATTAAGGATAGTTTAGTATTTTTCCTTTTATTTCATTATTAGGTGGTTGTAGTAGGATATATATTCTCTCTTCTTCTTTTCATTTGTATTGTATTATAGTTTATGTCAAGACGAAACCCTAGCCCCTCTCTTTCTCTTTTCCGTTTGATTGTAGATCTTTGATATATTATCATGGTATCAGAGCGGGATCAAAGCTTAATCTCATCAACACAGTCTGCGTGAGAATGATTAATTGTCATCAATATTTTTTCGGAGGTAATTTTTCTGTTCGCTCGACTGTTTTGAAGATATTTATGGTCGTTTTCTTCCTATTTGTTCGATTAATTGTTTAGTTTGTTCGATTTTGTTCTGTTTGGGTACTGTTTGATTGTTTATTTTCGCAATGGCTGGTGAAAGAGATGATTCGTTGCAATCAATTATTGTCAGATTAGATCGAAAAAATTATACGTATTGGAGTTATGTTATGAAGAATTTTTTAAAAGGGAAGAAGCTTTGGAGTTACATTAATGGCGATTTGAGTAAGCCTAACGATAAGACGAACATTGAAAAATAGGCAGAGTTGTTGGATGTTTGGGAGGCAAACAACTCGAAAATCATCACTTGGATCAACAACTCCGTTGCACTTTCTATAGGTATGCAGTTAGCTAAGTATGGTTATGCAAAGGATGTTTGGGATCATTTGGACAGATTGTATACTCAATCTAATTTCGTAAAAAAGTTCCAGTTGGAGTGCGATATTCGGGCTCTTGCGCAAAAAAATTAAGTATTCAGGAGTTCTATTCTGCTATGACGGATCTATGGGATCAGTTGGCTCTCACAGAGTCGGCTGAATTACGGGCCTTTGCACCATATGCTGCCAATAGGGAGGAACAACATCTGGTTCAGTTTCTGATGGCATTGCGTGATGATTTTGAGGGTCTTCGTGGGTCGATTCTTCATCGTAGCCCACTTCCAACTGTTGATTCCGTTGTTCACGAGTTGTTAGCCGAGGAGATTCGTCTCAAGACTCAGTCAGGGAAGGTAATTTCTTCTGACCCTAATCCATCTATTTTCGCAGCCTCCTCTCGACCAATTTCCAATAATCAGAACAAGCCTTATTCGAGAGTTGCAAGTGATGAATGTAGCTACTGTAAGGAGAAGGGTCATTGGAAGTCTCAGTGCCCTAAGTTGTGAGCACAACAACAACAATCAAATAGTCGACCACCTCAGCAGCAGTTTTCTGGTTGGAAATCCAATAACCAATCTCAGCAGCGTTCATATAGGCCTTCACAGCCTAATACTGCAGCAGTTGTACCGCCATCAGACTCATTTGCATCAGGTTCTTCATCATTAACTCCATCCATGTCTTCTCTTGCTGAGCAGTTTCAAAAGTTTCTTGCCACACAACCTCACGCCATGTCTATCTCTTCACCAGGTAAGTCCTCAGGTATTTGGATTCTAGACTCCGGCGCTTCTAATCACATGTCACCAAATTTATCCTCTTTTGGTTCTTTTTGTCCCACTTCTTCATTGCCCGTTATGACTGCTAATGGTACTCCCATGCCCTCAACGGGTGTTGGGACTATTCACTTACTCAACTTATCTCTCTCTAATGTTTACCACATTCCTAAGCTTACAATGAATCTTGTCTCTGTTGGTCAACTATGTGATGTCGGTTACTCAGTATCCTTTTCTTCTACCTTTTGTCATGTGCAGGATCCACAGTCTCAGAAGGTGATTGGGGCAGGCCGTAGGCAAGGGGGATTGTACATCATGGAGAAACTCAATGTTCCAATGGTTGCAGCTTCCAGTGTTGACTTGTCATCCTTTCGTTTGAGTTCAGATTCGTCTAGCTTTTATTTATGGCACTCTCGTCTTGGTCATGTCTCAGGTTCACGATTAAAATATTTGGATTCTACAGGAAAATTAGGAAATTTGCATTGTCATGATATCTCTGATTGTAGCGGTTGTAAACTTGCAAAATTTTCAGCTTTACCGTTTAATAGAAGTATTTCCTCTACTTTTGCACCCTTTGATCTTATTCATTCTGATGTGTGGGGACCGTCTCCTATTATTACAAGAGGAGAGTCTAGATATTATGTATCCTTTATTGATGATTATACGCGTTACTGTCGGGTTTTTCTCATGAAATGACGTTCGAATTTTTTTGATATTTATAATAAATTTCGTGCCTTTGTCAAAACTCAACATTCTACTATTATAAAATGTTTTAGATGTGATTTGGGTGGGGAATATACTTCTCAAAATTTCGGTGAGTTGCTTGATTTAGATGGAACTATTCACCAATCATCTTGTACTGACACTCCTGAGCAAAATGATGTTGCTGAAAGGAAACATCGGCACATTGTTGAAACTGCTCGCTCTCTTTTATTATCCGCATATGTACCTAGTGAGTTTTGGAGAGAGTCTGCCCTTACTGCTGTCAATTTGATTAATAAGATTCCGACCTCTCATTGCTCAGGTTTGTCACCTTTTGAAAAGTTGTATCGGTGTGCCCCTGATTATTCTTCCTTAAAGGTGTTTGGTTGTACTTGTTTTGTTCTTCGACCTCGTGTGGAACGTACCAAATTATCTCCAAAGTCAGCTATTTGTGTCTTTCTTGGTTATGGTGAGGGTCAAAAGGATTATCGTTGTTATGATCCAGTTATAAAAAAATTATATGTCTCTCGCCATGTTGTGTTTCTTGAGCATATTCCTTTCTTTTCTATTCCTGATAGCTCTCATGAACTCACTAAATCTGATCTCTTCAATATTGATCCGTTCTCTGATAATGATGAGAGTGTGTTGTCTGAAGTACCTTGCGCCACCGATAGTGTGCCACCCCATGTTGCTCATATTCCTATTATTTCTACTGATGCAGGTACTTTGCCATCCTATGTTCCTGATACTCCCCCTTCTCGTGTGGCCACCCAAGCACCTGCTGAAACGGTGGAACCTCCTTCTCGTTATCCAAAACGTCCACGTAAGTCCACTCAGTCACTAGATTTTGTTTATTCTTGTTATTCGGATTCTTTTGCTTCATTTTTATCCTCTATTCACTGTCTTTCTGAGCCTTTGTCTTATAAAGAGGCAGTTCTTGATCCTTTTTGGCAATAGGCTATGGCTGAGGAACTCTCTGCTTTGCATCAGACAGATACTTGGAGTTTGGTCCCCTTACCTGCTGGTAAGCGGGCAATTGGATCTCGTTGGGTATATAAAATCAAAACCAGGTCAGATGGGTCAATTGAGCGGTACAAAGCAAGATTGGTTGCTCAGGGTTTTTCTCAGCAATATGGTATGGATTATGACGAAATCTTTGCTCCTGTTACAAAATTGACTACTATTCGTACTCTTATTGCTGTTGCATCTGTCCGTCAGTGGCATATACCATAAATGGATGTTAAAAATGAGTACTTGAACGACGATCTTCATGAGGAAGTTTATATGACTCCTCTTCCGGGTGTTCCACATGGAGTTTGTAGGCTTAAGAAAGCCTTATATGGTCTCAAATAGGCATTACGGGCTTGGTTTGAGAAGTTTTCTGCAGTGATTACCTCTCTTGGATTCATTCCAAGTGAGAATGATTCAGCTCTCTTTATCAGATGCACCTCGGGTGGTCGTATTCTGGTCTCTTTGTATGTTGATGATATGATTATTACTGGGGATGATGTTGGTGGAATTACAGCGTTGAAGTCTGAATTATCTCGTTGTTTTGAGATGAAGGATTTGGGGCCTCTACATTACTTTTTGGGTATTGAGGTAGCTCATTCTCCAAAGGGTTATCTTCTCTCACAATCTAAGTACATCGGGGACATTCTTGAGCGTGCCCGCCTCACTGATACTAAGATTATTGATACCCCTCTGGAGCTTAATGTTCATCTTTCCCCATATGATGGTATTCTTTTGCCTGATCCCACCTTATATCGCACTATTATGGGCAACTTGGTTTATCTCACTATTACTCGTCCAGATATAGCTCATGCGGTCCATGTTGTTAGTCAGTTTTTTACTGCTCCTACTACAGTTCATTGGACAGCTGTTCATCGTATATTGCGATACTTGAGAGGCACTCAATTTCAGAGTCTTTTACTTCCTTCATCTTCTTCTTTGGAGCTGCGTGCATACTCTGATGCTGATTGGGCCGGTGATCCTACAGATCGCAAATAAGTTATTGGATTTTGTGTGTTTTTGGGTGATTCTCTTATTTCTTGGAAGAGAAAAAAGCAAGTTGTTGTTTCTGTGTCTTCTACGAAAGCCGAGTATCGTGCTATGGCTTCTACCACTCGCGAGGTTGTTTAGCTACATCGGTTACTTGCAGATATGGGTGTCTCTCTTTCTCATCCCACTCCTATGTACTGTGATAATAAGAGTGCTATTCAGATTGCTCACAATTCGGTTTTTCATGAGAGGACCAAGCACATCGAGATTGATTGTCATATCACTCGTCGTCATCTTACGCATAGCGCCATCACTTTGCCTTTTGTTTCTTCTTCTGCACAGATAGCTGATTTGTTTACGAAGTCTCATCCAGTTCAGCGTTTTCATTTTTTGGTTGACAAACTCTCAATGCTTCTCGCTGTAGCATCGTGAGTTTGAGGGGGGATATTAGAATTTTATTTAGCATTAAGGGTAGTTTAGTATTTTTCCTTTTATTTCATTATTAGGTGGTTGTAGTAGGATATATATTCTCTCTTCTTCTTTTCATTTGTATTGTATTCTAGTTTATGTCAAGACGAAACCCTATCCCCTCTCTTTCTCTTTTCCATTTGATTATAGATCTTTGATATATTATCAACTAGAACTAGAATTAGAACTCTTAATAACATAAACTCGCTTAATAGACTCCCTGTATATAATACCCAATCGATCTTTGAATCTTTATAGAGCAAGAGAGGAAAACACTAGAGTTGAGCCATAATGATGAAACAAGTTTTTATTGCCCTTCTACTAATTCTTCCATGCATGGGTTTGTGTTTGGCAAAGAATCTTCGTATGGGAAACTTAACTCTTGAAGAAGCACTCAGAGCACCCATTGTGAGACCAATCATCTCAAGAACACCAAGGCCCCCAAGCACTGCCCAGGCTACGCCAGTGCCATGAGGCCCAAGGCCACTTTGTGAATAATTGCAAAAACAATTATCGAAACTCCCCGGATATTTATGAATACTGCTGAAAGGCCATGGAATTTTATGGAAAGAGTTGCTTTCCCATACATCATGAGCGTTTAGAGGCAATGACCCCTCCATTGCTTAGAGAAATTTGTGATGCTCTTAAAGGTTCAACATCACCCCATCGCAGTAATCTTATCTGGTTAGATAGTAGTTCGTAAAGTTTTTTTTTTTGTTTTGTTTTGAAGCAGTAATTGGCAGTGTTGATCTCGTGGAGGAATTTGTAGTAATGTGGTTTTCTTTGAATGATAATGACAATGGATGATATTTATAATTACGGTCTATTGACTATAATTGTCATCATTTATTTATCATTTTATTCTTTTATATTTTGTGTTTACTTCTCTTTTGTACTTTATTATTCTAGTTCTTCAACATATTATTTATATGAGACACTGATCCACAAATATTTTTTAGGGCGGGCCATGATTGTGTGCAAAGAATTCATAGGAGTATGGGGATGGGAACCCCGGGCGATTTTTTTGCAATACAAAATAACTTTAACTGCTTGTTTGGGAGTTTTTTAGAGGAAGGAAAGGAAAGGAAAATTTTATTAGGAGAGAAAAGAAAAGAAAGGAAAAATTATAAGAGAGAAAATAAAGGAAGAGAAGAGAAAGGATTTAGGAAGGAAGATAAAATAATTTTATTTTCTAGTGTTTCGGAGTTGGAAGGAAAATAATTTTTTAAGGGAAATAAGGTACATTCTTTAGAAAACTTTCCTTTCTCTCCATTTCTTTCCGATTTGGAAGGAAAGTTTTGAAAAGAAAGGAAGAGAATTTTTTTAAAAAAATTTCCTTTCTTTTCTCTCCTTTTAAACTCCCAAACGACGAAAAATGACGAAATAACACTTTTTCTCCTATGTAAACTCCCAAACGACAAAAAGGAAACATAATTTTCCTTCCTTTCCTTTCTTTTCTCTCCAAAATAAAACTCCCAAACAGACTGTAAATGGGATTGGGGGGAGGGGAGGGGGAAGGAGCGTGCAGGACTAAATTTAAATCATTTTTTTAATGTCAATCTACTGATTCACTTGATTATCTTCTTCTCTTGGCTATTGAATATAGTAGAGGTTGAGTGATATGTTTTTATATTCCAACCCAATTAAAGAAGGATCGAATATCAAAAAGTTCCTCAAATATTTTTTAATACACGTTTAGTTCAAGTCTTTTATTTTGTACAAAAAAGTCCCTTATTCTTTTATCTTTAAAGATCCGCGCCAGCGGCATGGTAAAACCTTTTTGGCATGATGAAGGGCTTTTTGGTGTAAAATAAAAAGGGTTAAACTAAACATATATTAAAAAAAATTCGAGGGACTATTTGATATATACCCCTAGTGACATAAGATTCAAACAAGAGTTTATCTTCACATAGGATAACTCAAGCTTCTTGTTTAAATGATAAGGATGTAGTTTGTTAAAACCTCTTTATATGTATACGGATTTTCCATCTCTTATATTGGGCATGTTTTTGAGATATTCATTTATCAATTAAGGAAAACTTGTTTTTCTTGGTGGTATCATTACCTAATTGATAAAAGAATAGCGCCATTAATTGATCCCCTTGGAAATAAATGTGTGATCTGATCGCAAAGATGTTTAGTCTAAAACCTTTTGCACGTGTTTATATTATTTTTTAGAATAAATTTGCCCCTCGTTCTTATTTTGTCTTTTTTTGTGCAAATTTTAAAATTAAATATTTCCCAAAATACAAATCCGTTTGAGATCAAATTTATATATCCGACAAGATCTCGACGAGATATATCAAAAGAGATCCATGAAGAATATATAATTTTGAAGTTTGAAATTTTGTAGTGAAATTAGTGGCGAGTTTTCCGGTGGTAAAATTTCGCAATGTGAAATTTCAATATTTTGCAGTGAAAAATTCGCACGGTGAAAACTTTCAAATTTCACTTTGTTGTGTGTGTGTGTGTGTGTGTTTTGCAATGCAAAATACAATAATTTCGCGTTACGAAAAATGTTTATATCTAATCTCGTAATGGTTATAAGATTAATCATATAATTTTTAAGCCACTTTAGCGAGAACTAATACCATAAAAAATTTAATGGGTAAACAAAGATTAGTACACATTTTTACTCATTGAATCTTTTATGGTATTAGTTCTCACTAGATGGTTTTAAAAAAATCAATATGATTAATATTATAACCATTTCAAAATTAGATATAACATATTTTGCAACGCGAAATTATTGTAATTCTCGGTGCAATATATATATATATATATATATATATATATATATATATATATAGGCCCTCTCCTGTAAGGACTCCTTATGGTGCAGGCTCCGGTACATACCATTTTTTTAAAATAGTAAAAAAATGAATTTTTTGATGAAACTTCATGGATATGATCTTCATGGTAGGAAGATCATCTCCAATTGTTTTCAGTAAAAAATTCAATAAAAAAAACGTTGAGATGAAGTGATATGTAAAAAAATGGTCTAAATATGTATTCTCAACCGTCGAAATGTTGACGATCATCTCACCCATTTTTTGATTGAATTTTTTGATGAAACTTCATGGATATGATCTCGATAGTGAGAAGATCATATCCATAAAGTTTCATCAAAAAATTCAATCAATAAAGTGGCTGGCGCAGACCTAACATTTCAATGGTTGAAAATGCATACTTATACTATTTTTTTACATATCACCTCATCTCAACGGTTTTTTTATTAAATTTTTTGACGAAAAAACTTGGAGATGATCTTCTCACCATGAAGATCGTATCCATGAATTTTCATAAAAAAAATCATTTTTTTACTATTTTAAAAAAATGGTATGTACCGGGGTCTGCACCATAAGGAGTCCTTAATATAGGTTCACAAGTGAACCTAAAAGATGAACTTTTTAATGAATCTTAACAAAAAATACTTAACAATTAATTAATATTAATTCCTATGTTGCAATTGGTCCGCGCCAGCGGCAACGGACACGTGTGTCGATTGATCCCCAACATCCCCTCACCCACCCACCCCGGCGCCCCCCACCCCTATGGCAGCCCTGCTGCCATAGTTATGGTGGTGGTTGGGGTGGGGATGGGGGCGTGGGGTGGGGTGCCGGGGGGGAGGGAGTTGGGGATCGATCGACACGCGTGTTCATTGCCGCTGGTGCAGATCAATTACAACATAAAAATTAAAAGTAATGAGTTGTTAGGTATTATTTTGTTAATATTCATTAAAAAGTTTATCTTTTAGGTTCATTTGTGAACCCCCCCCCCCTCTCTCTCTCTCTAGAGAGAGAGAGAGAGAGAGAGAGAATCCCCGACAGGCAAAGGCGTAGGGAGTTGGGGATCGATTGACTCGCGTGTTCGTTGCCGCTGGCGCGGAGCAATTACAACATAAAAATTAAAAGTAATGAGTTGTTAGGTGTTATTTTGTTAATGTTCATTAAAAAGTTTATCTTTTAGGTTCACTTGTGAACCTCTCTCTCTCTCTTTGTATATATATATATATATATATACATAGAGAGAGAGAGAGAATCCTCGACAAGCAGAGGCGAAGGGATTGTGTATGCTGGGAGGGGGGGCAAGTGCCCCAGCAAGAAATTAAAAAGAAAATAGTTAAGTCTTTTGGAACAAAAAATAGGGGTCTAAAGTGAAATAGAAACAATACTTAAGTTATAACCTAAAACTTAAAACCCATTTCATTTATACTCTAAAACAGACCTGCTCACTCGTTGCTTGCGGCACTACCCATTTCATTTATACTCTGCTTCACTCTTTCTCTCCGCTGCTTTGCTCTCCGCCACTACTCCGAGTGTCCGCCTCCTTCTTCCTCATCCACTCCGCTACACCTCCATTGTTATGTAAGTTCTCCTTCCTTCCCCCTCTTCCATTGTTGTAAGATGTAAGTTGTAACAAAACAATGTTGTTTTCTTTATATTTTTGCCCCAAACAAATTAGATTTGTTGAATTCATTATTTTGATTTAGATTTGTTGTATTCCTTGTTTGCTATTTAGATTTGTTGTTTAGATTAGATTTGAATTCATTACTTGAGTTCATTATTTTTGTCCCCATAAAACAAATTGCAAGTCTAAATAAAAAATAAACTTGTTTTGAGGGATAAGTGCTTGATTTGTTGTTTATAATTTAAATAAAAATTAAACTTGATTTGTTGCTATTTAGATTTGTTGTTTATAATTAATGTTTAATGAGCTAAAATCATTTTATATTTAAACTTTCAATTTCAGTTATGGAAAAGTATTATAAAAGAATTAGCGAAAATGTGGTGCCTCCAACGAAAAACATCGATGTTCAAAAGGAACCTACTCCAAAAAAGATAAGTCAAAAAAATGTTATTGTATTCGTTTTTTTAGTTATAATTGTAAAATGTACAAATAAAGCAAAAAAAAAATCTGGGGCTACCACCCCCGAACCCCCAAAAATGGATTGTGCCCCACCATGACTAGATTTCTGGCTCCTCCAATGCCGACAGGTGCCCTTTAAAGGGTGCCCAAAACGGGTATTTTTTTTAAATCCCAAAAAAATATCTTTCTTTTTTATTTTATCTTTTGGTGTGGTGTCTAAATATTTCAAAAGGCTTGTTAAAAAAACTCAAAATGCATTTTTTTTCTATTTAAAAAAATGGGTCATAATATGTTAGTTAATTAGCTAAACTTCTATTGAGATTTACTTAAGATATATTTACAACAATATTAACTTTTAATAAATAATCATTTAGATTTTCTTTTAGGGCTTGAATGAGAGACAAATTATGTGAGAGATGAGAACAAATAAATTGCAATTTATATTTTCCTGTGTATTACAATGGCCGAGAAACGGATCCGGTTCCTTTACAATTTTAAAACAACTTCACCAATTATAATTCTACAAATCTAAGCCTTTCGTCTAATATCAATGGTATATATTGTTGGATTAATTCCAATATTTATTGATATTTTATTTTTTAGTTGTTAATATTTTATTATATTATTTGTGTTTTATTTTAAACATAGTTTGGGTTTTAATTTAGAAAGTAGAAACATGAGCAAATGGGTGTGAAAGATATGGGGAGTGCTCAAAATCCCATATTGTCCCACATTGGAAGAATACTACAAAAGGTAGTGGTATATCAACTAAATGACAACTAAGATTCTTAGTTGACAAGTCAAATAAGAGGCTATGATCCTACGCATCGCGGTGGTGCTTAAGAACCACCAATCGCGACACGCGTAAGCGCGACACGCGGCGCGCGAAAGGGTGATTGGGCGACTTATCCGATCAAAGGGTTTAAAATCCGAAACGGCTTGATCTAAACCGTTAGATGAACTCGTAGCGTTTCGTGTAGGGGATGTCCATTCGCTTACGATGGGACGCCTAATCTGAACCGTTAGATCGCAGCTGTTCCAAACAGGCACGATCCAACGGTGGCTGAGTCACTCCATGAAGAGCTGTGACTGTTGAAGAACAGTCACAGAAATGGCTATAAAAAGAGTTCCAGACCTCTGTTTTGGACACCGAAAATTGCTAGTTTCTCCTCTCTCCGTCCTCTATACTTTGGCATTATCAAGTTACAAATTCAGAGTGTTCTCGGGTTTGATCAAACAGTACATAGTTTGAATCAAACAACTGTTCATACACTACATTGTATCCTGAAGGCAGATTCTATAAAACCCATTGTGTACTCGCGGTTCTAGTTCTGTCTCAACCGGATTGGGAGAAATTTTGCCTAAAAGAAAGCGTTCCAAGAACGTGCCTTGCAGAAATTAATTATTATATTTCGTTCTTTCCATAACAAAACTCCAACAGTTTTAGGCAAAAAAATTTTTATTCTTATTACTCCACTCAAATGGAAGGAACTGTGGCACAATCTATCCAAGTCATGACTCAAGACTTAATCCGACTCGACCGTTTTGATGGCGAAAATTTCACCCGTTGGCAAGAGAAAGTTATGTTATTCCTCACATCACTAAAACTTGCATACATTCTAGATGAAAACCTTGAACAAATTCCTGAGCCCACACCCGAAGACACCAAAGAA
The DNA here is from genome assembly GCA_949130495.1 of Sambucus nigra. NCBI lineage: Eukaryota > Viridiplantae > Streptophyta > Magnoliopsida > Dipsacales > Adoxaceae > Sambucus > Sambucus nigra. Next base: position 381,536,651 of record OX422223.1, on the reverse strand, counting down.
ATAAAGAAAAAACGTGTGAAGAGGAAAGAAGATGAATTTATGTGTCGAGGACACATCCTCAATGCTTTGTCTCAAACTGTTTATAGCGCTCATAGAATGATTCCGACGGCAAAGGAATTATGGAAGGCTTTGGAGATAAAGTATCAAAACGAGGAAGCGAGCAATCGTAAGTTTCTAATTTCAAACTATATGAATTTTAGAATGAATAATGATAAATCTGTCGTTGCACAAGCCCATGAACTCCAATAAATTGTTGGTGACCTTAAAGCCGCTGGTATTAATCTTCAAGATGAATTTCAAGTAGGGGTGATTGTTTCAAAACTTCCATCCTCTTGGAATGGCTTTAAGAAGAAAATTAATCATGATGAAAAGACTTATACTGTGGAATCCCTTCTTCGTCACCTTCGTATTGAAGATGATACTCGTATTCGAGAAAAGAAGGATGAACAAAGTGAGGGTCATTCAAAAGCTAATATGGTTGAGGATAAAAAATCCAAGATTACCAAAGACTCAAAATTTAAAGCAAAGAATGATTCCAAATTCAAGAACCAAGGTGCAAATAAGAAAAAGAAGGGAAAATGTTTCTTCTGTGACAAACCGGGACATTATTCTCGAGAATGTCGTCTTAAAAATAAGGCATTTAAGGAAAAACAAGGGTCGAAGGAAACCAACAATGTTGAAGATCTTATTGCTACTGTTTGCGAAGCAAATTCAATTGATAATGAAAGTGGATGGTGGCTGGATACCGGCGCAACGGTCCACATATGCAAAGACCGCTCTTCATTCAAAACATATCAAGAAATTGATGGAAAAGAAGTGAAGATGGCAAATAATCTTCGCGCTAATGTAGTTGGAAAAGGCACAGTGGAATTGAAGCTAACTTCTGGAAAGACACTTACTCTAATTGATGTACTTCATGTACCTGATATGTGTAAAAATCTTGTGTCTGGGGACCTTCTCATTAAGAGAGGTTTCAAACTAGTGTATGAGTCTGATAAGTTTGTATTGTCTAAGAATGGCCAATTTATTGGCAAAGGGTACTCTTGTAACGGCATGATTAAAATTAATGTAATAAATGATATTAGTTCTGCTTATATGGTTGAGTCTATTTCTTTATGGCATAGTAGATTAGGTCATGTGAATTATAGAAGTATCAAATATGACTAATCTCGGCTTAATCTCGGATTGTAAATTTGATAACCTTTCTAAATGTGAAATTTGTGCTCAATCGAAGATAACTAGAAAGTCGTTCAAATCTGTTGAGAGGAAATCCGAAATGCTTGATTTTATTCATAGTGATGTATGTGATATGAAGAGTAATATGACTCGTGGTGGAAATAAATATTTCTTAACTTTCATTGATGATTACTCTAAGTATGCATATACATATTTACTTAAAAGTAAAGATGAAGTTTTCGAGAAATTCCTAATTTTTAAAGCAGAAGTTGAAACTCAACAAAATCGAAAAATTAAAGTCCTACGATCCGATAGGGGTGGTGAATATTACCCGAGTGAGTTTATACAATTTTGTAATACTCATGGGATAATCCATCAAGTTACGGCGCCATATACGCCACAACAAAATGGAACGACGGAAAGGAAAAATAGGACTTTAGTTGAAATGATAAATTCAATGTTAATCAGTTCTGGTTTACCTTTGTCGATGTGGGGAGAAGCGATTTTATCCGCATGTTATATTTTAAATAGAGTTCCATTGAAAAACAAGGATATTACACCATATGAATTATGGTTTAATCGTAAGCCTAATCTTAGACGTCTTAAAGTTTGGGGATGTCTTACTTATGTAAGAAAACCCGAACCTAAAAGACCTAAACTAGGAAATAGGACTTACAAATGTGTTTTTATTGGATACTCTAGTAACAGTACGACTTATAGATTTTTAAACCTTAAAACTCAAGAAATCATTGAGTCGGTAGATGTGCAATTTTTTGAACATCTAACAAAGTTTAGTACTTTGAATCAAGTTTTAGAAAATAATAATCCGACTGTTGACTCCTCAAATTTAGAAGAAAATTCATAACCTATATCTTCTTCAGAAACAACGAATTACGTTGAACCACGAAGGAGTAAAAGACAAAGAACTGAAAAAACATTTGGGCCTGACTTTGTTATTTAATTAGTCGAAGGGGATTTAAATGAGACTAAGAACAAAACTAAATTTGTTCTTAATGTAGAAGATGAACCGACCACATTTCATGAAGCGGTAACATCTAGGGATGCTGTCTTTTGGAAAGAAGCAATAAATGATGAAATGAACTCAATTTTGTCAAATCAAACTTGGGTTATTTCCGATCTTCCCCCCGGGTCTAAACCTATTGGGTGCAAATGGATATTTAAAAGAAAATTAAATCCGGATGGTTCTATAAATAAATTTAAGGCAAGACTAGTTGCTAAAGGCTATAAGCAAAAACATGGAATTGATTATTTTGATACATATGCTCCTGTTGCTCGAATCACTTCCATTAGGATATTAATATCTCTTGCTTCTATTCACAATTTAGTTATTCATCAAATGGATGTTAAAACTGCATTTTTAAATGGTGATTTAGAAGAAGAGATTTATATGGAACAACCCGAAGGGTTTGTATTGCCTGGCCAAGAAAAGAAAGTGTGTAAATTGGTTAAATCTCTTTATGGCCTTAAACAAGCTCCTATGCAATGGCATGAGAAGTTTAATAATATTGTTCTATTCCATGGATATAAAGTTAATGATGCCGACAAATGTATATATAGTAAATTTGAAAATGGTGTAGGTGTTATTATATGCTTATATGTGGATGACATGTTAATATTTGGGTCTAATATCAAATATGTTGAAGAAACCAAAAGGTTTCTTTCATCAAAATTTGATATGAAAGATCTTGGAGAAGCTGATGTGATTTTAGGAATCAAAATTGTGAGAAAGGATAATTCTTTAGCGTTATCTCAATCTCATTATATAGAAAAAGTTCTTAAAAGATATAATCATTTTGAACTTAAGCCAGCTGCTACACCAGTGGATCCTAGCATCAAATTAATGAAAAATACTGAGCGTACTATGGACCAACTTAAATATGCTAGTATTATTGGGAGTCTAATGTATGCCATGCATTGCACTAGACCAGACATTGCTTATGCAGTGAGTGTATTGTGTAGATTTACAAGTAATCCAGGACAAGAGCACTGGAATGCAATTTCTAGGGTGCTTAGATACCTGAAGAGGACTTTGGATTATGGCTTACATTATGTAGGATATCCATCTGTTTTAGAAGGATATAGTGATTCAAGTTGGAATAATCTTGAATCAAAATCCAAGTCAACTACTGGTTGGATTTTTACGCTAGGAGGAGCAGCTATCTCTTGGGGATCCAAGAAACAAACATGTGTATCAGATTCAACAATGCAATCTGAATTTATAGCCCTAACAGATGCATGTAAAGAAGCAGAATGGCTTAGAAATGTGTTGTATGATATTCCTTTATGGAAAAAGCCATCACCTTCTATTATGATAAGTTGTGATAACCAAGCCACAATTTATAAAGTTTCGAACAAAACTTACAACGGAAAATCTAGACACATTAGTCTAAGACATCAAATTATAAGAAAATTACTTAAGGAAGGAGTAATTACAGTCGACTATATTAAAACGAACAAGAATTTAGCAGATCCTCTGACTAAAGGTCTTGTAAGAGAGATGATATATATCACCTCAAAAGGAATGGGACTAAGGTCTATTAAATAACACAACTATATTTAATGGGAACCCAACTCATATCTTGAAAATATAGATAGAGTTCAATGTGGTACAAACAAGTTAAATTATAGTTATGGAACACTAGGAATTTATACAAAAAAGTTCCATTCCTATATGCCTAGTGTTGATTTTCTGCATGTTAGAGGATGAAGGTTACTTCTTAATAAATCATATAAGTGTGACTCGCAGAATCACTAAAGTTGATTTACCTATTCGAGTGTCGAAAGTGTGGCCGCTTTCTATGAAATCAAGACCGATCCTAAAGCGCTCGTGAAATCAGGATTAGCACAAGGCCATAAAAGTGCATGCTAGAAGAACACTTATAAAACTCAGAAATCGGTATGTGTGATAGTTCCGGCTAGTCTCAAAAGGTCCTTGGTTCAAGATACGTTCACCACAGCACCTTGATGAAGCTTTGAATTATTTTCACTATATGGAAGTTCAAGTTCGAAAGACACTTCTCATTTATGTACTAGATTTTAGCGATAATGCCAAAAGTTATTTATTGTCTTTTTGCTTTGCTCTCTTGTGTATATTGAAATTGGTGGGGGAATGTTGGATTAATTCCAATATTTATTGATATTTTATTTTTTAGTTGTTAATATTTTATTATATTATTTGTGTTTTATTTTAAACATAGTTTGGGTTTTAATTTAGAAAGTAGAAACATGAGCAAATGGGTGTGAAAGATATGGGGAGTGCTCAAAATCCCATATTGTCCCACATTGGAAGAATACTACAAAAGGTAGTGGTATATCAACTAAAGAACAACTAAGATTCTTAGTTGACAAGTCAAATAAGAGGCTATGATCCTACGCATCGCGGTGGTGCTTAAGCACCACCAATCGCGACACGCGTAAGCGCGACACGCGGCGCGCGAAAGGGCGATTGGGCGACTTAGGGCGCATTGAGCGCTTTGACGCGCACGTGCGCATCGTCGCTTGGAGCGTGGGAGCCTAAAGTTTTGACGAGGTAAAACAGATCAACGATCAAAGGGTTTAAAATCCGAAACGGCTTGATCTAAACCGTTAGATGAACTCGTATCGTTTCGTGTAGGGGATGTCCATTCGCTTACGATGGGACGCCTAATCTGAACCGTTAGATCGCAGCTGTTCCAAACAGGCACGATCCAACGGTTGCTGAGTCACTCCATGAAGAGCTGTGACTGTTGAAGAACAATCACAGAAATGGCTATAAAAAGAGTTCCAGACCTCTGTTTTGGACACCGAAAATTGCTAGTTTCTCCTCTCTTCGTCCTCTATACTTTGGCATTATCAAGTTACAAATTCAGAGTGTTCTCGGGTTTGATCAAACAGTACATAGTTTGAATCAAACAACTGTTCATACACTGCATTGTATCCTGAAGGCAGATTCTATAAAACCCATTGTGTACTCGCGGTTCTAGTTCTGTCTCAACCGGATTGGGAGAAATTTTGCCTAAAAGAAAGCGTTCCAAGAACGTACCTTGCAGAAATTAATTATTATATTTCGTTCTTTCCATAACAAAACTCCAACATATATTCTCCACCCATCAAAGACATTTAGAATCCTAGCAAAACTGCACCGTTTCAATTACTTTCCTCTCTTTCTAACCTTTTTAAAATGCTAAGACCGTTAAGTTATTTTGGGGAAGCATTCCAAAGTCTAACTTTTTTAAATGTCCCCTTTGTCTAATAGTTAAATTTTTTAACATTGTTAAAAATTTAAAACATTAGAGTTTACATTATAACTTTTAGAGGAATTAGTACAAAATCCAAAGAGGATAATATGTGATTTAGAGTACATTTGTTCTTCTTTATTCTTGATTGGATGTCAATGTTTCTTCTATTATTCAGTGAGCGTCAAAATGAACGACAATTGATAGAAAGAAAAAGACAAACATTTGAATATTCATTTGGATAAATAAAATGACCATTTTGCCCCCTTTTTACAAAACAGTTTTAAACTTTTTACAAATCAGTTTTTTCATAGCATTGTTTTTTTTTAAAAAATATTATAAATAACGTTTGGAAATTTTTTATTTATAAAAATGTTTTATACGAATTTTTAAACAATTAAACATTATTTGATTTGTGCTCATATTTTAAACAATTATAAACAACTTTGAACAATTAAAGTCATTAATTTTTAAAAAATATAAAAATTAATTTTCATTTTTTAATTATTAAAAAGTATTTTTATTTTAGTCTATTTATTAAGTGTTAATACTTATATAAAAACAATTTTTTACATATACATTAATATTTATCTTAATAATCGTTAATATTTATAAAAAGTAGTTTTTTAAAAAAATAAAACAGTTAATATATTTATATAAATAAAATATTTAATGCAAAACAATTTTTCTTACATTAATAAATTGATAATTTATATAAAATATTTTTTTTATATTTTTAAGAAATGTATATTATTGTTTTTCCATGTTTTTGATGTTTAAAATCTGTATGACATTATAAAATTGTTTTTAATTAAGAAAAACAATTTTTTTATAAAAACTGTTTTGTAAAATCATTTTTATTAACTTTTAATAAAAACTATAGTTCTAATTTTTTTAAGAACAATTTTTCAAAAACTATTTTATAATAACAGACTTTTAACTTTTTCATGAAATATTTTTTTTACCAAAATGTACACATCTTTAACTGCTTTTCATAAAAAATAATTTTATTACTCTATTTTTACCTGGATTTTATCTGAAAAATGGCATAACTTCATAAATAAATAAGTTAAAGCTATATTTTTATAGAAAAAGTTTAAACAACAGTTTACGTACGCATTTTAACTATTTTTTATTTTAAAAACGTGTACGTTATTTATAAAAACAATATTTTAAAAACCATTTTTTCAACTTTTTTTTATTGAAAGCTATTTTAATTTTTTTTAAATAACATACTTTTTTTTATAAATATAAAGTAATTAAATATCATGTACAAATATTAATACAAAAAATATTTAGAAAGATTTTTTTATAAAAGTGTTTTTTTATATATATCGTACATTTTTTTAAATAAAAATTGGACATTTAAGAAAATTTTGTTTTTATATAAAAAATAAGTTTTTAATATAAATATTAACAATAATTAATATAAACATTAGATGTTATAACAATAAATACTAAATCGATTTTTATATAAGATATATAAATATAGCGGTTATTGTTATAAATACTAACTGTTTTATATAAAAGCTATTTTTATGTAAATATTATTGTTTATATAAAAATCTTTTTATCTAATATTAGTGTTTATTATAATAAAAAATATTTTTTATATAAAATATAATTTTTATATACTGCAAGAATAAATGATTTTAATTGTTAGTTGTTGGGTTGAAAAAAGGGCAAAATTGATAGAGAGTCTTAAAATTTGAGTGGAATAACGGTCAATTATAATTGATTAGCGAAAATGTTAAAAATGACCTTTAACCCTCAAAAGTCAATGTATATAGGTTTGACTGAATATTAAAAATTAAATGAGCGCCAAAACAAATAAGACTAAGGTTACATTTATTTTTTCATCTGAATTTGAAATTTGAAGTGTGAAATTTGAAGTTGAAAAATATATTTATTTTTATGTCTGAATGAATTTATTTAGACTGATTTAGAATTCAGAAATACATTAATCTCTTAATCATTCAAAAATAAAAATAGCAATTCATCTTTTAATTATTTGAAAAAATAAATATTATTTAATAATTTAAAGTTTTAAACGGTTCAAATTCAAGTTTAAAGAGAGAAAAACAAACGACCGGTAACTATTTGGAGAGGAAAGTTATGTGGAGAATGAGTTGGTGACATGTTGAAGTAACAAACAAGCATGGTTATTTTGAGGAGTAATTCTAGACACACCATAACTAGAATTAATTTATAAAAAGGAAATAAAAACGTCCCCTCTCAGGTTCCGTTGCATCTCCGGCCCCCAAAGCCAAACCCAACACAGTCAACTCTACAAACACCATCTTCCTAGAAAAACCCTAGAATTTGTAATTCCATTATTCAAATATTCGTACTACATTCTTAATCAACACACACGTCCCATCGTGTGAATGGCTTCTGAGATCGAGGTTGTTGAGGAGCTCGAATCGAGAGGTACCGTTGAAACAGAGAGTGAGAATTTGAAAAACGACGTGTATACAGCTGCGGCATATGGGGATTTGGAGAAATTAAAGAGATTGGTTGAGTCTGAGGGCTGTTCTGTTTCTGAACCAGATGGCCTTGGATACTACGCCTTGCAGTGGGCTGCTCTTAATAATCGGACTGTTGCTGCTCAATACATCATCGAGGTTTAATTCCACTACGCATATATACATACATACATACATGCACATTAGTGATTTGATGTGCAATGCTTGTTTAGAGTTTTATTTACGCCGCAAATTGTTTAGTTATGTGAATTAATGGATTGTATACGAGTGGATTTGAATTTTACGTGATATTTGGTAATTGATGTTGAGATTCAATCAGAAAAAATTTAAAAATGAATGGAGATTGGGAGAGAGAGAGCTTACGGATAAGGATGAACATCCGGGATGAACTTTTGTGAAATGCTCCTATTTCAAATGGACGCATTCATGTTTGTTGTGGAATGCTATTTAGTGAAACCAAAATGCAATTGATGGGCCAATTTGTATATGAGCCAATTTATAATTGGGCCAATTTACAATTTCGGGACAGCCAAACGGGGCCTTAAAGTTTGGGCGCATTTTACCCGAAGATTCAAAAGTTGCAATGTTAATATTTTTACGAGACTTAAGAGAGTGGATGAGTGGGCATCGCATTACCTTATGGCATTTATTTTGTTAAGTCGCTTTATGAAGATGTGATGGATGATTAAAATTCACCAAGTTTAAAACATTGGGTTAGCATTGCAACTTTTGAAATATTAGGTTCAAGATTGATAATTACCAAGAACTTCAATGTTGAATTTGCATTTTACCCAAAGTTTTAATAAGAGAAGAGGAAAGAGGGAGGACTTCATAAGTTTGTTTGTGAGAAAATTGCCTTCTTTTTATAGAAAATGTCAAAAAGGTAGTTAAACTTACGCACATGAAATCCTTATATGCTAACTCGCCTAATGTGCTGAAGTGCTTCATGAAAACTATCTCCCCTTACCACATTTTTTCCCCCAAAATAACTCTCCTTCAAAAGATTTTCTAAATTTATTTTAAGAGTTCCTCACTAGATACACTTGAAAGATTTTTCAAATTGATCCTAACTTGTGGATCAGTTTGGGAAATTTTTAGATGTGGATTTTTTTTGGTAAAAACATAATGTAGAATGGTCGTTTTGACATTATCCATTCCTTTTGTCATTACTTGCAAGTTGAGAAGAAAAAGAAATGAAATATAAAAACACTACTGTTGTACCTTTACAAACAATGTTAGTAACTAAGAGTATCCCTAATGAGGTGGCATGGGAGGTGTGAAAGGCCTTCCTCTCTGAGCTCGTGGTCGAGCTCTTTCTTGGTGGGGGGAGAGATGTGCACTACCGAAATCCCAAGGTCGTTAGCGCCTTTTTATTTGTTTGTGTATATTTGCTATTTTTGTCTTTGGCGGTTATTTTACTATTTTACGGCTTTTATTATGTTACTTTTAGTTTTAACTTTACTAGTATGATGTAAGCCTTATGTTATAAATGGCTAGGCTCTAGGATCTACTTTTTGTTTCCTTTAGTTTCTTTTTACTCTTTTTAGTGTCGCCCTAGGCTATAAATATATTGTATCTTCCCATTAAGAGATCATTATCTAGTGTAGAGCGAATGAAGACCATTTGTCGTGTTACATCACATACACATATTGATATGTCATTGTTTAAAATAGATTTTCAGGCTATAGCCTCAAGTGGGCCAGCAAATGGGCGGGTTTGGGCGGATATGGTCTGGGAAGATTTGGATTAGGTGGAATATGGGTGGGTCACTAACGGTTTCAGTTGGGGTTCGGGTCAGGTCTGGCCGGGTTGCTTCGGTCAATCCGCATATCCCCACCCTTAGACCCTCTCGATTCTTCAGCTTTAGCCCACTTATACCCTTCTTGTTCCCTAAATCTCACTTATCAAAGAAAACCCCAAATGCTCATAGAGAGAGAGTCCATTCCTTTGAAAATTAAGAGAGTGAGATATTGATATATAGAGAGAAGAGAAACAGAAGACAACAAGCGACTGATATCCGGTTGCAAACGAAAATAATATTAAGTTTAGAACAGTAAACCCGTTTTCATTTATTTATGACCCGTCACTGACCCGTGAGTGACCCGACCCACAATCGAACATCAAAACTTCAATGTTAATATTTAAAGTTTGGGCTCATTTTACCCAAAGATTTAAAAGTTGCAATGTTAATATTTTAACGAGACCTAAGAGACTGGATGAGTGGGCATCACATTACCTTATGTCATCCATTTTGTTAAGTCTGCTTTATGGAGATGTGATGGATGATTAAAATTGCACCAGGTTGAAAACATTGGGTTGGCATTGCAACTTTTGAGATATTAGGTTCGAGATTGATAATTACCCAAAACTTCAATGTTGAATTTGCATTTTACCCAAAGATTTAATAAGAGAAGAGGAAAGAGGGAGGACTTCATAAGTTTGTTTGTGAGAAAATTGCCTTCTTTTTATAGAAAATGTCAAAAAGGTAGTAGAACTTACATAGCGAAAAGGGGCACCCCTTACGCACATGAAATCCTTATATGCCAACTCACCTAATGTGCTGAAGTGGTTTGTGAAAACTATCTCCCCTTACCACATTTTTTTCCAAAATAACCCACCTTCAAAAGATTTTCTAAATTTATTTTAAGTGGTCCTCACTAGACGGACTTGAAAGATTTTCCAAATTGATCCTAACTTGTGGATCAGTTTAGGAAATTTTTAGATGTGGATAGCCATTCTTTTTATCATAATTTGCAAGTTGAGAAGAAAAAGAAATGAAATATAAAAAAACTACTATTGTACCTTTACAAACAATGTAAGTTACTAAGAGCATCCCTAATGAGGTGGCACGGGAGGCGTTGGTGATGTACAGATTGGGGGGGGGGGGAGATGTGCACGACCGAAATCCCAGGGTCGTTAGCATCTTTTTATTTGTTTGTGTATATTTGCTATTTTCGTCTTTGGCAATTATTTTACGACTTTTATTATGTTACTTTTAGTTTTACCTTTCCTAGTATGATGTCAGCCCTATGTTATAAATGGTTAGGCTCTAGGATCTACTTTTTGTATCCTTTAGTTTCTTTTTACTCTTTTTAGTGTCGCCCTAGGCTATAAATATATTGTATCTTCCCCATTAAGGTATTGTTTTGTGTGCCATTTGTCGTGTTACATCACATGCACATATTTATGTCATTGTTTAACATAGATTTTGAGACTATAGGCTCAAGGCCCATTTCAAGGCCAAGCCGTGAGTTTGGCATGTCGAGGTTATATCAACACGACAACTTTAGAACCTATGCCTATTAGGCCATAACAACATGGTTGTAGCACATCGTGGCTACAACCTCTAGGCTAGCTAATGCCTAAGTCTCAGTTTTCACTTTTGCACTTACGTTATATAAAATTTGAGTTTAGAATATGTATATTTAAATTAAATATACAGTTATGTACTTATATATACTGATTTTATTAGGATGGTTGATGATACTGTCTCTTTTGTTGTCTCTTTTGTTATTATCTGTGATATGAGGATACTTTGTGCATTTCTTATGATGATGTATACGGAAATGATAAACTATTTATGTCTTGTTGAGTTTGATAATAGATCTTTTTATGATGATAGACTATATTTATTATATATTATTTTTTATTCTATTTTTTGAGATTTGTTTCCCAAATTGAGGCTTAATTTTCGCTCCGCCTTGAGGTTGAGGCTGCTCTTAGCTTTTTTCAAACATTGCTATGTGTATGTACTTTTAATGGCTTGAAAATTATTTAAGTTTCAAATATGTTAAGCTGATATATTCCATGTCATTCTTACTATTTTATTTTTGGTGTGGTGGTGGGGTCTCACCCGATTTGTAAATATATGCACCCATTTTATTCTGTACTTTAAAAATGAATTGTCTCCGTAAATTATGTAACGCCTTTAGTTGATGTATTGGAAAAGAATGGACTACTGCGTTTGCATTTAATTTTTTTCCTTTTATTCTAATTTAAAATGAATGCTATTTTGTTTAAGTAAGAGGAAGATTAATATTGACTGATAGTAGCATTTGGCAGCATGGGGGAGATGTAAATGCTACAGATCATACTGGGCAAACAGCATTACACTGGAGTGCAGTGCGGGGAGCTACTCAGGTGGCAGAGCTTTTGTTGCAAGAGGGTGCTCGTGTTAATGCCCCTGATATGTATGGATATCAGGTTGGAAATTTCTTCTTCACCTTCTTAATTATAACTACTATGCAATAATTTTTAGTAATGGAGTATTTTGTTTGCTATTCGCAATTTATACTATTAATTTTTGTGCTTTGGAGACATTTAGATGGTTAGGCACTTGCACTTTCCTTGTTTTACAAGATTTTGTAAAATATTGTAAATGTTATATGTAGTTGGTGCATTAGAAACATATATATCAATTTAATTACAAATAATAATAATTTTATTGAGTTCATAATCCTTGTCATTTAGGGGCATGAGTAACTACACCTAGGTAAATGTCAGGGCTCAAGTTTTACACACATTCAAGAAAGCTACCAAAATATTGACCTGTTGCCTATGTTAGGTGGTGTTATTATGAATGTTTCATATGGTACGTGTGATTTTTTTTTGTGTGTGCAAGAGTGACGGTCCCATCAAAATTTGGTAATCAAAAGTAACCACATATTTTGATTATTCATTTTGTGTGTTACTGTTATTAATAATAGCAATCTTAATCTCCACAATGGTTATTTATTGCCAATAACCAGAACTAAGATTGTTTTCCCCATTTTTGCACATCACGTGGCATTTTTATTTCGTCAATTTTGTGTAAGAGTAATTCTCTGATCAAAATTGGGTAATCAAAAGTTGCCACATATTTTGGTTATTTATTTAGTGGGTCAATAATAATACCAACTTCAGTCTCCAATGGTTATTTATTGTCAAGAACCAATACTGAGATAATCAACCTAAAGGCTAAAACTACATTGTTTTCCCCACTTTTACACATTACATGGCTAATATGTTTGTAGGGGTGGATTCAAAGAAATTTAGGGTCATTTGGACTTTCGTCTGCATTTGTTATGTCGTATATCACTGTGGATGCCAAAGTTTAACATATTATCGCTTTAGGTATCATTCTCACTTTTTGTGACACTTTTTTTTGGGGAAGAGTGTCGTAAAAAGTCACAAACAGTATAAAAATGCGTCGCTAAAAGTGAAAATGGTACTCAAACTGATTTATACATTGAACTTTGGTACCCAAAGTGACATACAATACAACATAAAAATGGGGACTAAAAGCTTAATGAGCCAAAAATCTACCAAGGTGGGCGAAAACTAAAAAAAAGGTCGTACCCAGTGCACAAGGCTCATGCCTAACTACAGGTCTGGGAGAGGCGAAGACAATAATATATATTTTTTTAAAATTTTTTCAGTTAGGATGTGTTTGATTACAAAGTTGGAAAATGAATTAAAAATAGTTCATTTTTATGAAACATTGGAAAATAATGAAAAAAGATGAGAGTGGTTTGGTCTTACTTTTGGAGTTTTCCATGGAAATCAATTTTTTTATAGTGGGTAAGTAATTTATTCCGTGGAAAATGATAATAATATGGAGAAATTTTTATACTTATAATTATTGTTTTATAAAATGTAATTGAAATCAAGCATAACAAACTTAAAAGTTGAACTAAATAATTAATTTCCATGAAAAAGAAATCAACGCCAATCAAATGGACCCTTAATATCAACAAACCTTCAAAGGTCATTCTTAGTGCTAAAATTTTTAGGAGTTTTATAATTTTTTTCTGTGTGGAAAATTTAGATAAATTCTTTTTCTAATTGTCCCTAATATAAACTTTAGTATATATATATTTCCCCGATGTAAGGTGGTCAAAGTTGTATAATTCAGATTTTCACCCCCAAACTCTACTACCTCATTTCTTACCCCCCCCCCCCCCCAAAAAAAAAAAAAGAAAAAAATATAAATACATAAATAAATAAGTAAAAAAAAAAAAATAACGGGGGTAGTTGCCCACCTTAACTTTGCATTAAATCTACAAATGTAAGCGTGTGTGTGAATAAAGCACCTTTACTGTAGAAATGACAAGGTGCAGGGCTGGTGTTCGATTAAAGAGGTGCTCGACAAGGGCTTAAAGGGAGCTCGGTTATCAATGTCAATATTGATCCAGCTATACAATCTCCGTTCCTCTTCTTGATTTGTGCTCATATTTTATACATTGGTAGTGGTAGTTGGAATGATGTGCCTAACATACCGATATAGTTGAACGGAGTCTGATACCGGTACAGTTCTTTATAGGGTCCCCAGTAAAGCTTCGTGGGTTTGGAAGAGATGAAGGAATGCTGCTAATTATGCAATTGTCTCGTGATTTTTGGGTAGTAAAATGAAGCTAGAGATGACGATGAAGCTAAAAAATATTGGAGTTGGTTTTGTATTTGTATTCTTGAATCCAAGACGGGTTAGGGGGTTTAGCCCAGTTGAACCTCTTTGCTCACGACACATTTAGTCATGAAACACTTAGGAGATTTTAAGAGATCTATGGGTTGGGATTTACCTTTTAGTAGTTTCCTAATATATATATATTTCTTTTTTGTGTTTATAACTATTCTTTTGTTTATAAATGAGGCTGTTGCCCCCTATTGTAATCACTTAATGATTTGATGAATGAATTTGAGAATTGAGAGGTGAAATTCTTATTTGTGTGGAAATTGGGTTTTGTTTGTGGAAATTGGGTTATGTTTGCTTTTTTGGATTGAGCCAATAGAGTTTAAGTATCTTGTTGGCATTAGTTATGGGACACCACGTGTCGTGTACCCTTTAGCCCATCATTGCGGTGGCTGAAGTTTGGTCTAGATATTAAGAGAAATTTGGGTGCTGTCTGCCAACTTAAATATTATTGTCCCATTAAAGTCTGAAGTATCTTCTGTTCCAATAACAGATTCTCAATTTATGGAATTTATTGGTGTTAGGAATTATTGTTGTGTTCCAAATTTTCAATTGGCGAGAAATAATTTTGGTTCCCACATATTTGGAAAATATTGCTTTCGACCGAAATGGGAGCGGAGGTTATTGTTGGATGTCATACTTTTATTTTACTTTGGCCCATTATGTATTAGGCTTTAGTTATTTTAGTTTGTTATTCCTTTCGTATCTTGTATGTTTTAGAACCATCTAAACTCTAGTATAATTACCATTATTGGGCTCCTTGTTGGGAAAGCTATTATCTCATACAAATCTTCTTGTATCAAAGCCTCCAAGCCCTAAACTCTTTTCTCTCTCTCTTACATCAGCCCCATAAACCCTAACCACATCGGCCCCAACCCACAAACCCTGACCCTAACCATATAAGCCTCTATCGCCGCCGTACCCCCCCACTCCTCCATCGCCGTCGCTCTCTTCCCAGTCCACCACCCTTCTCCACCTCAATTCTCAGCCTCCGCCTCCTTTATTTTCCAGATCGCGACTGCTCTAGGGCAACTAGAGCAAATTGCGTCCCCCATTTGGGGTTTCTCCGGCCACCGATGTTATGTTACCTTTATTGATGATTCTTCTAAATGTACTTGGGTTTATTTGCTTAAGAAAAAATTTGATGTATTGCATTTGATTGTTCAATTTCTCCAAATGATTAAAATCCAATATTACACCGTGGTCTGTAATATTAGATCCGATAATGGGCGGGAGTATGTCCCCAATGAATTTCGCTCAGAAGGGTATTCTTTACCAACTTTCTTGCCCCTATACCTCTAAACAAAATGGTGTTGCGGAACGTAAAAATCGCCATCTCATAGGGGTCATTCTTTGTTTGTTGTGGGCTATGACAGTACCCAAAACATACTAACGTCTTGCCGTTACTGCCACTTTTATTATCAATCGAACACCGAGTTGGGTTTAGGTGGAAAGTCACTGAAGGAGTGCCTTCAACCTGATATTCCTTTATTTCACATTTTTCCTTGTGTGTTTGGATGTACATGTTTTGTTTACGACCGAAGTCCCTCCCGACACAAACTCGATGATAAGACAATTAAATGTATTTTTGTTGGATATTATGTTATGTCCAAAGGCAATCGGTGTTATGATCCCGTGTCTAAACATATCACTTGATGTTACATTTCATTAGGATGTCTCGTTTTGTGGTGGGGTTCTCACTTTGCCTACTCCTTCCACGGAGGAGGCCTCTCTTCTTGCTCATTCCATTCATGTGTTTGACAATGCTTTATTGAGTGACCCTCTTGAGCCCACTTTGTAGGTTTATGCTTGTTGCCCTTGGCCACCTCTGTCTATTCCTTCTTCGGACGAAGGTATCATCGATTCCTCTTCCCATCTCCTGTTTTTGATTTTCAATCTCCATATCTTATTCGTATTCGTCGCCATCTTCCCGATATGGTCATGCTTGTAGTACTAATCACTTTATATTCAAGCATATTTCCTTTGATGGCCTTTGAGGATCCTATCGTTCCTTGGTCACCTTCACTCCATCTTTATTTAGGTTCTTCAAAATCCTAAGTGGGTGGATGCCATGGAACTTGAGATGGATACTTTGAACAAAAATGGCACGTGGGAGCTTGTGTCCCTCCCTTCCAGAAAAATGACAGTTGGTTGCAAATGGATTTTTGATGTGAAGTATCTAGTTGATGGGTCCATTGATCGCTACAAGGCCCGACTAGTTGCTAAGGGATTCACTCAGATTCCAGGGAAGGACTTTGGTGCTATGTTTGCCCTTGTTGCCAAGCTCACTTCAATGTGCCTTCTTAATTATCTTGATGCGTCTCACTCTTGGCCTTTGCTTCAATTGGACATCAAAAATACTTTTTTTGATAGCGACTTAACAGAGACCATTTAAATGGATCCTCCCGGTTTTCGAGCTGGGGGAGAATATGTTGACAAAGTTTGTAGACTTGCAAGCCCCTATATGGCTTGAAACAGTCCCCTCGAGCCTGGTTCAATAAATTTAGTGAGATGATTACCTCCATGGGTTTTACTAGATGTCATTTGATTATACGCGCCTTGTTCGTTGACTGCCCGATTACCGGTGTATCATCTTATTAGCTTATGTGGATGATATCATTATTACAGGGGATGATAGTGAGGGGGTTGTGGATTGCTCGGGTTATGAGAAATTTTGGCAGAGTATTTGATGTGAAGGATTTGGATTCACTTTGTTACTTCCTTGGGATTGAGGTAACTTGATCTCGGCATGTGCTTTATTTATCCTAACGGAAATACAAATTGTATTTTTTTGTTTGTTTAGTATTTAGAGGTAGGAGTAGCAAAAGGCTAGTAAGGACATTGTTGTAATTAGAATATTTGCTTAGGGCCTAAACTACTCCTCCCCTTTAAATACCCCCTTGTATTCCTCATTTGGCGACACTCTCCATTTGAAATATAAGAAATCTCTTGGTTCTCTCTCTAAAAGTTAGGGTGTGGTTTATTTTCTTGGCCATTGACGCGTAGTTTACGTCAAATTGGTATCAGAGCGAGGTGTCGCTCCAACATTGGTGTTTGGTGTATCAGTGTGTTTTTATCAAATCGTATGCTACCTCCAATGGCTCTGAGAATATCCAAACAACTATACGAGGAGATTCAAATATAAATAGAAGAGTTGGTACAATCACAACAATAAATCAATGCCCTCTTCCAACTCAAATTCCAAAACCCTAACCTTAACCCTAGCCCTAGCCCCTACCCTACCCTCCACACCTTCTACCCCACCCCCTGTTGCCGTCCCCTCCTCTCAACAGCCCTGCCCTAAACCCACATTACCCCAGCCGACATACCTTACCCCCCTTTCCCACCCCTCCGATCCCTAAAATAAACCCCTCTCGGTTGCCTCGAGCCAAAATCCCACTCCAACCCCTGCCGACACTAGCCCCAACACAAAAAACCCCTCACCCGCCCCTGTTCAAACCCGCGTCTGCCCGTTTCTCCCCTCTCGTAACCTCAAAACCCTACTCCAGCCCCCCCGAGCTCCTTCTGACCCCTCCCCTTACAGGCCGACCCACCTGTAATACCCCGTATTTTTGTGATATTTATTTATGGGATTAATTGAATTAAATGGGTATTAATTGAGAATTAATCCGGATAAAATACTAACGAGATGTGAGTTGGTATTTGATTATAATGGGTATTATTTGATTATAATGAATATTGAAAATATTGAAATTGTCGCGAAACTGAAATACGGCAATTTGAAAATTTAGTTGGGACGCACGTGTCAGTCGCGTCGGGAAAGTAATTATGTGAATTAAAAAGTGAATTTTAGTTTTATCAACCGTATGGTTATTTTGAGTGCGCCAACGTGTTCGGAAGGGTCAAAATAGTCAGAAAACACTAGCCGGGGGTTTAGTTTGGGTCCCGGGGCATTTCGGGCCATACCGGCAACTTAAAAGGGTATTTTGGTAATTTTGAAATTTTGGGAATGATAACCAACGAATTTTGGGACTTAATATTAGGTTATTTTGTAACCCACTAAGCCATTACCAGCACTTAACCAACTAAAGGGCTACGGGAGTTATAGGAAGAAGTGGGAGAGAAGTTAGAAGAGGTTCCCAAAGAGAAAACCGCCATCTTCAACCTTGGGAGGAAATCCATAGAGAAAGGGGAGAATCAACCCATTCACCAACACCAAATTCAGAGAACTATCTAAGGCAAGTGGTTTAATTACGTTAATTTCAAGCGAATGTTTCTTCCATGCTTAGAAATTGATAAAATTGCATTGTATTGGGTGACTTGTAAAAACCCATGTAATTTGGAGTTATAAATTCAGATTATGATATAGGTTTGCATGTAGAATTGTTGTTGGGTGATTGAACTAAAAGAATTACTACTTTTTATGTTACAAAAACGGATTTATTTATGCAAATTGAAGACTTTAAATTTCTAGGTTTCATGTTCATAAGGTTTGGGAAAAATTGGGGAGATTTGATGATTAGATGCGGTTTAGGATGATTTGATCCCATATATATGTTAATATACGACCTAAGTATGTTTAAGAATGATTAGAAACCTTGAACTACTGTTGGAATGATGTTTAGATGAGATTAGAGGTGAAGAAAGTTGGGAAAAACGAGATAGGAAAATTCTGGGCTCGAAACTGTCACCTCGTTAGACGGCCTGCCCAGGTCGTTCGAACGAGCTCGTTCGAACGAGCTTCTAACGAGTTGACAGTTTGACTTCTAACGAGTGGGATGTTCGTTCGATGCCTTTCGTTCGAACGAGATCTCGTTAGATGCCCATTTCGTTCGAACGAACTCTCGTTCGAACGACCTCTCGTTCGAACGAACTCTCGTTCGAACGACCTCGTTCGAACGACCTCGTTCGAACGAGACTTCTAACGAGTTGACAGATTGGCCTTTTTGGCCTGGTTTGATTTCTAGTGTCCCGTAACCTTGTTTAATTGTAGAGATAACATTACCTTGATGACTAATTGATATAGTTGGGATATTCGGGATATATTGGGGAGTAAAATATGGAAGAATGATTTGAACCAAATGGTAATTGTGGGTTAGGACGCGAATAACTAATTACGACGTGAGGATAATGGATGATGTGTATATATAAATCGGGGACACGTGTGTTGGTATAAGAATGAGAAGTATACCACTAATAAATTATGGTAATTACTAAGATGTGTGCATGCTTAGTATAAGTATATGATTTTATGTGTATGACATACCTACCATACTTGCTATCACGGGAGGTTTACGTTCGCTTAGGGCCATCTAATCTTTGTGTGCCCGGATTTAGATTGGTACCTTAAAAACATAATGCTAGAATGACTTATTGGTGAGTTAATAAGTCAGCTGACTATGGAGCGTAGGTATGTACGTGACCCATGGATATGTTGAATTATGTTCGCCTCCATTTTTGTGTGTCGTGCTTATTCTAAAAATTTCTGAGAGATTCGGAATTTGTAATCCTTATGTACGTTATGTACCGGGATGAATAGCAGAGTATGTGTGCACCACAACTTAGCCTCGGGGTGCTTATATTGTATATTTATGATGTGAATAATATACGGTTAAATGAAAAGGAATTGTTATGTTTAATTGCGAGTATGATTGTAATAACGTCTTGATAAAGATAAAAAGGGATAACCTGCTGTGAAATGGTAATGCTGATAATTGAGAATCCGAGTTTAAGTAACGCTATCTATTTAAGTGATAACATTGGGAATTCATATTGTGAATTGAGTAGGAAGGTTAGAACTTATGTCGGTTTAGTTAGATATGAGAATCACTTGAATGTGTACGGTACGTTAGGAGTGCACAATTAGTCGAGAGGTGAGTATTTCATGTGAGAGCACGTCCTAACATGTATTTTGTATTCATTGTTTTAATGTTATTAAAGCACTTGCTGTTTTTAAAATACTCTCCACTTTCGGGCTCTGACCCGTTTTCTTTCAAATCTATTTTTGTAAAAACCTTTTAGGTGCCCTGCCACAAGGACACCATGCCTAGGATTTCCATTCAGGTGACGAGCTGTAGCTGTTGTGGAAGTTACAGGGCCTTGATAGTAGACGCCTCCTTTTCTAGTCTTGACTCCATATTGAGTTTCATCATTTGTAGGGCATGTCGCCTATTTCTATTTAAAGACATTTTATATTTCAGTTATTCAGACTTTGGTTTGTAATTAATTCAGGATGCAGACTTGTTTATTCATTTCATTATTGGGATTGTTGTGAGGAGTATTTCCTCCAGACTTATTATTATTTGTTGGTTATTCTATTGCTTCTTTATGGTGAATGGTTATGTTATTCTTTCATAATTCTTTTATTGCATGTTAATCAGATTTAATTTAAAATTTGACAACTTACTTTTTAAATACTAGGTGGTTAGTAATCATTAAATGTTTTCGACAGTGATGCTATTCACTGAACCAACTTGGCATTTTGAATTAATTTAATAAAGGAGTAGCTACCCGGTATTTAATTAGTCAGGGTGTCACACCACCTCCCCTCATTTCCCAACCCACTGAACGCCGAAACCCTTCCCCAACCCCTCGTCGGCCCACAAAAGACCCCTCTACCCAACTTAAACCCTAACCCCTCTCAACTCCGAACCCTCCAACCCACCACCCATTTTTCAAACCCCAAACCTCAAAAAAATTACGTTTCTGCTCCGATTAACTCCCGAGGCTCAATTTAAGATTACCGATGGCTAATCCAAGATTGGTTGCTCCACCCAATCATTCTTCCTCCCTTCCTCACTCAATCGGGTCAAATCAACCATAAAAACTCCCTTCCCAAGCCGGTTGATTACAAAAAAGTTAGAAACGACGAAATTGGGTTGTGTATTGTTTTTTTTTTTTTTTGACATTTTTGTCGAGAATGTTTAGGTAACTCGCATGCACTTTCGCGAGCCGAAAACATTTGATTTGAGCGATTTCTTCCCAATCTTTGGTCATGGGGATGACGATTTTGATGGGGGTTGAATTGACGGTAATCTCTCTAGAGGTTGAGGTGATGATTGGAGGCGATGTGATAGGTGGTGGGTATGTGTACCCATTTGTGGTATCTCTTAATATGCGCTCAGAGGAAATTTTCTGCGGTGTAGCATTGAGGGGGTCATCACCGGAATCTCGGGCTGAAATTTTGTTGGTCGACCATGTTTGGATTGTGTTCCTATTCTCTATGGACTTCTTGCAAGCCGGTACAAGGGGCGTTTCCGAGGACGGCTCTTCTTCCTGGTGAGGAGCTATTTGATGGTTGCCTTGCTTTTTTACCGTTCATCTCTTACACTCGAGGACGAGCTTTTTCGAAGCCGGGGAGCGTGATGGAAATGGGCCCTTTTTATAGTTTTATTTCATTTTATTGTATTTTGTTCTTTTCTTTTCTTTTATTTGTCATTGTATTTTTTTGTTTGTTTAGTATTTAGAGGTAGGAGTAGCAAAAGGCTAGTAAGGGCATTGTTGTAATTACAATATTAGCTTAAGGCCTAAGCTACTCCTCCCCTTTAAATACCCCCTTGTATTCCTCATTTGGGGACACTCTCCATTTGAAATATAAGAAATCTCTTGACTCTCTCTCTAAAAGTTAGGATTTGGTTTATTTTCTTGGCCAATGACGTGTAATTTACGTTACATTTTTCAAAGGAGGGGAGAAGGACGGCTACGGTGGTAACATGGTGTTTCCCTCTCGGGAAATTTTGCACTAGTGAGCAGAAGAAATCTTTTGTAATATTTTATTATTATTTTTTTAATAATTTGTTTAAGTTGCTATTATTTAGGAAAGATTTTACGTGTATTATTTGGGTTGAGATTTATCGTGGTAGTTACCTAGTTTATCTTTGTTTATCATCCATTGTTATTTTTTTTGAATGTTTAGGACTCTACGTAGTTTTAGTCTATAAATAAAGGCCATTGGCCCCCACTTGTAACCGCTTAAGGATTTAATGAATGAATTTGAGAATTGAGGGGTGAAATTCTTATTTGTGTGCTTCAGTATTACTCCACAACATTTATAATTACATCAATTAAATGTTTTCATTAATGAGATACTCATTGGAGTTGCACCATGGTGTGTGCAGTAACTGGGAACAATGAAAAATATGCCACGTACTATTTTCTGGGTTTGGTTTAAGAGAGCATGGTGAGTTAACTCAAGTTTAAGCCCAACTTAAAGTTTCAAAATGTTGGCACATATGCCCTACCTTGGTGAGATAAGATGTACAATTGAACATGGACATAAATAAATCGTGGAAGCAGAAATAAATCCTTAGAAATAATAGATGTACAATTCCACCATCTTTTTCTTACTCACTCTTCCTGTGTGTGTGTGGTATGATTCATGTTCACATTGTGGTTATTGATAGACATTTTAGTGGCAAAAGAATATAAAATATTGCCTTATTATTCTATTAATTTATTATGAAGCTTGACTTGATTGCAGACAACACATGTTGCGGCGCAATATGGTCAGACAGCTTTCCTTTATCACATTATTACAAAATGGAATGCTGATCCTGATGTTCCTGATAATGACGGAAGGAGCCCTTTACATTGGTACTTGGAAAATGTAACCCTACTATTAATTGTTATTTGAAAAGTCTAAACAGCAGTGAAAACGTAGTATTGTTCGTTAGTATAATGTCATGGATGTAAATTTATATTATCATGTAAGTTTCTCTTCATCTAAATGAGCATAGAGTTTTAATACTTTCTCATGTTTATTCCTTCTGCCAGAACTTTGTTTTCAGTCATGGTCCCACCAATGTCTCCCTCTTTTTTGCTGGGGTACGGGGGATTGGTATTTTGGAATTTTTAGAGAAAATATAATTTATGCAGTACGAAAGTATTCTCATTACAATTTATTGAATTAAGGCTACTTTTCTTCTATTACAGTTTGGAAGTGTCAGTATTTAATTTGCTCATTGACCATCTATTACTCCTCTATCCCAAATTAAGAGTTCCGTTTCTAAACAGAGGCTCCAAATAACCTAAGATCCTGAAATTACCCTTCATTATTACCGAGCGCAACTGTAGTTTAATTCATTCAAAATAATGTATTGTTATAAGTTTCTCTCTTAAAAGGTTTCTCTTTCTGAAAAATGTTCCTCTCTTTAAATTCTTGTCTTGTTCTCTTATCTAAACATATAAAGTCTCATACTGACATTAGACATTACAGTCTTTGTGAATAGATCAGAGGCAAACTAATTATTGGAATTAAGAGATGCACAAAAGTTAGCATAAATTGGTAACAGTTCTATTGAATTGAGTCGCAAGAAAAGGATCACATTCATTTCGTGTTAAAACATTAACCATTTACATTTGACGCGTTAACATTTTACATATTCGATTATGTATATCTACAGCGAATGGTTTGTAGTCCAATTTGTATTTCCACCTATGGCTCTTATTTTGCCGCTATCCGTCTCTCAAACTACTTCCTCAACCCTTTAGTCTCTCAAACTACTCCCTCAACCCTTTAGTCTGTGAAATATGTTACATCTTTAATGTCATAAGTAATACTTAGGGAGGAGGGTAAATTTCGAAAAGTTTTCTTAAAATGTTTACTCTTAACATGGGAGGGAGGGAGTACATTTTTTAAACTTAAATGAGGCATTTGTAATTACGTCTGGTATTTACTTTAAAAATATCAATATTGCCCTCCATTTTCTTACGTAATTATTTATTATTGAAAAACAACGCACTGTTACTTGTATATAAAAAAGAACATAAAAACAACTTTTTTGTTATGAAAAATATATCAATCAAATATTTAAATATTCCCTATTGTCAATAAACCTTAAACTGATTTTATCTTATTATAACAAAAATATCATTCTTATGCACATGTATTGAATGTGCCATGTTTTCTGGTTTATATTTACTTAGGTAAGTTTGAATAACTAACCAGTCTAAGCTAAATCAATAAAATAATATTCACAAAAGTTTGTGAGAAAGAGGATGTACGATGTGGGAGTGGACATAAGAAATTAATAACTAAAAGCATTTGAAATCGTATTTACTGTAGCTACTCCCCCTCCCCCTCTTTTTGTTATTGGGATAGTGGTTCCCATTCTCCTCAATCTGAATTGTTTAGAAATGAGATGACCCATCAAATAATTTTGCATCTGTCAAGAGTTAGATTGGTAAGCTCTTATACATATCAAAGAAATGTCAGCTGTTATATAAATTCCCACTTCCAGTAGTAACTCTATATTTTTTAGTGACCGTTTTTCATGTTGAATATATTAGATCTCAACTTCATATGAACTTTGGAAATTTATTTGTAACTGAAATTCGGGTAGAAATTTAAATTATCGTTATAGTAGATAATACAAACCCGAGGATAGATGGAATGAATTCGAATAAAACAAAAAGAGCAAGGGGAGGCAAATGAAAAATTAGAGGGTTTTCAAGCAGGATAGGCTGTAACTGACAGTGCTGTTCAGGTGGGTGGATGTAGAAGACCTGCCCAAGCTGGTTGCTTCCTATGTTTTCTGTTTTGTGCTTGTTACTGTACAGTTTCTTAGTTTTTTTTTTAGGGGCTTTGTAAATTTAGGACCTATTGTAATATGTATTTTGGAAATAGGACAACAAACATTATACTTATGGTTTTAGTCCCTATTTTTGAATAAAGCCGCTGGCGCGGACCCATATTCATAAACCGTCAACCAATCACAACATGCCACGTGTCCCTTTAATTTGAAAATAGGGACTAAAAATGAAAACGAAATATTTGTTGTCCTATATCCATAATCAATATTAATATAAGTCCTAAAATTACATAATCTATTCTTTTTAAAAACTTGTACAGTAAACTGGTTGTCCATTTCCTATTCTACTTCAATACTTTTATTTATTATATTCTTTGTTTCTGATAAAAACTTACTTTAAACTAGTCTATTTATATTTTTTAATGTGTGTAGGGGGGAAGTTATTTTAAAACCTAGGTTGTTGGCTATTACCCACCTTCCAATTGATTCAAGGGATAACTCAATGAAGTTAAATGATTCTATTTTTTTTCCCATTTATTTCAAAGCCGTGGTACAAAGAATCTTGTTTTACAATCGTCCAAGAAACCACCACAACTCTCTATAATCCAAAAGTAAAAAAAAAAAAAGGTCGCAGTACAATATATCAATGAAGATAATAAAGTTTAAAGTATGCCGATCATCATCATGTAAATGAATATGCCAATCAATTTCTTATGCTTTCAAGTTACACATTAAATCCTTTATTTATGTGATCCAAGTATTTCTCCAAGAAGCAAACCCTACGCAAGTATCTAACTATTTTAACTTCTACATTGAGGATTCACTCGACTAAATCAATAGGTAGTTGAAACTGGAATAAATGTATAAAATCAAGTGACCATATGCAATTATCGAATTTGTAATTATCATAAACAAATTTAGAAGGGAAAAAAGTAAACCTCACTAGTAACCAATGTAGAATGCCTATCTTCCTTACTCTCCTCCATCACTATAACATGTCCATTTTGCAAGAAAGTAAGGGATTCGAGCATAGAAATCAGACTATATAATATTGGTACAAAAAATTAGAAAACACATGGCACGCAACAACGAAAAAGTCATTCTTGGTGGACATGGAGAATGATTTTTTAAAAAAATTAGCTTGTTGGTTTGATTCCCTTTTAGAATCACACCAAAAAACTCCATAACATAGTTAGACACATAGTAATCCACTGCATAAATACATAAAAGTAGGAAGCAATAAAGGATATTAGAACCCGTATCCGTAGAAAATCCCAAACCC
Source organism: Sambucus nigra (assembly GCA_949130495.1). Lineage (NCBI taxonomy): Eukaryota > Viridiplantae > Streptophyta > Magnoliopsida > Dipsacales > Adoxaceae > Sambucus > Sambucus nigra. Next base: position 381,510,534 of record OX422223.1, on the reverse strand, counting down.
AAAACAAAAGCCAAGCCAATCTAACCCCCCCACCCAAAAAAAACTCCACAAAAAGAAACTGAAAAATGATACTCCGCAATAATGAGAATCAATTAAAACACTTTGTAAAAGTTTTATATTAAACCAAATACCCAAATCAAACCCTCCAAATACCTAGTTTTGAAGTATTAAAAAAACATAAAAGAACGTAAAAATGAAACCGCCAAATACCCTGTCATAATAGATGCATACACATGCTCAATGGCACTGACCATCCCTTTATGATAATATATAGCATTAACTCCAGCTTTTCCACATTCCTTAACCCTCTTCTCATCAGATTAAACCACATCAGCCTACCCAAATTCCACAACATTAATAAAATAATAAACATAATCTGGGTACCTGCTGAATTGCATTAAGCCTACACAGAAAAAGAAACATAGCAGTCCATAACTTATACTACGAAAAAAAATGATAAAATTTACAAAGAAAAAGATGAAAAATTTAGACAATAAACAATATAAGAGCAACTATAATTTTATTTCATGAATAAATAACTCTATAGTAGAATGATATGAGTCACAAATTCAACCCCCAAATCATGTGGCATCACAATAATCGATGCAAAGTATTATTATAGAGTACAATACTCTATTTCTATGGCATATCGTTTGGTGGATGATATGGGGGTTGCAATTGGGACTCATAGCATTGAAGCCGTAATTACGTGCGGTTTACCGCCAATAACTAAAATAAGTACCAAATACAATATTACTTGGTATTGAAATTAGTCAATATTCTTATTGTTCCTCATTTTTCCTCCGTGACTGAGAGATTATCTTTTCGAGTATTTACACACCGAATATAATTTGGCGTGCGTTTTAAGTTTACGGGACCTATGAGTTAATGTATGGGTTGGTTTTGGATATTGTACATGTTATGGAATAGTTTTGCCGGTTCTACACTTCAGCATACCACGTGACTTGAGTAGTCAACTCATATACCTTATTGCAACACCAACCGTTTATGCCTTCAAATACATACCATCCCCAACACATTTGAAACACTAACCCTGCATCCCTTCCCCAAAAGTTAATGCCACATGTCTTCAACACTGAATAACACCCCACCCTGCATCGGTATCTAATCTTGGGACTTTGACACACATAATTGTAATAGTACTATGTGCGCATTCAGTTGTACATAGACGTATTAGTTTTCTCCACTATTGAATAAAATTGAACTCCGCATGTGTATAACCGAACATTCAATCGGCACTAACATCAATCTAACAGTTTTAAAAGACAATTTTCACGCACATCGTCCGGGCATTAAAAGACTGCATTTCTTGTATACTATATGATAAGGGATTATTCATGGAGAAAGTAGCGGGAAAGCGAACAATGAACACATAAAGTGAGCGGAAAAGTGGAAAACAACACAGAAAAACTGTATATTGTCGTTTGCCATTGGCGAATCGACATAACTAACCTGCGATGTTAGGCATGATGGGATCCATTTCACCACCTATTGTCGGCGCCAACGCAAATCATAGTCTCTGACAAAATATTTTGGCAATTGAAAGTGAAATGCAGATTTGCAAAGATAAAAGTACTTATTATCTAATTAATATACCTGTAGTTACATATTTTACTTGCACGGTCATCATCTACCCATAAATATAGAAAACTTAAAAGACCAATGTAAGCCAAAAGAGATACTTAAGCTCATAGCATCAATGACTCTCCTTTATAGCAATTCATAAAACAGTTAGTATGCAGCATGGCAAATTCATAAGAACATATTAACCAATTAATCTAAAAGGTACAAACAACTTCAAGAATATAAATGATATCACAAAAATAAAATACTGAAATGTTTGAAGTTGAACCGTTAAAAGGTGTATGTAGAAGTAGGTATATATGTTACAAAACTATATCATTTATAATAATGATTTGGGAGAGGAAAATTTAATAGAAAAAGTTTGATTACCTTGTTGAGAACCTTGGCCTCTGTTGATTCCTGGAGATGAATAACGCAAACTAACCAACCCAATTAAAATCTCATTTAAACCCTAAGACAAAACAAATAGTTCTAAATGTAAAACATAATACCTGTTGATTTCTACTAAATTCTTATGCGCGTTGAAAAATATGTTATCTTGTGGTCAATTCGACAAAACAATATGCATATCCCAATGGCCATTTCGAGAGTCCAAATTATTGATTTGAGACCACATTAGACCATGATACGTCACTCTCTCAAAAGTCCAAACGGAAAGTCTTCAACTGATCATGTCAAGATAATGTTTATAATAAATTCATAGAAAATTCAGTAAACTCAGCAAATTAAATCTATCATACAAAGTAATAACCGAGGTCAAATCATATAGTATTTTATCAAGTACCCAATATAAGAAAAACTTCATTTACTTCATGTTTCCCTAATTTCTTCCTGTAGAAGAACAAAAGAAAAAAGTTAGATGCATAAAAACTGTTGGAGGATTAAAAAAAATATTCATGTAATTAATATTAATAAAATTGGCAGCCGTTTTCTCAAACCCGACCATTCAACTGGAAGCATAAACTAATATTACAAAGTAGTTCGTCAAATTGAAGTTCACTATAAGGTAGAAACTACTCTTCCCTACACTGTTACAGCTTTACCCCATACTATTCTTGCCTATAACACGATCGCATTCCACATAAACTGAACTAAATCTGCATAAAACACCTTAATACTTACAAAATCCAAATTAAACTAACAAAACATCAGAGGGAAAAGCAACAAAGTATTAAGAACCTCTTGTTTTGTTGACTATCCTGGTGAAATTAAGAGCACTAAATGTTGATACAGTATTGAGATTATATAGAACTTTTAAGAAAAACGGAGTTGCTTAAAGACAAACAGATTTGTAAGGATGGAAATTGTGAATGGCAAAATTAAACAGATTTGAGATTATAAAAGTTAAACATGTCATATCTACTTTTTCAATTTAATTCAACTGAGTTAAATGGAAAAATGACCAATCTAACAATATCACTACCATACTAAAATGTACTGTTATAGTGTTTAGCAAGCTAAAAAGTTATTTCATTACTAATATAAAAGTTATTTCATTACCAAAAGGCACACATATGTGTCACCAATGTTTAGTTAGATGAAGCATGCATTAAAAACTCAATTAATTTATATAACCAAAAACAGTTTCACAAATTTCAAAACTCCTTTCTTTATTTAGAGGAACTATCTGATTTCAGAATAAATAAGATTAGACAGTTCAAATCTTATATACTTTATACCAGAGTTCAGAATAAACTACAACTTACAACATTTTTGTTTGGTTCTGAAAATCTTATTACCCTAGAAGCTGCAAAAGCTTCATTAGAATTTTCAATCAAAGAAGTTACAATTTAACAAATCATTAGGCTAGCAGATAATGAACCCGGGTAAGAGAAATAGATTACTACATAATGCACGTAATGCATATCACAGATAATGCTCATTCTTTACACTTAATTCCCTACTAACCAATTTCTAGATCTACAACACAAAGAAGTTTCCAAAACCAAAACCAAATCATAAGCCATCGAACATAAACAGAACAAAACAAAATTGTAGCCATCACAGAAACTGAATTAAACTAAAGCAAGAGTAAGGACCGCTACTCTAGTTATTCTGAAACACAATCAAAATAAGTTCGTGAGTTTATCACCAGATGATACTCAAAAATAGGCTCATAATACTCGGCCTCCAAACTTAATATAATCAAAATATTCATTTCCAATATGCAAAATATTAAAATTAGGAAAGAAAAAAATGCAGGTGTGCATATCTGGGATTATGGTGCAATGGATTAACAAAACTTGACCCAATGAAATCAACACACGATTGGATTTAACTGATGTGAATCGAGGGCATTTTTGTCATTTTTTTGGCATATTAGTAGTTTAGTTCCTTTTTGTTATTTTTATTAATTTTATTTTGTTGTTTATTTGTAAGTTGGGACATAGGTGAGCACAAATGGGTATTAAGCTTATTTGTAAAGTGGGAGTCCCACATTGGTTAGAGACCCATTTAGTGCTCCCCTTCCCCACTTATAAATAGACCCCTTGTAACCTCATTTGAGGCAGGCCTTGATTTTGAATATCGAAAAGAGTATTTTCTCTCTCAAACGTGTGTGTTAGATATTTTAGGAGCCTTTTGATGAGTGGTTTACGTCAAATTGGTATCAGAGCGGGTGAAGCTCAACATTGGTGCTAGTGTATTGGTGATTTTTTTTTCTTTTTTCAAATCGTACACTACCCTTAATGGCTCCCAAGAAATCCAAACAACAACAAGAAGAGGAGAATCGAGAGTTGAAGCAACAAATTGCGGAGTTGCAACAACAAATAGCCCAACTTTTTGCCAACCTAGGGCTAAAACTTAACTCTCCCACCCCCATGGTTGCCCCAACCCCAAAAAAACCACAAACCCTAGTTTTTCCCCATCCTAACTCTAACCCTAGCTTCCACCCGCCGTCTCAGCCTTACCCCGCCACCATCGGAACCCCAAAACCCTCCACTCTACCCCCAAAACCCTACCTGCTGCCCCCACCCACCCCATCAGCCCCCTTATCCCTGTCGACTACCCTTGCTGCCCCTACACCCTAGCAGACCCTTTCCCCCACCCCACGACCACCGGAAAACCGCCAAACCTTGGTCCACCAACTCTCAAACCTCACCCGCACCATTCCGACCCTAAAAAAAACCATCCACCGACCTCAACCCGAACCCGGAATGCTCCCTCTCTCATCCTTGTCCTAACCTGCCTCCATTTAACACCCCCCCCCAAACCCTTCAGCACACCCGTTGACCACTTTTCCTCTTCCACCCATATGGTTTTTGACCCGGGAGGAGAAATCTAGGGTTTATTTGGGTGAAGACAAAAAGAAGAAGAATTAAAGAAGAAAATTGCGGGATGGGCACCCTCAAGTTTTCAAAAATTTTATTATTGGTCGGTCCCCCACAAGTTTTGGTACCCCTTTTTTGGAGTTCCCTCATGAATCCCCAATTTTTTAATGCTCGATGACGAGCTTGGTCTTAAGAGGGGGAGATTGATGTGAATCGAGGGCATTTTTGTCATTTTTTTGGCATATTAGTAGTTTAGTTCCTTTTTGTTATTTTTATTAATTTTGTTTTGTTGTTTATTTGTAAGTCGGGACATAGGTGAGCACGAATGGGTATTAGGCTTATTTGTAAAGTGGGAGTCCCACATTGGTTAGAGACCCATTTAGTGCTCCCCTTCCCCACTTATAAATAGACCCCTTGTAACCTCATTTGAGGCAGACCTTGATTTTGAATATAGAAAAGAGTATTTTCTCTCTCTAACGTGTGTGTTAGATATTTTAGGAGCCTTTTGACGGGTGGTTTACGTCATTAACAATAAGAAATATTCATAGAGAAACAAGAAAAGAATAAAACGACAACAACTTGATGGTTCAACTCATTAGACTGGAGGAAGAACACAAAGACAACTCGATGTTCACTGTTGTCTTTGTCTTGTAGCTTTGTCTTCTTAGCTATTAAGTTCCTAAAATGAACAAAAAGGGAATATTTTTTAAACATCATATACATCAAGGGCTACCAAATATAATTGAATCACCGTTTTCTATTATCACCCAACACCATTTAACTGCAGGCACATTATTACTTCACATGTTTGCCATTATATACGTCACATGTTTACCAAATATTACAATGAAAAGTGTTTACACAAAATAAAAAAAAAATGCAAAAAATATCTCTGCAGGCCAAATAACATAAACTGTATGAAAGCAAAACCATATTAAGGAATAGTAACAATTAAACCACAATAGTCAAAACAGCCAACACAATTTGCTTAATATAAACTAAGAGATGAAAGAGACCTAAACAACAAAACAGAAGGAAAGAAAAAGACATCTATAAAACAGATTATATCAAGAACGCATAATTATTATTAAACCAAAATGAAAAAAAGATTTTTTTTTTACCTCAATAATGAGATTTGCTTCCCAGAAGATTAGCACCCTTTCTTGAAAAGTGAAATCAAGTGTATAACCTACAATAGCAAGTCACATCCATTATAGGTTATAGTCAAATTAAAAAGAATAAAAAAGTTTATCACAACCCAATTACACAAAGTGGAGATTAGGACCCAAACTAAAAGAGGACCCCAAATACCCATGTTATGAACCCGAACAAAGAGAGTTAGATAATACAATATAAGAAAAAAAATAGAATTGGAGAGATAATAAACTCACAAAATGTACCTCTGATGGTTTGTCACATCAAAATAAACCCTACCAAATGAAACAAAGACAAAGTTTGACAAATAATAAACTCTAAAAACTAACTAATAACCCAGAAAATTGATTAAAGAAAAACAAAATTCAAAGGGAAAGTAAAAAGAACAACAAAGCATAAACATACAAACCAAATGCACAAAACTTACCGAGAACTTCCCATCCACCACTCAACCCACAACGCAAGTTAGTTCCTGCAATTTGAATTTAAATTCGTGAAAATCCAAGTTAGTACATGCAAAACCAAACTTTTACACAAAAGAGCACTAACTAAACACCAAATTCATGAGAAACCCATAAACCACACAAAAAACCAAAATCCAAAAACCTAATTAGAGAGTGAGAGAGTCAGAATACATGGGGTATTGCAAATTAGATCTACAAATCTAAACAAAACAAAACAATTAGAAAACTAATTTCCCCACATTTTGGAAATCAAAAGAAAAACCTCAAATTAGATTTTCTCTTTCGGCAAATTGTAAAACCCTAAATTAGAAAGCAAAAATTGAATGCAGATGGAGAGACTACTTGTCGGATGATGGTGGAGGTGAGGGCGGCAGCGTGGAACTTAGGGCTGCAGCGTTGGAGCTCGGAGGGTGAGGGCGGCAACGTGGGTTTGTGTTGTGGTGGGAGGGTTTGTGTTTTGAACAAAACTAAAGAGAGATTTGGATGTTTGGGCGGGATAATGAAAAAGCTAAAGATGATCACAACCCTTCATTTCTTGGTTTGTTGCTCCAATCCTCTCCCCTAATTATCTCATCTCCTTATGAAATAGTAAAGAACCCTCTACTCCTTATTATATAGATATATAAGAAATAAATCGGAATGGTTTTGTTGATAGTCTGATTTGGTGATCAAATCAATATTCTGTATCCTCCGGTTCATGTTGCTCCTAACAAATAGCACAACCATAAATATCTATTAAGGTCATGGGCAAAGATTAAGAGTTACTTTACCTGATGGTTATACGTATACCATAATTTGTATAAAAAGCATTGGGCTTTGATTGAAGCCGTTTAAGTTGACCATTTAATGAGACGAGAGTAAGGGAGGGAGTAGAGAGAGTTTGACATATATGGTTTTTTGATGTTTTGATAGTCTAGCTTGTTCTCTTCATAGAGTCCTGGAGTCAAGTATGATGCAGGAGGATATCTCGTTCTCTTATCTTGGTTGTACCTCTGTTCCTCCTTTGTAGTAATGGAAAGTTGATTTTCACTTTTAAATTACTTGAAGGAGAAAGAAAGGATCAAGTAGACATAGATTTAACACAGTGATAATCTTACCTTCTTATCTTTGGTTAGCTCTAATTTTGTCATAAAATTAACATAAATTTATTTATAATTTGTTATAATTAGAGTTGAGAACATCTTATTAAGCCGGTCAATTGGGAATCGTGAACCACGAGTGTGGTGGGGCGTGGTTGTGAGCGCGGGGCACCGCTACATGGATTTGGAAAATTAAGGCATGAGTGCAAGTATCCCATGCAAGTGTGGGTATGATGTTTTTTTTTGAAGAATCTATGCTTCATATATCGCCAAACATTTTCATTCAGAAAAATATCTATTGCGTGTTATAATTTATCTACTATTATAATTTCTATTATGCTGTATATAATTTATCGTTTATTGATTCATTATGTATTTTTATTAGACGAAGCTTGTCAGGTGTTAGTCTTATCACTCGGGCAATGTTATGTGCACTAAATGGTGGTATTGTGTTTATCTTTCTTCTTGCTCTTGTTTTTTGTCTCCTAATATAATTTTTATCGTCCTACTTATTTATTTATCAAAATAAATTGTCTAACATCTCGGCATTGCTGTTGTGTTGTTTTTGGGGAATTACAAGGTGGTTCCTATGTTTGACATTTTTCCAATTTTGATATCATTTTTGAGCAATTTAGTAATTCCTTTACAAGTGGATCAATTTTAACATACAAAGAAGCTTTTTATGGGATAAAACTGAAGGGAAAAAAGAATAACAAAAAAAAGGGGTGTGTATCTGTTACCACGTTAAAGAAGGTTATTGTTACCAAATCCAAATGTTAGGGATTTTCTTGCAGTTTTTTCAAACACAGAGGAGTTCATTGTAATTATCCCTAAAATTAATGATCTCCATGTGGTTTATTGGGATGTAGGGCTGCGTATAAAGGTTTTGCTGACAGTATACGTCTTCTTTTATTTTTGGACGCATATAGAGGACGCCAGGACAAAGAGGGTAAATTTTCTTGCTTAGCCTGAAAGTCTCTATCTCTCGCCCTCCCTCTTTTTATAGAATCTGTCTCATTTCTTCTCTTTCATTAATTTCCACTTGGTAAGTTTAGGTTGTACTCCTCTCCACTGGGCTGCTATTAGGGGGAACTTAGAAGCATGCACGGTATTGGTGCAGGCTGGGAAGAAAGAGGATTTGAATTTGACCGATAACAGTGGTTCTACACCAGCACAGCTTGCTTCTGATAAGAATCACAAACAAGTTGCCTTTTTCCTTGTAGGTATTCATTAACACTTTTAAATATGTGGCTTGACTTGACAGCAGTTTGTTATTGCAGTTAATATAAGGGTACTGTATTACATGCGTTTGTGTTTTAACATAATACCAAAACAAGGCAAAATTGTTTATTGTTGCGATTAAGTTAAGATTACCATCTGTGTATGCTTCTTCATTTGCTAATGACTGGTACTTGCACTTGTCCCCGCCCTTTCTCTTATCTAAACGATTGAAGGGGAAGCATTGCAGAACTGTCTTATGGCAACACTACTCCTAGATGCCAATATCGGATTAGCTAGGCGAGTATGGTGACAGCGATCACTACAGAAAACTGAAGACCGCTATACCTCAGGTAGGCAAGCATTATAGTAGCAGTGACAACTCGGCTACTTATGCCGCGATGTGGATCTCCAAAAGTGGCGTTCCCAAATTCAACATTGACTAAATTAGTTATTATTAGTTAAAAGACAACTTTTATTTCAATAATAGAATACATTGGAAGAAAAAAACATCTCAACCAATATATATATACACACACACACACACACACACACACACACACACACACACGTAATGCTTTATGTATCTTATTAATTTATCATAGAATATAGAGATTATCCACTCAATACATTCTCCGGGATCTTTCTATATTGGTGGAGTAGATGAATCTTGACAAAATATATAATTATAATACTAAAAGAGCCCAACAGGGATTCTAAAATGCCCTTACGATTCGGAGTAATTAACTCACAAAGCATACCCCCACCGTACCGCGTACCAACTAAAGCAACGTATTACGTACCTCTACCACGTACCAAAGAGATCCACGATCCAGGCAGCATTGATCTTGACATGTTGGGAATTTTGCTCATCTGTGAAGCACCGATTCTTCAAAAGACCTATTGCACCTGCACCCGCACCCGCACTAAATTGCCGCACCTGTGCCTTATTTTGTCGAATCACCGCACCCTTCCCGCGCACCCTCACCTCGCACCCTCATCCGCATCTCGCCACACCCGTGATTCATAGCTGCTCATCTATAGGATGCATTCTTAATTAGCCCATCTATAGGATTTATTACACAATTGAAAAATTGTTTTGCACTCAACAAGCACATCTATATGATTCATTCTTATCTTACGTTTGTACCTTTGACAGATTTCCATAACATATTAATCCTATCAACAGTTAACCTTCAACTCAATAGATCCACTAGTTTTCAAGGCAAGACTCCCACAATATTGAGTTCCTCAAATAACTTCCTCAAAAGGAAATTAGTGAATGAGCAATGAAGTAGCAAAGTAGCATTGGCAATATCATTTATATATGCATACCCACGTGTTTACCTCTATTTAAGTATTACAGGGAAAAAATTGTTTCCGAGTCTATCTGTGGATGTAAACAAGTGAATTGAGTAGAATGTGATAAAGTTTGGTTGGATTAGCTCTCAAGCTGCTTGATGCAAAGCAAATGCAGCGGAAACATAACAATAGAAAACTCACACTGAAACAATGACTAAAACTCTTAATAGCATTCAATAACTATCAAACTATCCTCAGATAAGGGATTATACGAAACGATATATAAGGCCCCAAGACTTGGTGCCTAAGATAATCTAAATGTAACAATTACTAATATACCCCTAACTAATCGGAGAATATTTTCTTATTCTACTAACATTGGACATAATACTAAACAAAAAGAAATACATTTTTATTCTTGGACCCCATCGCCCGTGTGTTGGTGCTCTAGCATTAACATCACTCTCCCCTCCTTGAAGAAAGCTCAACCACGATTTTTATGGGAAAATTGCGTCCCCATGCCACAAAAACAAATGTTTAGAGTATTTAAGGCACTTTAATATTAACCCAAATGTTTTTTTCTTCAACTTGCTTTGGGCCCAAATGTTTTTTTCTTCATTTTGCTTTGGCCCAAATGATAAATTTCTTAACCATTGCTATTTTGGGGTCAATTCATAATATCCCCTCACAATAAATCAATTAAGGGGCCATAACGGACTGAAGCAAACACCCAATTTATTATGATCACAACTTAATGAAGCACCAACCATTCTTATCAAACCCATAAACTCGGCCCAACCTTCCTTATGGTCGATCTATCTTTAAATTAATTGCGTTTCTTGAACCTTTCCTTAGCTTCTTTAGGCCTATGATATGACCCATCATATCATTTCCCATATGACTTTCCAACACTTGCGTAGAGAGAACGCGACATACAAGAGGGATACGCTGCAATGCATCGCACGGAATTAAAGCTTGGAAAACCATTCATCTCTTTGCCTTGGTATGCAAAGTTGATGTCGTCTCATTGACTGGAAACCTCGAATATCTTTTTTTTTGATAAGTTTGGTATATATTAAAAGAAGCCGCCTTATCCAGTATATAAGAGATATAAAAGAGTCTAGCTAGAGACCAAAAACCAAAAAAATGGGGATGAGGCGACAAAAACCCTCCCAATCTCCCATTTACAGTAAAGTATACCTAAGAAACTAACAATCAGTTCCCCTTCCCCAATTCACCCAAAAATTTAACAGGTACTAGAGCGAGGAGTGTGACTCTTCCTTGAACCGCATGCAAAGAGCTCAAAAAATTGAATTGGAGTCTAGCTGACTCAATCTTTTCGCCCTCAAAGCACCTCCTATTCCTCTCAATCCAAATCGTCCAAAAAATGCATAAAGGAGCCATTCTCCATACGGCCCAAACCTCCCTCCCCCTACCTTATAACCCCAAGTTGCTATCTCCTCTCTCATAGACTTGATACACGTCCATTTGACCCTAAATATGGAATAAATGATCTCCCATAGTCCCCTAACAACCAGACAATGCAATAACAAATGATTTGTCGTCTCATTTGCTTACTTACACATCCAACACCTACTTGCCAAGTGCTTTCCTCTCTTCAAAAATCCACTTTTGGTGCATGCGTACGCCAAATGTTTTTTCAGGGAGAATCAACCCCACATCTGCCTACTAACTCAGCATAATAAGATTACACCGAGAATACCCCCTTTATTACTGCTCCTCCACCACACACTATCCTCTCCTCCTTGAGGAAAGTTCCTCCCACCCAACCAATCAAACAACTCCTTCGCCTCCTTCAACTCCCAATTCTTAAGTCTCCTTCTAAACCTAGGATTCCACCCCCTACTGTCTCCATCCCTCCTAATATGTCTTGCTACCGATCCTTCCCTCTTATTCGCAATCGAACTAACCATGGGAATATATCCTCTAATGATCTGTCACCCTCCCAAATGTCTCTACAAAACCTAACACTGTCCCCATTATCCGTACGCAAGGAAGTGAGACTGAGGAGCTCCTTCTATCTCTTCGCAATGTGCTTCCACAATCCCACCTCGTGTGGAAACCTCCTTTGACCTTAACCCCACCCGTTGTCACCCAACCCAAACCTCGCTACTACCACCTTTCTCCATAACCTGTCCGCCTCAATCGAGAACCTCAACAACCACTTCCCCAAATCTCGATGCACAACCCTTTGCTCGCTGCAATCATGCCTCCCGCTACTGGGATCTGGATTCTGGGTTGTGATGGTTGTGGCAGGGTTCAAAATAAAGGCTAAACTTAAGACGATAGGACCAAGTTGACTAGGAGTTTAGGTATTGATACCCCCGATCTGAAATCGTTTTCTTTACTTATATATCTGTCGTGACATGCCAAGTTTTTTACTTAAACAACCAAAATCATTGCAATTTGTCGAGCCGATACCTGAGTTGAACTATTTATTTATTTTTGTTTTTTATCCTCTAAATAATGTATTGTTTCTTCTTTGAGCCATGAATCATAGGGATGAGGATTCAATGCGTTGCAATTAGGGGTATATGGTCCTTTATAGATTCGCAACCTTTCAGGCGAATGAGATGGAGTGTTTGATGTGACCACACTTGATCTTATGGATGTAATCTACATATTTAATGATACATACAAGTTTATAAATTGTAAAATCTTCATAAATGATATTTTATTTAAAATATTTGGTGATTGTGTGCTCACAAATTTTGGAACAATGCAAACGATAGGTGCGCCATGCCCAAGTGTAATCAAATAGACAATGATTTTGTACTTGTCTAATTAATCCATGTTATTATACTATTTTTTCCAAAATTTTCTTAGTTTCTTTTAAAAAATCGTTGGGTTCCCTAAAATACAAATAGTTACTTATTGCCTGAAACTTACTGATACTGAGTTAAAAATTGACCGGTCGAGTCATAGACCAATATCGCGTCTTTAAACCACAAGCCTAATTCTCATGGTGGTTGACGCATTTATTGAATCGAGGGGTTAAAGGGCTATTTGAGTTGGCTGGTGGTGCTGGCTAAGCTATGAAGCACGGATACTCTCGGGAGGTCGCGAATTTTTGTTGGACACGTATAGGATACGGGATACGTTAGGATACGCTAGGATACGTGAATCCTAGAGTATCCTAATTTTTATTTAATTGTTAAATGGCCAGGATACGTTAGGATTCGCTAGGATACGTTGGGGATACGTTAGGATACGTTTGGGATACGTTTTTTTTTTATTTTTTTAACTGTGTTTTTTTTATTTTTTTTAACTGTGTTTTTTTCATTCTTTAATTAATTTTCTTCTTTTACTATGTTTTTTTTTAACTATGTTGTTTGTTTTTCATTCTTTGCTTGTGTTGTATTGTTTTCTGATTTTTTTCTTAACTTTTTTTATCTTTTCATTCTTTTTTTTATCTATGTTGTTTTTAACTGTATTGTTTTCTTTAACTGTTTTCACTCTTAGCTGTGTTATTTTTAACCTTTACATCTGACTGTTTGAATCCTTTTTTATGGTACTTGATGATGTGGTTAACGGAGATGATGATGTCGTTGATATTGGGTCTACTTAGTGATTGAGATACTACGAAGCCGGGATGCTCTCGGGAGGCTTCTCTCTATCTTATTTTATGCTAAGGATATTATCTTTATTTTTGCCTTATGTTTTTGTTGGAACAACCTTTTATGTTAATGATGTTTTATTGTAATGGTGTTTGTTTGGTGACAACAATCATCATATTTGAGCACTTTAATATAATGGTGTTTAATGCTTTAGTTTCATTTTATCAAGTTTATCATTAATATATATAAAATAAATAATAAATATTTAACGTATCCTAGCGTATCCGTATCCTACATTTTGGAAAAATCACGTATCCCGTATCCCGAATCGAGTCGTATCCCGTATTACGTGTCGAGTCCGTGCTTCATAGTGGCTAAGTGTGAGGGACATATTCTAGTTTTCCCTCAGAGACCCTATGATTGATCTCTCGCATTCTTTGTTTTCTTTTCTCATACTAATCAGCCTAAATGAGTGAAATTCTCCCTTCACAATAACTAAGGAGTTCTGGTAACGACCCAAACCATAAGAGGCCGTTGCATATTGTTGAGGCCACAACTAATACTACTGAGGCCATGACCAATACTACGAGTCTGTGACCTATAATAAGGACTTAGTTAATAGGGCCTTAGGTTATAACCCCTGTTTATTTAGTATATCGAGGATACAATGTAACGACCTAAACCTTAATAGGCCGTAGAGTGGTAGTAAGGACACGACCATAATTCTTAGTCTGCGGCCTATGGTACGAGGTTGTGAATACCTTGAAAGTACAAAGAAACGCAACACACGAATTAATGACGTGGACCAATCGGGTTATTTCTTGAGGAACAAGTTTTAGAGCTTCTAGAAACCTTTTTGAAGGTTTTTTTTTTCGAAAAAAACTATTAGCATAATTGGAAACCTTTAGGTTCCCCTGACTTCCTATAAATAGAACTCTTGGGCGCCATTCCCATTGCGAGAACTTTTGAGAAAATCATTATCAACACTAGAGAGAACGAGAATTTGAGGGCAAGTGGAGGTGCTGCCAAAAGGAGGCCGAGGATGTCATTGTTCGGGGGCGGAGTAGCACTGTTCAAGGGGGCGGAACGTCATTGTCAAGTCCTTTGGTAAGGGTCTCTTTCCTCACTCTCTTCTTCTCTTTCATAAACCCTATGTTTTGTTGACTGAGATGAGTCCTCTTGTGTAAATCTGAGTTTCCGGGTAATGATTGTGGACTTTTATTGTTCATTATATATTCTTGTTATAAAGCATTTTTTTCTTGAATATGATGGATTTGGGTGCCTAGATGTTAAACCGATTTTAGAGACACTCATGCTTTCTTAAGAGAATTGTTAGGGTTTTCCATTTTGATCTTTGAGAATGTAGAGTATAGATCGTTTTTGGGATCAAACTATCGTTTTACTAAAGAACCCTTTGCTGTTGAAGATCAGAAGTTTTAACTCCTTTGAGGCGCTGCGGACATCGACAATATAGTATTGTGCCTTACCTTGTATGTATGCTTCGTTGGATTCTGATATTGAGGTCGTGACATTGACGCACCAGATCGAGGCATTATGTTTGGAGTGGCCTCTTGCTTTGTGCTTGCGGCAAGCAATTAACTTGACGAAGATTGAGCCTGGGCTACTTATGAAGTTTTCACCTTGGCAGAGCTTGACCAAGGCCGTGGAGCTAATAGTAGACTACGGGTTGCTCATCCTAGAAGTGGGCAGGAGAGGAGGCCGTGGCGTGTGGCATGACTGGGTCATGAGAAAAGGCCACTGAGTTGTGAAGCCTGTCCAAGGTTGGAGTAAAGGCCACAGAAGACAGAGATTGAACGAATCTCGGGAGATTGAGACTGGGAAGAAGTCGGACGCTAGTGGACCAAGGGAGATTGAGCCTTGGGACGCCAGAGGTAGCTATCTGGGTAGATTTGAGCCCTTGATCAATATTCATTTGTTACTCTTTGATGTTGAAACCTGGTTTTGGTGAAAAAGATCTTTTCTCCTCCTTATATAACTTTGTGGTACATTATCCTATTTATATCTTAATTCGTAGCTTACTTGGTGTATATTTGTGATTAGTTGGAATATATTTGTGATTACTAACATTGGCAGGTTGGGCTGAGGACATTTGATTTAACCCGTACTGGACAAGTTGAGCTCATCCCTTTATTCCTTGACTTCCTCAAGTTGAGAGGCCGCGGAGAAGAAATGATTTGGAGAGTTATAGTAGATTTTGTTTAAAAAAAATTCACATTTAGTTGTAGGGAAAGCAATTGTTAAGACAATTTTATTGTAAAGATTTTGTTTCGAACCATGTGATTTCCTAATGCATGTGTTAAAGATTGTGGTTGTTTATTTTGAGATTAAGCTTATTACTTTATGACTGGTTATTTGTGATGAATGAGAAGTGGCATTAACTATATTTATGAGACCTAGGCCTATTTATAGGTAGCGACCTAGTAAGATTGCCCTATTTAAGATTGTTTAAACTATTATTGCGTGAGGTTAAGAGAATCAATCCCTCGGCCTGATAGGGCAAGGCCACGGGCGTTACAGTTTTGATGCGCAAATACGCACATTCCTCCCTCCCCAGTTGAAGATCCCCTAGCACTGACTCCACATAATCAACCTATTGAACGGTCGTATAGTGATTACCCCATTTTGGCTGAATTCGGAACATTCATCGCCGATGGACCCTTGTAGGTTGATAGATTGTTCCGAGTTTGTGCCATGACTTCTAAACCTTACCACTACCAATACCACCAAGAGCAAACCTTACTCTGAGACCAATTTGATGCAGAGAAAATGCAACAGAAAAATACCAATAGAAAACCGACACTCTACCAATGAGTAAAACTCTCAATAGCATTCAATGACTATGGGGGACTACAAAACAATATATAATGCCCCAAGACTTGGTGCCCAATTCAACCTATATGTAACAAAGTACCTCTAACAATTGGAAATTTTTTGCTTATTCTACTAACATGAGACATTAAAATAGATAATTAGAAATACAATTTATTTCTTAGACCCATCGCCCGTGTTGACTGAATTCTTTGCATCACTCGAGCTGATATCAAATGAGTATATAATCGCTTCAAGGTTGAAAAAATTGCTGTTTATATAGTTTAAAAGTATCTTTAAGTATATCGAGTCGAGCTCAATATATTAACAACCTTTACAATTTTTCTAGTTAATGGCTTATTGTACTAACAGAAGTTGAAACCTTTACCAACTCTATCACGAGCTGGGCTGAGTAGCTTAGCTTTGCTCATTTTATAGCCCCAAGTCCAAGTATTGGCCAGGATGCCCATAACGCAACTTTATGGTCACTGTACTTGTATTTGTTGTTGGCATCTTGTATGAATTTTTTGTTGCCATGATCTTATGCAGTTGTAGAATCTTCTAGGACCGATGATCATTGATGTTTTATGTCCTTTGACAAATATGATTCTACAGGGTAATGCTAGGAGGTTGCTCGACAAACAATGTGACGGGAATAACCGCGTTGGAAAGCTTTCAAAGCTAGGACTTGCACCAATACTTTGGGGCATAATACTTTTGCTACTTTTGACCTATATTAATTCAGTCATCATGGGTATCTCCTTTGATCTTTCCTTGTAATATTAAACTGGGCCTCCCCCCCACCCACCAAAGGAGAGAATGTAAGGATTGTGTTTCATTCTTACAATTGTATCTCTTTCTTTCCCTTTGACTCGCAGCTTCAAATCTTCCAAAGTTAAATGCTGGCTTTGGCCTTCTTGCATGGTGTGGTGTTTTCCTAGCGTCTTCTGGACTGGTTATGTTTTATAGGTGTAGCAGGTATACTCTATACAGCTTTTAGCACTACGGGACCGCAGAGATAATTTTTGTATTCTTAACCTTTTCATGTACTGGCCACATGATTTTTAAATAGCTTATATTGGGAATGAGATTTATGGATAATACTTTAGTTACTGTGTTAATATACCGTGTTTATATGCTTTGTGACGGAACACCTTGAGAACCCCAAAAATCAAGCATGAGTTAATCGTTCCTGTGGTTCTTAAGGTGCCACATCATGTTGTAGTATTATACAATGAGACGGTTATCCCCATTATATATCCTATGATTTGTTAAATCCTTATTCATTCTTCTTTCTTAAAAGTTTGTTAAAGATCTATATATTTATAATAATGGTAGTGTGCATGGATGAAGATGTAGTTTAAATAGTTTATAGTTACATCAAGTGACGGGGATCAAGGGCTTGGATTTAAAATTTGTGCGTGGAAGAGACGTGAAAGAAAATGATATTTTTATTTTTCATTATTTTATTTATTTGTTTTTGTTTTCAGGTTCATTTAGTTGCTGGGGATATTAATTAGTTCCCTATTTTATCTCAACTTATCTTTTGCTACACCTATAAATGAATAGGTATTTTGCTGTAGAAGGGGACATTATTTTGATGATTGACATTTAGACTTTATTTCCAGATTACTTATAATCGTAGCTTTAGGATTCCTTTGAGTTTTATGGCATGTCTGACTTCCTTCACGTGCAATTTGCAAAGAACTTGCAGGCATGCCAAGTGCTATTGGGAAGTAGTTCAATGATACAATGACCATTACGATGGACTACCAATTACTCTGGGCTGAAATGAAACAAAAACTAAAAGAAAAATATCTCCCCGCCTATTATCAACAATAATCAATGGATCAATTGCTTAATTTGAGGCAATTTTCAGGCAGTTTTCTACTGTAAATGAGTACATGACTCGATTTGATGCTCTCACGTCTAAATGTGAGGTTCATGAGGATGACTGGATTTGAATCACTTGATTTATTAATGGTTTATGCCCGGAGATCAAGCTGGAAGTCTCATTGCACTCATTCGAGTCCTTAGACGATGCATATAACAAAGCGTATGACGTCGAAAAATTCAAGTTCCCTCCCATGATATTTGATAGGTCTTGCAGAGCATCTTAGTTGACCCCTACCACTTCACGATATGGCTACCACTCTAATCAGACTGTCCAATCAACGACAAAATGTGAATGGCCCTAGAGACTCAATGCCTCAGGGTTCATGTCCAGGAAATTCACGAGTTGAGTGCCACATTTGCCACAGTTTAGGTCATATTGCGTCTCGTTACCCCCATCGCACTCTTAACAATGGGGAGTTGGAGAAGAGGACTAATAAAATGAGGCCGACATGCCATGTTTTACAGTTTTGACCTCAACGATCTCGAGGGAGAGCTTGAGGGAGTAGGTGAGGAAGAAGATGCCATCCCTTACAGTCATGAGGTGCATTCTCACTGTTCTCGAGGCTACGAATGTGTGAAAGCGCATTAACATTTTCCACAAATTTGCGAAGAGTCGTACAAGATTTGCAAATTGGTCATAGATGGAGGTAGGTCTATGAACATAGTGTTTAAGTTACTGGTGGTTTGATTAAAACTCAAGCTAGAATCACATCTGAAGCTTTACCACGTCGCTTGGGTGGATAAGACTTCTTTCCCAGGAATTGAGCGTTGTTTGGTCCCTATTCAGATGGGTGATTGCACCGACACAATCTTGTGTAATATCTTACCCATGGACGTGACTCACGTGCTCTTAGGTCGTCCTTGGCTTAATGATAAAGACGCTATCAATTTTGGATGGGAAAATACCATTATGTTTCAGCATAAAGGTAAGAAGATTCCATTAAAACCGACCAAATCTACAAAAAAGACACTCCACCCACGCTTTCTTCATCTCAACCTCCTAACACGCAAAAACTACATCTTTTAACTCGGTCTTAGTTCATGAAAGAGACTAAGGAGGCTGATATGGTTTTCGTCTTAGTCGTCAAGAAGGAGTTATTGCTATTCCCTCCCGTCTAGTGACTTGCCACCAAAGGTTATCTACCCCTTAGATGATAAGTTACCGCCCATGAGAGACATTCAACACGTGATAGACTTAGTCCTAGGATCTCAATTGCCCCACGCCCTGCACTATCGGATGAATCCTAAAGAGTGCTGAAATAAATAGACAAATAAGAGGGCTTTTTGGAGAAGGGACACATTCAACCTAGATTTAGTCTGTGTGCCGTTCCATCCTTGCTCACGCCCAAGAAGGAGGGATCTTGGGTGTTGATAGTAGGAATATCAACAAAATCACGGTAAAGCATAGGTATTCCATCCCTGAGGATATGTTAGATCTTTTCGCTTGTGTCAAGGGGTACAGTAAGCTTGATTTGCATAGTGGATATCATGAGATTCGGATTAGACCCGATGATGAATGAAAGACCGCCTTTAAAACCCCAGATGGATTCTATGAATGGTTGGTCATGCCCTTCGGCCTCTCCAAAACACCTAGTGCTTTCACGAGGGGAATGACTAAACTTCTCCATCTTTTCCTCGACATATTTTTTGTAATCTATTTTGATGATGTCCTCATTTATAGTTGTACCAAAGATGAACATTTGCATCACCTTCGAGTGGCCTTCGTCACACTTTGGAATGTGAAATTATACGTTAATCTCAAAAAGTGTTTGTTCGTCCAACCTCAAGCTTCGTTCCTATGATTCGTCGTCTCGGCACAAGAAGTAATAATTGATCTCGAGAAAGTTAAGTCGATTAAAGAGTGGCTTGAACCTAAGACTCTTCATGAGATTCGTAGTTTTCAGGGCTTAGCTACTTTTTATAGACGATTTATTAAGGGATTTAGTAACATTATCACCCCCATTAGCAATGGGAGTTCCAGTGGACTACGACGGCACACAATGCCTTTCTTTAGATTAAACAAAAGATGATTGAGGCGCCTGTATTGAGACACTCGAACTTCTCAAAGTTTTTTATGGCCATCCCATCGCATACTTCAGTGAGAAGCTCAATGACACTCGCCAAAAGTATTCCACGTATGATAAGGAGTTTAATGTTGTTGTATTGGCTCTTCGTCATTGGCGGTATTTCTTTTACCTCGAGATTTTGTTTTGTGCTCGGATCACGAGGCCCTCAGTTACCTCTACTCTCAACAGAAGCTTAACGCTTGACATGCCAAGTGGGTAGAGTTCCTGCAGGAGTATGTCTTTGTTCTTAAACATCGATTTGTTATTGAGAACAAGGCTACTAAGGCGCTTAGCCGCGTGTGTGCTACTTTGCAGTCCATGAGTGTTCCTGTGGCCGGTTTTGAGTGATTGAAAGAGTACTCCTCTTATCTCGATTTTGGCATTATCTTTTGTGAGGTTTCCGAGGCTCCGCATTATATTTACATTGATATTGTGATTCGTGATGGTTACTTTTTAAGGATAACATGACTGTGTATTCCACGTACATCCCTTCGAGAATTCCTTATTTGGGAGTTACACGTTGGAGGTCTTTTTGGTCATTTTTGCAGGGACAAGACCATTAACCATCGCGTTGATGGAGGATTGATTCTATTGCCCATCCTTGAAGCGGGATGTTGCTACAGTGGTATCGCAATGTCGTACGTGTCTGATAACTAAGGTTAAAAAGAGGAACACTGGATTATATATTCCGTCGCTTAATCCACACTCTCCATGGTGCGATTTGAGCATGGACTTTGCCTTGGGTCTTTGTCGTGGCAATGACTTCGTTTTTGTCGACGTTTTATCTAAAATGGCACACTTCATCGCTTGCCAAAAATCCAAGGATTCATCTTTTGTGGCTATTTTTTTTGTGAGGTTGTGTGACTCCATGGGTTACCTACATCAATTGTGTCCGATAGGGATTTTGAATTTGTTAGTTATTCTTGAAAAACCCCGCGGACGTTGTTTGGTACATATTTAAAGTTTTCCTCGATCAGATTGAGGTTGTTAAGTGGAGCCTTGGAAATTGGGATTTGCTATGATTTATTGTGGAGTTTGCTTATAATAATTCAGTGGAAAAACCCTTATGATATTGTTCCGTTTCAATCGAATCTTTTGGATTCACAAGTTCCATCATTCCCATCGTTTCTTACTTAATGGTTAGGTCTGAATTCTGCAGTGGAGCTCATAATTCAATTTGTTCTTAAGTCAATTTTCTCAGTCTTTATTGGCTTTCATGGGTTTTCTCCTTGCCAGCCAGCCAGCCAGCCTATTGACATTATCCTCTCCCACTTGACTACCGCTCTTCTGACATTGACTGAAAATTGCACCAAGTAATAAAAATTATAAACTCGCTATAGATGCTCACCGTAGAAATCAAGAATATAGTGTCCAGCAGAATTTGAATATGTTATGTTGTGCGTTCGTCGGGAACGTTACCCCAAACATTCTTTCAAAAAGTTACATTTTAGAGCCATTGGACCATATGAGTATTAGTCCTGTTCTCAATGTTGACGATTTGTTCCCTTATCGAGGTACATTCGAGCCTCCAATTGTGCATCTTGATATTTCTACGAGTAGAGCTTTAGCGTCGTTGACACAGTGGCAGCGGTCCTGATGATGAGATTGTTGGTTCAGTTCATGGAGGTTTCTAGTGATACCTTGTCAAGTGGAGAGAACGTCCTCTATGCGACGCTACTTGGCTTCCTGATGAAGATGTTTGGCGACTTGACCCAGACATTCTGGAGCATTATCATAGTCGTAACTCGCCGGAGGCGAGTATTCTTCAGCCGGGAGAAATGATGGGGATCAAGGGCTAGGATTTAAAATTTTTGAGCAGAAGAAACATGGAAGAAAATAATATTTTTATTTTCATTATCTTATTTATTTATTTATTTGTGTTATTAGGTTTATTTAGGAGTTTGTTCGAGATAATTATTAGTGTCGTATTTTATCTCAACTTCTTATCTTTTGTCAGGCCCATTAATGAATAGGTCTTTTGCTGTAAAAGGGGACCTTATTTTAATGATTGACATTTAAACTTTATTTACAGATTAGTTATAATCGTAGCTTTAGTTCTTTAATTTTTAGTTCTTCATTTCTTTGTTGGTTCTACACCGTCAAGTCTTCATCGTTTGAAGCTGACTGCACACATCCAGGATTAGTTGGGTGCTCTAAGAGGTCTGGATAAATCCTTGGACCCAATAAAAGAATTGAAAATTCACTATCTTTGGGAGTACTTTGTTTGCAGCCTCCAAGGGCATGTTCCATGCAGTTGGCTTCTTCTACCTCTATATTATTGATTAAGAGAAACAATTGGTGACACATGCCATATTGAATAAATTATTGTGGAAATGGCTGTGTAAGCAATCTAGATTGTTACATTAGATATACAGAAATTCCTTCACATTGATGTGTATGAATATTTCAAAGTCACATTATTTGATTCTAATATGTAGAAAATTGATACTGCATAAATATTTGGTGAATGGATTATTTCCAGTTATAGAATTTGTTAGATTCTTTAGAAACTTGTGAGATGTTCCCATGTTCCTGTTTTTTTTGTTTTACTTTATTTTTTATTTTTATTTTTTATGTCAGTGTTTTCATTCATTCATTTCAGTGGCGGCCCTTACCTAGGGCAACTACTGAAGTGCTTGCCTTGGACTGGCCCCCAAATGGGGAGGAACCCCAAATGCAAAACAATTGTTTTGTTGAGGTATAATCTGGCGTAAATGACGCCAAATGGGAGCAAGAAGAAGATAACTCTCGTCTCAACTCTCTAAAATCAATATATCTCAAAATGGTAGAATGCCTCAAGTGATGCTACAAATGAGTATTTATAGAAAGGAGGTTGCTGGGGCTCTAAACTATCAATCTAATTACAGTTATGTCCCTAGATGCCACTAATCTTTCTTCCTCTAAATACTAAACAAAGAAAAATACAATGCAATACTAAAAATAAAGGAAAGACTAAAAAGACTGAAAAATGACAATAAGGCCCTTATTCACATCACTTTCCCCCCCTTGAAAGAGTTCTTCCTCAAACTCAAAGGGGAAGGCCTTCAGTGTCACCATCGACGATAGTAATTTAGAGCATGCTGGGGTGGAACCTCTGTCATCTCCTCAAGATACTCAGGGTCGCCCGAAGTTAGGACAGCGCGACGTCGTGGAAGCGAGCAATCCGTTGCAATATGGCCCATGACTCTGCAATTGTAACATTTGAATGTTACCCGGTGAGTGGATGTAGGAGGTGGAACCGTGGGTGTCTGAACAGCTGAGGTAGGCGGGGGGCCACAGGAGTACTAGAAGTTAGAGGTGCTGGAGTGGAACGGTCACGGAATGGAGGGGCAGTCTGATGGAATGACTCGACTTTAGTGGCGTATTCGACCGCCTTGGCAAAGGAGGTGACGTCACGTAAAGCGAGATCCCGCCGGATATAACTCTGCAGTCCGTGGATATAACGACTAATCCGCTGCTCCTTACTCTCGTCGAGGCGGGCACGAGTACAAAGAAGTTGAAAGCGCTCCGTGTAGTCTAAGACTGAAGTGTCCTGCTGGAGGGACTGTACCCGCAGGAAGAGGTTGCGCTCGTAAGTAGCGGGAACAAAAGCGGCCATCAGCTGCGTCTGGAGCTCTGCCCAAGACTGGATAGGAGGTTGACCCTCAAGAACATGGCGCTGCTCCAAGTCATTCCACCAAACACTAGTGTAGCCTTGAAACTTGGTTACCGCTAACAGAATACACCGACGACCATTTAGTAACTTATACTAAAAAATCCGCTCCATGACGGCAAGCCAATCAACAACGGCATCAGGTTGTAGGTGGTCATCGAACATCGGGACATCCACCCGAATATCGCCTTGCATACTCCTCGATAAAAACTGAAAGGCAAAGTGTGTGATGGCATCACCACCCTATAGAGCCAAGTCATCTGCATTTAGATCATCATCGCCTAACGGAGGCGCGTCAAGCTGGGCTCTTTGTGGTTGCCTCCAAGACGGTGGATGAGGAGGATCAGGAGCTGGTGGGGGTGTCTCTAAAGGGCTGGTGGAGGAGGAGGAGGAATATAGGGTGGAATGGCCTCCGAGGTGAGGAAGGAGGTGGGGCAGGAACCATAGGCTGTCGGTAGGGGCAGTGGTTTATTTGGTGCCCTTTTTGGTAGCACAAAAAGCAATGTCTCTTCGTGAGAGGCATATATGGGGTGACCATCGGACTCAATGAGTCAAAAGGTGATACATCGGTGCGCCACTCAGTGGGTGGGAGAGACTCCATATCTGGGACAGAGTGGGGTCGAGGGGAGGGTGGACCGTCATGTGGGGGTAAATTAATTCATTCCCGTACTCTCTCATGTGAATCAACGGGGGCTGAAGGGACGGAGGTGAGGGTGGACCGTCATGTGGTGGTAAATTAATTCATTCCCGTACTCTCTCATGTGAATCAACGGGGGCTAAAGGGACGGAGCGTGCATCCGACACATAATGGGGGTGGGGAACATGTCTCGGGCGTCCTAGGGGTGGTGATGTGTGTAGCATAGGTGGGAGCGGAAGCGTGGGAAAGGTACTATGGGGTGGATGAGGGTCAATAGTAGTAGGTGGGGCCGTTGGCATGGGAGGAAGATGATGGGGTTCGAGGTGCCTTTGTGGGTGGTGGAGAGGCTAGGTGGAAATGTGGTGTAGGATTTGGTCATGTTGAGGGGTTGGGGGATAAGTTTGGTGATTTTGTGGGAGTAAATGGGGTGGGACAAGAATGCGAGGCGGGGGAAGATGTGGAGATGGGAGATCATGGTGGTGTAATGACGATTTGGGTGGAGGGTGTTTGGGTGATTCTTGGGAATTTTGGAGGGTGAGGATATGTGGGATGTGTAGAGATTGAAACTCTAGGGTTTGTTGGCCAAAATATGGGTTAATGTTCACCATGGGATCACCTAACACCGGAATTGTCGCATTTGTATGTGGTTGATTGGCCCCTTTGTGTACCGAATGTCATGAATCATCTCGGCTATTGTCGGGGAGTAGGTTCCGATCATAGGTGGAACAATTTGAACACATCTTGATGAAGTCATCTGAAAAGTACCAGAATTAGTTTCGAGAGCCGGATGACCTCCGGTAAGGCTGATCGACAACCGTTGACTGGAAGGTGGTCGACCTCGGGATGGAGGTGTTTTGGGTCGGATGGGGTTCGGAATTAGTGTCCGGTGGTGGTCAAGACTGAATTGGGCAGTTGCGGCCGTCTTTGGATGGAATTTGGGTTGTCCGGCTAGCGGTTTGAGGTGGTGGGATGCCACCCCTCGTGGTGGTGCCTTCTTGGATGTATATAGGGTTAGGATTTGTATTATCGTTTTTTTTTTTTTTTTTTTTTTGCGGTAAGGGTGTGGAATGGATCGATTTTGGGGAGTTAGGGTTAGGGTTTTGAGATGGTACCAGAGCTGTGTGAGGGCGGCCAGAGGTGGTTGTCGGTGGAGGCGCATCGATTTCATCCATCCGGGCCATCAACTAGTTGATAACCTCCTCGAGATGCTCGTTAGAAGTTTCCATGAAGGTGTACTTTTTTGGACCATCTTGACGTTGTTTACGAGTTTTTGTTTTTTTTACAACAGCAATAACTACAGGTAGAACTGACGAGGCTCTGATGCCAATTGACGTAAATGATGCCAAATGATAGCAAGAAGAAGATAACTCTCGTCTCAACACTCTCAAATCAATATATCTAAAAATGGTAGAATGCCTCAAATGAGGCTACAAATGAGTATTTATAGGAAGGAGGTTGCTTGGGCTCAGTATTTATAGGAAAGAGGTTGCTTGGGCTCTAAGCTATCATTCTAATTACAATTATGTCCTTAGATGCCAATAACCTTCCTTCCTCTAAATACTAAATAAAAGAAAAATACAATGCAATACTAAAAATAAAGGAAAGACTAAAAAGACTGAAAAATGACAATAAGGCCCTTCTAGGTCCAGCAGTTTATATTGAACATTAAATCCTCTAGGGATAAGTTTTTCTTATCTATACTCTCAGTGCCACTTTTCCTTTAAATTTTTAAACATCTCTCTCTCCCTCTCTCTCAAGTTGTTGTAGTGTCTACGCTGGTGCTGCTCGGGGTCTGCCGGCGACTCCTGCCTTAATTAGAGTAACTTATTTTTGTACTTCTAGTCTACATTTGGGGAGTTCGCTTCTTGAGTTAGAAGAATTGATTAGAAGCAATGATTCTACATTTTGGACTTCTTTTTTTTTAATTAGAAGAATTGTATTTTTTCCTTTTTTATTGTTATTATGAAATTGGTATTGTCAATTAGCCGTTTTTAAAAGAATCTTTTAAACATGTTTTATGGAGTTCAGTTCATATTTGTCATTTATACAAGCACGCTGCCTTCCCCCCCCCCACCCACCCACCACCACACACTAGTTGGCCTCCTTGGGCCCTAAAATTCTCGGGGCCGGCCCTGATTCATTTTGATGTTCTTCATATTGATCTTCTGAATTGCATTCTGATTGATTTCCATATTGCAAATGTTGTGAATGAATTCTGTTATACTTGTAACCTATAATATGTGAGTGAGTCGATGGTGCTCATTAATTGCTGGGGTATATATTATGGTGAGGCTTACGTGGGAGAAAATGTGGCTGTTGTTTCCTCACCTATGTCATTCACTTGCTTCCATCTAATATTTTCTCCGTAGCCACATGATTCCTATTCGAATACTTCTTTTAAAAATCATTATCTATCCTTGAAATTTTCTACCATGACTTAATAAGTATATATACTGTTTTTCTCAACTTTACTCTAGCTGTCAGGGTTCTTCTCGGCACACAACCTGAGTTTAGTTGATTCTCCTTCTTGGCCACTTAGCAGGACTTCTGTTAGTGCTTGTTATAGAACTTTTTATTGCTTCCTGTGTATCTTTCATTGTATTCTCAACACTCTAGACATAACTTATGTTTATGTGAATAACAGTGGCAAAGGGTTAGAAACCCATGTAGTGGTCAACAAGTCAGCAAGCAATAACAGATATCATGAATAATTTGTAATACCTCGTATTTTTATGCTATATTAATTTGGGGATTTATTAAATTTAATGTGAATTAATTATTTAATATAAATCCGGAAATTAATTATGTTATAATTATTAACGTGATGTGAGTTAGTAATTATGGGAAACTTGTGGTTGAATATTACTAATGGGTAAAGTAATATAATATTGGTTCTATTAAATGTCAAGAGTGAATAAAATGACAATTTTGAAAATTTGAGTCGGGACGCACCCGTGTCGCGTCGGGACTAAATATTGATTTATAAAAGTGAATAAATTATAAGTCGCTCGTATGGTCGTTTTGAGTGCACCAAAGTGTCCGGAAGGGTCGAGATAGTCAGAAAAGTGTACTCGGAGGTTTAGTTTGGGTCTCGGGGCGTTTTTAAGCCTATTTAGCACCCCGGGAGGGCATTTCGGACATTTTACATTTTTGGGTAATTAAATCCACGAAAATTATTAGGCTATATCAGCCATTTAGAAGAGTCCCTTAGGGTTATCAGACTCAAAACCTTAGAACGGCCATAGGAGAGGGAAGGAGAAGGCTTTCCAAGCAAACCAAGGCCAAAAAGTCACCCGGTTGCACCGCCACCACCGCCAACGCGTAGATCGCGCGACGGGGAACGCTACCACACCGAATTCGTTCATAAATCAGAACGTTGAAAATCCCAGGCAAGTATTTACCTTGCTTTCTTTTGTTAATGCATCGTTGATGTTAGTCTAGGGTGATTAGGATGAGTTTAGTAGAAGAAAATTCATGTTGGAGATAGGAAAATCGCATGTAGAATTGATTTGAATGAAAATCTGGAAACCCCTTCACATGTAGAAGATTAAACCACGAAATTATGATGTTTTAGAAGAAGAAAATTCTGGAAAAGACTGATTAGAACCATGTTAAAGAGATTTCTAGGGTTCTTGAGATTTACATGAATTTTGGCCGGTTAATCCATGGTTATTAATGGAAATTTGCATGCTTTACGAAAAAGATGTATGAAATGGGTTTATACTATTAGTAGTACAAATTTCTGGGCGATTGGGAATGAAAAGTTTGGATTTGGATGAGGTTATGTGATAGAACCCGTAACTGGTTAACTGCAAAATTCGCCATACCTGCTTGATCGATCGATCGAGCCAAGAACTTCGATCGATCGAGCCCCTACCCTCGATCGATGGCAAACTTATATTTCCCCTTTTTAAATTAGTTGAATTCAAATTAATGAGAAATAATCCTTGGATACCTTTATTAAAATATTTTGGGAGATAAAGAAGACCAGTAGGACTTATAAATAATTATGGGACCTTTAATGCAAGACGAGAGTTGTATTTTGGGATGTTTACATACAAGGGACGATGAAATTATGTATTAAAAGGAGAGACGCGTAAGATAGTTACGTTGGAAATTAGATGAGTACCTACTGAATTCTACACTTGAGAGGATAGAGTCCAAGAGTGTCACGTAATAAGTTGAAATGATCCCTCGAATTAGAGTAAGAAATGAACGGTTATACGTGATAACTAAATATTGAGAAATAAGGACAAATGTCGTAATTATGGGATTTGAGATGTACCTAAATTTGATATAGCCAAAGTAGTATATTTATATGACTGTGTTTATGCATATACTATATACGTGTAAAAATCATGCCCGCGCTACTTGCTATCCCTGAGGTTACCGCACTGGGACAGTCTTATCTCGATGGGACCTTTACGGGGGATATTGACTTGTACCCTAGAAGATAGTAATCCTAGGTACGGGCTATCGGATCGATAGTCGGACGGTCCTAAGAGACGTGAGGGTATGTACTGACCTCTTGGACTTGGAAACTATGCTTCGCCTCAATATTGTTTTGTTTTGTTCAATACAGTTCGAGAGTGATTATGAACTTGTATTTCCCTTAGTACGAGTAATACGGGGATTGAATAGCAGAGTATGCTTGCACCATAATTATTATGTGGGGTGCCATTAGAATATATATATTATATGAGTATTTAATATATATATTAAATTCTGGAATTTGGGAACTACCTACTGTGTTGATAGTAAGTAAGAAGTGTATAATTATTTCAATTGAGAAATTGTGTTTTAAAAGTATAACAGGCTACGGAGAAACTTTACTAGCGATTAAGGTTTAATGAGAACTTTGTTGTCAAATGAAATTTCCTTTTTAAACAGTTGAAATGTTCAGTTTAAATCTTACGAGTAAACTAAGATAAGATAAGTTAAACCGTTGGGAAGATTAGTGCGATAGGTGTGCACATTAGAAGAGAGGTGAGAATTTCTCAAGGGAGTGTCGCACTAATATGTTGTTGCATTGGCCTGTAAACATTTTAAATACTTGCTAAACGAATTTTAAATCATTTACACTATCGGGCTCTGACCCGTTTCCACTTTCTTTTCTCTCTTGTATATATATGTATATATTACAGGTGCCCAGCCACAGGGGCGTCTTGCATAGGATCCTTTGGAAGGAACGCGCTGCAGCTTAGGTGGGAGTTGCAGGCCGCTTGCTTAGACGACTTCATTTATTTGATTCCACTCCTAGCATATTTATTCAGTTGGGCGTGTGTCGCCCATTTCCATTATTCAGTTGTTTTATTGGACATTGTGATTCATTTATTTCTAGTATTGTCACATTGGGATTTATTACTGTCTGGATGTTTTACTTTAAGACTTAAATGTTGGGATTTAGTTGTTGAATGTTTAAATTATTTGGATTATATGTTCCAGGTTAATTGTTGTGTGATTCTTAGATTGAATTATGTAAAGTTTTAAATCATTGGTTATAAATAAAATTTGGAAAGTTATGTCTAAAATGGTTTTGACACTTAGCTTAATTAATTAGGGTGTTTAAATTGGGAAAGTTATTTTTACGACAGTTATGCTAAGAATGAACCAACTGTTCACCTTGATTTTAATTTAATAAAGGAGTGATCCCCCGGTATTTAATTAGGCGGAGTGTCACATAATTATCTCATTGATTTAATGGATTTTTATTTCCTTGCTTATTACTGGTGCGATGGCAAGTGTCCTTGCCCAAGCTATGATTTGTCTCGGGTTTGAGACTTGGGAGTAGCATCTCCATATACGAGGATAAGGCCAGCCGACATCCGCCTCTCCCAGATCCTGCAGTTAAGCGGGAGCATTGTGCACTGAGTACGATTTTTTTTTTTTACTTATTACTGGGATATTATCTTTTAAACCGTGCACAACGAGCATTGTGCACGGTTTAACTTTTCTTTTTCTTTTAATCCCATATAGAAAGACCAGGTTAACTCCTATTATAAGTAAGGATTAATGCCTCTCCTATATTCAGAACTTACGATCGTGAAAGATTAACGGAGAGAGAGAGAGAGAACTATTTATTTCATTTTGTGTATGTGGACCCCTAGTTATGGTTTATTTGCGAGTGAATGTTAAAGCCTTCCACTGTTCACATCAATGTGGCATCAGAACCACTTTCGGTATGTTCAAGTGTTTCCGTAAGTATTTGTGGGTGATGGCGTTCACGGAAGTGATAACTGTAGATTACTCTTGTGGTATCCTTGAATAAGTTAAGGAAGAAATCGGTCGGTTAGAAAGTGATCTCGTCTCTTGGTACATCGGCGTCTTGGGTTCAAGCACAGTTTGATTTCACCCGTACACATGGTTCAAAGACTCGGCCGAGTCAACTCGGAATCGCAGCTAACCGAACCGATTACGAGTCACGTTACGAATAAAACTATATATCGGACGATATAACCCTAAATCGCCGATAAATCGGCCGATACGAGTTGCACTATAGAAAAATCGGCTGATACGATTTTATCTTGGCTGAGTTGAGGTAAAAAATAAAGGACAAGAAGTAAAAAACAAGAAAAGTGAGGGAATTTCAGCTATAAATAAAATCGACATACCTTTTGACAGCAAATTAGTCCGGAGAAGACAAAAAGTTAGTCACGGGTTCAAATCTTGGACGAAATCTTCAGCTATACAAACCATCCATCACTGAAATCTTTGTAGTTCCATCGATTCTCTCTCTTCTCTTCTGCTTTTCTTCTTCTTCTCTTTTCTATCGGCAGAGGGAATCTCACGGGTTTGGTGGTTTGAGGTATGTGGGTTGTGTGGTTTGAGGAGTTAAGTTTTTTTTTTTGTTTTGAATGCCGTGTGCGTTGGGTTATGTTTTAGAAGTGTGCGTTGTGTGTTTTTTTTGTTTTAAATGCCATTTGGTTGTTATAAAACCGAGACTTCAGTTTTTGAACCATGGTTTGAGGAGTTTATTTTTTTTATTTCCGGTGTTATAAAACTGTTAAATCTTTCATCCAAGTTATAAAACTGTTAATGAGAAAATGTTATAAAAAAAATATTTTTTTAAAGAAAATATTTAGGTATTTCCGGTGTTGTTTGGGTTGTGTTTTAAAGAAAATGTTACACAATGTTACAAAAAATATTAAATGTTACAAATAATGTTATAAAACTGTTAAATGTTATAAAAATGTTACAATTTTTTTTTCAAAGAAAATATTTAGGTATTTCCGGTGTTTTTTTGGTTGTGTTTTAAAGAAAATGTTACACAATGTTACAAAGCAAGCAGTCAAATCTTCTCTTCCAGCTGAGTGGTGGAAAAATTACGGTGAGGATGCACCCAATCGTAGGCGCATTGCTATCAAAATACTGAGTCAAACATGCTCATCTTCGGGCTGTGAGAGAAATTGGAGCACATGGTCTCTCATCCATACAAAACTTCGCAATCGATTGGCAATAAAAAAATTGCATAAATTGGTGTATGTGCATTACAATTCGCGACTTAAAGTTAGGAATTTGATGTACATGCGAGATACCGAAGATTTCTACAATCTGATAGACTTGAATTTAATATTTGAGGAGGATGACATCTTGGATGAGTGAACCTGAGAGAATGATGAAGGGGTCTTACCAGCCAATGACTTAGACTGGTTGGATGAAGGTATTCAACAAAGCGAAGGAGAAGGACGACGGGGGGGTCACAATCAACCGGCATCGGTCAGTGTTCTTTCCAGTTCTGATGATGATCATGGTGATGATGATAGTTGGCAAGATATTCCTGGTACTTATGGTAATCATGAAGATGATGACAATGAAGACGACGGCGACGACAACGATGATGGTGATGATGATGATGATCAAGGTGGTGGTAGGGGAGATGTTAGTAGGGGAACAACGAGTGGTAGCCGACAACGGAGTGGAGTTGGTGGTAGCCACCAAGGGGATGGTTCTTACAAAATTGGTACACAACATGATGGTGGAATGACTTGGGCACAAGGAGATGAAAACTACTATGCCACGCAAGACACAGATCATGGTTATCTCCCGGGAATCAGTGAACAACGGAGGCATTTAGACAATTTGACGAGATTCCCTAGTAGTGTGATGAGTATTCAAGCGGATATGATCAGCAATGTCTTGATGATCAACTACGAGTAATGGGTTTAATGACAGATCATGCATACTGCGGTGGAAGACATAGTATCTCTGGGAGTGGGAGTGACACAAATAATTATGGTCCGGTACAACTTCCAAGATCTACTAGTACTAGTACGGGTGGTTATTATGATCGTTATAGAGACCATTATGGATCTACTAGTAGCGGTACAACAGGTGGTAATTATTATGGATATAATCAAGGGACACAATATGGTGGGTCTTTAACTGATAGTTCTGGGTATAGAGGTTTTGGATATTATCATCACCGTAGTCAGCCGGGAGATCGTCAACCACAATTTCCAAATTATGGACCATCTAGCCGGTCATCCCAGCCATCTGAGCAGCAATATGGTTCATATTTCTTTCCTTACCCAACTGAAAGAAATTACCCCTACCGCAACTAGATAGGGAGATGAAAATGATGAAACATTGTAATCATCTAAGTTTATGTGGCATTAGATTGTTTTTCCATATTATTATTTGTTTACAATGCAATATTGAATCTGACAACTCTGCCACGCTTCAATATAACCAATTCTACAATGCAATGCATATTGAATGATGGGTTTGAATGTACATTATTGGTCCACATTGTTAATCTTATTTTTTTAAAAATTTTCTATATTTTTCCCGGAATTTTTTGCGCTCTCTAAAATAGCGTATCTTTGCGTATTGCCCGATACCACGACTCGAGTTGAAAATCGGGTGTCCGATACCGGGACCGATACCGAGACTTTGAACCATGCCCGTACAAGTATGGCGGGATTTTAATGTTGAAATGTTTTCATATGATGTATAGTAGCTGATTGATTATTGATTATGTAACTGGACATTTTACCCCAACTAACACTGGGAAGTTCTTGTACTTTTTTTTAATGCCTACTACAAACAGACTTATGGTTATATTGGTATTCGAATATTATATCAAAATGTCGTTCGTAATATTTAAATCTTTGTCAATGTAATTTAGCTGATGAATTATCATATAAGATTTTAATCTTGTCAGCAACTAGTCTTGGCTAAGAAAGCGATACAGACTTGTTTTACCCCTATGGTTGTCATTCAAGTTGACTCAACCATAATTGTTAAAATATATCTGATAATTCACACTTAATCAAGGTTCTAAAAGGCGCGATGCGTGACCAATGCGTGGAGGCCAAGCATCAAGCATTAGGAGCATAGGCGCGCCTAGGCGAAGCCTATGCGTGAAAAGGCGTTTTACCTTTTTTTTAATATTTTTAATTATACTTAGGTTTCTATAATAATAAGCACAACTTACATAAAAAAAACATAATCATAAACATGCAATCAAAATTTTGAATAAAATAATACATACCTTGAAATTTGAGATTTTATTCCTACAAAATTACGAATAAAATAAAACATACCTTGAAGTTAGGGTTCTTTTTTTTTTCTTTCGTTTTGTTTAATCGGGGTTCTCTTGGGGGGGTTTAGTTTGTTATTTTAGGGTTAGATTAGTATAGTAGATAAGAAATAAATAATTTTTTTTTTTTGTATGCTTTTTACCCAAAACGACGTCATT
Source organism: Sambucus nigra (assembly GCA_949130495.1). NCBI lineage: Eukaryota > Viridiplantae > Streptophyta > Magnoliopsida > Dipsacales > Adoxaceae > Sambucus > Sambucus nigra. The sequence goes on along the minus strand of OX422223.1, from coordinate 381,476,084 downwards.
TTAACTCGAACATAAGAAAAAAATGATTTTAGCAATATAAATTTTTTTAAAATTATGCGCGCATTGCACGCCTTATGCGCCCATTGCACGCCTATGCGCGCATCACCCTCGTTGACCGCCTTAAAAAAGCGTTGACCACGCCTTTTTCCACGCATACCCCTTATGCGTTGCGTTTCTAAAAAGCATCACGCATAGGCGCCGCCTATGCGCGCCTTTTAGAACACTGCACTTAATACACTCATAACTTTAAAAATGATAAAGCAATAAAAAGGCTGCTTATATTTGAAATGTTCAATAATTCAACAGCTAAATTGCATTTATAAAGGCTTAAATAAATGTTCAATAATTCATCAGCTAAATTATATTGACAAAGGTTTAAATTTTCAATAATTGAAAATAAAAAATTTTGATATCCACTTCTGTTGCTAGAAATTGGTTTTAAGTTGGTCTTTGCTAAATTATGCCATTAAACTTGCAATTTAATTAGTTATGAGATAAACTACTGAATATCAAACACAAAAATTAAGTAGAGAGCAAAAAGGAGGAGACCCGAATTTACATAGTTCGGCCCAATTAGCTATGAAGCACGGACTCGACACGTAATACGGGATACGACTCGATTCGGGATACGGGATACGGGATACGGGAAACGTGATTTTCCAAAATGTAGGATACGGATACGCTAGGATACGTTAAATATTTATTATTTATTTTATATATATTAATGATAAACTTGATAAAATGAAACTAAAGCATTAAACACCATTATATTAAAGTGCTCAAATATGATGATTGTTGTCACCAAACAAACACCATTACAATAAAACATCATTAACATAAAAGGTTGTTCCAACAAAAACATAAGGCAAAAATAAAGATAATATCCTTAGCATAAAATAAGATAGAGAGAAGCCTCCCGAGAGCATCCCGGCTTCGTAGTATCTCAATCACTAAGTAGACCCAATATCAACGACATCATCATCTCCGTTAACCACATCATCAAGTACCATAAAAAAGGATTCAAACAGTCAGATGTAAAGGTTAAAAATAACACAGCTAAGAGTGAAAACAGTTAAAGAAAACAATACAGTTAAAAACAACATAGATAAAAAAAAGAATGAAAAGATAAAAAAAGTTAAGAAAAAAATCAGAAAACAATACAACACAAGCAAAGAATGAAAAACAAACAACACAGTTAAAAAAAAACATAGTAAAAGAAGAAAAATAATTAAAGAATGAAAAAAACACAGTTAAAAAAATAAAAAAAACACAGTTAAAAAAATAAAAAATAAATAAAAAACGTATCCAAAACGTATCTTAACGTATCCCCAGCGTATCCCTAGCGTATCCTGGCCATTTAACAAATAAATAAAAATTAGGATACTCTAGGATTCACGTATCCTAGCGTATCCTAACGTATCCTAACGTATCCCGTACCCTATACGTGTCCAACAAAAATTCGCGACCTCCCGAGAGTATCCGTGCTTCATAGCCAATTAGGTGCCTACATCCACAGGTGCTGTGATCTTAGTTATGGCTCATGGGAAATAATATCTTCATATCTCCTTCTGTTGCACGTATGCTGATGTCATCCAGTGTATCACTTGGCTTCATTAATCCTCGTGACAGGTGTCACTTTCTGGGTCCGTGTAGTACACTATATTTAGGGTAAAACATTCACGAACAACATTTTAAAATAATATCCAAATACCAATGTAATGATGCGTCTCTACATGTATGCGCTAAAAAAGTACTAAGAACTTTTCGGTGTTAGTCGGGGAAATAATTTCAATTAGATAATCAATGATCAATCAATTACCACTATACATCATATGGAATAATTTAACGTTAAAATTCACTCTATTGGCATAATGAATGAGAATTGCATTAAAATCGATGGATTATATGCACAATAACCAATAGGTTTGTGGTTTATCATGGCCTAAACATATGTGATGGAAAGGTCAACACCTTTTGGTTAGTGCAGTGATTTCACTGCTTGAGAGAAATCCCACTCTCTGATTTCTCTTGCTTCCACTTTGAAAATTCTTGGTTTTCAAAGGTGCTTCTCTAAGGTTATACTCTACTACACAACTTTATATAATCCATTGCCACATGGCAATTAGTAAGATGTTACCGCTACAAAAGTAGTGAAAATATAGATATTAGGGGCAACAAAACCGAGAAGAAAAATTTAATGGGGTGTTGCTGTCTCTCTCTCTCTCTCTCTCTCTCTCTCTCTCTCTCTCATATTTCATTGTGTAGGAGCATTCTTGACTTCATTTTTCTAATTTGACTTTCGGTTGGCCTTTTCATTTGTAGAAAAGATCCAGGTTACATAAGAATTAATGTGCATGATCAGAAAAATATGAAAGATGATGTAAGCTGTTCCATTTTATTCTACTTCTAAATTTCTACTTTTTCTTGTAGTAACATTAATGTAATTATTGGACTTCCATGGTCCTTAAGCTTTTCTTGCTCTTTTTTCCAGCATTTTCTTTTGTTCATCTAATTCTGTATTGGGTTATAGTTAGGGCTTTAATTTTTATTTTTTCCCGAGCTTCTGATTTTACCGAAATTCGATTCGAAATTTTCGATGTTTTTCTTTTGTTCATCTTACTTTATGATTTTCCAATTCCAATTTTTCCAATCCGTTTTTTCTGAATTTATGCCAATCCGATTGTTTAGAAAAGTTTCCGATGTTTTCTGGAAAATTTCCGACTTTTTCTGAAAATTTTCTTCTTCTTTTTCTTCTTCTGAAGATTATACTATTCCCTTTTTTAATTATATGTCAATTAGGATTTTTTAAAGTTTTCCTCTGAAATTATTCTTATGCTTCCTACAGTTCGGTAATTGACGAAAAATTTCTGAGTTTACTGAAATTTTCTTCTTCTAAAGATTATACTATTCCGTTTTTTTTTTTAATTATATGTCAATTAGGATTTTTTAGAGTTTTCCCCTGAAATTATTCTTATTCTTCTGACAGTTAGGAATTTGACGAAAAATTTCTGATTTCTGAGTTTGCTGAAATTTGCGATTCCTCCAAAATCTTATGCTTGCAACAAAAAATTTTGATTTCCGAAAAAATGTGACCAGGAATTGGCAAGAATTTTTTTGCCAAAAAATTATCTTGCCAAAATGCAGATTTCTGATCCGATCCGGCCGAAAGACAACCCTAGTTATAGCTATATTTTTTTTAAACAAATGCACCCTTTATTATTCAATGTTTTCACTCCATTGTATTTTGCTAGGAACCCCTGTTGAAGATTGAGATGAACCACCCTGCTTTGCTAGCTGGTAATTGGTCTCAGCTATGTGCAACATGCAAGGTGTCGTATACTTATTTTCTTCATACATTTGTGTACTACATATTCATTATTTATCTGCTCTCGTTGGCGTTACTTTTTAATGTGATTCTTTTGTTTTCCAGATTGTCCGACCTCTTCGTGCAAAGCACTGTTCCACCTGTGATCGTTGTGTTGAACAATTTGATCATCATTGCCCTTGGGTATCTAATTGCATTGGCAAGGTGCTTTTGACGTTCATGAGTTGAATCTCTTGGTTTATCACTTCCTATACAACTTATATACATATAGAATACATACATGAATATAAGCATGCTGCATTTAGGCATAACCATAACCATATGCATACATATTTATTAATGAAAGCATAAATACATAAACATATATGGAGTATAACGAGATTAAGTGTGGATTTCCTGTATCGATTATTATAGTCAACTCATTGGATCAATATATCGAATGAGAAATTTCTGACTGTCTTGATTTGTTCTCTTTATATTCAATAAAATGTGAATATTATATTTTTTTATTACTTATCAAATTAATACTGCATTCCATGTATAAAGAGTAGTTGTTCCCTTTATTTGAAAACACATTCGAGGGTTATTCTGATTTTTTTATTATTTGTGACACAGAAAAACAAAAGGGAATTCTTATTGTTTCTTGTACTAGAAGTTTTAGCGATGCTGATAACTGGTGCAGTCACTCTTACAAGTAGGTCCCTTCCCTAGATCTCCTCCCCCCCCCCCCCCCCCCCCCCCCAAGCGCACATAAAGAAAAAAGTAACCTAAATGTACTTGCCCTTTTATGTTGTAAAAGAGCTTTCATGTTTCCTCTTTATGATTTTTGTGGCATTGACAGCTGAGAGAAAATATTTCGCTAAAAACGTGCAGGAGTTTGGACTGATCCATTCGCTCCATCTTCCTTCGGGGCATGGTTGAAGCATGCTGGTAATAAGCATATTGGTGCTTTGTCATTTCTGACCGCCGATTTTTTCCTCTTCTCCGGTGTGGCAATCTTAACTGTTCTCCAAGCTTCTCAGGTATGACTTTAATTTCTGGTTGTGACAACTTGGGTAAGCTTGCCAACTAATTCTGCTTTTTTAGATACTTGCACCACAAGGTGAGATGTCTTTCACTGGGTTAAATTTAGGTGCATGGCTGGTCCAAGTCTACATGGCGGATCAAAAATCTGACAGATAAATACGGTGGATAGTTAATCATAGGTTCCCAAGAGTTAGGTTAACTTAATAAAATCTGTTTTTTCATTGTTTAAGTTTATTGTCGACCCTTCCGTCTTTTAAAACTGTAGTGCGTTTTCCCTGTTAATATACATTTGCATCATAAAATATCAGCGTAAGCTATAAAAAGCGTGGATTGTAAAATATCTTCGCGGGCTGTAAGATATCGATGCAAGGGACCTCACATTAAAGTGCATTAAATGTAGGTTTCCCCTAAAAATTAGGGATGGCAACGGGTCGGTTCGGGGTCGGGTTTTAACTTTCCATCCCCGTCCCCGTTCCCGTCTCCGTTAGAAATAGCATTCCCCGTCCCCGCCCCGTTTCCCATTATAACGGGTTCGGGGATCCCCGTCCCCGTTTAAAACGGGTATCGGTTTCTCCGCGGGGAACCCGTTTCTTTTTTTATATATATAAATTCATTTTTTTTTTAATATAAAAAATTCAGTATTAGATATGCTAAACAAAGAGAAAACATCTGATACTAGTTATGCTAAACAAAGAGAAAACATCAAAGAAATTGATGTTTACATAAACAGGTTTCAGAGCTGGTGGCATCATCACTATTTAAACATAAACCCAAATCTCAATTTTCTCAAAGAGAAGACAGTGGAGAAAACCCAAATCTATTACTATTATCAGTGGCAAAACATTATACATTGAATAAAATTCAAATCTATAACTATTATCAGTGGCAAACCCAAAACTCAAATACATTATTTCTAATAAATTCATACATATACATTGTATTATCTTTCTACTTGAAGCTACGAGGAGGAGAAGAACAGTTGAAAAGTTGAAAAGAGCAGACCTTCTACCAGCTCAGCTCGTCACCATTCCCCTTTGGACAGAACAGGGTCATCGTGGGAGGGAGATGAGGTCGCCGCCGGCTTGGGAGGTCGTTGCTCAGCTCGTCACCATTCCCCTTTAGACAGAACAGGGGAGAAAGAACAGGGTCATCGTGGGAGGGAGATGAGGTCGCTGCCGGAGTGGGAGGTCGCCACTGGAGTGGGAGGGAGATGAGGGAGCAGGCGTGGGAGAGAATTTGGGCTGAGGTAGGCGTGCGTGTATCAGTTAGGTTAGGCGTGTGTATCTGTTAGGGTTACATCTTTATATGTTATATATTTATTAAAATATAAGTATATATAAAATTATATATTAATAATTCGGGTATTCCCGTGGAGACCCGAGGCTATACCCAAAACCGCCCCGAAATGTTTTGGGGATTTTTTTAGCTCCCCGAACCGGCCCCAATCCCCGAATTTTCTGAGATTTTTCGGGGATTTTTTTTCGGTTATCCACGGGGACCCGAAATTTCGGGTAAAATTGCCATCCCTACTAAAAATATCTTCACATTGGGGCCAAGGACCTACATGCCCCTAAATATAAATAAGTAAGAAAGACAAAGATAAGAAGGAAAAGAACTCTTGAGTTTTAGAGTTTGGCTTTATTTGCTTTCATCGATGTAGCTCTCTGTTAGATTTTTGGTTCTTAGTTGTTACTCAAGGTAGCCGTAATGCGCTTGTAGTTTGCAAGTATTATGTTTATTGTTTCATATAATTCGAATTTCGTTTCTTTTTGTGCTCCGGTCTTGTTCATTAATTGGAGTCTCTAGTACCCAGGCCTGCCTTGAGGGCAGGCGGAAGAGGCACCTTGGGCCCCAATTTTTGGCAATTTGTAAGGGCCCAGAAAACAAAAAATAAACACACATGTATGATGAATTTTTGAAAATAACCCCAAGCGACACCCAACTCCCTCAATCCCCCCCCTCCCCTCCAATTATTTTCACAAAACTTAAACATTTGGAATCTACTCATCAAGATCTATCAAACAAGACCCCTATTCGATATTTTTTGACGAAAAAACGAAACAAATAAATTATGTATTTCTGTAAAAATTTCATTTTTTCCAGAGAAAAACCTTGTTCTCCGAAACAGATTCTTCAAGATTGTTAGTGTAGGAAACTAAAAGGAGAAATTATTTTATGAAAGGGAGGAAGAGAGAATCATTGTTTGGAAGAGGATCAAATATATGGCTTCTTTGGGAGCTTCCTTCTAACATCTTAGGATTTAGATGTTTCTTCTATTGCTATAAATTGAAGGGTGGGTAATGTAATTTTTCGAAGTCTGACTTTCTTTTTCTTTGGCGAAGGTATATTATTTCAAACTTTGACATCTAAAGTGTGATTTTCCAGCCCAAATGGGAGGCGGGGAGAGTAATTTAATGACGTAAATGACGTGAAATGGAAGCAAGAAAAGATAATTCTCTCTCAAACTCTCTCTAATCAAATCTCATAAAATGGAAGAATGCCTCAAATGGAAGAATGCCTCAAATGATAAGAAGGAGGTTGCTTGGCCTCTAAGCTAAGTATCTAATTACATTTATGTCCTTAAGTGCCAATTAACCTTCCTTCCTCTAAATACAAAACAAAAGAAAAATTACAATGAATACTAAATAAAAGGAAGACTAAAAAATAACAAAAATACAATAAAACCCTAGAAATACTAAAAATAACCCCTCAATCTTCATTCACATCATTTAATTTGTAGAAAGGAAGTGAGGTTCATTGCTTGGAAGAGGGTTAAATATATGGCTTCTTTGGTAGCTTCCTTTTAACACCTTAGGATTTAGATATTTCTTCCATTACTATAAATTGGAGGGGGGGTATATAATGTAGAAGTCTGACTTTCTTTTTCTTTGGCGAATGTATATTATTTCAAACTTCGACATCTAAAGTGTAATTTTCCAGAATAAATGGGGGGTAGGGCGGATAATGCAAATTACATTATTCACCCCACCCCTAATTTGTTCTGAAAAATTACAATTTAGATGTCGAAGTTTGAAATAATATACCTTCGCCTCCCCCCCTCCCCCCCAAAAAAAATGACTTTATGACACTCTTGGGTTCCTATTACTGTGATGATGTGCTCATCCGTGACCGAATTTGCATGGACTAATGAGGCTGTGGAGGCATTCCAGCTCATCATGTCCACGACCATGATTACGTCAACTCCCATTCTAGCCCTTCCAGATTTTACCCAGCTGATTTTACTCAGTTGTTGAGTTGACTTGTGATGCCAGAAAGTCAGGGATTGGTGCAGTTCTCAGCCAGAATGGTCGCTCCGTTGCTTACTTTAGTCATGAAGGTGTTGGTTCGGTCGCCAACTATTCTGCCTACGATCTGGACACCGGAAAAAGTACAGCTGGATTGGTTGGATCCAACGTATTTTTGAAATAAACAATCGCACACACTCCCTTTCTAAAAAAGATCAATGCCCCAAGTACTACACTTAGATTTATTGGATTTGTTGCTAAAATATCGATATTAAACCCGAAATTCCCGGCGGACAGCCAGTGGCCCAAAGAAACGAAAGAATCAGGTTCATTTTTCATATGATCTCCTCTTATAGATAGTCTGAAAAATCGAACAGAGTTCTTTTGAGTTCTATGCAGTGATGTAGGTTGCCAAGCATTGGCAACTCTATTTGATTCATCGGGAGTTTGTCATTAAATCGGATCATGAGACCCTCCGTTTTATGAACTCCCAGATAAAGTTAGCGATCAACATGCCAAGTGAACTAGTTTTTTATAGCAATTACCTTCCACAGAACTTGGTTGCAGATGCATTGAGTCAGAGGTCACTTACCCTGGTCACTATTCAAGATCAGTCGTCGTGTTTTCAAAGATTTGTGATTTGTATGCTATAAAAACTTTTTTGGCCTATTATGGAGGTATGTACAAGTCAACATGGCGTTCAAGGCACTTGTTGCAGCATGGATATTTGTATCGTGGCTTCGCGTTTCTAGCTCCATGGTGGGGGCCTAGCTGGTCACTCAGGTGTTGCTCGTACCTTAGCTTCTCTGCGTGGGCATTTCTACTGGCCTACTATGAGGAGGGAGGTTAACATCCGTGTCCAGTGCTACTATACTTGTCAGATGACAACGGGTTAACATACTAATGTCGGTTTGTATACGCCCCTACCTATTCCTAACTGGCCATGGCTTGATGTTTCTATGGACTTTGTTGTTGGGCTACCCAAGACGGTGAAGGGACATGCTTTAATCTTTGTGGTAGTTGACAAATTTTCCAAGATGGCTCATTTTATTCCGTGCTCGCGGACTTCGGATGCCTCGCATGTTGCTACACTCTACTTTCGTGTATCGACGAATATTACGCCTGACAGGAATATTCGTTTTGTGCGACACTTTTGGCGGACCCTTTGAAAATCAATCTTCCACATCTTTCCATCGGCAGACGGATGGTTAGACCGAGGTGGTCAATCGGAGTTTGGAGGATCTTTTACGGTGCCTAGCTGGTGAATCACCTAAGACTTGGGAAGTGGTTCTTGCTCAGGCCAATTTGCTTTCAGTAATTCAGTCGCTCGCTCTACTGGTCTTACCCCTTCCCAAGATTGTTATTGGGTCTTCTCCTTTACTTCTCGTTGACCTTGCCGAGACCCCCCTACTATGATAGTGAACTCGACAGTTTCTGATTTTACTGTCAAGATGCTAGCCATTCATGACGACATGTGTGCACGTTTATATCGTATGTATGTAACAGTACAGAGAAATAGATGGAGAGGTATTATTAGTGAATTGGAATTATATTAGATTGACTTCACACCTTTATTGTGAGAACGATTCTAGTATTTATACATAGTGCAACACATTTGAATGTGTTTGAATGGGTCATGTCTATCATAGAATATCTCAGCTAGTTAAGGGCAATATAAAATCGCCGAGTTTGAATGTCCATACACCAATACCTGACATGAGAAGGTCTGTATCCGAGAAGAACGCATGGGGATGAACGAAATGACATTTTGTGATTATTGTACGGACTAAGGAATGGAAAACAAAGGCATCCAATTTTTTAAATTTTTTATAATCGTGATCTCTTTTAAAAATGCAAGAAAAAGGATATCTAGCACATGAAATAGTTGGAGGCATTTAATTTATTAAATAAACCATTGTGTCAAAAGCAAATTGCCAAAAATTTTATGGCACAAATGATTGGGCAAGTGGTGTTAGGCTAGTTTCAATAATGTGTCTGATGATGCAGGGAGCTGCACCACCCTTCAAGGTGTTTATGAGCTTAGTTCAATGTTAACAATGGCAGACTGAGGGCATACTGTATGTATGTATATATATATATATATATATATATATATATAAGAGATTGTGATGAGGAGAAGAGGATGAACACCGTTATGTAAGTGGTTCAGCCAATCAGGCCTACGTCCACTGTGTAAGTGTATGATGTGTATCACTGTATGAGGGCTCTAATGGCCATGGATACAATCTCTCAAGCTTTCTCTCTCTACTGTGTATTTGAACAGAGTTTTAGCTAGGGTTACTGATCTTGGATCCTTTGCAAGGTAGAGGATGACCTCTATATATATTACCTGGGGGGTGTAATGTTCCCCCCATGCATGAGATTTGCCTGTGTGTGTTAGCCTCACCAATATGTGAGAGCCACCTATTACTGTCACATGTAAAGAATGATGATGGAATATTCTCCCTACGTGTGGGGAATAATCTTGTTACAACTGATTTGTGTCCACGTGTCCTTATCCAAATATCAACAGATGCTCGGCTGCCATATTGGTGCATGACCTCGGCCTAGGAGAGGCCGAGGTTGACAAGTCTAGCTTGCTTGATATTTGATGAATCATAGGAGTCTCGGCTCAGTCATGGCCGAGACAATGGATAGGGTCGGTTTACGCCGAGGTTGGGCCGGCTTATGCTTGGATCACCAACAGATGCCACGATGGAGTTGTTACTTGGGCCTCTTGTGAGCTCGGCCCATATTCGGCCGAGGTTATCTGATGTCCGTTGGAGAGCTAATGGTAGTGTCGGCCTAGGCCGACCTTACTATGGCCGAGGGCTAATATCGCGGGCCCAAGGCTTATCCAGAGTCAGTCCTTACCTCGGCCGAGGTTGGTGTCTCTAGGCCGAGGTCACACTTGGGGCATATCAGTGTCGATTTCGTCTTTCAATTGTGTCATTTTGTTCATGTGTATGCGAACAAGTAAGTCGATGAATGGCACCACAATTATTAAAGAACGGGTTTAATTTATGAAATTCACAGCCATAATCAGTTTGAATACATTTAATTTTGGAATCAAATTGATGTTCAACTAATTTTTGCCATTGAATAAAAATGGAAAAACTTCATATTTCTATTTCATGGGATAAATCCAGATAAATTTGGAAAAAATGATCCACAAAAATAACAAAATATCGATGTCCGTCAGAAGAAGCGATTGTTGCAGGATCCCAAACATCACTAAAATTATCTGTAATACATTTTGAATACAAGTCTGAGTAGGCTTTAGGTCGGCCGAGATGATTTGCCCATTTGACAAGCATTACAAAATGAACTAGAATAAGATAAACTACATGGAAATTTATTTAAGTGAATAATCTGGCTAAGAAGACATTGATATGGATGTCCGAGACGGCGATGCCACCCATCGGAGTTGGTCTTTTCAGCAGTTGCGGCAGAAGGAGAGATTGAAAAAGAGTGCAAAACTGGAGAGAGGGAATAGAGTCCACCGTTACTTCGACCGGAAAGAAGCTTGCAATGAGTAGTTTGATCCATGCAATGTTTTAAAAGGCTGGCCTAGAGGCTCCGCCTCGAGGTGAGGCGGGAGGAAGAAGCCTTGAGGCTTACGCCTTTGGGTATTTGGTTGAGGCTTACGCCTTGGTGCGTTTCGCCTTGAGGCTTACACGTCATTAATTGTATGGTCAAAGTGGGTCAAATGTTTTAAAAAAAAGTCACATCAAAGAAATAACAGGAGACCAAATTTCTTTCGTGTAAGACCTAAACCTATCTCAGCACATAAACCTTTCTCACTCTTTTGGATGCCCTAACCGAAGATCAAATTTCTTTCTTCCACCGAAGATCAAATTTCCTTCTTCTGGCCTCAATCAATTGGTAATTTCTCTTCCTTCTTCCTTTTCAGCATTCAAAACTTCTTCTTGATCTCTCTATTTTTTTCGTGTTTTTCTTAGATTTTGAAAGTCGGGTTCTTTTTTTATTCCATGGATGATCCTTTAAGCAATCATGATGGCGATGGGGGTGGAGATGTAGTATATTATCTATTTTCTTGGTCATTGGATACTGATAATCCACTACTTATTATATATAGTGATGATTAGATGATTCATTGCTAGATATATTGTTTTTGGTTATGGTTTGGTGATAGTAATGATGACTATCTTGTCTTTGAGGATTATGGTTTTAATTATGGATTTCTTTTGTCTTAACGGTAAAATATGTATTATGATGATGATATGATGGTGTTATTATTTATATTGTATTGTGGGATCGATTTTACACCGTTTATTTTCATGATAGATATTATACATACTTTGTTCTTTCTTTAATTATTATTTATATATCATTCTTAGCGATATTTTGGAAAAGATTGAGGCTTATGCCTCGGTCCGCCTCGAGGCTTACGCCTCACCTCACAAAGATAAAATGCCTCAACTTCCCCTCACGCCTTTTAAAACATTGGATCCGTGACGCAAAAATAAGTAGGATGAAATTCAAAATAAACATTATTGTCTTCTGTGAATTGCTGAACAGAAAGTAAAGATTTAGATATAGAAGGCACATGCAAAATATTAGAGATATGAAAACAAGCAAGAGGGGTATGAAGAGTAGAAGAATTCATATGAGAAATAGATAAACCTTTACCATTAACAACATGCAGCTGATCAGGGCCAAGATATTCATCAGGCTAAGGTTCCCAATATTCGGAATTACATGATGTGCAGCGCCAAGTATCAGGGTACCATTGTAAGAGTTGGGGTTGCGGAGGATATGGTAGAATGGGTGGTTGATTGTAGGAGGAAAAATGGGTAGTGGGGAAATAGATGGTGTTGGGGTTTTAACGATGAGCACAAGTAGCAGCAGTGTAATTATGACTTTAGCAAATTTGGCATTTGGCACGTGGCCGGTGGTGATAGTCATTGGAATTATCATGAGAGAAATAGGAATGACGGCCACCACGGTTACTACGACCACCAAGAAAACCTCGATTTGCAAAATTGGCCATCACCACGGTGAGAATAATGAGCAGAAGGTTGAGTTGTGTGTAGATTAGCAGTAGGTTCAGTTTGAGTGGAAGAGGTGAGGGAGACTTTGTCAAAGGAGTCTTTGTTTAAAAACTCATGACTGAGGAGACTATGAAGTTCAGTATACGTAGTTGGTTCAGAACGAGCATATAAAGTGGTCACAAGATCTTTAAATTCAGGTCGTAGGCCCCTGAAGACAGAGATATTAAAATCTGCTGTATAAAGAGGGTAATTCATCTGCGTACCGTTCGGCACGAGTGAGATAAGTGGAGATCGAGTCATCCTTTTCATCAATTTCATGGAGATTATTGTGAATTCTTAGAATTCTGGTGTTGGACGGGGATGAGAGTGCGGTAGTGAGGGCGGACCAAAGATCCTTTGACGTATTACAACCCACTGCAAGAGGTAGAACTTCGTCACTTAAAGAGGAGATAAAAGTGCTGAGGAGCATTTGATCCAGATCAATCCATTGTTGAAAGTCAGGATTGTCTTGTGGTTCAGCTTTTTTGCCAACTACTTTGGAAGTTGGATAAGGAAGGGTGCCATCAATATATTTCAGTCTTTGTCCTCTCAAATAAGTTGTCATTTGGGTTTGCCAGTATAAATAATTTGTGTTGGTTAGTTTGATAGAAATGACATAGTGGGAATTGTTTAGAGAATTGACAGACAAGTGGGATGAAGAATTCGGGAAAGGAGTAAGATTTGAAGGTCTAGAGGGGTCCGCCATGATGAATCTGATACCATAATAGTACGGAGAAATAGATGGAGAGGTATTAGAATTATAATAGATTGGCTTCATAACTTTATTGTGAGAACGACTCTACTATTTATACAGTGCAACACATTTGAATGTGTTTGAATGGGTTAAGTCTATCGTAGAATATCTCAGTTAGGTACACGGTATACAATAACTCTAATAGTATGCTTCCTACAAGGAGCAGGTGGATTCTCATTGCCGGCCCCTTGTTTTTCAACCCGAGGATCTTGTTGTAGTATATGTTCGGCGTGAGAGAGGGTGGGCAAGGCCACCAAGTTACAGATGCGCAGATTTGATCCTTTCTTTGTTTTTTGTCGCTGTGGTGATAACGCTATGAGCTAGCCCTGCCAGAGGGCTTCAGTACACATCCCACATTTAATGTGGTTGATTTGATTCCGTTTCGGGGTTCGCATGTTCTCCCGATTCTGACGTAAATGATGTCAAATGGGAGCAAGAAAAGATAAATCTCTCTAAACTCTCTCAAATCACAATATCTGAAAATGGAATAATACCTCAAATGAGGCTACATATGGGTTTTTATAGGAAGGAGGTTGCTTGGCTTCTAAGCTAAGAATCTAATTATAATTATGCCCTTAAGTGCCAATTGACCTTCCTTCTTCTAAATACTAACAAAAAAGGAAAATACAATGAAATACTAAAAATAAAAGAAAGACTAAAAAATAACAAATATACAATAAAACTTTAAAAATACTAAAAATAACCCCTAATTCTTCATTCACATCATTCTCTCCGCATTCGAAAAAGTTCGTTCTCGAATTTTAAGATTGAGGTCGAATGCGAAAATTCCCAAAATTGCTGAAGAGACAAAACTTGAGGGGTCAAAATTGAATTTCTGAAAATTTTGAGGAAGATTTTTCAATTCTTGCATCAATCTTCATCTTCCTCATGCCACGCGTACGATTCTTCAAAAAAGATCTACCCCTGGGGTCAAAAACCAAGATTTTGGTACCAAATCCGAGTTCTTGCATTTGTTCTTGAGAGGATTGGGGCAAAATGGGCTGAAATTGAATTGATTTTGTGGGAGGAGGGTTCTTGGATGGATTGGGATAAAGAAACACCAATTTTTGAACAAAAAAGTTGTCGTTGACCACCATTTGAGTGATCGGACCATGGATTAATGGATAACAGGGCTGTCCGAGGGTTTTGATCACAGAAATTGCACCGATCGGAGCCAAAAGGTGCTCACCTACTAAGATTGGAGTCGGCAAAAGTCGGTTGGCTTGTTTGTCCGCCGGAAAAGGGTCGAAAATGTCAACGAGGGCCGAACGCAAGCTGGAGGAACAGAGCAGCCCTGATTGGAGCAGGTCGGCCCTGTTTTTTTTGTAGATTCTTGGACGCCGAATTGGATCTGGGGCAGATCTTGCCTGTCAATGAAAATCGGGGGTTGGCTGAGGCCATTTGAGGCCGAAAACTGTTCGGCCATATTGTTTGGTACCTGACGACTGCTGGAGGGGTTGGTTGACTGCTGGCGGGTTAGGAATGGGGTATATTGTGCATTCGTCGGCCACCACCAGGGTGGTTTGACCAAGAGATTGGGACTGGGGGTTTCGTCCGAGGTGTTCTTCCCCTTGAATAAGGCTGGCCGGCGGGTTGGGTGGTGTTGGGCAAGGGTTTTGCCCTTGCTGGTGTGGGGAAGGGGTGGGAGAGGGTGGTTGGATGATGGTTCTTGATGCGGTGTTGGGTGAAATAGGGTTACGGTTTGGATTTTGTTGGGGTGGTGGTGCTAAATGGATTGCAGAAGCGTAGGTATAGGGATTTTAGGAGCTAGGGTTAGGGTTATTGGTGGTGGGTGGTTCAAGGTGTCGTTGGGGGTGGTGGCGGGGGTAGGTCGAAATTTGGAGGAGGTGGGGGTCGTGGTGTGATGGTAAATTTGGATGGTGGATTTCATGCATTGATATCATCCATTTGGATCTTCAATTGGTTGAGGGCTTTTCATGATTTGATCGAAAGAATTTTTCACGGAGGTGTTCATCTTTTCTTGGACCCACCTTACGAGTTTTTGTTTTTTTACAACAACAACAAGAACCGGTGGAGCAAACTAGGCTCTGATACCAATTGACGTAAATGACGTCAAATGGGAGCAAGAAAAGATAAATCTTTCTAACCTCTCAAATCACAATATCTCAAAATGGAAGAATGCATCAAATGAGGCTACATACGGGTATTTATAGGAAGGAGGTTGCTTTGCCTCTAAGCTAAGAATCTAATTATAATTATTCCCTTAAGTGCCAATTAACCTTCCTTTTTCTAAATACTTACAAAAAAGGAAAATACAATGAAATACTAAAAATAAAAGAAAGACTAAAAAATAACAAAAATACAATAAAACCCTAAAAATACTAAAAATAACCCCTAATTCTTCATTCACATCAGATTCCTCTAGTGGATTTGACGCAGCTAGTTCGCTCGCATGTTGACTGTGACTTCAATGATCATTTCTAGGAGGATATGACTATACTTCGTTGGGTGGGGAGTGACGCAGGAGCGCATATACGAGCCCCCGTGGAGCTAGTTGTTATGTTTAGTTTGGTAGTAGGGTGTTTTATTTAATTATTTAGTTTAGAATTATTTTAATCTTTTGGATCCTTGTACTTGTAAAAGGATCACTAGTTGTTTAGTTTTCATAACTATTATGATGTTAAAGAGAGAGTTTAGAGGGAGAATTAATGGAGATATATTATTTCATTGTTTTATTCATGTGTATGCAATTGATATGTGAATCTTTCGCTGCGTTACATCTTAGCCTATTGTTAGGCCCATTTGACGCACAAGATATATGATTATTTAGAGACATTGATCAGAAACACAACTTACTTTGCACATTTCCCATTTTAGTCCCTGAGAAGAATACATTGAACTTATTATGCTTCCTTTCTGTCGTTTGAGAGAGTTTACATAGGAGATTAAGTGTTGTTTCGCTATTTTTCGTCGTTTGGGAGTTTAAAAGGAGAGAAAAGAAAGGAAATTTAAAAAAAAAAATTCCCTTTCTTTCTCTTCAAAACTTTTCTTCCAAATCGGAAAGAAATGAAGAGAAAGGAAAGTTTTGTAAAGAATTTATCTCAGTTCCCTTTCCAACTCCCAAACACTAGAAAAGAAAATTATTTAATCTTCCTTCCTAAATCCTTTCTCTTCTTTTCCTTTCTTTTCTCTCTTATAAATTTTCCTTTCTTTTCTTTTCTCTCATAATAGAACTTTCCTTTCCTTCCTCTAAAAAACTCCCAAACAAGCTGTAAAAGTCATGTTCGAACACGAGTGAAAGTGGAAAAATCTGATTGTGTTTTGAAGACATGAAGGTTCAATTACATTGTGTGTATGTGTATGCGTATGCATGTGTTTAACTAATCCGTAACTTTATTACATCTATTGTTTGGTGTTATTTAGGTGGGATATAATATGAGATCAATTAATATGCTACATATATGCATCTTATCCCGACTTTATTGGATTATATAATCCATCTCAAAGGTTGGATTATTTTAGCCTTTTGGGATGTGATAAATTTGTCCTGCAATTTCTTTGTCCTATAAATCTATCTTATTTTAGTTTGTAACTACCTTTTGAATATTTGGGGTTTTGGGGAAATGTCCAATCTAACTCGAAGTGTAAAAATAGGACACTACACATAATTTTATAAATTTAGTCCCTGTACTAAAAAAATCATGAAAAATGACCAATATACCATTTGATAACTCGTACAAAAAAAAACCCATCAAATTTTTAAAAGTCCATAACTTCAAATCTACAAATTCAAAATTCACAAAATTTATATATTTGAAATCTACTCGCCAAGATCTATCCAACAACACCCATATTTAATGTTTTTTGACAAAAAAACCGAAACCGATAAATTTATTATTTCACTAAAACCTCCATTTTTTCCTGCGAAAAACCTTCTTCTCTCGCGCTGAAAATGGAGCCGCTGGCGCGGACAAAAAAAATGAAAGAAATTGACGAAAAGAGAGAGAAACGAGGAGAGAGAAACAATCCGGCGAGAATTCCGGCGGTCTCCGGCTATGATTTCGGCATTCCGACGAGGATTTCGGTGGGTGGGGTGGAGGTGGGGTTATGTGTTTATTTTTAAAATGAGTATGACTAAGGGTATAAATATAAATACATCTTTAACTAAAACAAATAAAATTACCTGTTTTATGCATTTCTAATTCTAAAGGGACTACACAAATAAATGTTATTGTACCACAAGGACTAGATTTATAAATCTGAAAACCACTATCTTATAAATCCAAATATAAGAAGCAACATGGCCTTAACCTTAATTCTCTATTGAATATTTGGTGGAAAGACATTTGTAACAACATTTTCTGATCTCCTGCCAACCCTTGTTTTATCTCTGCAGGTATCTCGCAATATTACGACAAACGAAATGGCTAATGTAATGCGTTATAGCTACCTTAAAGGACCGGGCGGTAGGTTTAAAAATCCATATGATCATGGATGTAAGAGAAACTGTTCAGATTTCTTGATAAAGGGCTACAACGAAGATATAGAGTTTAACGAAGAATTGACTCAATCCGAAGTGGGGATTGATATGATGCATATGACTAGGAATTCGAATTTACAAAATGGAGTGGACCATTCTCATCAAATTAATGGAAATGACCATGTTATTAGTGTGAATAAGAACACAAAAAATCATGGTCACGTTCATTCTTCACAATGTGGCCATGAAAAAACTGATTCTGTTCCATTAGGGCTAGGTCTTGGTCTAGCAAGAAACACTGCCCGGTCTGTGACTGCTTCATGATTGATGCTGATATGATTTGTACCTATAGTAGTTGGTTGAGAGCTATTTTACATTTTTTTTTAATTTTTTACGGATGTTACTGTTCATACGCACACTGATTTGCTTCATAATTGTGAAGGTTTTATAGCTAGAGTTGCTGGGAGTGTTTATTTTGTTTATGTTGGTAACAACACATCGCTTTAGCTTCTATAATTCAATTAATAATTTCTCATATTTCATACTCTCTCTCTCTCTCTCTCTCTCTAATTTATTGCTGAACATGGTCCGTCTGGTCTGGTGTATTATCTAAGAATTTTTTATTTTTTATTTTACTTCCTTTGAAGAAATTATCAAAATTAAATGTACTTTGGGCCTTTTCTGGCATCATTCGTGTGCAAAATTATACTCCCTTCATCTCAAATTAATAATCTTGAGTTTCTTTTAGTTTATCCCAAATTAATAGTTCTGCTTCAAAAAATAGTATAAAATTTTTGGTGACATTATAAGTTACCCATCTGAACAATGATCTAGGTGTATGTTTTGCATTTAAAGTTATGAATCATTTTTACAAGGATAAATTTGCAAAGTATTTAAAAAAAATGTTTAGTATAATAGTTGCAACAAAAACAGTTAGTTCACAAATATTATAAAACTGGTGGACCAAAAATATGAATCGACTCTTTTCGTAATGTGATTATTATCATCTAATTGTGATATTAAGTGCCCATTTGATTGCCGTGATTTTTTTTACATGAAAAATACTAATTTTCATTTATTATTTTTGTGGTGTTTGATTTCAAATATATTCTATGAAAACACTAATCACAATCCTGGTAGTTCTGTAATTTTCTATGTAAAGTATTTCTTACTTGCTTCAAATGTAAATTCCAAAAGTAAGACCAAACAACTCCTATCTTTCAAATAATTTTCACAAATTAGATTATTTTTCAATCATTTTCTAATTTTGTAACCAAACACACCCAAATATATATATTTGCATCCCATCTTTGATAAATGGAACCAAGAAATGAAAAACAATAATAGTAGGAAATGATTTATCACTAGTTACTTTTACTTTTATTAAAATAGTTATATGCATTGTCATACTGCCAAATGGAGTCTCTACTACAGCTAATCATTCACTATTAAAACAAAGTAGTTATCAATGATTCACTACAAACCAAATTATCTAGAGATACAAGGACCATAAATCTGTCCATGAAACCTACCCATCACCAACTTCAAAACCGTCTGAACCCAATAATCAGTGTATATAATCCACCACCACCAACACATCTTATATTAATTCTATTCATCAAAAAACTTTCAAGGGCCTAATTTAAATGGTTATCATACTCTATTTTCTTCTTCTCACTCTCTCTCCTCCCTTCGTCACACACACAAATTTACTCGTAGAAGCAAAACACACGATAATTCAACAAGAGTGTCACAATGCCGAGGTGCCGGTTACTTGTATTCAGTGCCTAAAATCTGACCCACGTAGTCGAAATGCTAATAAAGTTGTCATTGCCACCATAATCCTAGGCTGCTTGAACAACCATGCAACCAAATTGGTGGCTAAAATGGGGAAATTATGTGCTAGTGAGCAAAAAAATGTTTCAAAGAAGGCCTATGAAGAATGTGGGCAGTTAATTTCTCATGCTAAAAATGAGTTATATGAGGCCAGTAAAGGGTTAAAAAAGGGAGATTATGATAGTGCTGATGGATCAGTGTATGAGGCAATGGGGTACCTGTTTATATGTGATACAGAATTTCTGGGAGGGACATCCATGGTTTATGTTCCATATGAGGTTAAGTATGAGATAAGTGTTTTCAAAGAACTGTCCGAGGCAGCAAACAGAATTATTGAAAGGCTCTAGTAGTTTTTCCAACTGGGTTTTTATTTGTTCACTTCTAATCTATCAAAATAGTAGTAATAAATAAGGGTAACTTCTGAGTGGTGTAACTGGAATGAATGGGAGATTTTTTATCTTCACTTGACGTTTAAAAAGGTTCTCTTAATGGGCATATATTTCTCTCCTTTAATTTAATTTTTTATGTAGCTAGCGTTGGTAGCACATGATATGAATGTGCAGTTTAAGAATTCAAAAAATATATAGAGAATTTGATTGAAACACCTCAAATGAGAGTACATTTTGGTCTTGTGTGCGGTGAGACACATGTGATGTTATTATAGATGCGTAAACGGATATTTGAAAATTCTAATTCATTTAGTATTTGAATCCGAATTTTGTGGATATTTTTCTACATAAATATACCATAAGGAGCAGATTCAGATAACACATTTAAACATCTAGGAAAACGGATACATATACAAATAGTATGTGTATCTGTAATGGATAACTCGCATCCGAGGTGAAGTATCTATATTTGTAGAAATCCGCTTTCTCGAGTATTCATAAAACATTTAAATTTATTTTTTTACAATTTTATCATTTTTATGTAACTTTTATTTATAAACTTATGTTCTAATGGAAATATCTACAACATTAAGCTAACACAATCTTAGCCAACCTTTATTTTGAGTCTTAACTAAAGTGAATCTCATATAAAGTTGGGTCAACAAAATGAACTTCAACTATAAACTAACATAATTTGAAAAGGGTTGTAGTTGTTTATGAATAAGAATTAAGAATTAAGATTTAGTCGTGGACTTCATCACATTATCACTTCACTAGTATGAGTCGCATATGGGTGGTTAAAAAACCATACCATACCTTTTTTAATAAAAACAATATGGCTTTAGTTTAAACGGTTTGATACTGAGAGCATTTATCGAAAACTTTTTGATTAGTTTTGGTTTAGGCATTTAGAAGATCGATTTACTGAAATTACCATACCAATAGGGCTGCTCATATTGTTTCTTAAGAAAACGAACCGAGTTTGATCACGATTTTGAGCTCGTTTAAAAAATTGTGATCGTTGGGCTCGGCTCAAGCTTGTTTTTAAGGCATAGACGAGCACAATTAGACCCCTCAAAATTGAGTGTACACTACACCAAAACAGGTAGATTGTCATAATCAATTGGTCACGGTCCGGAGCAGTGACCAAGTGGTCACGGTCCAAAATCGTGATCCACAACCAAAATTTGTAACCAACCACGTGACCAAAGCAAAGAGTGACACCAACAGATGATTGGTCACGGTTCGAGACCGTGACAACAGTGGTCATGGTTCCAGACCATGACTTTTCCATAATATTTTTTAGAAGTCAAATTTCTCGCTAAAATTGTCACCATGATAGTCACGATTTTTGACCGTGACCCACCCGTGACCAATACCAGTGAATTATGATCACGGTTATAAACCGTGACCTCCAACCCTAGTTCAAAATAGTCACCTTTAGTTGGTCATGGTCCACAACCATGACCATTCACCTTTAGTTAAATAAAGGGATATATACTCGTGTGATTTGATGGAAATTTTATTGAAATTATTTGGTTCCAATTATTGTTTACAACATATTTACATAAACCAATGAGGTGTTGCTACGTTATAATTAAATCGATAAAAATAGTTGGATTAATATGTAAAAATATAAAATAACGGACAGCATGCATGTGTGACACTTGACACAAATTGGGACGTGTTATTCAAAGTGAGAACTTACTCCCATTTAAATTGGGGTGTTAGTGTACCAAAGCGAAAAAACTCAAATGGGTGAGTAACTACCTAGCAGTTACAAGAGTAGTTACATTTCATGGACAAGAAACACTATAAATAAGTAACGAGTCTGACAAGGAAGAGAGGTCTTTCTCACCAAAAACACAGTTACTTTACATTTATCCTCTTTTCCCTTTTATTTCTTTATTTACTGCATTTCTTTTAATTTCGTAAGTAGATTGTAAGGTAGTTATAATATTTTCTTTTCAAATTTATTTAAAGTTTATTGCCTTCACATTTATTGTTGTTTATTTTTCTATAAATCTTTACTTTACTCGTAATTTACTTCCTTGCAAATATTTACTTTCGTCGCATTTTTTTCTCTTATTTACAAAGATTTACTTTTATTTAATTCATGTAATTTATTATTTTTGTCCTAGTTAATTACTTAACACGAACTTCAAAGTCTTCCCTAAGGGAATCATAAGTCCTCTTAATTGAGTCATCGAACGCGAAACAATCACCTAATAATTGTCAATAGGATAAAATCTTTGATTGGAAAGATCACAAATCTTGTCTGACACGCTCGCAATCCTAATTAACTATCAAGCTAGTGAAAATAATCCAAACATATTTATGGCACATCCGGTGGGACACCACTGCTATGTGGAGGTTACACATAGCTAGGATGCGTCGAAGCGAAGATATAACTGAAAATGTTGGCGAAATTGGATCCACCAACCAACATATTGCTAATTCAGAGTATATATTGGTCAAAACAACTAAAGAGTTGGGACCAATGACTCGTAGTCTAGAGTTAGATATTCCAATGGATCCTAGAGCCAACAATATTCAATATCCGCCAACAGTTGGTGTGCCTACAAATATTCAAGACCAATCAATCAACTAACTAAACTCGACTTTTGATAACTTTTAGAATATGGTATAAAATCTTAACAATATGATCACCACGGTGACCAATAGATTTTCTTTACCTAATGGGATGATAATTAGTAATCAGATTTATGTACCACAATTTGGAGCAAATCCAACTGCTCAACAAAGTCTCTACCATCCTGTCTATTAAATACATAATAATGGCGAAACCAATTTTGGAAATAAACTTAGGATAGGAGGATATGTCAGCACTAATGGTCTAAATGTAAGTAATCCAATAGAAACAACAGGACCATCCAACACCTTCTAATAATCAGGTTATAACAACCCAATGGGGAGATCATCTCTCTCAGAGGTAGAAAGGACTAGGCTTTATCCAAATGAGAATAACGCAGGCTTTCCAAGTGCTTTAAATTATGGAATTATCAATAATCTAGTGTTAGAACTAAAACTTGGGGGGTGGGAAACTCTAGGAGGTTGAATAATAAAACTCCTCAAGTATCCCAGCTTATGCCTTACAAACACAATAAGTTATGTCTCCACAAATTCCACCGCCTTTTGTGCAATCAACTCCTTTGGTAAACTAAGTAATTGCCCCACAAAATAGGCAAATACTTGGGGATCGGGAAGGAATGAAATTGTGGACTTAATACATGAAATATATGGACCATTAGCCTGGGGAGTGCATGCCCCAGTTACAGAAAACCCTATCCAGAATGGGTAGATAGGATTGGACTTCTTAAGGGATTTAAATTCTTAACTTTTACCTCTTCTCAGGAGATGAGATTCAATCTACAGTGGAACACATTTCTAGGTTTACTAATCAATGTGCTGATGCTGGAACAAATGATCACTTAAAGCTACGTTTGTTTTCCACTTCCCTTATAGATGCCTCCTATTACTTAAGGCTACATTTTTTTTCCAGTTCCCTTACATATGCATCCTTTGTATGGTTAATAAGTTTTCCACCAAACTCTGTTCAATCCTGGAAATAAATGGGAGATATGTTTCATGCTCAATTCTTCTAGATTAAACCAAAGGTTTCCATGGATGAATTGGATAGACTAACTCAAAAGCATGATGACAAGGCTACTACATTCATAAACAGATTCAAAAGGACAAGGAATAAGGGAAAAATAGTCTTGCCTGAGTCAGAATTTATAAAATTGGCTCAAAATGGTTTAAAGTTCAGGCTTCGAAAAAAGTTTGATGCCACTGAATTTAGGGACTTGGTGGAGTTAATTACCAAAGTGTCCAGATATAAGGCTTTTATTGAAGAAGGGTATGAAAGGAATACTTCTTCCTTCAAAACATATTGTACAGATCCTAATTTTAAAATTGTTGTTGCTGAAATTATAAGAACTGAGACTATAATATGTGAACCATTGGTAAGAAATGATACTACAACATAATCCTTTGTAGTAAAGTCAGAAGGAATGATTAAAAATTACTCTTTCGACCTTACTAAGTCTGATGGCATTTTTTACTTTCTCTTAAACGCCAGAATATTAAAACCACCTGATGATGCTAAAAAGTCACACGAAATTAAAGGAAACATTATTGTAAATGGTATAATGTGTTTTCCCATTTCTCTAATGCCTGCTTTGTATTTCGTGACAGGATGCAAGATTTGATCAGGTAGGGGAAGATTAAATTCCTTAAAAGATAGGAAAGCATAATGAGGGTAGATGATGACCCCTTCCCCGAGGTTAAATAGGTGGGGACTAATGTTCAATAAATCCAAATGCCTAGAAACAAAGGGCATGTTGAATTCAGGGTGAAAATATGGCTGAATCCAAGGCCTTGAAGCTTGAAGCTATTGAAGATCCTAATCAAAGGTGATGAAGCACCTATGAGATGTGGAGAATACTATGCTGAGATGTGACAGTTACTGGCTTCAAATAAGAAATATCAATATAAAAAGAACAATAATGAGCATAATGGTAATCCATCCAAGGCCTCAATGTTCCAAGATCAAGAGGTTCAAAGCAAACCATTTAGGAAAGTAAGTCCATACTTTGGTTCCTTTCAGCCCCAGGGGAATGTTAATATACCAAGTAGTAACAAGTATACTGGGCTTGTATTTAGAGTGAATAAATTTCACTAGGGGAAATTTGGGGCCAATCAAATTCCAAAGTATGTTTTGATGGTTAAAAGTATTCCTGATTAGTTTATGACTCAAGATCTAAAGGTTCCTTAGTAATTCAATGATATGACAAGAAAAGAAAATGTTAGAAAACCTAAGTGAGTGGATCCTGGCATGTGGCATATGGTTCATGAGCTAAAATCAAGAAGAAGAGAGCCAGAAATTGTGATCTCTCGAACTCAGCAAAGGATAATCTAAAGAAAATATAGGGCCTGTCAGGAGGGCATTGAGATGGTTCAAAATAGTAGACCAGAAGACTTTATTTCTTTATCCTTAAAGCCAAACCCAAGGTTTCATAGGGAACTAGAGGGGAGCCAAACCTCTTCTTACCGGTTAGAAGAAAGACTGTAGGCTTTAGAGAAGACTATAACATGGATAAAAAGAGTTCATCTGAGGGAAGATCTTCGAATAAAGGAGAGAAAGGACAAATGATGGCAGTCGATGCCATAACACCTATTCAAGAGGTTAAATAATAACAATTCATCCCGTTCGACTCCCTACCTCAACAAGTGACAATCAATATGGTTGTGATCCTCCTCAAGAGGTTCGAAGTTAAGGAAGGCCAAGAGGTAACTACTATGGAAGTGGATGGAGAAGGTGAATTAGAGGTAGATAAATTTGATCTATTGGTCTCTACACTTGATATCATACATGGGCTTGAAGAACCTACTAAATATTTAACATACCACACTAAGCCTTTATTTACAAACGCTTAGATAAATGGTCTCCCTATTAATAAAATATTGGTAGATAATGGTGCAGCTATCAGCCTAATGTCATCTTCCATGTTATCTAAAATTAATAAAAAAAATAATGAATTAGTACAAACTCGAATTATTATTTCCAGTTTTGTTGGGAATAAGAAATCTACCAAAGATGTACTACCAGTCGACATTGAAGTAAGCACCAAAATATCTAAAGTTTCTTTCTTTATTATTGAAGGCAAAACTAAATTTAATTCATTACTAGGTAGGGATTAGATATATTCTAAGAAATGTGTTACTTCTTCTATGCATTATAAATTACTTTTGATTAAGGAATATGGTTATGTAGAAGGAGTGAAAGTTGATCCAATACCTTTTCATTCTAGTTCCAACTGAGTTGAAGCATGGCTCTACCAAGAGAATGTGAGGTTAATAAAGGTAGAGGCTTTAGTGCTATAGGAATCATAAGGGGTAGTCTCTGAGGAAAGTTAGAATAGTCTATTTTTTAGCCTAATGGGGTAAACTGAAGAAGATAAAATAGTTGTTTAATGGTTGATACACCCATTGACGTCAAACAAGCTAATGAAAGCTTGATCATTGTTCTATACAAACTTAGAGATTTGGAGATGAGCACCCACCGTAGTGAGGAAAAGGCCATTAATTGGGCTGACTATGCCTTCGAAGAAGATGTAGATAATGAAACTTCTCAGGATAGTGGTGAATTAGCAAGTTCACCAATAGAGTATGAAAAAATTATGGTGAATAAATCACATACCTTGATTGAAATCAATTTGGGACAAAGTAAAACAAGAGAATCACCTATATCAATACAAATCTCAGAAAAAAAGACCAATAATTATCCATAAACCTTCTACGTTAGTATAATGACTACTTTGCTTAGGAATATGATGAGTTATCTAGCCTAGATAGAAAATTAGTGGAGCATATAATGCCAATCAAAGAGAGTTATAAACCTATAAAGTAACTGCCAAGTAAAATGACTCTAGAGGTCACAACCAAAATTAAAGAAGAAATATAAAGGTTGATAAAGGTTGAATTCATTATAACAACATGATATATAAAATGGCGCTCCAATATAGTGTCAGTAGTTAAAAAGAATGACAAAATAAGAGTTTTCATTTGTTTTTGGAATCTTAATGCAACCACTCCTATGGATGAATATAAGATGCCAGTAGTAGATATATTAGTTGACAGGTTAGTAAGTCATGCCATCGGGTCTACGATGGATGATCATTTTGCCGAAAACCAAATCTGCATAGTTGAAGATGATGTGCATAAGACTGCTTTAAGGATTCTTGGTAATTTAGAGACCTTCGAATGGGTTAAAATGCTATTTGGGTTGATGAATGTAGGGGGCACATACCGAAGGGTAATGAACACCATTTTTCATGACATGGTTGGAAACTTTTTAAGATTCTATATTGATGACATCAATATGAAGTCAAATTCAATAGCTGATCATATAGCACATTTAAGGAAATCCTTTGAAAGATTGAGGTTATATCAACTCAAAATGAACCCTTCAAAATGTGCCTTTGGAGTTTCTGCAGGGAATTTCCTTAGATATGTAGTGCATCAAAAAGGAATTCAGGTTGATTAGAACAAGTCTAAGGCTATCATTGATAGCAAAGCACCCCCCCCCCCCCCCCCAAAAAAAAAGAAGGAAATTACAAAGATTTTTGGGTAAACTTAATTTTCTTAAAAGATTTATTTATAATATTATAGGAAAGAATGAAATATTTTGTCCTTTATAAAAGCTAAAGGACCAAGAAGAGATGGATTGGAAGGATGAACATAAGAAAGCTTTTCAAACACTTAAGAGGTGCTTGGTCAAGCCACCTATTTTAGCTCCTCCAAGAGAAGATAACCCATTGAAATTATACATTTCAGACTGTGATGGTTCCATTAGTATTTTATTGGCTCGAGACTATGAAGATCACAAGGAACGAGTTATTTATTACCTTGATAGATTTTTAAATGACCGTGAATGTAGATATTCTATACTAGAAAAACTAAGTTTTAACCTTTTACTTTACTGCTATTTGTTACCTAAAGAAGTTTTTGTCATTTCAAAGCTTGATCTGATTAAATACGTGCTAACAAGGCCTATTTTAAGAAATATAATTGGTAAATGGATATTGGCTTTGTCTGAATTTTGTTTGCATTATGTGCCTCAAAAGGCAGTAAAAAGCCAAGTCTTAGCAGATTTCCTAGGAGATCATCCATATGAAGATGAATTATATTGGAATACGAGATAGGTATCCCTGATGCCTTGGAAGCTATGGTTTGTTGGTTCAAAGATTAAAATAATATTAGGAATATGGATAGTTATTAAATCCCATGAACACATCAAAATAAAACATGGTTACAGATTAGAAGAAAATACATATTCAAATAATCAAACGGAATATGAGGCTTTAATAATGGGATTGAAAATCCTTTGGAGTTGTAATGCTTTTGTTATATAATTCTTTGGTGATTGCCAACTGGTTATAAGATAGTTGACTGGAGAATATAAATGGGTCTATGAGGGCTTGACCTTATATAACCAAGTGGAGTTAAATTTGTTATCCAAATTTGATGAAGTAACTTTAAATCATATTCCCAAGTTTTTAAATGAAGAATCCGATGAAATGGATCGAAAGGCATCAAGTTTCACACTTGATACTAAATTCGAACACAAATTAAAAATCAATGTTATTGATGGCTTCTTATCCTTACTATATAATAAACGGACCATGGTTAAAATTGGAAATATTGATGTCCAAGATGATTGGAGAAAACCAATTGTGGAATATCCCAATAATTCAAATATTAAAACTAATAGGGCTATAAGGTTAAGAGCGACTATGTATGCCAACAAATTATTCAAAAGAGGTGCTGATGGGATAATAATAGAATGCCTAAATAAAAGTGAAGGTTTAATAGCCATAGCACAAGTCCATGAGGGTCTTTGTGGAGCTCATCAAGTTAGGCCAAAGATGAGATGGTTGTTAAGGAGACATGGATTTTATTGGACATCTATTTTATAAGATCGCATTGAATTTGCAAAAGGATGCTAAAAGTGTCAACGACATGATCCTTTAAGACATATGCTTGTAGTTGAATTTCAATATGTGAAAAACACAAGTGCCCAAGGGTTATACGGAAACACCACCAATTTTTTTATTTAATAAACATGCACAGAATAAACTAAGTGTTGTCTTACATAGTTTACCAATTTTATCTTGCCTAAGCATGCATTTAGGTGATAACAAGAATAAAATAAAGGCAAACTGCAATATGATTATGTATGAGGAAAACTCACAATGGAAAAAACCTCGGACGACCCATCCACATAAGTCCACTACGATATAGGTAGTTTACAAGAACAACTTAGATCTACTCACCGACTCGACGCCTTCATGCCTTGACGGGCTTCCTTGTTCCATGTAACCTTCTTCGCTGCCACTATTGGATGCAACATCCACACAAAACAAGTACTTTCCCACGTCTCGATATCCCACCGATCTTACTTGTCTCGTGTCTGGTCCAACAATCGCACAACACGAAACACTGTTTCCACCGCTAGAAACACTCAGAGTATAAAGAGAAAACAACTAGGTGAAACACATAAGAGATCTCAAACAGACATATAGATGTAGGATTCTTGGATGTAAAAAAGGGGTTGGGTGGTTTTTGATAAGACTCTAAATTTTGTTTGCGTAAAAACCCTCAAGAAAACTGATGCCAAACCTGAGTATTTGTAGAAAAAATAAAATTTAAAGCGACATATTTTTCGAGTTAGGTCATTCGAATGAGAAATAAGGTTCATTCAAATGATAATAGTAATCTCGTTCGAACTAAAAATAAGGTCGTTCGAATGACATAGCTGTTCCCATTTGAACAAAGATCGAACGAGCTTTGAACGAGATTGTGCTAATAAGTAGATAAATTCCATTTGAAACTAGTTTGAACGAGATGACTAACTCGTTTGAATGAAGTGAATAAAATATTTGAACGAAACATGTAACTTCATTTGAATGAAAATGAAAGTTCGTTTGAATGAAATTAAAAGCCAAAAATAATTTTCTTTACAAAATCATTTTACGAAAAATGTCTTAACACATTTAGTAATAACAAACACCCAAACATATCCAAGGATCAAACAAAAATATGCATTCATACCTCATTGAGATCCCTTGGATGATGAAGATGAAACTCAACATGAAACTTGATGTGTATACAATGTCAATTTATCTTGGCTGCTACAGTCTTCAAACATGCATCACAGGCTTAAAGGACAAATAACTCAAATCCTAACTTATAACATAAACAAGTTTTATCCAAACACGAAATTAATCCAATACATACAAATTGACTCGATTCAGAAATTTGTCCTTACAAATCTACCCCTTTGGATATTTCGAGACAAAACTCAAAACAAAAACCTACTAGTTCATCAAGCTTACTAAGACTCAATCAAAATCCCAAAAATAAAAAGTACAGACGCTCGACTGACACAAACATAAGTTAACTTGCTCTTGTGTAAACCTTTTTTGCATCGTTGTATACCTACACACTTAAACAAACCTTTCAAATAAAAAGAGAATATATATCAATATAAATACGCATATGAAAAACCCTTCCCTTTGTCTAACAATCTCCACCAAAGATTGGATGTCTCCCCTAAGGTAAAAATCTCGCCATGAGTTAAAGAGTTAGATACCATTTCTCTCCTTTTTTGTTCAGGAATAAATAAAGAATAAGGTGCACAATACAACCCAATTCTCTCCCATAATGTAAAAACATGTAAACATAGAGGAAATAAAGTATATCTTGCAATGGTGTAAAGTGCAACGAGCAATGACAAACAACTTGGCAACACAAACACAAATAATCCACACAATGAACACATATGATACCAATTATGCTACAAACATTGAAGCATAAGATACCAATGTAATAAATGAAAAGCATACCAATATGATCATGATGACATCTAAATATGATTCATAAATGGAAATATATAGAAAACAAGGATTAAGTGTACATGTAAGGACTCAAAACACATATACCATATATATATAACCAAGCATATACCAATGAAGCACATAAATATATATATGTAATACCCCGTACTTTTGGCTATATTTATTTTTGGGATTAATTAATTAAATGCGTATTAATTGGAAATTAATCCGGGTTATAAATACTAATGTGATGCGTATTGGTATTTGATTATGTGCATATATGATTATATATGAACTTGGTATTATAAAATTTGTCGTGAGATTTATATACGGCAATTTGGAAATTTTATTGAGACGCGTGGGACCGCCGCGTCACGGTATAATATTTTATTTATAAAAAGTGAATTTAAAATCTATAATCCGTATGGTCGTTTTGAGTGCGCCAATGCGTCCGGAAGGGTCGAGATAGTCAGAAAACACTAGCCGGGGGTATAGTTTGGGTCCCGGGGTAATTTTAGACCATACCGGTAACTTAAAGGGTATTTTAGTAATTTGGTATTTTTGGGTAATTAAAAGTGACGAAAATTGAGAGTTGTAATCTGATAAGGATTGACCCTAACCAACCCTTATTAACCCAACAAGCTACGGAGGTTCATTAATTAGGTTTTCATAAATTCCCCAAAGCAAACCCTAGCCACCATAGCCTTTTGGAGAAGAAAGCTTGGAGAAGGAGAGAGAGAGAGGAATTCTGCAGAAATTCTACACCGAATCCACACCAAATTCAGAAATCAAACCAAGGCAAGTGACTTTATTTCCATTTAATTACTGAGAATGTCTTTTCCATGTTAGAAATTGATGAATTTCAACTGTTCTTGGAAGATAATGAAAACCCATGTAGTTTGAGGATTAGAACTAAAAAAAAATTGTGAAGAGAATTGCATGTAGTATGATAGGTAAATGATTTCACTTATTATAATTGTGATTAGAAGGAAAGAAAACGAATTAAATTCTGGGATTTGATGATGATATGTAGTTAGGGTTCATGTTCTTGAGATAATTGGAAAAAGTGTAGAAAGGTGTAAATTAAATTAATATTTGGATGGATTGATCCCTTAGAAACATGTTAGGATGTGACTATATATGTTTAGTATTGATTATAGACCCTAAAACGTTGTTAGGATGGACTTTGGGTGAGATTAGAAGTGTTATAAATGGTGAAAAACGATTTTTGGGAAATTCTGGGCCGAAACTGGCATCTCGTTAGAAGCAGCCCCCAGGTCGTTCGAACGAGCTCGTTCGAACGAGCTTCTAACGAGTTGACCAGTCGTTATTAACGAGTGGGGTTTTCGTTCGATATCTCGTTCGAACGAGATGTCGTTAGAAGGGTCAGTTCGTTCGAACGAACTGGGATCTCGTTCGAACAGCCTCGTTCGAACGAGACTTCTAACGACCTGACAGTCCAAACTCGTTCGAAGCCTCGTTCGAACGAGACTTCTAACGAGTTGACAGTTTGACCCTTTTTGGACTGTTTTGACTTTTGGAGTTCCGGGAGATGGTTCAAGGGTAGAGTTAGCATCCCTTTGATGATATAGTGATTGATTTGGGACTTTTGGGTTGTTGGGATTAGCAAATCATATACGAGAGTTATATTCAATGAATCATTTGGGTTGAGACGTGAGTGACTACTACGATGTGAGGATGAATTATAGCGCGTATAATTATGAACCGGAATAAAATAAGTTGTGATAATTAGTTAGTACGAGAATGCGATATGTACTACGATTAAAATACGGTATTACTAAGATGTGTGTTTACTTAGTATTAATATATGGATTGTTTGTATGACATACCTACCATACTTGCTATCACGGGAGGTTTCGTTCGCTTAGGACCCTCTAATCCTTGTGTGCCTACGGGGGAGATATAGACTGGTACCTTGATGAACATAGGTCATAGAAAGACTTATTGTGATATTAATAAGTCCGCATGACCATGGGAGCGTAGGTATGTGCGTGACCCATGCGATGGTGACTGTGTTCGCCTCCATTATTTGTGATGTTGTTATCGGTAAACTATTCCTGAGAGATTCGGAATATGTAATCCTTATGTACGTGATGTACCGGGATGGATAGCAGAGTATGTGTGCACTACAGCTTAGATTGCGGGGTGCTTGTATAGTATATTTATGATGTGAATAATATACATTAAATTAATGGAAATCCTCATGTTAATGTTGTAAAAATATTACGATATTGTTTCGAGTTATATAATGAGTTAACTGATAGTTATATCATTGGCATATTTAGTAACTGTGTTCACAGTAAACCTCTACTTAATTACGAGAGTTGTTATGTTATATGGAACCGATTACATGGGTAGAACCTTTGGCAGTCTAGCTAGTTATGTTGTCAGTTAGCTAGTAATATGGGTCGTTATAGATGGGTACTTACGTTAGGAGTGCACAGTTAGACGAGAGGTGAGAATATCATGCGAGTGTACGTCCTAACATGTACTTTGCATTTAATGTTTTAAATGTTTTTAAAGCACTTGCAGGTTTTTAAAATGATTTCCACTTTCGGGCTCTGACCCATTTGCTTTCAAATATATTTTTTTTGAAAAACCTTTTTAGGTGCCCAGCCACAAGGACACCAAGCATAGGTACTCATTCAGGTGACGCGCTGTAGCTGGTTGTGGAAGCTACAGGGATTTGCTCATAGACGCTTCTATCTTTTGGATTCCAGAGTCACTATCTATCAGTTGTAGGGCATGTTGCCCATTCCTATTTAGAGCATTTTTACATTTCAGTTTTCAGACTCTAGCATGTATTGCTCAGTATTCAGTTTTAGTTATTTATTTCAGTTTACTTATCAGTTGTGGGATTTATATTGAGGAGTTTTTCCTCCAGGTTTTATCTACATATTGTGATGGTTGTTCTTGTTACTTCAGTATGGTGAATGGTGTTATTTAGTTATTCTTTACTCTTGTTGCATGTTAATCAGATTTAATAAAATTTGGCACTTACTTTTTAAATACTAGGTGGTTAGTAATAATAAAACGTTTTCGACAGTGATGCTATTAACTGAGCCAACTTGGCATTTTGAATTAATTTTATAAAGGAGTAGCTACCCGGTGTTTAATTAGTCGGGGTGTCACAGGTGGTATCAGAGCATCAGGTTCTAGTGTCCTTTAGGATCTGTACGGCTATTATGTTTCCGCTACGTTTTCTTTGATATAGAGCCCTATATTTTAGGACTGTTGTACTCTTATTGTGTACGTTTCGTTCTTCAGCTATATTAAGTTTATAAACCGTGAACTTATAAACTTTGTTCTTATTTCAGATGCCTCCACGACGTGCACGACGAGTTCCCAGGAATGCTACGCCCGAACCACAGCCCGCTCCAGTTCAGGGCATGTTGAACGCCGCTGAGGTTGCTGCTATAGTAGCCCAAGCGGTAAATGCTGCGATTACCGTGATTCAGCAGGCACCACCGCAGGCACCGGTTGCCGCGCCAGTCCAGGTTAATGCATTCCCGTCTGCTTGGGAACGTGTACGTGACGCTTTTCAGAAAGCGCATCCACCAGAGTTTGCTGGAAGCTCAGATGTGGTTATCTCGAGCCAATGGAGGAAGGACATGCAGAGGCATTTGAGGATGCATGAGTGCTCAGATGTTCAGAAGCAGGTGCTAGCTACTTTCAAGCTAGTTGGATCTGCACTGCAGTGGTGGGAGTCCATTACCACCGCGGAGGAGAGGGATACCCTCACGATTCAGGAGTTCTGGGTGCGGTTCGACCGCAAGTACTTTCCATCCGCAGTTCATACAGAGATGAGGAGGAAGCTGATGAGTTTGAAGCAAGAGGGCAAGACAGTGGCCGAGTATGAGGCCGAGTTCACTAACCTGTTGAATATCGTTCCAGACGAGATTCCAACAGAGAAGAAGAAGATAGAGAAGTTCACTGATGGGTTGAATTGGAGGATCCGTCAGCATCTGCTAGGGAACCTATCGTTGGCCACGTATTCTGATGTGGTTAACGCTGCGTTATTGCACTGCCAGGACCACCGTTTTCACATGGCCGAGGGCAAGCGGTCAGGGGAGTCTAGCCATCAGGGCAGGACTGGAGGGCATGGTGCCAGCGGGGCACAGACCGGTCAGGGGCAGAGACAGACTGAGCAGGGTACCCAGCAGGGGGACAATAAGAGGTTCCGGTCAGGGAACTACAGGCAGGGACAGGGAGGTTTCCGCCAGGGCCATCAGGGTCCAAACGGCCATCAGGGCCAGCAGGGACAGAATGGGCAGCAATTTCATCAGGGCCAGCAGGGCCAAGGGAGGAATGGTAACGGCCACCAGGGCCGGGGACAGCAGGGGCAGAGGGGAGGGAACTTCCCAGGGAAGTGCTTTACTTGTGGCAAGACTGGCCATAAGAAGCAGGATTGTCCTGATAGGGGCAGGGCCCCACAGCAGCAGCAGCAGGGTGCTCGCCAGGAGCCACAGAGACCTATGTTTCCCTCCGCTCTTCCTGCACCGCCACAGATGGCAGCTTTGCCACCCATTCCAGCAGTCCCAGCTCAGCAGGGGCAGCTACAGTATGGACGTGTCTACAACGTCCACCAGGCTGCAGTTCCACAGGCACCGCCCGCGATCGAGGGTACGTTTCCTATCCATGGCACTATGGGTCGGGTGTTATTTGATACGGGTGCTACACATTGTTTTATTGCTACGCACTTCGCGAAAGCTTTAGGATTGTTAGCTACGGCAGAGAGCACAGTGACGTGTGTCGACTCACCATTGGGGAGTGGGTCACTTATTTTCTTTATATGCCGGGGAGTCGGGGTAGAGGTTGGTGGTTTGGTATTGCCTGCGGACATGTTAGTGTTAGACATGCATGTTCACGATGTGATCATCGGTATGGATTGGCTCGTATCATATAGGGCCATGATTGATTGCTTCAGCGGGAGCATTGTTTTTGCCATTCCGGGGCAGGAGATGTTTATAGTGGCGATGCCTCGCCCAGAAGAAGGATCGACCGCTCATCTGTATTACATAGAGGAGGATACCTCTAAGGAGGTTGTGATTCCTTTAGATTCGATCCCGGTTGTCAGGGAGTATTCGGATGTGTTTCAGGAGATACCAGGCTTACCACCCAGTCGAGAGATAGACTTCGTTATTGATTTGCTACCGGGTACGAGACCTATAGCACGTGCACCGTACCGTATGGCTCCAGCTGAGATGCGAGAGTTACGGGATCAGATAGAGCAGCTGTTAGGGCAGGGCTTTATTCGCAGGAGTACCTCACCTTGGGGCGCTCCAGTTTTGTTTGTGAAGAAGAGGGATGGTTCACTGAGATTGTGTGTGGACTACCGAGAGTTGAATAAGGTCACGATACGGAATAAGTATCCGTTGCCTCGAATCGATGACTTATTCGACCAGTTGAGAGGAGCTTCTTTTTTTCTCGAAGATTGACTTGAGGTCGGGATACCATCAGTTGCGTATCAGGGAGGAGGATGTCTCGAAGACTGCGTTCTTGTCGAGATATGGTTCTTATGAGTTTCGAGTTATGCCTTTCGGTTTGACCAACGCTCCAGCAATGTTTATGGACTTGATGAACAGGGTGTTCTGAGATTTCCTAGATCAGTTTGTCATTGTCTTCATTGATGACATTCTGGTTTACTCTCAGACAGAGGAGGAGCACGCCGAGCATTTGAGGCAGGTTTTGCAGACACTTCGTCAGAACGAGTTGTATGCAAAATATGAGAAGTGCGGGTTTTGGTTGAAGGAAGTCCAGTTCTTGGGTCATATTATTTCCGATCAGGGAATATCTGTTGATCCGGGGAAGGTGTCAGCGGTAAGGGAGTGGGGACAGCCCACGACACCAACGGAGATTCGTAGTTTCTTGGGCTTAGCAGGATACTACAGGAGGTTTATTCGGAGTTTCTCAGAGATAGCAGGTCCTTTAACACATCTTACTCGTAAGGGTGTGCCATATATCTGGAGTGATGCCTGTCAGTTGGCATTCGATGAGTTGAAGGACAAATTGACCTCAGCACCTGTGTTAGCATTGCCGAGACCGGGAGTTGAGTATTTGGTTTACACCGATGCGTCTTTGCAAGGGCTTGGAGGTGTTTTGCAGCAGGAGAGACAGGCCATAGCTTATGCTTCCCGTAAGCTTAAGCCTCATGAGAAGAATTACCCCACACATGATTTGGAGTTGGAGGCAGTGGTATTTGCCTTACGGATTTGGAGGCACTATCTTTTGGGGGAGAAGTTTCAGCTGTTCACGGACCACAAGTCACTACAGTATCTGTTCACGCAGAAGGAATTGAATATGCGGCAGCGTAGGTGGCTTGAATTTGTGAAAGACTACCAGTTCGACATACAGTACCACCCGGGTAAGGCTAACGTAGTAGCAGACGCGTTGAGCCGCAGGCCAGCAGACAAGGTGGCAGAGGTGTGGAAAGCGAAGTGGAAGGAATTGGGACACCAGGATGCAGTGGCCCGATCTTTCATGTCTGTGATGACCGTTACACCACAGATTGTCACGAAGGTTGTACGGGCACAGGCAAATGATTCGTTCTGTCAGGAGCAGATAGTTCGATTACTCGCTGAGGGAGCTGAATCCTATACCGTTAGCTCAGACGGGGGATTACGCTTCAATGGGAGATTGGTAGTTCCGGAAGGAGAGGATTTGCGACACGATGTTATGGCAGAGTCGCACGGCTCACGGTTCGCGGTACATCCCGGAGGGGACAAAATGTACCAAGACATGAGACGGCAGTATTGGTGGAGCGGTATGAAGAAAGATATCGCTGAGTTTGTCTCGAAATGCGCCACTTGTCAACTTGTAAAAGTGGATCATCAGAGACCAGCAGGATTGCTACAACCGTTGGAGGTTCCGGTGTGGATGTGGGAGAGCATATCCATGGATTTTGTCACGGGGTTGCCTACGTCGCAGAGGGGTCACGACTCCGTTTGGGTAATTGTGGACAGGTTGTCCAAGGTCGCTCACTTTTTACCCGTTAGGACTGATTACACTGCGGGACAGTATGCCCAGCTCTTCATTTCAGAGATTGTGAGACTTCACGGTGTGCCCCTGAATATCGTGTCTGACAGAGGCAAGATATTTGTTTCGAGGTTTTGGGAAAGTTTCCAGGAGGCCATGGGCACAGAATTGCGGTTGAGTACGGCTTATCATCCGCAGACCGATGGGCAGACAGAACGCACCAATCAGATGTTGGAGGACATGCTACGCATGTGCATTATTGACTTCGGGGGTGGATGGGAGCAGTACCTTCCACTGGTGGAGTTTGCTTACAACAACTCCTATCAGTTCACGATTGGCATGGCTCCTTTTGAGGCATTGTACGGTAGGCCTTGTCGTTCCCCAGCATGTTGGTTAGAAGTGGGGGACAACAAACTACTTGGGCCGGAAGTGATCCAGGATACTTCGGCAAGGATTGAGTTGATTCGAAGTCGCATTCGGGTAGCTCAAGACCGGCAGAAGAGTTACGCTGACGCGAAGAGATTTTTCAGGGAGTTCCAAGTGGGGGACCAGGTTTTGCTCAGGGTATCTCCTATGAAGGGGATTATGCGATTCGGGAAGAAGGGGAAGTTGGCACCGAGGTATGTGGGGCCGTTTCCTATTATTGAGCGGATAGGACCGGTTGCGTATAGACTCGGGTTACCGGAGCATTTGCATCGGATTCACGACGTGTTCCATATTTCCTCGCTGAGGAAATACCTTAGGGATGATTTGGCCCATTCTCACATTTCTGTGGAGGACATCGATCTCCAGCCGGATAGCTCTTATGAGGAAGGGCCGATTGCTATTTTGGATCGAAGCGAGAGGAAACTACGGTCAAAGATAGTCCCGTTAGTACGTGTTCAGTGGCGACATCACAATGTCGAGGAGTCCACATGGGAGCGCGAGGATGAGATGCGCGAGCGTTATCCAGAGCTGTTTTTAGAAGGTACTTTCTAGTTTCGAATTTCGGGACGAAATTCAGTTATTAGGGGGGGAGTATGTAATACCCCGTACTTTTGGCTATATTTATTTTTGGGATTAATTAATTAAATGCGTATTAATTGGAAATTAATCCGGGTTATAAATACTAATGTGATGCGTATTGGTATTTGATTATGTGCATATATGATTATATATGAACTTGGTATTATAAAATTTGTCGTGAGATTTATATACGGCAATTTGGAAATTTTATTGAGACGCGTGGGACCGCCGCGTCACGGTATAATATTTTATTTATAAAAAGTGAATTTAAAATCTATAATCCGTATGGTCGTTTTGAGTGCGCCAACGCGTCCGGAAGGGTCGAGATAGTCAGAAAACACTAGCCGGGGGTATAGTTTGGGTCCCGGGGTAATTTTAGACCATACCGGTAACTTAAAGGGTATTTTAGTAATTTGGTATTTTTGGGTAATTAAAAGTGACGAAAATTGAGAGTTGTAATCTGATAAGGATTGACCCTAACCAACCCTTATTAACCCAACAAGCTACGGAGGTTCATTAATTAGGTTTTCATAAATTCCCCAAAGCAAACCCTAGCCACCATAGCCTTTTGGAGAAGAAAGCTTGGAGAAGGAGAGAGAGAGAGGAATTCTGCAGAAATTCTACACCGAATCCACACCAAATTCAGAAATCAAACCAAGGCAAGTGACTTTATTTCCATTTAATTACTGAGAATGTCTTTTCCATGTTAGAAATTGATGAATTTCAACTGTTCTTGGAAGATAATGAAAACCCATGTAGTTTGAGGATTAGAACTAAAAAAAAATTGTGAAGAGAATTGCATGTAGTATGATAGGTAAATGATTTCCCTTATTATAATTGTGATTAGAAGGAAAGAAAACGAATTAAATTCTGGGATTTGATGATGATATGTAGTTAGGGTTCATGTTCTTGAGATAATTGGAAAAAGTGTAGAAAGGTGTAAATTAAATTAATATTTGGATGGATTGATCCCTTAGAAACATGTTAGGATGTGACTATATATGTTTAGTATTGATTATAGACCCTAAAACGTTGTTAGGATGGACTTTGGGTGAGATTAGAAGTGTTATAAATGGTGAAAAACGATTTTTGGGAAATTCTGGGCCGAAACTGGCATCTCGTTAGAAGCAGCCCCCAGGTCGTTCGAACGAGCTCGTTCGAACGAGCTTCTAACGAGTTGACCAGTCGTTATTAACGAGTGGGGTTTTCGTTCGATATCTCGTTCGAACGAGATGTCGTTAGAAGGGTCAGTTCGTTCGAACGAACTGGGATCTCGTTC
Organism: Sambucus nigra; assembly: GCA_949130495.1. Classification (NCBI taxonomy): domain Eukaryota; kingdom Viridiplantae; phylum Streptophyta; class Magnoliopsida; order Dipsacales; family Adoxaceae; genus Sambucus; species Sambucus nigra. The sequence goes on along the minus strand of OX422223.1, from coordinate 381,436,313 downwards.
GAACAGCCTCGTTCGAACGAGACTTCTAACGACCTGACAGTCCAAACTCGTTCGAAGCCTCGTTCGAACGAGACTTCTAACGAGTTGACAGTTTGACCCTTTTTGGACTGTTTTGACTTTTGGAGTTCCGGGAGATGGTTCAAGGGTAGAGTTAGCATCCCTTTGATGATATAGTGATTGATTTGGGACTTTTGGGTTGTTGGGATTAGCAAATCATATACGAGAGTTATATTCAATGAATCATTTGGGTTGAGACGTGAGTGACTACTACGATGTGAGGATGAATTATAGCGCGTATAATTATGAACCGGAATAAAATAAGTTGTGATAATTAGTTAGTACGAGAATGCGATATGTACTACGATTAAAATACGGTATTACTAAGATGTGTGTTTACTTAGTATTAATATATGGATTGTTTGTATGACATACCTACCATACTTGCTATCACGGGAGGTTTCGTTCGCTTAGGACCCTCTAATCCTTGTGTGCCTACGGGGGAGATATAGACTGGTACCTTGATGAACATAGGTCATAGAAAGACTTATTGTGATATTAATAAGTCCGCATGACCATGGGAGCGTAGGTATGTGCGTGACCCATGCGATGGTGACTGTGTTCGCCTCCATTATTTGTGATGTTGTTATCGGTAAACTATTCCTGAGAGATTCGGAATATGTAATCCTTATGTACGTGATGTACCGGGATGGATAGCAGAGTATGTGTGCACTACAGCTTAGATTGCGGGGTGCTTGTATAGTATATTTATGATGTGAATAATATACATTAAATTAATGGAAATCCTCATGTTAATGTTGTAAAAATATTACGATATTGTTTCGAGTTATATAATGAGTTAACTGATAGTTATATCATTGGCATATTTAGTAACTGTGTTCACAGTAAACCTCTACTTAATTACGAGAGTTGTTATGTTATATGGAACCGATTACATGGGTAGAACCTTTGGCAGTCTAGCTAGTTATGTTGTCAGTTAGCTAGTAATATGGGTCGTTATAGATGGGTACTTACGTTAGGAGTGCACAGTTAGACGAGAGGTGAGAATATCATGCGAGTGTACGTCCTAACATGTACTTTGCATTTAATGTTTTAAATGTTTTTAAAGCACTTGCAGGTTTTTAAAATGATTTCCACTTTCGGGCTCTGACCCATTTGCTTTCAAATATATTTTTTTTGAAAAACCTTTTTAGGTGCCCAGCCACAAGGACACCAAGCATAGGTACTCATTCAGGTGACGCGCTGTAGCTGGTTGTGGAAGCTACAGGGATTTGCTCATAGACGCTTCTATCTTTTGGATTCCAGAGTCACTATCTATCAGTTGTAGGGCATGTTGCCCATTCCTATTTAGAGCATTTTTACATTTCAGTTTTCAGACTCTAGCATGTATTGCTCAGTATTCAGTTTTAGTTATTTATTTCAGTTTACTTATCAGTTGTGGGATTTATATTGAGGAGTTTTTCCTCCAGGTTTTATCTACATATTGTGATGGTTGTTCTTGTTACTTCAGTATGGTGAATGGTGTTATTTAGTTATTCTTTACTCTTGTTGCATGTTAATCAGATTTAATAAAATTTGGCACTTACTTTTTAAATACTAGGTGGTTAGTAATAATAAAACGTTTTCGACAGTGATGCTATTAACTGAGCCAACTTGGCATTTTGAATTAATTTTATAAAGGAGTAGCTACCCGGTGTTTAATTAGTCGGGGTGTCACAATATATATATATATATATATATATATATATATATGTATATGTATAAACAACCACAAAAAACACAAAACAAATAAGCTTTACACACTCATATAATATAAATGCGTCTAAACAAAAGTGGTACGGAGTGGAGCGTGAACTAGCAATAAGGGAAATATGACCTCGTCACTTTATAATCTCTAAGGAGTTATATTTGACAACATTAACTTATTAAACTTTGGTTTAGCCTCAAGGTGACAAATAAAGAACTCAAAATGGACAAACAAACATAATGCACACTAGCCTAGAAATCTTGATGATTCTCAAATAAATAGTGTCAAACATTTAAGCTCAACTAGGACTCATTGTGCAAATCCATTGATCTTCAAATAAACACCCTAAAAAAATATATAAATCATTTTTCTCATTTTCTTTTGAAGATATTAATTTTGAATGATCAATACAAAATTTTGGCCATAGCAATTTTTCTTTTCTTTTGTCTCTCTTTTATTTTAGGCTCTTGCTAACAGTTAGGAGTGAAAATGAATATTCAAAAATTTGAATCCGTCCTACATTTGTATCTGTATTAAGCGGATATTTATCCGAATAAGTATTCAAAAGAGTGAATTTGGATAGACATTTCAAATATTTGAAAAAATGGATCCGAATAGAGATAATGCTGGTATCCATGATGGATAATCCGTATCCAAGACAAACTATCCATATTGACGGAAATCTATTTTTACGGACATATATATCGTTATAATAATTATATTTAATATTTATTTTTTAAATATTTTTTAATAAAATAATAAAAATATTTTTTATAGTATAAAATAATATTAATATTGATATAATATAAGTATAACATTTAGCATAAGTTTATTTATATAATATATTTTGTGGTACAAATAATAGTTAAGTGGGTTTAAGTGCGTTTAATTTCCAGTTTACAAAAAATTAATGGGTAATTTTAGATCTAAAACCTATACCCCATCCAATCATCACACCACCTGCTCTCCATTTTGTTTGAGACGTATCCCTTTCCTCTCTCCATCAGTCACTCCATCAGTCGACCCACCGATCTCAGCCAAGATCCCCCTTTCCTCTCTATATCCTCTTCTTCCCACTGATTAGTTTGTTTTCTCATTTTTCTCATTTTATTGATATTTTTTTTTGGATCTATGGGGTTTTCATATAATGTTTTGGATCTATAGTTTTTTCTTTTTTTATTAGTCTTTTTCATTTGCTTACTGCAATAATTTGGGCATTGTTACCGTTAATTTCCTATACTAACCTGTATTTTTAATAGTCACACTAGTCAGCTTTCTATTAGTATTTTATGTTGGGGAGTTACAAGGAAACTTGCGGGCTAATTTATACTAGGTTTAGTAGTTTTAATAAGATTATGTTCACACGAAACCTTTTTTTAAACTACACTGATTGATGAAATCACAAGGGAGAAGTATGTTGAAGAAGAACTGAATAATGATCTAGAATGAAGTATGTTTATTTCGCAACTCCTACATTAATTTTTCTATTTTTTTGGGGATACTTTGAAACCTCCCACCATATGCCTAATTCCTAAAGTATTCATAGTCATATTTAGAAGTATTTCTGAGATGGAAACATGTGAATTCGATAGTGATGAGAGTAATGTTTTTTTCTTGCAAGCCACAACTCAACAACAGAAGGTTGATATTTATGTAGGTCTTAGTGGTGGGGGTCAGGCTCCCCTCCTGAACTTTTGAAAAAAATACAATCACTATATTATATATGGTATAAACTTACTAGGGCTGTAATTCTATGACGCAAAAATGAAAGCTAAAAGACTAATAATATAATTGATTCAGTGATTAAATTAGTGTTTAATAAGCTATGTATATCTTAATGTAACTTAAATAGTAAAAACGGATAAGGATGTTATCCAAATCTGACTAATCCGAGAGGATACGATTACGGATAGTTGTAATTATTATCCGAACGGATACGAATACGAATACAGACAGTGCAAGGAGTTGGAAGATATAGATATGGATACTCTGGTATCCACTTTGTATCCGTCCGCTTTGCACCCCTACCAACAATGGCCTTTCACTCAATGGAGATTTCTCCTTTCGTATCCCTTTCCTACTGCACAATCATATATTTATAAAAAAATCAAACTCACAATGGTTCTTACATGCACAAATCTCCCTTAGTTAAATTTTTTATGTATATAATGAGATTGATAGGAGAACATCTCACTTAGCTTATGTAACATATGAAGTCAAATCCAAAATATCTCGTGCAAAGTATGTGCGGAGGCATATGCAAAGTGAATCCATTAAGAAAATCAAAGTCGAACAAATCTATACTAGTATGATTAAGAACAATCCTAAGCATTGAAAATCATAATAAAATGTCCTAGTCACATGGATACATTGAACAAAGTGGATCCAAACACACCGATATACCACATAAAAAGTGTAAAACCAAACTACACAAAAAAATAAAATCTTTTTGAGTTTTTTAAAAACATTTTTCAAAATGACTCAAAAGACAAACAAAATCTTTTTGTATTTATCTCATTAAGACCCCCCAAAAATGAAAAATGAAAAATCAAAATACAAAATATAAACATATAACATGAAGCAAAAAATCTAATGTATGAAATATATGCAATCATGATCACTCATAAGATATAACATGGGAAGAATCATATAATAGCATGCAAGAGTCAACAAGCCTAATCTTTAGCGCCTCCAAATCGGATATCCTAACCCACATAGGTGTAACATGACAATCTTGGCTATTGGGAATATTGGTTACACTAGACTTAGCCTTCCTATGACCTAATCTAAGATCACAATAAAAGTGCCTAAGGTGACCTTTCCTACCAAAGTGTGTGCAAGTGTAGACACAAGGAATATTACCTTTGGGTTGACCTTTTCTAATGTCCCTGGAATTGGTTATCTCTCTCGAAAGCATAGTCGCTTTAGCAACAAATGCATTTGTATTATCTAAGACAATAGCACATTTGTCACGTTTGATTTGTATGGTGCCTAAAATCTTATCTAGCTTCTCTGACCTAGACTCCAAATCAAATTTGACACAACTTGAGTATATCAATGTTTCTTCTAACTCCAAAATTCTAGACTCAAGTAAATACTTAGACTCTTCAAACTTAAAAAGCTCCTTCTTTAAAACCTCCATCAAACCACGAAGGTTATCTCTCTCCCCCTCAATATACTCAAGCTTCTCCCTAAGAGTCTTATCAAGTTCCCTAAGATCCTCATTTAATTTTGAATCGTCATTACCTATGGCACTTTCTTTCATATTAGTTTCCAAATGCAAGTTGACCTTTTTCAACTTCAACGACTCGGTGTAAAACTCATGAAAGGCCACTTAAATATCACTCTCCTCCTCCTCCTCCTCCTCCTCCTCCTCCTCTTCTTCTTCTTCTTCTTCTTCTTCTTCTTCTTCTTCTTCTTCTTCTTCTTCTTCTTCTTCTTCTTCTTCTTCTTCTTCTTCTTCTTCCTCTTCTTCTTCTTCTTCTTCTTCCTCTTCTTCCTCTTCTTCTTCTTCCTCTTCTTCCTCTTCTTCTTCTTCCTCTTCTTCCTCTTCTTCTTCTTCCTCTTCTTCCTCTTCTTCTTCTTCTTCTTCTTCTTCTTCTTCTTCTTCTTCTTCTTCTTCTTCTTCTTCTTCTTCTTCTTCTTCTTCTTCTTCCTCTTCTTCTTCTTCTTCTTCTCTTTATTTAACACTCTCCTCTTTATTATCTTGGGAATCTAAAGACCAAACCTTAGAATTTTTGTGCTCGTGATCATTTTCATCGGGGGAAGACTTTTCATCTAAGATCTCTTGACTAGTTATTAACGAGGTGTAGTTACAATCAATGGGGAAATCATGTTCCACTTTCGACTCACTATCACTAAGGGTGGATCTGTATACCTAAGGATTTTTACCATCCTTTCTTAGTCTAGTGGGTCACTCACGAGAATAATGCCTAAAACTGTCATTAAAAATACTTGTCCCGACCATCAACTTTCTTAGGACCATCCTTATTCTTCCTACCACATTCATTAAAGTTATTACGTTTCTTTTCAAAACTCTTCTCTTCTCTAATCTTAAGATACTTCTTGAACTTCCTAGCTAACCTAGATATCTCTTTTGCATCAAGCTCATCGTCACTATCGAAATACGACACATCCTCCTTTCGGGCTTTTAAAATCATGCCCTTCTCTTTCTTTTCATCTTTTTATTCAGAAAACACATGTTCATCTCACATGTTTAATGGTCACCTATAAGTTCTTGTTTTGCCATTGTGTCTACACCACCTAAGGAATATAGAACTGTAACTTTGACATTAAATCTTTCAGGTAAATGCCCTTAATATTTTTTTCACAGTTTAGGCTCGAGGATAAGCTCACCTTAGTCAAACAAATAATTGACAATATTGGCATAAAATTCATCGAAAGCGTCATTCTCTAGCATCTTAATCGTCTCAAACTTAGTCATAAGAATTTTTAAATTAAAAACCTTAACAATATTTTTTCCCTCATGTATGGATCGTAAAATATCCCAAGCATCCTTTGCGCTCTTGAAATTCATAATTCTTCTAAACTCTTCGATGGTCACAACGTAAAAAATAGCCTTGACACTTTTGTAATTAAAAGTCAAGGCGTTCTTTTCGGCTATTGTCCAAGAGTTGAACGCTTTAGGTGCACCACATTCGGTAAGAGGAGTCCACCCATACTCAACCGAGTTCCAAACATTCTCCTCCATCGATTTAAAAAAAAATCATTTGTTCCTTCCAATAGGGATAGTTTGTCCCATCAAATAATGGAGGTCGAGAAAAAAAAACTCCCCTCTCGGTTAAAATCCATCTATACCCTAAATGTGCACAAAATAGGGATCAAACATAACAAACTTATGTAACCCACTACGATATTAATTTGAAAAATGCTAATGCCTTAAGGTTATATGGAAACACCACTAACTTATAATTTTTTAATATAATAAACATGCACTGAATAAACCAATTGTTGCCTTAAACATTTTTCCAATTTTATCTTACCTAAGCATGTATCTAGGTGAGATCAAGAATAAAATAAAGTCAAATTACAGCACGACGATGTATGAGGAAAACTCACAATGGGAAAAACCTCTGAGGATCCATCCACAGAAGTCTACTACGATATAGGCTGTTTATAAGAGCAACTTAGACTTACTTATAAAATAGAAGCCTTCAAGACTTCATGATCTTCCTCGACCCTTGTAACCTTCTTCGCAACCACTGTTGAGCGCCTTTAAATATCCATAAAATGCATGAGCTTTCCCATGTTTCAGTATCCCACCGATCTTACTTATTTCTTAACCAGTCTAGCTGCTGCACAACACGAAACACGGTCTCCACCACTTGAAATGCTCACAGTATGATGAGCAAATAACTATGGTGCAACAAAAAATAGATCTCAAACATATATATATATATATATATATATATATATATATATATATATATATATATGTAGGATTATTGGATCTCAAACTTGGATGTAAACAAGGTATTGGGAGGCTTTTAATAAGACTCTAAATATCATTTTCGTAAAGACCCTCAATAAAAAATGATGATAAACCTAAGTATTTATAGAAAACACAAATTTCGAGGAGACATTGAGACAGGTTGTTTGAACGATAAACAAGGTTCATTCGAATGACAATAGCAATATCGTTCAAACTACATAACTATTCTCGTTCAAACGGAGATAGAATGAGCTTTGAACGAGATTATCATGACAAGAAGAGATATGTCGTTTGAATTTCATTTAAATCTCATTTGAATGACATGCCTAAACTTGTTCAATGAAATCAAAAATCAAAGTTCTTTCGAATGAAATTAAAAGACAAAAATATTTTTCTTTAAAAAGCCATTTTATGAAAAATGCCTCAACACATTTTATAAAAACAAACACCCAAACGTATACAGGGATCAAACATAAATATTCATTCATACCTCATTGAGATCCCTCGTATGATGAAGAAAAAACTAGGCATGAAACTCAATGTGTAGATAATGTCAATTTATCTTGATCACTATAGTCTTCAAACACTCATCATAGGCTTCAAGGACAAAAAACCCACATCCTAACCTATGACATAAATATGTTTTGTCCAAACACATAATTAAGCTAATACATATAAATTAGCTCGATTAAAATTTTTTTGTTAAAATATATGGTCAAACCTTGTCCATCTTTAAAGCTACATAGTTATGTTTCAGCTGCAACTGATTACTTCGCTAAGTGGGCGGAGACTAAAACATTGAAGTTAGTTACCCAAAATGAGTCAGTAGACTTCCCGTAAGGCATTGTTCATGGGTTTGGGATTTCAGAAACCATAACCTCAGACATTGAAACTATCTTTGAATCAGAAATGGTGTTAGAGTTCACTTCAGGGTTAGGTGTAACCCTAATGATGTCAGACCCATACTTTGCTCAATAAAATGGCTAAGTTGAGGCCACTAACAAAGTAATTAAAGATAACTTGAGCAAAGTGATTGATAAGAATCCAAAAGATTGGCATAATTTTTTGCCAGAGGTTTTATGGGATTATAGGACTTCTAAAAAGTCAAGCACTTGAATAACTCCATATGATTTAACTTATAGTCATGATGCTATACTACCAATAGAAATCACTCTAAGTTCATAGAGAGTGGTATTCCAAAATGATCTAATAATTTAAGTCTATGATGAAATGATGTACATGGAGATGGAAAACATAGATGAAGAAAGAGTGAGATCCTTAAACAACATCTTACTCCAAAATAATAAAGTAGTCGACAATTATAATAAGAAAGTGAAACAAAGAGCCTTTAAAGAGGCGGAATTTGCCAGGAAAACTATCATGCCTATAAGTTCAAAAGATTCGGCCTATAGAAAATGGTCCCCTAAATGGGAAGGGCTATTCCAAATTCATAGAGTATTTAAAGGTGGATCATGGCATTTAATTAATGGTTATGTTCACTTGAGAAAGACAAATGCCAAATTCTTAAAACTTTATTATCCAACTATTTGGAAAGCAAGGCAATAGGAAAAAATGCATAATTTTATTAAGATATTGGTAAAGTTACATATTATAAAAATGTTCAAATACAAGAAACCTAAAATTGGTCCAAAAGTTCCCATAAGCAAGCTTTTGGGATTTGATCTGAGCCTCTATGTCTTGGAACTGAGAAACTTCATTGGTAGAGACTTTCATATCTCCTACCATTAGGCCAAGTTTTTATTGGCAGTCTTCTTCTGCCATGAGGGTTACATTCAATCTAGCATTTACCTTGACCAGCCATCTCTTAAGTTCTTCCCTATCAGATAAAAGGCCAAACTTCTTGCTTCAAATATCTTTCAAGTCTTGTAAAACCTTGATAGCTTGAGCTTTTTAGCTTTAAAAGTGGGATTTGTCTTCATCCTCTACTTGAGCCATAGTTGAGAGGTGATATGTAAGTGAATTAATACCACTATGTATAACATTTACAACATCTCCTCATAAGCCCTTAATCTAAGAAATGCATGAGAAGGCTATCCAAAGTCCACTATAAAAAGCAAAGCCAGTCAGCTCTTCAAATGGTAGCCAAACAAAGATTTGAAGAAAGTATAAGTCTTATGTGGTTTCCAATTTCTAAGAAGGAGGAATAGGTTAGTCTTGGATTAGACTTTCAAATTGATGCTCCACGTTGCTATCCTCAATTTCCAAGGTGTGGATTAGAGTTTTGTCCATGATTCTCTCCAATTATCCATGGAAAGCAGGCACTTCATCTTAGTTCATCAAGCCTAGGATTTCCTCAGTCATGGGATCTTCCTTTGTTGTGGGGGTGTATTCCCCAGTGTAAAAGTGTTTAAGGCAGCCACAACTCCAGGAATGGAAGATTTAATATGATTTTTTGGATCAATAGAAACTGGTTGGGGATCCTCCAATAATTTTGTCTCTTTTGAGCCCGAGGCTTCACTTGCCTCCCCTTGAGTCAAAAGTAAAGGCATGGAGACATACACTACCTCAAAATTTATTTCCTCATCTAAAATTAAGTGAATAAGCAGAGATACCAATGGGCTTAGCCACAGGCTCATCAATTGGAGATGCGGGTGGTGGTATCGTAGGACCTCTAAGAGGATTTGCCTCTTCTTCCTCTGCCAGATCATCAGTTAGGCCTATAATGAAGAAAAAGTTAATTTTAAGTCAAGGTTAGTGGTGTTACCAACACCGAAGAACTTTGAAACATTATAAAAGTAAAAAATGACTTACCTTCTAATAATGCTACATGAATAGTCCTTATATCTTTGCTCTTCTTTTGTTTCCCTATTGGGATAACAAATATAGCTGTAATGGGAGGCTCAACCATTCTAGAAGAGGCACTATTAGGATTTTTAGAAGAGGGTTTTGCCTTATTGATCCTCGTAAGAGGAACATGTTCATCTTCCTTTTCCTCCCTAGTTTCTTTAGAATTCTCCTCTTCTAAAGTCTTCTTCACTTCAAGTGTGAGTTTCCTCTTCTTAAAAGATCGATAGTCATTAATAAAAGGAGCTTTTATAAGGAAATCAAATCGATTAGTGACGTCTAATATAAATAAAAAATAGAGCCATAAGAAATAGTGAAAGCCTTACCATAATAAGAAGGCTCAGAAGGCTCGGTGGCTATTGACAATAGTCTTAAGAAGAATTATATATACCTAGACCACCAATCCTTGAAAGTTTGAGTCATCCTAGCATTAAACTCAGCCTCTGTGATGCTGAAAGTGCTTCGAATCCAGTGATACGTAGCTATCTTTTTCAAAATTATTGCCATTGGGAACTAATAAGTCCTGGTAAATACACGGGGGTTGGATTGACTTCTCATAGGGATAGGAATGGATTTGTAAAATCCAAATTGCCTCACAAATTGAGCAGGCAAATATATATCCCCAAATAATTTAGAATTAAGGAGAGTGGAAGGTGAGGTTTCATAATATAAATCTCTAGGAATTAAAAAACTTCCCCAGCAATGATCAGTTTGGGGTGCTTTACGATGATCTCTTAAAATCAAGACCAACCAAAGTGGTGGATTTATGTGTTATAATAAAATATACAAAAGGGCTCTTAGTCTATTACTAGACAGACTTCTAAACGTAGTGATAAGAGCTTTAAAGCTTTTATTCCTTTGCCTGGTGTGATAACAAACACAATAATGGCTGAGAGTAGAGTCATATTTTTTATGACCAATCTCTGAAAAATATTCATGTAGCCACATTTGATTAACCCATAGTAGCCCATCGTGTTTGACATTAAATGGGTCTTCAGTAAGCTCAGCATAACTGTTGTAAAAGGATCCCAATAGATAAGGAGAAAGACTAACCTCCTTACCAACCATGAGATTGTCTGCTAAGAAAGAGTATTCTAACATTACTCTTTGGGATTTAACGAAAAACCCTACCTTGGTATCCATAATAAAAGAAAGTAATAATACTCCAAATCAGTTAAAATAAGGGTATTTCTCTTATGGGAACGTATGAAGGTGGAATAAGCTAAATCAAAATTCTTACGCTTTAAATTCATGGGAACGTCAACTGATGGCATGAGTGGGTGAACTTCTTCCCCCAAAGATTTGATGTCGGTCAAATGAAAGATGTCCAAAATAGTGGGACCAAGGATCCCAAAATTGAATTTGAAGCAGTTGAACCCCTCATTTCGAAAGAAAATGGATCTTGAGATGACAAAGGGGTCGAATTAAATGTTGTGCAACCTCAACTTAATGGTGTTAAAGATTCCATACTTCTCCATGTCACTCCCTCTAAGGGTAACTATCCTATTTACCCACGCTACCCAATATTTGTCTAATACTCTGGGTCAAAACCTGAACTTCAAAGGAGGAAGCATTTCTAGTTCATCGAGTTAGGAAGGGTATGGTCCCCAAATCTAGGGTAGTAAAAGGTTACTAGTATTTAAAGTTATTACACGAAAAAGGACCCACAGTAATAAGTGGATTAACACTTGAGGATCTTATGGGGAAAATATTGCTCCTAACAATAATAGAAGTATCATCCATGAGTCAGTTGACTATTTCATCAAATGAGAGATACTCATTGACTTCAACAGAGCTAGACGCCATTTTTGGTGGAAGGTTGAGTAGAAATTGAGAGAATATTGTAATACCCCGTAATTTTATTGATTTTATTTAAGGGATTAATTGAATTAAATGAGAATTAATTAGGAATTAATCCGGGTATAAATACTAGCGAGATGTGAGTTGGTATTTGATTATGATGTTAAAATTTAATATTTCTGAGTATGTATGGTAATACATGAGTATTGAAAATATTAAAGTTGTCGCGAGAATGAAATACGACAATTTGGAAATTTAGTTGGCACACGCGTGTCAGTCGCGTTAGGAATGAAATTATTTGAATTAAAAAGTGAATTATATTTTTATCAACCGAATGGTCATTTTGAGTGTGCCAACGTGTCCGGAAGGGTCGAAATAGTTAGAAAACACTAGCCGGGGGTTTAGTTTGGGTCCCGGGGCATTTTTAGGCCATACCGGCAACCCAAAAGGGTAGTTTGGTAATTTTAAAAATAGGGGAATTTAAACCCACGAATTTTAGGGTTAAATAATATATTAGTAATGAACCCATTAAGTCCGTTATCAGCATTTATCAAGTAGTGGGCTACGGTAGTTAAAGGGAGAGTCCTAAGAGGTTCAAAAAGAAACCCCTAACCACCATCACCATCTTTAGGAGAAATCTGTAGAGAGAAAGAGAAGAATCAACCTTCATCCTTCAACATCAAATCAGAACATCTAAGGCAAGTGGTTTAATTACATTAATTCAAGTGAATGTTTCCTCCATGCTTAGAATTGAATATATGTCTTGTATTGAAAGTTTGATGAAAACCCATGAAATTGGAGATAGAAATTGTAATCTTATATGAGAATCGCATGTAGAATAGTTATGGACGAATTTTATATCCAAAATATATCTATTGATGATTTTAAAAACGGATTTGTAAGAAGTAGTTGTAGACACTAAATTCTGTGTTCATGTTTATAGGGTTTGTGACAAGATTTGGGAATTATGATGATTACATGTTGAGAGGTATTATCCCCATATATATGTTAAAAAGAGACCTAGGAGGACTTAGTGTAGTTTAAACACATTAAAGCTTAGTTTGGATGATCATAGGATGGATTTAGAGAAGAGAAGAATGAAGAAAAAATGAATTTGGAGATTTCTGGGTGCAGTCTGCCATCTCGTTAGAATACCTGCCCAGGTCGTTCGAATGACCTCGTTTGAACGAGCTTCTAACGAGATGACAGTATCCCTCCTAACGAGTTAGTAGTTCATTCAAAGCCATTCGTTTGAACGACACTCGTTCAAACGACCTCGTTCGAACGAGACTTCTAACGAGTTGCCAGAATGACCTTTTAGGCCTGATTATATTTCAAATGTCCTGTAGACTTAATTAATGGAGAACTAACCTTCCCTTATTGACTAGGAAGTGTAATTGTGAGATTGGGGTACATTGAGGAGTAGAACTTAGAATCTTGTAGTAAATCGGATGACAATTATGGATTTGGAAAACGAGTACCTAATTACGGCGTGAGAAGAGTTGACAACTTTAATGTATATGAATCGGGGACTTATAAGCGTATAACATTAAATGATGGTATAAGAACGAGAAGTATACCTCTATTAATATTCTGAGATATCTAAGATGTGCGAATGCTTAGTATATGTGGTTATCTGTGTATAACATACCTACCATACTTGCTATCATGGGAGGTCAGCGTTCGATCAGGACCATCTAATCTTTGTGTGCCTACGGGGGGATTTAGATTGGTACCTCGAGGACATAGGTCAGAGAAGGACTTATTGAGAAGTTAATAAGTCTGCTGATCATGGGAGCGTAGGTATGTGCGTGACCCATGTGATGTGAACTATGTTCGCCTCCTTTTTTTGTGATTGTTGTTATTTGAGAACGATTCTTGAGAGATTCGGAATGTGTGGTCCTTATGTACGTGATGTACCGGGTTTGGATAGCGAAGTATGTGTGCACCGCAGCTTAGTCTCAGGGTGCTAGTATTGTATATTTTTGATGAGAATAATATACTGTTAATTGAAATGAACTGTCATGTATATATGTGAGTATAAATAATAGCAACGTTATGTAAAGATAAGATGGAAGATCTCTAGTAAGTTGTATTACTAATATGGGAAGCCGAGAATAAATGTAAAGCTCGATGTTTAAATGAAGATGCTGAAATTAAATCGTGAATCTTATAGTAATGTTATATTTTTTTATTGGACTAGTTAGATGTGGGAATAACTAAAATGGGTACGGATACGTTAGGAGTGCACAGATAGTTGAGAGGTGAGTATTTCATGTGAGAGCACGTCCTGACATGTATTTTTCATTCATTGATTAATGTCATTAAAACACTTGCTATTTTTTTAACTGTTTTCACAATCGGGCTCTGACCCGTTTGCTTCCAAATCTATTTTTTTGTAAAACTTTTAGGTGCCCAGCCACAAGGACACCATGCATAGGAGTTCCATTTCGGTGACGTACTGTAGCTGGTGGAAGTTACATGACCTTGATAGTAGACGCCTCCACTTCCAATCTTGACTCTATATTATCAGATTTTCTCATTTGTTGGGCATGTCGCCCCATTTCTTTTAGAGACATCTTATCTCTTAAGTTATTTCAGATTTTAGGTTGTAATTAATTTAGTGATGCAGACTGGGTATTTGTTTATTTCAGTATTCAGATTGTTGGGGGGGGAGTATTCCTCTAGATTCATTATTATCTTGTAGTTATTCTGTTGTGACTATGTTGTGGTGGTTATGTTAGCATTTCATAATCTACTTATTGCATGTTAATTGGATTTAATTAAAATTGACAACTCACTTTTTAAATATTAGGTGGCTAGTAATTGTTAAAATGTTTTCGACAGTGATGCTACGAACTGAACCAACTTGACATTTTGAATTAATTTGAATAAAGGAGTAGCTACCCGGTATTTAATTAGTTGGGGTTCACAGGTGGTATTAGAGCACCAGGTTCTAAATTTGAATAAAGGAGTAGCTACCCGGTATTTAATTAGTTGGGGTGTCACAGGTGGTATTAGAGCATCAGGTTCTAGTGTCCTTAGGATTTGTACGGCTTGTTATGTTTTCGCTGAGCTTTCTTTGATGAATAGTCCTATATTTTAGGACTGTTGTATTCTTTTATTGTATGTTTCGCTCTTCAGCTATTTTGAGATAATAACTGCGAACTTATACGACCTTACTCTCATTTCAGATGCCTCCACGACATGCACAGCGAGTTCCTAGGGATTCCCAGCCCGAGCCACAGCCTGCACCAGTTCAGGGCACCATGAATGCCGCAGAGGTTGCAGCTATTATAGCCCAAGCGGTAAATGCCGCCCTCGCGGTTGTGCAGCAGGCACCACCCCAGGCGCCAGCAGTAGCGCCAGTTCAGGCTCATGCATTCCCGTCTGCTTGGGAACGCATTCGTGATGCTTTCCAGAAAGGACACCCACCGGAGTTTGCAGGTAGCTCCGACGTTATTGTGTCCAGCCAATGGAGGAAGGACATTCAAAGGCACTTAAGGATGTACCAGTGCACAGATGTTCAGAAGTAGATACTGGCTACTTTCAAGCTAGAAGGATTAGCGTTGCAGTGGTGGGAGTCCATTACCACCGCCGAGGAGAGAGACGCCCTTTCTATTCAGGAGTTCTGGGTGCGGTTCGACCGCAAATATTTTCCATCAGCTGTTCACACTGAAATGAGGAGGAAGTTAATGAACCTCAAGTAGGAGGGGAGGACCGTGGCCGAGTATGAGGCCGAATTTACTAATCTCTTGAACATTATTCCCGATGAGATTGCGACTGAGGAGAAGAAGATTCAGAAGTTCATGGACGGATTGACTTGGAGGATCCGACAGCACTTGTTGGGAAATCTTTCGTTGGCCACTTACTCTGATGTGGTTAACGCAGCATTGCTTCACTGCCAGGATCACCGCTTTCACATGTCTGAGAGTAAGAGATCAGGAGAGTCCCGCCATTAGGGCAGGACAGGGGGAAATGGTGCCAGCGGGGCACAATCTGCTCAGGGTCAGCATAGGCAGGGAGATCAGGGTTCCCAGAAGGGGGTTCCTAAGAGATTCAGATCTGGGGGTTTCAGGAATGGTCAGGGAGGTTTCAGACATGGCCATCAGGGTTAGAACGTCCATCAGGGTCAGCAGGGCCAGAATGGTCAACAACAACAGTTTCAGCAGGGCCAATATGGTCAATGTAGGAACGATAAAGGCCATCAGGGCCATGGCCAGTAGGGACAGTGAGGGGGAAACTTCCCGGGAAAGTGCTTCGTCGCCAGGATTGTCCTGATAGGGGCAGGGCCCCACAGTAGCAACAGCAGGGTGCTCGACACGAGCTAAAGAGGCCTATGTTTCCCGCCGCCCTCCCAGCACCACCACAGATGGTAGCATTACCACCCATTCCAGCGGCCCAGTCCAGCAGGGACAACTTCAGTATGGGAGAGTGTATCATCTCTAGCATGCCGCAGTCCCACAGGATCCACCTTCCATTGAGGGTATGTTCTCTATTCAGGGGACTATGGGGCGTATTTTATTTGATACGGGGGCCACACACTGTTTCATTGCCACAAGATTTGCACGCACTATTGGGTTGTTAGACACTGCAGAGAGCACGATTATTTGCGTAGATTCATCGTTGAGTAGGGGTTCCGTGATTTCCCTTATTTGTAGGGGTGTGGGTATAGAGATATGGAGATTTGCTTTACCCGCTGATATGTTAATATTAGAGATGACTGAGTACGATGCGATTGTCGGTATGGATTGGCTAGTTGCATACCGAGCCATGATTGATTATTTCAGTAGGAGTATTATATTTTCCATTCCCAGGCAGGAGATGTTTTTAGTGGCGATGCCTCTCCCTGAGGGAGGATCATCCACTCACTTGTACTATATAGAGGATGAGACCTCTAAGGAAGTGGTGATACCACTCGATTCGATTCCAGTTGTTAGGGAGTTTGCTGATGTATTTCAGGATATACCTGGACTACTTCTGAGTAGAGAGATAGATTTTGTGATCGATTTGATGTCGGGCACTCGACCGATTGCCCGCGCACCTTATCGTATGGCTCCGTCAGAGATGAGAGATCTAAGGGATCAGATAGAGCAGTTATTGGGTCAGGGGTTTATCCGAAGGAGTACTTCATCGTGGGGTGCCCCTGTGTTGTTCATAAAGAAAAGGGATGGATCGTTGAGGTTGTGTATAGATTACTGGGAGTTGAATAAAGTCACGATACGGAATAAATATCCGTTGCCTCGAATCGATGACTTATTCGACCTACTGAGAGGGGCTTCCTTCTTCTCAAAGATTGATTTGCGATCGGGATACCATCAGTTGCGTATCAGGGAACAGGACGTCTCGAAGACTGCTTTCTTTATGAGATATGGTTCCTATGAGTTTGGGGTTATGCCTTTTGGCTTGACCAACTCTCCAGCCGTGTTTATGGACTTGATGAATAGGGTGTTCAGAGAGTTCCTAGACCAGTTCGTCATTGTCTTTATTGATGACATTCTGGTTTACTCCCAGACAGAAGAGGATCACGCCGAGCATTTAAGATAGGTTTTGCAGACGTTGTGTCAGAACGAGCTTTATGCAAAGTATGAGAAGTGTGGGTTTTGGCTGAAGGAGGTTCAGTTTTTGGGGAATATCATTTCAGACCGGGGGATATCTGTTGATCTGAGGAAGGTATCCGTGGTGAGGGAGTGGGGACAACCCACGACACTGATTGAGATTCGTAGTTTCTTGGGCCTAGCAGGATACTACAGGAGGTTTATTCAGGGTTTCTCAAAGATAGCGGGTCCTTTGACACATCTGACTCGCAAAGGTGTGCCATTCATCTGGAGCGATGCCTGTCAGTTAGCATTTGATGAGTTGAAGGACAAGTTGACCTCAACGCCTGTGTTAGCATTGCCCAGACCGGGAGTTGAGTATCTAGTCTACACCGATGCATCCCTACATGGACTTGAAGGTGTGCTGCAACAGGAGAGTCAGGACATAACTTATGCTTCCCGTAAGCTTAAGCCTCATGAGAGGGATTACCCCACCCACGACTTGGAGTTAGCGGCAGTCATATTCGCTCTTCGGATTTGGATACATTATCTCCTGGGAGAGAAATTTTGATTGTTCACAGACCACAAGTCTCTACAATACCTCTTCACGCAGAAGGAACTGAATATGCGTCAACGACGGTGGCTTGAGTTTGTGAAGGATTATCAGTTTGATATCCAATATCACCCAGGGAAGGCTAACGTAATAGTAGACGCGTTGAGCCGTAGGCCAGTAGATGAGGTGGTCGAGGTGTGGAAAGCTAAGTGGAAGGAGTTAGGACACCAGAATGTAGTGGCCCGATCGTTCATGTCTGTGATGACTGTTACACCTTATATTATTACGAGAGTGATAAAGGCCCAGGCAATTGACTCATTCTATCAGGAGCAGATAGTTCGATTACTAGCAGAGGGAGCTGAGTCCTATACCGTTAGTTCAGACGGGGGATTACGCTTCAATGTGAGACTGGTTGTTCCGGAAGGGGAAGACTTGCGACACGAGGTAATGGCAGAGTCGCACGGCTCATGGTTCGCAGTACACCCCGGTGGGGATAAGATGTACCAAGACATGAGACGCCAGTATTGGTGGAGCAGGATGAAGAGAGATATCGCCGTGTTCGTTTCTAAATGCGCCACTTGTCAGCTAGTAAAGGTGGATCATCAGAAACCAGCAGGACTTCTACAGTCGTTAGAGGTTCCGACATGGATATGGGAGAGAATATCCATGGACTTTATCACGGGGTTACCTACGTCACAAAGGGGTCACAACTCCATATGGGTAATTGTGGATAGGTTGACCAAAGTTGCTCATTTTCTACCCGTGAGGACAGAATACACTACGGGACAATATGCCCAGATTTTTATTGCGGAGATAGTGAGACTTCACGGGGTGCCTCTAAATATCGTGTCTGACCGAGACAAGATATTTGTTTCACGATTTTGGGAGAGTTTCCAGGAGGCCATGGGTATGGAGTTACGGCTGAGTACGGCTTATCACCCACAGATGGATGGGCAAACCGAACGGACAAATCAGATGTTGGAGGACATGTTGCGTATGTGCATCCTAGACTTTGGAGGTGGTTGGGAGTAGTACCTTCCACTGGTGGAGTTTGATTATAATAACTCCTATCAATTCATCATTGGCATGGCTCCATTTGAGGCGTTGTACGGTAGACCTTGTCGTTCCCCAGCATGTTGGTTAGAGGTGGGGGATAACAAACTCCTTGGGACGGAAGTGATTCAGGACACTTCGGCAAGGATAGAGATGATACGGAGTCGTATTCGGGTACCTCAGGACCGACAAAAGAGCTATGCTGATGCAAGAGATTCTTCATAGAATTCAAGGTGGGGGACCAGGTGTTACTCAGAGTATCTCCGATGAAGGGGATCATGCGTTTTGGGAAGAAGGCGAAACTAACACCAAGATACGTGGGGCCATTTCCTATCATCGAGAGGATTGGGCCAGTCATATACAGACTTGGGTTACCGGAGCACTTTCATAAGATTCATGATGTGTTCCATATTTCCTCGCTAAGGAAATATATTAGGGATGATTTGGCCCATACTCACATTGCTTTGGAGGACATCGATCTTCAGCCCGATAGTTCCTACGAGGAGGGGCCGATTGCTATTTTGGACCGAAGCGAGCGGAAACTGAGGTCGAAGATAGTACCGTTAGTCGTGTTCAGTGGTGGCATCATAATGTCGAGAACTCCACATGGGAGCGCGAGGATGAGATGCGCGAGCGCTATCCGGAGTTATTTTTACCAGGTACTCTTTAGTTCCGAATTTCGGGATGAAATTCTGTTATTAGGGGGGAAGTATGTAATACCCCGTAATTTTATTGATTTTATTTAAGGGATTAATTGAATTAAATGAGAATTAATTGGGAATTAATCCGGGTATAAATACTAGCGAGATGTGAGTTGGTATTTGATTATGATGTTAAAATTGAATATTTCTGAGTATGTATGGTAATACATGAGTATTGAAAATATTAAAGTTATCGCGAGAATGAAATACGACAATTTGAAAATTTAGTTGGGACGCGCGTGTCAGTCGCGTCAGGAATGAAATTATTTGAATTAAAAAGTGAATTATATTTTTATCAATTTAATGGTCATTTTGAGTGCGCCAACGTGTCTGGAAGGGTCGAAATAGTCAGAAAACACTAGCCGGGGGTTTAGTTTGGGTCCCGGGGCATTTTTAGGCCCTACCGGCAACCCAAAAGGGTAGTTTGGTAATTTTAAAAATAGGGGAATTTAAACCCACGAATTTTAGGGTTAAATAATATATTAGTAATGAACCCATTAAGTCCATTATCAGCATTTATCAAGTAGTGGGCTACGGGAGTTAAAGGGAGAGTCCTAAGAGGTTCCAAAAGAAACCCCTAGCCACCATCACCATCTTTGGGAGAAATCTATAGAGAAAAAGAGGAGAATCAACCTTCATCCTTCAACATCAAATCAGAACATCTAAGGCAAGTGGTTTAATTACATGAATTCAAGTGAATGTTTCCTCCATGCTTAGAATTGAATATATGTCTTGTATTGAAAGTTTGATGAAAACCCATGAAATTGGAGATAGAAATTGTAATCTTATATGAGAATCGCATGTAGAATAGTTATGGACGAATTTCATATCCAAAATATATCTATTGATGATTTTAAAAATGGATTTGTAAGAAGTAGTTGTAGACACTAAATTCTGTGTTCATGTTTATAGGGTTTGGGACAAGATTTGGGAATTATGATGATTACATGTTGAGAGGTATTATCCCCATATATATGTTAAAAAGAGACCTAGGAGGACTTAGTGTAGTTTAAACACATTAAAAATTAGTTTGGATGATCATAGGATAGATTTAGAGAAGGGAAGAGTGAAGAAAAAACGAATTTGGAGATTTTTGGGCGCAGTCTGCCATCTCGTTAGAAGACCTGTTCAGGTCGTTCGAACGAGCTTCTAACGAGATTACAGTATCCCTTCTAACGAGTTAGTAGTTCATTCGAAGCCATTCGTTCGAACGACACTCGTTCGAATGACCTCGTTCGAATGAGACTTCTAACGAGTTGACAGAATGACCATTTAGGCCTGAATATATTTCAAATGTCCCGTAGACTTAATTAATGGAGAATTAACCTTCCCTTATTGACTAGGGAGTATAATTGTGAGATTTGGGTACATTGAGGAGTAGAACTTAGAATCTTGTAGTAAATCGGATGACAATTATGGATTTGGAAAACGAGTACCTAATTACGACGTGAGAAGAGTTGACAACTTTAATGTATATGAATCGGGGACTTATAAGCGTATAACATTAAATGATGGTATAAGAATGAGAAGTATACCTCTATTAATATTCTGAGATATCTAAGATGTGCGAATGCTTAGTATATGTGGTTATCTATGTATAATACACCTACCATACTTGCTATCATGGGAGGTCGGCGTTCGATCAGGACCATCTAATCTTTGTGTGCCTACGAGGGGATTTAGATTGGTACCTCGAGGACATAGGTCAGAGAAGGACTTATTGAGAAGTTAATAAGTCTGCTGATCATGGGAGCATAGGTATGTGCGTGACCCATGTGATGTGAACTATGTTCGCCTCCATTATTTGTGATTGTTGTTATTTGAGAATGATTCCTGAGAGATTCGGAATGCGTGGTCCTTATGTACGCGATGTACCGGGATTGGATAGCAGAGTATGTGTGCACCGCAAGTATTGTATATTTGTGATGAGAATAACATACTGTTAATTGAAATGAAATGTCATGTATATATGTGAGTATAAATAATAGCAACGTTATGTAAAGATAAGATGGAAGATCTCTAGTAAGTTGTATTACTAATATGGGAAACCGAGAATAAATGTAAAGCTCTCTGTTTAAATGAAGATGCCGGAATTAAATCGTGAATCGTATAGTAATGTTTGATTTTTATATTAGACTAGTTAAATGTGGGAATAACTAAAATGGGTACGGATACGTTAGGAGTGCACAGATAGTTGAGAGGTGAGTATTTCATGTGAGAGCACGTCCTGACATGTATTTTTCATTCATTGTTTAATGTCATTAAAACACTTGCTATTTTTTTAACTGTTTTCACAATCGGGCTCTGACCCGTTTGCTTCCAAATCTATTTTTTTGTAAAACTTTTAGGTGCCCAGCCACAAGGACACCATGCATAGGAGTTCCATTTCGGTGACGTACTGTAGCTGGTGGAAGTTATAGGACCTTGATAGTAGACGCCTCCACTTCCAATCTTGACTCTATATTATCATATTTTCTCATTTATTTGGCATGTCGCCCCATTTCTTTTAGAGACATCTTATCTATTCAGTTATTTCAGATTTTGGGTTGTAATTAATTTAGTGATGCAAACTTGGTATTTGTTTATTTCAGTATTCGGATTGTTGGGGGGGGGGGGGGGGAGTATTCCTCCAGATTCATTATTATCTTGTAGTTATTCTATTGTGACTATGTTGTGGTGATTATGTTAGCATTTTATAATCTACTTATTGCATGTTAATCGGATTTAATTAAAATTGACAACTCACGTTTTAAATATTAGGTGGCTAATAATTGTTAAAATGTTTTCGACATTGATGCTATGAACTGAACCAACTTGACATTTTGAATTAATTTGAATAAAGGAGTAGCTACCCGGTATTTAATTAGTCGGGGTGTCACAAATATCTGAAGATTAAAGGTTTGCTTAGAGAAAAATGAATGGTGAAGATGAAATACGAAATGAAATGAGATTTATAGCTTGACACCATTTGATATGCAAATACAAGCTAATCGGGCTTTAACACATGGATTTATAAAAGTTTTCCTCCAAAAAGTATAGGTATGGGAAAGTTGGAAGACATTTAACACATTTGGTAGCTATATAATCCAAACATTATCTCATAATTGGTTTTTATTGCAATAATGGCCAAAAATAGCTTAGAAAGCATATGGTGATTATCCCAAGACAAGACAGACGCATTGGCTAAAGTAAAATCATAAAAGTTGTCCATATTTTAGTTGATTATCCGTTTTGGCAACTAAAAGTCATCATTTGGATGGTTCTACATATCCTGAGATTTGGTGGGTCCACTGCCAATAAATATTCATGTATATGTATAAAATTTGAGTCTTAACCAGTTTAGGGTTTTTTCAAAGTCTCAAATTAATATACCATGCGTGGTTATGTTTGAAGTGGCTAGAACGATTTTTAGGCCAGAATTAATTAAAATTGTTTAAATACCACAATTATACGAATCTAAAATGTAGGTAAATGATGCAATTGGTTTAATAAAAAAGAAACCATACACAAGCATTCAAAGCAAAAGTCTTTCTTCCAATAATAACAAAAAAAATGGAAGAACAAAACAAAGGGGTAATATTTTCCTCTTCGAACTGTACAATAAGAAAGGAAAAGCATAAGTGACATGCTTGAGAAAGGTGCTCTATAATCAGAGAATTTACCATGGTCTGCATTCAAGTATGTAAGCTCTCTTGCCACTTTAAAAAGGAATGAGTGGAACCATTTCGGCCTTCGAATGAGGTCCTCTGCATTCATATAGTGTACATCTGAACGAAGGACTATTTCCTCCAAATAAATATCTTTAAGGTTATGATCTTCAGGAGTATCCTCTTAAATAATGTAAATAGAGGAGAAATCCTTCCAATCCTCCAAAGCACAATTGTATTTTATAAAAAAAAGTCTATTTGAATGCCCATCATACTATCTTGGTCTTTGAAGTTAGCCTCTTATTGCCTCAATCTCCTTATAAAAAGAGGAATAAATCTTAAAGAAGAAGGAAATTTGGTCTTAAGGAATGGGGAGAACATCTTCGAAGTGTTGGATAGTCGTAATGGCCCAAAGAATATTATCCAAAGCATGACCCTTCAGAAAAATCTAAGGATAATAGTGAAAAATGACTTAAGCAGATCTAAAGCTCTGCCAGCATCACTTGCATAGGAAATTGGTGCAAGGGACTTATAGCTAATATCCAAACCATTTTGGACAAGGCTCTCTAAATCGTTGAAAGGATCCCCTTACAGAGTGGTAGGAAAAATAACCAGTTATGAAAGGACAACATTAGAGAATTACGTCTCCACAATGTGCCTTTCGTGCTCTAAAGTTTCAAAATGAGCCCCATCCAAAACAGAGAAAGAATGAAGCTCATTATATAAGTGGTAATGAATTCCATGCATGTTGTAAGGATGGGGGAAATGGCCCTTCTCAAATTGGGGAACATAACCCCAATCAGATAAAAGATTCATGTTGGCATTTTTTTTGCATCAAAATTTTTTTAAGGCCGAGCACGCCTTGATTAGGCATAAGCACTGCGAGGATGGGAAGTAAGAGTGGGAAAGATAACTTGATCTTGGTGATCTAGTGGAAAATTAGGATACCGAATAGACAGATTGAAGTCGCAACCTGTCCCATCAAATTTCCACTTCGTTGGAACTATCCACGAATAATTAAAAGTCATACTTGAAGAAGGACTACCACAAACTTGGGTAGGGAGAGTTCCATATTCATTATACGAATGGGGAAGAATGTAGTTTGGCCCATACTCAAACCTATCAACTTGATCGCTTAAGTCAAGATCCATTTCATCCTTAGACACTTGATTCTCCTCTTCGGGGTGAAGGAACTTGAGCACCGTGTTAGATAATACAAAGATTGAAACCACCACAAAAGGAGGGGATAGAGTATTTAAAGTGATTCCATCTTGGAATTCCCCTAGAATAGATAAAAATATTAGTCGTCATAACGACCAAGAGCATATCTATCCTCGTTGAAAGAGCAAGAAGAAGGTGCACGAGGATGTTTAAAGATAATTTTGTCTATGATTTGAGGATCCATGGATTAAAAGAGAAGAAAGATAGAAGAAGAATGAAAAAGACGATAAGAGTTTGGAGCTAGTGAGGGAAATGATAGTTGATTAGAGTAATGACTGCCTCTTACTCATAATACATATATTTTTTCAGAGCGTAATGATGATTAACGTGGGTCATATCTTTGAGAAACTCAACCATCCGCTAATTAATCTTCTCTGAAAATAAATTAGTGCGAGTGGTATATTTACAACATATTAACATAAACCAATGATGTGTTGCCACGTAATAGTTAAATCAGAAAAATAGTCAGATTATTATGTAAGAACATAAAATAACGGGTAACATGCATGTGTGACACTTGGTACCAATTGGGACGTGCTATTCAAAGTGGGAACTTACTCCAATTTAAATTGGGGTGTTAGTGCACCCAAGTGGTAAAAGTCAAATGGGTGAGTAACCACCCGTCAGTTACATTGCATGGTCACGAAACACTATAAATAAAAACGAGCCTAATAAGGAAGAGAGGATTACATCACAAAAAATGCATTTAATTTAAAATTTTCCTCTTTTTTCTTTTCTTTTTCTTTCTTTATTTACTGCATTTGTTTCGATTCCGCAAATAGATTGTAAGGTAGTTGTAATATTTTCTTTCCAATTTTATTTAATGTTTCTTGCCTTTAAATTTTTTGTTGTTTAATTTTTTGCAAATACTTACTTTAACCGCAATTTACTTCCTTGCAAATCTTTATTTTCATCGCATTTTCTTTCTTTATTTATTTACAAAGCTTTACTTTTCTTTAATTCATGTAATTTACTATTTTTGTCCAAGTTAATTACTTAGCACACACTTCAAAGTCTTGCCTAATGGGGGCATAAGTCCTCTTAATTGAGGCATCGAACGCGACACAATCGCCTGTTAACTGTCACTGGTTTAAAATATTTGGTTGGCAAGACCTCAAATCTTGACTGGTACGCTCTCTATCATAATCAACTATCAAGCCAGTGAAAATAACCTAAATAAATATTAACTAAAATTAAAGAAATAATTCAAATAATATGTGAATGACTCATTGATTAAATAACACGATTACAATTAATTTGATGTTATGGGTTAGTAACGTTGGATTGGGATCTGAGGGAATACAAATGACCCAAATGTTATTTTTAATGCGACGAATTGGGACTCAAGGGTGAGTACCCCTTTGGGCTAAGTTTTAGGATAATCTGGTTAGTGTTTTGGGCTTGGGGGTCCAAAAGTGGGCCCATGGGGGACCTAGGGGATTAGGGTTATAAATACATATTTTACCTCACTAATCATCATAACACATCATAATAAAAAACCTAGCAGTAGAGGCAAGATTTGGTAAAGGAGGAGATCTAACAAGAGGCCTTAATCTGGGTTTTAATCTTCCTTAAGGCAAGAAATGACTATCTAGCTTATCATATTAAGTGTAATTTGTGTATGATTTTCATTGCCTAATATAAATCAATTGTTATAAACATGTTTTTACGATTGTACTCTGACTAATAATTGTGCTTTTAACTATTAAACCTGCTAAACTATAGATTTTAATTGATTAGATCATTTAAACTAGTGTTTATATCAATAACCATGTTTAACTTAGAACTATTTGATTGTATTGTTGAAAACTTATGAATATTATGTATCAAGTCATTGATAATTGCAAATTTGATTACTTTCATAATTGGAATTATTGATTAATGTGTAATCACAGTTTATAAGGATGTATTTATTGATAATTAAATGAAATTCATGTTTAAATATGTATGAATAATGTGTTATATTAATGATTGCCCCCTAAATAAGGAGTTAAACTTCGATTAGATTGTTTTAATGTAAGGATTTGATTAAAATTGATTAGAAATCAAAATAGGGTGTTCTGGGATCATTTGGAGCTTTAAAAGATTCTTTAATGGTGAACTAAGGTTTTTTAAAATCATAACTTGGGGTAGATTGAATAATTTTTTTAAACCTACATCATTTTGGGACAAATAAAGAGGGAGCTATGAGCGCATCTGTCTAGAATGGGGTCGCAGGTTGGTTTGGTCTTGGCCGCGGGTCTGATAAGGTTGGGATGGGTTGTTTGGATGAATTTGGTTAGGTTTTTGGATGGGTTTTGGCTAAGATTTCTAATATGGATTTAAGGATGGTTTAGGGTCATTTAGAGGGAATATTTGAGATGGTAGGATGGTTATACTCAAGTAACTACATAAGGGCATTAATCTCGGGATCCGTTTAAAATATGTTTAGGTTATGGTTACGGGTTTTGTTCATAATATAAGTAATTATGTTTCGGTGGGTACGATTAAGTTGGCATGATTTAAATAGTATACACGTATAGGTATACATGGTATTTGAGAATTATTTATCTGACTATCATGGTAATGTTTATATATGTTAAACTTAGTCGGGTTGTGTAAATTAACGGATTAATAATGTTAAAGTGTACATTTGTGGTAAGTTACTCATAGTGAATTAATGATGATTAAAAATATACGGTTATGGTATGTTACTTTATGATGGATTAGTCTTAGCGTAGTTAAAATCTTCATATAATTTAGGATGGGGCCAGATTTGGTTGATTACTCAACCTTATGATGATTAATGTTTGATTTTTTGTGCCTACGATGGAATGGTAAGAATTGGTTATGTTTTCGGAGTCTCATACCATTAGATTGTGATGCACGATTCGGCTATACATAAGTGTATCAGGGGTACCTTGTTTGGATATTATTTATGAGATATTCCATGCATGGAGTCTATTTCGGTCGGGAGTTAGGAGATATTAGGTGTGATACTCTTAGTATTAAGTGGTAGATTATGTAGAGGTTATTAATTGTTTGTATAATGGTTAGAATTTATAAACTAGGGCAGTTATGGGCTTGGTTGTGTAGATATTGCATATTACTTATGGGTACAATGTACCGGGTTAGGAGATGGTGTTGTGATAGCTTAGTAATGGTTAGGGCTTACATGGCTATGTTGTGGGTTTATAGTGACAGACTTGTTATGTTTGATGGTTAGGCCTTACATGGTTATGGTGTGGGTTTATATTGATCTTATAGTGACAGACTTGTTATATTTGGATATTTCCATGAGGAGGGAATTATACGTGGGATGGTAACTTTGGTATGTTAAGGTTAGAATGGATACGAACATTTAGTAATTTATTAGGATAGAGGCGGGGTGAGGTATCTTTGGAGTAAGTGTCGTCAGGGAACGGCATGAGGCATAAATGAGTCGCATTTAATATTGCATAGGTGATTTATCTATTTCTTGCTTATTTATGGGATCTAACCCACATTATTTCCTAAAAGTGTTGTTAAAGTATTCTTAATCAGGAGCAGTAGGACTGAGTAGTCAGACTTGCATCTAGTTGATTATCTAGTTCACTATCCTTAGTGCAAGAGGCTTACTTCATTAAGCATTTAGATTCAATTGAATGTTTCAATTATTCTTTATTTCAGAGTTATTGTTTTGGATCCATGTGGATGTCAGGGTTGCTTATAGTTTAGTTTGAGATTTATAATTTGTCCAGACTCAATTTTTATTGATTCGGTATTTGGAGACATTTACAATTTTATCTTAGTTATTTATCATGTTTATTATTTGTATGATGTGGATGGTCTAAATTTATTAATTTTTTATTTTGTCATTAATGCAAAGGGTGATATAAATTGATCGACAGTCCCCTATTCTAGGCGAATCGGACCGGCCACCTGGCACCTGAAAAATAAGGGGTGTTACACCGAGTTTCTCGAGCTCAGCGCATTTAAAACTCGGGTTCGACTAATTTTTTTAGTAAATGAACCGAGCTCGAACATGATCCCAAGCCCATTTAATAATTGAGCTTAAATAAGATAGGCTCGGCTCAATCCGTTTGCATCCTTACTTATCAAAATAAAATACCGAAAAAACCGTACCAAAATACCAATTTGGTATGCCCGAACTACTAATTTATATTATGTAGTAATTGTGGCCTTCAGGGACAAAAGCCTTTTAGCATCAACCTCCGTAAAAGGCTTTAGAGAGAGGCGCATCCTTGGGGCTAAATGGCCACAATTACTACATAAACTTAGTTAAAAATAAAATTTTGAGAAAAATAGTAGGGAACATTTTACGAGAGAGAAAATTAACAGTTGAAGTTACTTTAGTAAGAAAAGGGACATTTGGCCAATATTGGTGAGCGAGGTGTGTGATAATGTGAAACTCAAAGTCTCTAGCATAAATTACAAAACATAGGTAAAAGAAAGAAAATAATCCCAAAAGAAGGATTAAAAAGGAAATTTATCAAAACAAAATTAAAGAGAAACTGGATTGGGGACTCTATTATAAAGAGGGAAGGTGTTAAGCCAGCCCCCTGCCCTTTTGGTCTCTTTTGGGTAAAAATAAGCATATAAAATTTCTTACTATTGTTTGTGTGAGTGCTGGTGAGAATGTGTGAAGTGGAAGTGCACAAGTAAGTGCTAGTGTGGGTAAGGAGTACAAGATGTGAATAGATGTGTATGATATATAAGTATAAATAATAATGTCAAATATAGTCTGAAATACAGGCAACCACCTAAGACTGTAGGTAACTGAGGGAATAAAGGTTCTGGAGAGGGAGATCAATGCCAAGAACCTTTACAGAGTATGGGTTCAAAAATATGTATCTAAATAGTGTCTCGATAATTGAGCTTAGTTATAAGAGAAGAACCATAGACACAAAACACTTTAAGAAGAGTTATATTTTGTCCACCATGCCCAAGGGTGGAGGAATGGGATTAAAGTTTAGTTTGGTTGAAGACTAGATAATAATTGTTTTGCATATATGCAGTTGTGTCCATTACAGGGGAGGAAAAAAAGGGCAGATTTTTCTCTATAGAAATTGTTAAATGATTCCATGTTGGGGATAAAGATGTTGAACCTCCTTGTTGGGGAGAATGGTGTTTAAAACTATTTTGTTGGGAAGAATTGTGATGTATAAACCTCATTTGTTGGGAATAATGTGATGTATGAACCTCCTTTGTTCAAAAGAATGGTGTTTAAACTTCCTTTGTTGGGAAGAATGGTTTTTGAACCTCCTTTATTGGGAAGAACAGTGTTTGGACCTCGTTGATTGGAAATAAAGGTTTTGTACCTCACTTGTTAGGAAGAAAGGTGTTTGGACCTCCCTTGTTGGGAAGAACGGTGTTCCAACCTCCTTTATTTTGAAGAATGGTGTTTGAACCTTCTTTGCTGGGAAGACAGATATTTGAACCTCATTCGTTGGTAATAATGATGTTTTAACCTCATTTGAAGGGAAGAACGGTGTTTGACCTCCTTTGTTGAGGACAACAGTGTTTTAACCATCTTTGTTGGGAAGAATGGTGTTTGAATCGCCTTATTGGGAAGAATAATGTTGCAAAGGTGTTTAGGGCAAAATTGCATTTTGTAAAATGAATTTACATATAAAGCTTAGTGGTTGAAGATATAATTTTTTATTTTTGGGGAAAAATAATTTTAGATGAGTGTTGTAACTTTGAAATGCAATTTAAGGGTACAAATGAATTTCAAGTGAAACCTAAGGCTTGAATTTAATTTCGTAAAAACTTTTAGTGTAAAAATAATTTTTGGGGGAGCAAAAGGTCCCTTTGGATTTGTAAAATTAATATTCTTGGATATTTTCGGGTGAAATTTATCTTTTGTAACCAAAAAGGTACTTCTTAGTAAGTCTTAAGGGGATTGCATATCGGTATAGGGATATCCTGATTGATCATCATATGCACTTGAACTTAGGAGACACACGGTTTAACCAGAGGGAATTGTTATATGGCATTGTGGGGCTTGTTCTGATTGGCATACCACCCCAGTATATATAAGTCACGCGCGAGTTTGAATTTCATTCACTCCAAGCCTAAACTCAAACTATCTTCCTCTCTCCAAAATTATCTCATCCTCATTAAAAAGGTTATGACTTTCAAAAAATGGCTCAACAAGATACTCCACATGCCAACGATTGGGATAAGATCGAATGGAGGCCCTCAATGCCAAACATGTAGGCATCTAGATATTGTATCATAGGATAAAAGTTGTCATCGACATAAGCATGCTGCTACAGGAGCCGCATAATCATTGTTCTTCCCATGTGAAGGAAATAGGAGGAAATGTAATTATTCTATTAGGCTTTTCAAGAATTTTTTCCATTTAATTTTTTATTTATATTATGATCCTAAAAAACATTTCCTTATCATTTTGTTCTTCCTTATAGACTAACATCAGATCAACTTCGATCAGGATGCGTGGATGTACAAGGTTTAAGATTGTTTGGGATGCATTACCTTTCTAAGGTGGAGGGACTAATGCGAATGGTGGGATTTAGGCCTTTGGTGGAGTCATTAGATGAAATATAAAGATCCTCTATGGTTCTTGTTGCTATGGGTGAGAGGTGGTGGAAAACTACCCACACCTTCCATGTAGGGGTTGGTGAGTTTACTATCACTTTGACAGCCATCTTTGAGACATTTGGGCTCCCCTGTGAAAGTATGCATATTGTGATTTACTAGACCAAGTTGCTTAAGCCTTGTTAGGATCACTGCATTGATTAAACCATTAAAGATTCATTCTGGTGAGTGAGTTAGGATCACGATGCATAAAATTCAGAGTGCTTCTTGGAAGATTGGCATGGTTGTTGGGAAGCAGGTGTGCCCGAAGAAGCATATGTTTATTTTTTATTTCTTGGTGACCACCCTAGTAAAGAAGAGCGGTGATTCCGTCCACTTATATTTCCTCCCGTACCTTGTGGATTTAACCTTCATCCATCTTTATGATTGGGGGATATTGGTCCTCTCCTCCATATATGTTAGGCTGAACACATTCAGTAGGCGATGCGGGCCTACATTCACTAGTGCTCTATATTTGCTGGAGGTATGTTTTATTTTTTTGTGCAATTTTTATCTTTTTTTCATTCATCCCATAGACCAGTAGACCTCTATATATTTTCACACTACATAGACTACATATGTTAGATGTAATACACGTAACTTTAAGGAAAATTAATCATTAATTCATTATAAGATATCAATTAATTAAATGGGAATCCAGATTAACTAGATAATTTAATTTGTGAATGTAAAGTCAATTTATGAGAATTTAATTTGAAATGAATTAAAATGTAATTATAGAGTTTAATTAGTAAGTTGTCAAAGTTTTGTGGCTTAAGTTAAATTATTATAAAGTTTCGGGTTTAAACCATAATTTTTATTAGATTAGAATTGAATTGTAAGTAAATGGAATCTTGGGAAAAGCACAAGTGTAAGTTGGTCATTATGAATTACTTGGGCATTAAGTAGGATTAATAGGTTTGAACTGAGGGTAAATTCTAGAAAGAAACTTCCACGCCATTTGAAATCGCAAGGTCGCGCCCTTGATCCACAACCATGGCTATTTGGGCTTCTACCACGGTGTTTGAGTCGCGACCATGGTAAAAGACAACTTCCACTATGGTCATGTCTAACGATGGCTGGGCTGCGACCTAGTCGCGGGGTCTACGAGTTTGAATTTTATTTTATAGCCTTTTCAAAGCATAAAGGCTCGTCATATACCATGTTTTTCTCTTGTTTACTTTATAAATAAATCCTAAACATTCACTAAACCCTTCCTCAAGCAACCACTTTAAGAGGACATTCAAGAAAGCATTCATATATTTTCAATTAGGTTTTCAAGAAGTATCGAGAGGGTTTCAAGGCTGCTTTCTCAAGGACTTCATCTCTCACATTTAAATCATGTTTTTAACAATTGAAAAGGGAAGTTACGAAACTATTCCTCTCCTTTTATATATGCAAATGTTAATTTAACCTAAACCTTAATTATAAGATTAAAATTGGTTTGTAACCCTTAGGGTTTTAATATCCGTAATGATATTGACTTACTTAGGTGAAATTGGATTACGTCACATGGATTAAATTAGACGTTGGCCTTAGTTGATTTACGAATTTGGAAATTGGACCATTGGGTAATCGACTTGCATCCTTAGATTTGAGATTAAATATTGGACTCATGTTAATTTTGATGAACAATGGGTAATTAAATGTTAATTATGACTTAATTATTATTGAGATTGCATGTGCTAAATAGTTCTGTACATTTAGCTTGATATGTGGTACCTAAGGTAGAAAATGCCTAATTAATGTGATTCAAAGCACGATGTTTAATAATTAGAGTTTAATTCCATATGTAAATACATGAATATTGACAAGCCCCATGTTTTTAATATTAAATTATAATTTGAATCCCTTAAATTGATTTATGCTCTTGGAAATTATAAATTGGACCAAATTACATTTGAAATTGATTTAAGCCCTTAATTATTTTCCTTATGTTATCAGAATTGGAATACTTGAGTAATTTTATTAGGAGTATGGATAAATGTTACTGGTTTGTGGTTGTTGTTGGTTTATTGTGGTGGTTGTGATTGGAAATAGAAATTGAGTGATTACTTAATTTAATATATATATTAAACTACATTAATAATACCTTAAATAATTATAGTATTTTAATGACTACCCTATCTGGATAAAAGACTATCGTGGGGTTCCTTGTTTGGATGTGATTTATGAGACGTCCTACACATGGAGTCTAGAGACATGTAGGAGTAAGGAATTTAGGAGCCTTATAATTAACATATCTCTTTTATCATAATATTTAAATTGATGAGCCGTCCCATATTAGATATGACCTCGTGGGCGGTTCGAGAATCCCTTTAGAAGTTAATGAAATTGTGTCACGATTGTTTTAAGGACTAGTTTAGGATGGCCCTAAGGGTGGAGTAAATAGAATATAATGATATCATGATAAGTCATAAGCTAAATGTTGAATATGGAATGATAATAAGATGATAATGGTGTAACATCACGCGCATTCTGGCAAGTGAGGTGGCCATCCGTCGCCGCTAAATTACTCCGGGCGTCACTAAATAAGTTATCATTCTCAACATGTGACAGATATATGAACCATTTAAAAAAAAATCCCACAAGATATAATCAAATTTATCCAACATATATAACCATTCATAAAATATAAAAATCCATCACCGTGATAATCTCAAAAATAAATCTAACTCCAATTAAATATAAATCCCAAATATAATAATCCAACTATAAATATCTGACAGAAACCGTCGACAACCGTGGAACCGATTGGCCCACCCAATCCATAAATAAAAGTATCATAATAAATGCGACGAAAATGGAAACTAAATCTAAACTACTAAAGAAACTAAAATAAATCTCCAGCTGCATCTCCAAAATTATCTCCAATCACTCCTATGCAGCTACTGTAGTGTAATACCTGAAATGTTAGTCAACGCAATGGGTCTGAGCCCACTGCATGAATACTACCTACTTCTCCCGGTTAGGGTCCATGAACCCAAACAATAGCATTATACATGATAAACACCATAATAAAGTATTTTGATTTAAACGAGATATAAATTAACATGGGAGTAAAATAAACAACTACCATCTACCCACATAACTAAGCCACCCCAAATATTCAAGTCCAATTTTGATATTACAGTCATGTAATTATGCTAAAGCTATCAATTCAATTTAAATTGAATAACTAAATTATTATAATAGCGGCATCGTCATAGCCAGTCGACCCTTCTATTTATCCTGCACTTATTCATGACCGCCTAAAAATTTACACCACACACAACGAGGTTCCACGCACGACACGTCACAATAGCCATCTAGCTCGATTTCTGTCAGCGCTACACTTATTGGTGACGCTAACACACACACACACACACACACACACACGTCTCTATAGCCATCCAGCCCAATTTCGTTGGCCCTGAACTTATTTACAACGCGAAATTTATTTTACGTTTATTATCTTAGGCATTAGTTTTCAATTTTCTCAAGTTATCATCTTTTTTATTAGCCCCACTCTTTTATCGAGCATAAATCCTCAAACCACCCCTAGTCCCATACCTAGAGGTCTCCAAACTACAATATATCCTAACCTATCATTTAGAAAGAATACTTACTAAAATCACTACCTAGCCTCACACTTAGGCTAACGATCCAATGGAAAACGATGCACAAATCAGCCCCACCTCAGAATTTTCCATCCTTAAAAATATACACTAACTAGTCTTATACCTAGAAAGTGT
Organism: Sambucus nigra; assembly: GCA_949130495.1. Taxonomy (NCBI): domain Eukaryota; kingdom Viridiplantae; phylum Streptophyta; class Magnoliopsida; order Dipsacales; family Adoxaceae; genus Sambucus; species Sambucus nigra. Next base: position 381,401,463 of record OX422223.1, on the reverse strand, counting down.
TACCCGTAACTAAGGCCTATCTACAAGTCCCACACCTATCAAGCAACCTAAAATAACGTGAGAGCACTAGCTACCCCAACTCTAGAAGGGTATTTCAAGCTTCACCACTACATTTGTGGGTGAGGGTCCCTTAAAGACCCCCCTTCAGCTTACCGAAAATATAAGGTTGAGGGAACCTCCAGGGTCCCTCTATCGCAGAGATGCCATGAAGGAACCCCCAGGGTCCCTCCACCACAGAAGTGCCATATTGGAGAAGGAACCCCAGAGTCCCTCCAACGCAGAAGTGCCATATTGAATAAGGAACCCTCAGGGTCCCTTCACCATGGAAGTGCCATATTAGAGAAGGAACCCCCAGGGTCCCTCCACTGCAAAAACTCAAGTTGAGAAGGAACCTACCCAGGTAGCAGCAGAAGCCTATGTTGTGAAGGGCCCCCTACAAGGGTCACTGTAGAAACCCAAATTAAGAGGGAACCCTCAAGTTGAGAAGGTCCACCGCAAGGGTCCCGACAGAAGCTCAAGTTGAGAAGGGCCACCACAAGGGTCCCTGCAGAAGCTCAAGTTGAGAAGGGCCACTGCAAGGGTCCCTGCAGAAGTCCAAGATTAGGAGGGCCACCGCAAGGGTCCCTGTAGAAACTCAAGTTGAGAAGGGCCACCGCAAGGGTCCCTGCAGAAGTCCAAGTTGTGAAGGGCCACCGCAAGGGTCCCTGCAGAAACTCAAGTAGAGAAAGGGCACCGCAAGGGTCCCTATGGATGTCCAAGTTGAGAAGGGCCATCGTAAGGGTCCCTGCAAAAGCCCAAGTTGAGAAGGGCCACTGCAAGGGTCCCTATAGAAACTCAAGTTGAGAAGGGCCACCGCAATGGTCCCTATAAAAGTCCAAGTTGAGAAAGGCCACCTCAAGGGTCTCTGCAGAAACTCAAGATGAAAAAGGCCACCACAAGGGTCCCTCTAAAAACTCAAGATGAAAAGGGCCACCGCAAGGGTCCCTGCAGAAGCTCAAGTTGAGAAGGTCCACCGCAAGGGTGTGTACCAGCAGAAACTCAAGTTGAGAAGGGCCACTGCAAGGGTCCCTACAAAAGTCCAAGTTATGAAGGGCCACCGCAAGGGTCCATGCAGAAACTCAAGTTGAGAAGGTCCACCTCAAGGGCCCCTGCAGAAGTCCAAGTTGAGAAGGGCCATCACAAGGGTCCCTGTAAAAGCCCAAGTTGAGAAGGGCCACCGCAAGGTTCCCTACAAAAACTTAAGTTGAGAAGGGACACCGCAAGGGTCCCTGCATAAGTCCAAGTTGAGAAGGGCCACCACAAGTGTCCCTGTAGAAACTCAAGATGAAAAGGTCCACCGTAAGGGTCCCTACAGAATTCCAAGTTGAGAAGGGCCACCGCAAGGGTCCCTACAGAAACTCAAGTTGAGAAGGTCCACCGCAAGGGTCCCTGCAGAAGCCCAAGTTAAGAACGGCCACCGCAAGGGTCCCTGCATAAACTCAAGTCGAGAAGGGCCATCGCAAGGGTCCCTGCAGAAGCCCAAGCTGAGAGGGCCCCCGTAAGGGTCCTTGCAGGAACTCAAGTTAAGAAGGAACCATTGTTAAGAGGGACTTCCCCAAGGTCTCCGTAGAAACTCACGATGAGAGGAACCCCACCAAAATGGAGGCAGAAGCCCAGGTTGATAAGGACTCCCCCCCCAGGGTCCCTGCAGAAATGACATTTGATAAGGAACCCCCAAGGCTTCCTCAACAGTAAAAATGATGATTGAGAAGAAACCCCCACTAGGGTTCCTCAACAGCAGAAACTTACATGGGAGGAGGGAACCGCAAGGTCCTTCCCCCTCAACTCCCAGAAAACCAAGTTAGGATGATGGGGTGTCTACCGTAAGCAAACCCTCATCATGAAAAAAGAACAAAAGAACTAACACTTATTTTCTTGTACAGGTTGCCTAGTTGAGCAAGCAGGGCTCAAGTAGGCCAGTTGGGATCTCTTGGGAGTTTTGGCTTGGCGGCTGAGGGACAAGGTATGTTGAGAAAACTCAACCACTTATCACTATAAGATTGAGAGAATACTAGTAGAAGGCCCAGAAGTCACTCAAGACTACACACACTTCACGCTTAGCCACAAGTGAAGTGAGCAGCCAAAGAGCTGACTGCTCACAAGGAATAAATTCTTTACAAAAAATGACTTTTTCAGAAGAGGGGGTCCTCGAGGTCCCTCTTAAGAAAAACAATGATTTTAGAAGAGAGGGGTCATTATGGCCTCCTCTCTCAAGATTTGCAAAGATTTCACCTCAAGTTACTGTTTCAAAAGATATTTACCAAATCATATATCTTGTCTTCATTAGGAGACATATTTGCTTTTTTGACTTGGGTTGGCGCCAGATGGCGCTTGCAGGAGGGGATGGGCAGAGATGCCTACAGGTAAGGAAAAATGGTACACTTCAGACATTATCCCCCACCAACCCTCTCAATTTTGGCACCAAAAGTGCCAACCCATCCCTAGTGCCCAAGTATAAATAGGACCCATGGGCAAGGTCAAGAGATATATAGAAAAACTCAATAGCATTGTTACTCTGCAGAAATCACACCAGACTTCCTAGTATTCTCTATCTGCTCTCTCTCTAGTGCTAAGTGTCTTGTTCTTTCACTCCCCACTAGCATCCATCATTCTTAGGAGCTCCTCTTGAGAAAATTACTATTATTTTTGTGGAAGTTCATCTTCTTGCAGGGAGGGAGTTCCAGCATGAGCTCTATTTTTACCAAAAGGAGAAGGTTTTACCAAAAGCTGCTCCAGAAGTTCTTGAGAACCTTGCAGACAGCATCCATTGGAGTGGGTCACGCCTCGCCCTTTCCAGTTATTCATAGACCCCAGTCTCACTACCCTTCTACATTTGGAGACTCCGCTGGGGAGGTATCCTCACTTCCATGGACAAAGAAGATTATATTATTTCTAAGCAGTTGGTCTTTGAAAACACTCCTGCTGGAAATGGAGTTTAGAGTGACCAGACCACCCAAGAGGAGGTGGTAATGATAGGAGCTAGAGAACCTGTTCAGCAACCCCCTCTGGAAGGGCATCCGCTGCAGCACCAACAATAGTGGAGGTGGCTCCGCCGCAGAAGACAAGGCCGAAGAAAATAGTTACACGAGCGAAGATTATCGCAAGCAGAGGCACCGGAGGTGGAGCTGATAAAAAAAAGTGGTGGCGGAGTAACCCTCTAGCTAAGAAAGTGGAGGTGGAGGATTTACCCTCAAAGGCAACTTAGAGGAGACTCTACTCACTCTAAGGATATAGGTGCTGAAGAAAAAAAAATAGAGTATCCAAGGACCATGTGCAAATATATCTTATTCTCGATCAGCTAAATAACTACCTTGCTTTATTACTTGTTGAATATGTTCATTTCACAAGTCTTGATTTATGAAAAATACCTTACCAAAAAAAAATTATGTTTTACTAGGCATTTCATTTATATGCCACATGATTTAGTTGGTAAAAAAAATGAGACACATGTTATAATTTCTTGAGATGCCCAATGATAAAATTGAAGAACATTCATAATAGTTCTTTATTGGTACAGCTCACTAAAAAATAATAATAATCATAATATCCATAATTAATTTTATGAATTTTATCCATATGAATGTTGGCAATTTTCAAAGCCACAGCACATTCTCTTATAAAATATTAAAAGTCTTAGAGGGGACGAATTGTGTTATTTATTATTTTATTTATATTATAATGAATAAAATAAAATAAAATAAAAGGGCAAATATCAATTCACTACGAGTCATTTATTGATTATCTCTTAAAAGTATATTGACTTGCAAGCAACGGTATAATCATGACAGTTATTACGGCCACTAAATAACGTAGGGTATATGGACAAAGTCTGGAAAATTTAATTCATGTCTGCTCTGTATACATCTTTGATGTACGTACTTAATGAAAGAGTTAATGACAAACACGAGGAACCCTTGAACGAGACAAAAGGCTTTAAATCCTAAAGAAGAGCAAACCCCTCAAACACAGCAAAAAATATATACACGAGGCTCAAACGAGAGGTACACTAATATCAGACGGGTTCCTCGACCCGGGATTAAAAAAGCGCTGCTCACAATCTGATGTCCATGTGCCTGATATAGTAGGCACCCATGATCGTCATTTTCACATGACACAAAAAAATAATAATAATATACACGAGGAACCCCCAGAAGTACAGTAATACTAGACGTGTTCCTCGACCCATGATTAAAAAGCGCTGCTCGCCCTTGAGTATATACTCGTCGAGTAGTACTCGCAACACATATTTCAGAGAAAATTTTAAAAAAATAAATATAAGGTACAACAGTTTAGTATCTAAGGCTCCAAGGGCACCAGAGCGCTCACAGTATAGAGCAAGTCTCAAGTATAAATATAAGGTGCGATAATTTAGCACCTAAAGCTCCAAGGGCACCGGAGCGCTCAAAATATTGAGCAAGTGCCAAGTATAAGTTTAAAGTGCGACAGTTTAGCACCTAAGGATCCAAGGGAGCCGGAGCGCTCATAGTATTGAGCAAGGGCCAAGTATAAATGTAAGGTACGACAATTTAGTACCAAAGCCCCAAGGGCACCGGCAACTACCAAGTATAAATATAAGGTACGGCGGTTTTGTACCTAAGGCTCCAAGGGCACCGGAGCGCTCACAGTATTGAGCAAGTTCCAAGTATACATATAAGTACGATATTTTTGTACCTAAGGATCCAAGGGCATCGGAGCGCTCAGAGTCTTGAACAAGTGCCAAGTATAAGTATAAGGTACGATAGTTTAGTACCCCGGGCTCCAAGGGAAACAGAGCACTCATCATATCGAGCAACTATCAAGTATAAGTATAAGGTATGGCAGTTTAGTACCTCAGGCTCCAAGGGCAACGAAGTGCTCATCATATTGAGCAACTGCCAAGTATAAATATAAGGTACGACATTTTAGTACCTAATGCTCTAAGTGCCCCGAAACGCTCACAGTCTTGAGCAACAATTAAGTATAAATAAAAGATACGACAATTTAGTACCTGGGGCTTCGAGGGCATTGGAGCGCCCATAAATAAAAGGTACAAAAGTTTCATGCACAAGTCTCTCGACATTACAAGACGTTTCTGCATGAGGGGTCTAATATTGAGAAGTCCTCAAGCCAGTGAACAAATAGTGAAATATCCTGGAGTATGGGGATCCACTTAGAGTGACTCCACTTGCCCAAGATTGCAAGTTTGACATAAAATAGCTAAGGGCGAGCAACCCCTCCACCCAATCTAAAAGTCCACAGAAGAAGGCCAAGGGAGAGGGGTTCACTACGAGAAACCCCTTTGCCCAAGATGGAAGGCCACAGAAGAAGGCCAAGGGTGAGGGGATCACCGCAAGCACCCCCTCTACCCAAGATAAAAGGCCACAGAATAAGGCCAAGGGCGAGGGGCTCACTGCGAGCAACCCCTCCATCCAAGATAAAAGGCCATAAAAGAAGGCCAAGGGAGAGGGGCTCACTGCGAGCAACCCCTCTACCCAAGATGGAAGGCCACAGAAGAAGGCCAAGGGTGAGGGATCATCGTGAGCAACCCCTCCACCCAAGATAGAAGTCCACAGAAGAAGGCCAAGGGAGAGGGTCTCACCGCGAGCAACCCCTCTACCAAAGACGAAAGACCATATAAGAAGGCCAATGGAGAGGGGCTCATCGCGAGCAATCCCTCTACCAAAGATAGAAGGCCACAAAAGAAGGCCAAGGGTGAGGGGCTCACCGTGAGCAACCCCTCCACCCAAGTTAAAAGGCCACAGAAGAAGGCCAAGGGCGAGGGGCTCACCGCGAGAAAACCCTCTCCCCAAGAAAGAAGGCCACAGAAGAAGGCCAATGGCAAGGGTTTCACCACGAGAAATCCCTCTACCTAAGAAGAAGTCAAGGGCGAGGGGCTCACCACGAGTAGCCCCTCCATCCAAGATAAAAGGCCACAAAAGAAGGCCAAGGGCGAGGGCTCATCGCGAGAAATCCCTCTACCCAAGATGGAAGGCCACATAAGAAGGCCAAGGGCGAGGGGATCACTTTGAGAAACCCCTCTACCCAAGATAGAAGTCCATAGAAGAAGGCCAAGGGCGAGGGGCTCACCATGAGCAACCCCTCTAAACAAAGTAAAAGGCCATAGAAGAAGACCAAGAATGAGGGGCTCACAACGAGTAACCCCTCCGCCCAAGTTGATACCCAGATAAGGAGGTCCACTATAAGTGGCCTCATCTACAAAACTTGGGATGAAGTGATAGAACATTTAATGACCCTAAGGGGAATGATGAAGTAACCCTAGGGTCCTTCAAAATAAAATAAAAAATGAATTTATGGCGTACAAAGCCTTTTGGCCTAACCAACACAAAAGACCGCAGAAGTACCATATTGGAAAAGGAACCCCCAGGGTCCCTCCACCGCAGAAGTGCCATATTGGAGAAGGAACCCCAGGGTCCCTCCATCGTAAAAGTGGCATACTAAAGAAGGAACCCCAGGATCCCTTCACCACGAAAGTGCCATATTGGATAAGGAACCCCCAGGCTCCCTCCACCGTAGAAACTCAAGTTGAGAAGGAACCCATCTAGGTAACAACAGAAGCCTATGTTAAGAAGGTCCCCCATAAGGGTCATTATAGAAACCCAAATTAAGAGGGAACCCTCAAGTTGAGAAGGGACACTGCAAGGGTCCCTACAGAAGTCCAAGTTGAGAAGGGACACCGCAAGGGTCCATGTAGAAACTCAAGTTGAGAAGGGCCACCGTAAGGGTCCCTGCAGAAACTCAAGTTGAGAAGGGCTATAGAAGTCCAAGTTGAGAAGGGCCACCGCAAGGATTTCTGCAGAAGCTAAAATTGAGAAGGGCCATCGCAAGGGTCCCTGCAAAAGCTCAAGTTGAGAAGGGCTACCACAAGAGTCCCTGTAGAAGCTCAAGTTGAGAAGGGCCACCGTAAGGATCCCTGCAGAAACTCAAGTAGAAAAGGGCCACCGCAAGGGTCCCTGCAGAAGTCCAAGTTATGAAGGGCCACCAAAAGGGTCCCTGCAGAAACTCAAGTTGATAAAGGACACCGCAAGGGTCCCTGCAAAAGTCCAAGTTGAGAAGGGCCATCGCAAGGGTCCTTGCAAAAGACCAAGTTGAGAAGGGCCACCGCTCACTACAATAACTCAAGTTGAGAAGGGCCACCGCAAGGGTCCCTGTAGAAGTCCAAGTTGAGAAGGGCCATCGCAAGGCTTCCTACAGAAGTCCAAGTTGAGAAGGGCCACCGCAAGGGTCCCTGCAGAAGCCCAAGTTGAGAAGGGCCACCGCAAGTGTCCCTGCATAAACTCAAGTCGAGAAGGGCCACCGTAAGGGTCCCTGTAGAAGCCCAAGCTGAGAGGTCCCCTGCAAGGGTCCTTGCAGGAACTCAAGTTGATAAGGAACCATCGTTAAGAGGGACTTCCCAAAGCTCTCCGCAGAAACTCACGATGAGAGGAACCCCACCAAAATGGCTTAGATGGCGGCAGAATCCCAGGTTGAGAAGGGCTCCCCTAGGGTCCCTGCAGAAATGACATTTGAGAAGGAACCCCCCAAGGCATCCTCAATAACAAAAATGATGTTTGAGAAGGAACCCCCACTAGGGTTCCTCAACAGTAGAAACTTACATGGGAGGAGGGACCCGCAAGGTCCTTCCCCTCCCCAGTTCCCAGAAAACCAAGTTAGGATGATGGGGTGTCTACCATAAGCAACCCCTCATCATGAAAATAGTACAAAAGTACTAACACTTATTTTCTTATACAGGTTGCCTAGTTAAGCAAGCAGGGCTCAAATAGGCGAGTTAGGATCTCTTGAGAGTTTTGGCTTAGCAGGCTGATGGACAAGGTATGTTGAGCAAGCTCAATCACTTAGCACTATAGGATTGAGATAATACTAGTAGGAAGACCCAGAAGTCACTCAAGACTACACACACTTCACACTTGGTCACAAGTAAAGTGAGCAGCCAAAGAGCTGGCTGCTCACAAGGAATAAACTCTTTACAAAAAATGACTTTTTCAGAAGAGGGGGTCCTCGAGGTCCCTCTCAAGGAAAATAATGATTTTAGAAGAGAGGGGTCCTTAAGGCCTCCTCTCTCAAGATTTGCAAAGATTTCACCACAAGTTACCGTTTCAAAAGATATTTACCAAATCAGATATCTTGTCTTCATTGGGAGACTTATTTCCTTTTTTGAATTGGGTTGGCTCTAGGTGGCGCTTGCAGGAGGGGACATGCAGAGCTGCCTGCAAGTAGGGACAAACGATACACTTCAGTAATTGTCCCCCACCAACCTTCTCAATTTTGGTGCTAAAAGTGCCAACCCATCCCTAGTGCCTAAGTATAAATAGGACCCCTGGGCAAAGTCAAGAGATATATAAAAAAACTCAATAGCATTTTTACTCTGCAAAAATCACACCAGACTTCCTAGTATTCTTTCCATGCCCTCTCTCTAGTGCTAAGTGCCTTGTTCTTTAACTCCCGACTAACAACCATCATTCTCAGGAGCTCCTCTTGAGAAAATTACTATTATTTTTGTGGAAGTTAATCTTCTTACAGGGAAGGAGTTCCAGCTTGAACTCCATTTTTACCAAAAGGAGAAGGTTTTATTAGAACCTGCTCCAGAAGTTCTTGAAAATCTTGCAGACAACATCTATTGGAGTGGGTCACGCCTCACCCTTTCCAGTTATTCATTGACCCCAGTCTCACTACCCTCCTACACCAACAATCCCGTCGTCCCCGCGACGTCAGTTTTTTCTAATAATACAATTAATAATCACATAAGGCATATTTTCAACCGATTACAATAATTCCTTCAATTAATCACAAGATTACTACTTATCCGATTTATGAGTGTTTAACCTTCAATTAATCACAAGATTACTACTTATCCGATTTATGCATGTTTAATTGTAACATCAATGAAACAATCCATATTTCAACCATTTATAAAATCTCTATGAATAAGCATATTAAGGGGCGCACAACAATAAATAATCCAATTTTTCAAGAGGCACATAAAAACCTTAATTTTTACGAGTTGAATTAAATTTATAACATCCCTACGATTTATTCTATAAGCGAACGCCATAAATTCTAACGGAATCCCAATCTCTATTCTAAGCATAGAAGGGTTTTGACTCTTAATTCGTATTAAAGATTTGAGTAAAAATGTCTCGAAATTTGTTTCACTTTCCCTAATTAGTCTCTACGTTCATTTTAAGAAAACATGATAATTAATGTTTAGGCAACATTTAAAATGCATAATACTAAAGGGGAATAATAGAAGTATTCATGCCTGTGAAAATCATTTGAAGAATCTGAATGGATGGTTGTGTTCCTCTCGACAAAACAATGACAACACGTTCTTGCACGATCTTGAGAAAACCCGATTTAGCTCTACAAAACTTGGGTTGAAAGTTGTGTTCAATGGGGTTTAGGTTTTGTCGATGAGAGAGAATGAAATTAAGGGTGGCTACTGATTTTGGAGAAGGCTAAAATATATTTTAAAGTCCTAAACCCGTCACTTTATGTTTATATACCAAAAAGAATTTGAGTCCTAATAAAACACAAACACTCAAAAGTACATCATTAACGATCGAACCATCAAAATTGGCTAAAATTTTAATATGTTGTATATGACGGCGAGACAAAGCTATTGCAAAAAATTCAGCTCGATCGGACGGTCGATTTTTTTCTTAAGTCGGATCCTCCCCCAATTTTTATATGAAAAGTCCCAATTTCCAAATTTTTATCCTGATTTAAATTCCTGTTAAAACTTTATTTTTTTATATGTAAAAACTGACATTTTTACACACTAAAACTAAATAGATTCCCAAAATTATTTTTTCGAAAATTTTAAATTCTTAGCAGATTTTATGTTTCAAAAACACGGGGAGTGACAAATGATATTTATTAAACGAGATGAATAACTGATGCGGATATGGTGTGTGCTGAGAGAGAACACATTTACTTGTGTGTGTGATGAGGGAGTACTATTTTATTCGAGCATCACACCAGATGTTGTTTCTCCCGGCCACGCTATCACGAGGTGGTGCCTAGTCGGTGTGAAGGTATGTTGTTCTCATGCATCACTTAGTTTTATTAATGTTTATAGTTCCAGTCATGCGAGAGATAGGTGATATATGGTTGAGTGATGGGATTTATTTGTGCATCATGCGATTTTATTCATGATTCTGTCTACATGAGAGAAAGGTGGTGTCTGATTATATGACGGTCCTTATTTATGCGTACTATATATTTTTTAGATGGATGAGGAGAAGGGGAGCATGTCAGTTATGATTTGATTAATTAAGAGATTAATTACTTATTTTAACTATTGAGCTAATTAAAATGGATTGTGAGTTTTCGTGGTATTTTGGTTTGTTATCGTAGTTGGATAGATAATTGTGGATGTGGCTATCCCGAGGGGGTCCGAGGAGGGCTTCCCCCTTTATTTCTAGCATGCACATGGGATTGAGCCCTTTGTTAGGACATTCAATCATCGTCAATGTGGGTAATATGTAGAGATAGAGTCTCCAGCCAATGTTATCGCCTTGAGAGAACGACATGAAGAAGAATATTGACACTTGCAAAACCAAGTAATTCAAAGGTCCGAGGACTAAGTTACGGAATGGCAAGGTGTTAGGCACCCATCTCGATTTTTTGATCTCTCATGGTCATGTGTTAATCTTCTCCTGTTAAACTCCGTGAAGTGTGTGCTTATGTTCATAACATAGATGGAGAATGGAATCACTCAACTCCCATCATGGAAGAGGACGGAGTGAGTTCATCCTTAGGAGTGTTCCCAAAATAATAATTTAAAATATAATGTAAGTGTTTGCCGATTCACAAGTCATTATAGAAGAACGAATATATACATCAGACAAGACAGAAACATGCAAGCATATAAAATCCAGTAAGAATATATATAATGAAAACAAGGTAACAAATGCGTATAAGGGAGGACTCGAGTCTAGGGATTTACCCAAGATGCCTACATAGCCCAGGGGGCATCAAAGTCCACGTAGTTCAAAAATAATATAGGGTGGGGTTTAACCCATAAATCCAAATGGGGGATATATATTATATGTGTGTGTAGAGATAAATGTGCTTCAAGTGTGAGGATGAGTAGTGAGAAGCCCTCTTTTGAAATTTATAGGTAAACCATTTTTTTTCTTGTAAGTATATATAAATACAAAGAATAAAGGTTTTAGATTAACATATGTGATGTAATGAAATAAAGAGCTAAAGAAGAGATAAAGCAACTAATGCTAAAATAAGAGAATTTTAAGACAAGGGTGGAGAATTGGACCTCCTTATAAAAACTTGAAGTAGATCTTGATTATAGATACGCTAATCTGACAATAAGGTGATGGTGGTATGAGGAGATGGGTGAGAATTTACTAAATGGAGTATAAAAAAGATGGAAGGAATGTGGGAAATAGACTTTTTAAGAGGGGAACAACTGTGAATTCGAGAGAATGTTCTCTAAATTCCCGAGAAGGATGTCCAGGGGTTCTTTTCAAAGTGAGATCATGGACTCTATTTATAGGGACAAGGAGGTGCCGATCGACAGGGTGTTCGACCTGCCTACCAGCATAAAACTCCAGACACACTGCCGATAGGCAAGGTTCTGGGAGTTCCATTCAGTAGTTTGAGATAATTTTTTTGAAAAAATGGTTATAAAAGATTAACCGTAAGTTAGAATTGCGCATAGGATGGACTGTTGGAAAGTGTGTTCAGATCCCTTTCAGAATACATTAATCCACTCCTAGGCTCAGGAGTTAATCGAAGTCAAATGGGTCCCAGAAGCGCCCGTTGGTCACTGGATAGGAAAATTTTCAAAGGAAAACGGATCGTTCGTCCGAATTATAATGCCGATTCGCAGAAAAAATGAACTGCTGGAAATGGTATTTATAGCCTTTAGAGATTTCATTCAACTTAGTTTATTTTGGAGAGTTGACCAAGGTCAAATGGGGCCCAAAATATCCTGGCAACCCTTCGGATTCAAATGGGTCGTTCATTCATACCGTAAGGCTGAGGAGTAAAATGGGTCATTCGTTTGTAACGTAAGTCTGATTCACACATGGGGTGGACCATTGGAAAGTGAATTCTGAGCCTTTCGAAGATTTATTCAACTTCATTCAAGTTAAAGAGTTGACCGGGGTCAAACGGGGCCCAAGAGCACCTGATGGCCTTTAAATCAATTTTTGGGGTAAACTGAATCGTTCGTTCGAATATTATGGCCGATTCATGTATGGGTGGACCTTTGGAAGGGGTATTTAGAGAGCCCTTCGAGGATTCATTCAGTTTTGTTTAATATGGAGAGTTGACCGGGGTCAAATGGGGCCTGAGAGCGCTCGATGGCCTTTAGATCAGTTCTCGATAGTGAAATGGATCATTTGCCCAAATCGTAAGGTCAATTTGTGGACGAGTTAGACCATTATAAAGGGGATTCAGAGCCCTTATAAGATTCATTGAGCTTCCTCTCTGAAGAGAAAGTTAACCAGAATCAAATGGGGCCCGAGAGCACCTCGTGGCCTCTAGATCAGTACTTAGTGTATGGCCTAGGGTTTTTAGTGAACGAGTGAGTACTAGGGACCAAAGGAGGTGCTTGGGGGGGGGGGGGGGAGGGTCCTAGGATAGGGTATCCACAGTGGACCTATCACTTATATATATAATTTCTTTTGAGCTACGTAGCTTCGGTAACTTGTTGGGTTTTGACCTATTTATATTCGTGGAAACCTTTCAAGTGCTAGGGCTGGACCACACGAGTAGAATTCCATCCAACTAGCATAGATCATTCATTTTCTCTATCTGAGCCATCATCATCAGGAGTATGATGTAGCTCCATATCCATGATAAACTATCCTTCATATTTATTATCTGAGTTGGAGTATTACGGGTTGTTACAATTGGTAATAGAGCATAGTCTTAGGCATCGAGGGTTATAAGTTCTCTTAGACTTCTACATAGCATTCCTTGATAGGTGAATTTATTTATACTCTTATTTGTGTCTCATTACTGATAGGACTATATCTTGAATCTTATATGCCATGGAAAAGTGATCATGACTAGCTAGGGTACGCACTGTATAGGCGGACCCCGTAGTTCCACCTAAGCAGGTATCGAAAGTATCAAAACCAAATACATAGGGTAGTATCATTTCGGCCACCTTAGAGCTATAAAAGCTCATTTATTATTCTATTGCGCCAGGTTTGACAGTTGGATGCCAAGATAGGGCCCCGAATGTGGTTGATCAATCGATAGTTCAAATTTTGATGTGGTAGAAAGTGATGGGTTTTTTTCATAAAGGACATCCCACCAACCTTAGCTTGTTCATTGGACCCGACAGTGGTTTTTCACTGGTGTCAAAATATAGAGTGCCACTTGAGGTTATTGGATTGCATTGATGTGAAGATGAAAGTGTTGATGACTTTTTGCGTTGCTGGGAATGCGCTATAGTGGTGGGAGAGTGTGACGATTCTAGCTGAGAGAGAGAGAGGAGAGAGAGAGAGAGAGAGAGCTTGCCTTATGGAATCTTTATAATGGGATGTAAAGAGAAGTGTGTGCTTATTCATTATGCGACCTAAATAAGAGATATTTTCTTCCATTATAGTAGGGATATCGTACCATGGATGAGTATGAGAGAGAGTTCATGGCGTTGTCTATGTTTCCACAAGAGGAGGTAAGCACTGAGAATAGAAAGATGGAATATTTCATCCAGGACTTAACTTGTCACATTAAGCAGATGATTATGGGAAAGTCAATGTATTCCACCTATGCCTAAGTGGTGGATTCTACCTTGATGCATTATTAGGAATGCAAAGAGCGCAAGAGAAATTTGAAGAAGATGGGATAGTCCAGTGGGCACAAGGCAAAGGGAAGCCCATGTTAAGATATGAGAGGTTTTCTGGGCCAGCAGGGCCATGGTTAGTGGAGAGGCTTTAGACCGAGGTAGCAGAGACTCCAATAATAGTTGCAAGGACCCATCAGGTGGGGAAAGGGAAATAATAATTGCAGTCTAGGTAATAAGGGAACCTACAGTCCTATTTGCACTAGTTTATTTTAGATGGGGTAGCAGGGGATATAAATCTCGGGTTTGATTGAGTGCAAGGACATAGGGACATCAGAGGTAGGGATAACAGTGCCAAGGCCAGCATCAAGGTCAGGGCCATCAGGGTTTTAGGCCCTAGCAACCATAACAACATTAATATTTCCCTTAGTAACTCCCAACACTGACGCTACAACTGATGGAGGTGATTCTAGCACCCCTAGTCACAGAGCAATAACCCTAGCTTCAGTATGACAAGGTTTATCAGATAGCGCAATCCCAACAAGATGGGAAGCGATAGGGACAAGCAATGGATGGTAAGTTTTATGTTCAGGGAACTCTATCTAGAGTTTTATTTAACACCTATGCCACAAACTCTTTCAAATCACATAGTTTTGTGGAGACTTCTGATTTGTTGCGTATACCATGTTATGGGGATTTATCTATAGCTACTCCTTTGGGTGTGTCGACTCACATTTTGGAGACGTGTTTGGATGTTGGGATAGACATTGATAGACTATGATTTGAGGCTGATATATTAGTTTTTGTAAGTGTGGAAATACTAGGATACCATTATGTTAATGCGTAAAATAAGATATGATACCAATTTATGAGTGCGCAGTGCAAACTTAATGTCCCAAACACACAAATCCAATTTTACCAAATTTTAATCTTTGAATAAATTAGTTTTGTATATGATAACTATCCAATCACAAAAATTAACTACGCATGCAATCAAACACGATAAGTAAGGAAAAATCCCTTTTGAGAGTTAAACCTATATTTCAACACTTTAGAAAGTTTGATAAGACTATAGACTTATAGACTACTTGATACACTCATAAGTATAACGTGAAGTGTATTCAAAACCTCTAAAGAAAATAGCTCGATTCAGAGTCATCCACAACTGGGGTTCCAACTTCAGTATCTACTGACTCATCCTTTAGTCTTCTTCTACCGTGATCCCTCGGGTCACAAATTCATCCATAGAGATCTCTCTCCACAAGTGTTTATACAAGATACAAAACTTTTAGGGTTTAAAAAAGATTCACAAAAATTATTTGGGGATATAAAGTGTGAATAAAAAATTGTTTGGAAACGAGCCTTCTAACGAACAGGCCATTTTGTTTGAACAAGGTTAAAAATAATATTTTTAAAATAAAAAATTAGCCTCAATTTTTTCATAAAATTAACATTCCAAATAACCTTATGAATAATTTGAAACTCCTAAAAGCTTTATACCTTCTTGATATGTAGAGGAGTCTTGAACTTGGATAAGTTTGGAGATTCGGTTCATCGTGTTCGTGTTATCGATTTGTAACGGGATATGCCAAATATGCCAAAGTGTAAATAAAATAAATTAAAAAGCCTAAGCTAGAATATTTGTATTTACAAATCTTCACCTTTGGCTATTCCAGTGCAAAACTAACTGAAACCCAAATTATAAAAATTACCCCTCTATGACAAAAAGTCCTAACACCCTTCCCAAATACTAGAAATGGAACGACATAGTCAAACTTTGTCTTCAATCTGATCTTGTTCTTCCCTTGGGTAACTTTGTCTTCATCCAGTGTAATATGATCTTCAATTGGATACCTACACACATGAAATAGATAAAAATACCCCATGATGCATTGAGTTTGAAATACAAAATAAAACGAAACTCATAAAGTAATCTCCCTCATAAATCAAACTCATAATACAATCTCCCCCATAATTTGTTCTCCCTCTTTTATTCAAAATAGACAAAGGAGTAGAATCTAAACATTAAGTATAAAGCATCACATAGAAGAAATAAGATATCATCACATAGATATGTAAACAATGCACGTGTAAGGATAATCTCAAAGGCATATACAACCACGTATTTTTTAAAATTTTCATTTTTTCAAAAAAGTGTAAATATTACAAATACAACACAAAAAATCAAGCGCAAATAATTCAAACTATGATCAAGTATTTGACAACCATGGACTAAATGTAAATCGCAATGAGTCAAGACACGATACCATATATACTATATGAAAAATATACCAAAGAAAATCTGGCACACATATATAAGTATAAACAACCTAAAACTTGACACAAAACATATAAGCCTTACACACTAGCATAGTATCGATGTGTCTAAACATGTGGGATGAAATGAATGGGAATAAACTAGATACAAATGAATTATGACCCAGACACTCAAATATGTTCAAGAAGTTCTAATTGACCGCAAAACTTTATTAAACTAAAATTTAGCCTCAAGTGACAAAATAAAGTGAACTTCAATGAACAAACAAGCACAATGCACACAAGCCTAGAATATTGATGATTCTATAAATCAATAACATCATGAAAAAAAATAAGCATAACTACAATTCATTGTGCAAACTCGTTGATCTTCAACTAGACACCCTCAAAAGATAACAAATATCATATTTTCTTTTCTTTTCTCAATTCTTTTGATTTCTTTTGAATGATCAATAATTAACCTAAGTTGGCTCCTTTTGGACAATTTTTCTTTTTTTATTGCCTTTAATAATTTCTTTGAGCTCTTGCCAATAGTGTCTTAATCACAAAGGAGATTTGCTCATTTCCTAGCCCTTACCCGTGCACCCTCATATATTTTTAATACTAAACAAAATCACTTACGGACAATGGTTCTTACATGCACAAATCCCCCATAGTTATAAAATATGTAGATGACAAAATTGATGGAAGAACATCTCATAAAGCTCAAATATACATGTGAAGTTAACGTTCAAAAAGCTTATGCATGTGTGGACGGAGGCATATACAAAGTCGAATCCATTAAGCTAATCAAGATCGAAAAAACTCCCCAAAAAATATAGTTAAAATCAATCTAAGTATCTAGAGTCATAACCAAATGTCCTAGCCACATTTAAAGTACGGAGTGATATGGATTCAGGCATATCAATATGGCACGCCAAATGAGTAAAACTAAAATACACAAAAATTAAAAATCTTTTTGTATTTTTTCAATATGACTCAATGAAAGGAAAATATAATACAAAAGATACACATGTCATAAAACTAGCAAATATATATCATGAAGAAAAACTAGAGTTTGACAAATAAAAATATGCAAGCAATCATCCATGAGATAGAGCATGTGAAGCATCATGTGCAAGCATACGAGAATCAAGCAGTCGAATATTTAGTTCATCTTAAATAGATTTCCTAAACCAAATAGATGTATACTTAATGCGTTGGGTTTTGGGAACCAAAAGGGACACTAGATTTCAACTTCCTAGGACCTCTTTCAAGATCATAACAAAATGCATAAGGTGATCTTTCCTACCACAATGCAAACATGTATAAACACGAGGAATGTTAGCTATGGATTGACCTTTTCTAACGTCCTTGGATGCGGTTGACCCTATAAACAAATAATGGTCTTGGCTTTGACACCGAAAGCATTAGAAACAAGGGAGCCAATACTGTCACTACCAACACTACTCGAGTCTTTTAAATTATCCTTTAACTTCAAAATTTTAGACTCAAATAAAGAATTAGATTCCTCAAGTTTTAGGGACTCGTTCTTCATATTTTCAATCATTCCTATAAGGTTATCTCGCTCCCCCTCAATGCAATCGAACTTATCCCTAAGAATTTTCTCACGTGCCTTCAAATCATAATCAATTTATCACTATCTTCATTGGAATTTAAACACACCATAGAAATTTTAGAGTCTTAAAATTCTTTCTTTAAAAATCGGACTCTATCATCACTGTCTTTCTTGGACAATTCTAAATTTTAAAATCACGGTCCATGTCCACAAGCTTCTCATGAAAAAAATTCTTTGATTTTAAGCATTTTACAAAAGTTCCATAACATCTTTAAAATAAAAAAATTCTTTTTCAATAATTTTAATTCTTTTATCAAACTTTAAATTCAAATGAGATAAATTTTTACTATGGTAATCCATCAAGAGAAAAAAAAATCAAACCTAAGATAGAAGGATAAATAATCACCCTAAACGGCACTAAAACAAGGATCTACATGATAAATTAGTGTAACCCTCTCTGATACCACTTGTTAGCATGGAAATGTTATGATACCACCATGCAAATGCGAAAAATAAGCTATAATACCAATTTGTGAGTGCGCAGTGCAAACTTAATGTCCCAAACACACAAATCCAATTTTATCAAATTTTAATCTTTGATTAAATTAGGTTTGCATATGATAATGATCCAATCATAGAAATTAACTACGCATGCAATCAAACATGACACATAAGGAAAAGTTATTTTTCAGGGCAAAACCTATATTTTAGCACTTTAGAGAATTTTACAAGACTATCGACTTATAAACTACTTGATACACCCAAACGTATAACGCACAGTGTCTTTAAAACCTCTAAAGAAGACGGTTCAGTCTTGAATCGTCCACAGGTGGAGGTCCACCCTCGGTATCCACCGATTCATCCTTCAGCCTTCTTCCACCGTGATCCCGAGGGTCACAAATTTCGCTGTAGATATCTCTCTCCGCAAGTGTGTATACAAGATATAAAACTTCTAGGGTTTCAAAAAGATTCACAAAAAATATTTGGGGATGTAAAGTGTGAATCAAAAAGTGTTTGGAAATTGAAATGATGGAAAAACTTTGGTAAAGATATTATGTTTATATTTTTTCCAAAGTCCCATGAAAAAAACTCAAAACAGATATTTATAGATCTAACATGAAATACGAGGAGGAGAATTTGTTCGAACGAAATTATAAGTCATTTGAATGAGAAAGCCACTTCGTTAAAACGAAAATAACAGTTCGTTCAAAGGAGACAACAATATCATTAGAACGAGCTTCTAACAAATTCAAATAAAATACCTTCATTGGATGTTCATTTGATGTAAATCTAATGAGCCTTCTAATAAACAATCCATTTCATTCGGACGAGGTTAAAAAATTTAATTTTTAAAACAAAAAAATCCAGCCATGCTTTTTTCATAAAATTAACATCCTAAATAACCTTATATATAATTTTAAACTCCTAAAATCTTTATACCTTCTTGAGATGTAAAGGAGCCTTGAACTTGGAGAAGTTTGGATATTCGGTTCATCGTGTCGGTGTATGTCGATTTGTAATGGGATATGCTAAATATGCCAAAGTGTAAACAGAACAAATTAAAAAGATTAAGCTATAATATTTGCACTTACAGTTTTAGATCCCCACTCTTACGATGTCATTTTGGGTATGGATTGGTTGGTCAAATACGAGGATAACATAAACTGTAGGGGTTGAATAACTTGTTTCATGATTTTGGATTAGGAGATGTATATAGTGGCTATGCCTAGGCTAGAGGGTGGGACCATAACTCACTTGTACTTTATAGACGAGGAGACTCGGGAGGAGATGACCGTTCCCTTATATTCGATATTGATTGTCCAAGATTTTGTTGATGTATTTGAGGAGGTTCCAATGTTACCATCAGCTCGAGAGATGGATTTTTTTGATTAACTTACCTCCCTGAACTAAGCCGATTACCAAGGCACCATATCGGATGTCTCCTTTAAAGATTAGAGATTTACAGGATAAGATTAAGCAGTTGTTGGAGAAAAGATTCATTCGGCATAACACTTCTCCACGGGGAGATTTAGTCCTCTTTATGAAGAAGAGGGATGGTTCACTATGGTCGTGCATTGACTACCGCGAGTTGAACAGGGTGACTATGATGAAAAAATACCCTTTTTTAAGGATCGATGATTTATTTGATCAATTATAGGGTTCTTCCTTTTTCTTGAAGATATATTTGCATTTAAGCTATCATTAATTGATGATACCAGATGAGGGCATACAAAAGACAACCTTCTTAACTCGTTACTGATCATATGATAGGGATAGGGCAATCATATAAGAGGCTTATGGATTATAGTTATCAGTGCATTCTGATAGGGATAAGATATATCAGGATATGCGAAGGAAGTATTTAGAAGGTATGAAGTGGTAAGTTACTAATGTTTGCGTTTTAATTTAGTATATGTCAAATGATGAAAGTGAATCATCAGCAATCGCCAAGTACACTTCAGCCCTTACCCATTCTCAAGAGGAAGTGGGACAATATTTTGATGGACTTCATCATAGGATTACCATTGACACCCAAGCATCATGACTCCATTTGGGTTATAGTGGATCTCTTGACAAAGGTTTTACTTTTATTGCATATCTTCATAGATTTCACATCAGAGCAGTACACACAGTTGTATATATCAGAGATTATTTGGTTACACGGGTTACCTTTGTTGATTATTTTCAATAGGGGTTCAAATTTTGTATCTCAGTTTGGTTTTGTATGACATGACACTTTGTTGTTAGGAACTCAATTGCATTAGACTTTTGTTTAAGAAATTCCATGATAGAGTATCTTGAAAAGTCATTGACCATCACGAGAATGAATCTCTTACCATCTATACTCTCCACACAAGTAGGACACATAATATCCATATGTATCAACTCCAACACACGAGAACTGGTAATGGTATTCAACTTCCTATGGGGACTTTAAATTTGTTTTCCTTATTGACAAGGACCACAAACCAAGGAAGTTCATTTCCCAAGCGATGGTAAGCTAAAAATAAAGTCCTTCTTCACTAATCTCTCAATGTCTTTAAATTTCACATGACCCAGTCATTGATGTCAAAGGTTCATAGAGGAGACCGTGGCATTATTCCACACAAAGGGGGACTTGGGAATAATTCCGTAGCAATTATCATCGGTCCTCACTCCTTGAAGTAATAGTTCGCTGGATTGATCATATATGTTACACGCGGACTGATTGAACATAATCGCAAAATTTGCGTCCTAAAGTTGGCTTATGCTAATTAAGTTCATTTTTAACCCTTTGACGTACACCATATTATTTAGTTTAGGAAATTCGAATATCTCAACACAACTAGGTCCTAAAATACTAGACTTAATCCCATCTCCAAATGTGACTCTCCCTTCCTTGCGATCCACAAGGTTGGTAAAATACGACTTGTCACTAGTCATGTGCCTCGAGCACCCACTTTCAAAATACAATTAGGAAGTATTTTGAACCTTGAGAGCAACGTGAAAGAAAAGGGCTTTATCATCTTCCTTAGGTACCCAAGTGGAGGTAACCTTTTGTTCGCCCTTATCGTTATTGGCTCTAGTCGAAGTGTTAGAAGCATTCTTAAAAGGCATAGACATCCTTTGAAATTCTTCCATTAAGCTTTGCAATGTCGCGACTAGGAACTCAACTTGCTCTCTAAGACTAGCAAAGTCGTTATAGTGGTGCGCGAGAGTATGTGTACGTTTAGTTCTCGCTAACTTATAACAAAATTCCCTAAGGTGACATCTCCTTTTGTAATAGGCGTAAACATAGACTTGCTTGCGTCTACCTTGGTTTGCTCGTTTAGTTTGAACTTTCTTTTTTGGTTTAGGTCGAGTCTCATGAGGATCAACCATAAATTTAGGAATCTATTTCGGTGTAGTATGGGAAGTGGATGCACCGTCATAACCTATTCCTCGTATCTCTCTAAAACCTAAAGAAGGACTGAGGAACATCTGTCCAACCTTCTTCGATGTATCCTCTATAGTAACCTTGACCTCTCGGGCACGTATTATGCGGTGATTTATCCCCGGAATCCACCGAATTGACTCTCTATCACTAAGCGTGGACCTTAACCCTCTCACTCATAACATATCTCCTCATCTTTTTAGGGTACTCTCCTATTACTTTTTAAAAACATTTCTTGCTTGATTTAAAAAATTTATATTTCTCAAAACTTTTTTTTCTTTGGAAGTATTTTCTTTCTTTTTATCTTGAGTAATTTATTGAATTTTTTTGTAAAAATGGCAAGATTATCTGATCAAAATCATACTCGGAGTCAGAAGAAACCTCCTATTTCTTTTTAGATTAAACTGTTAAAGAAATAACCTTTTCCTTTGGCTTAACAGTTTTGGAAAACATATCGATTTCATAAGTTTGAATATCCTACGAGTTTTTCTAACCTAAGCATATCTAAAATTCCCAAAGAATTAAGGACACTAACCTTAGGAATAAATTGGAACGAATGGAATCTCAAAATATTTTTCACGACTCTTGTCTCAGGAATTCTCTCCACCAAAATAAAACTAGAGTTAACGATATCAGAAAATCATGCACAAAATTAATCAAATGACTTAGTCTCTATCATAGTAATAGTCTCAAACTATGTGGTGAGATTCTGCTTAGAATCTTTCACACCGTTGGTACCCTCGTGAGTGTGTCGGAGGATATCCCATGCTTCCTTAGACTTGGTGCATGTCATGATGTGATGGAACTCGTCATGGGTGATGACTCTAGAATGGAACGCAAAACGCGTGAGTTAAAATTACTCCATTTTAGTTCATTGTTTGTCTAAGTGGTGACGGGTTTAGGACTTATGAAATCGCCATTAGTCACAGTGGGTGATATCCACCCTTTTTCACAAACAAGCCAAACCTACTCATCAATTGCTTTCAAGGCCGACCTCATTCGAGCTTTCCAATAAGCATAATTAGACCCATCAAAAACAGGTAGCCTATTATACAAATTATCCATATAATCCCAATTTAAAGATCACAAAAAAACTTAGTGTAACCAGCTCGGATACCAATTTGAGAAAGCAGCGTAGGGAATTATACAAAATTACTTATATATTAGGCCAGGCACATAAATTTACCTTTTACCAAATTTTATCTTGATTTAATTTAAAGTTAACATGAAATATTAATTGAAGACAAATTCTTCCAAACCAAACATCAAGAAGAAGAATTTAAGGAAAAATTCATTTCGGGCAAAACCTAGATTTTATCACTGTTAAAGAAGCAGACTCGATGACTTACAGACTACTTAAAGCTCCACTAAGTATAATGAATTGGTCTTCAAATCTTCAACAGATATGGCACAACCACCCACAGGAAGCAACTCTTCCTGCGGTATCCACCGATCATCCTCAAGAAAATTCAATTTCATTCTTCTTTAGCAGTAGAGGCTAGACTCCACAATTTAGAAGTAATGAAAATCTCTACAAGAGTTTTTGAAATTTTAATATGTTCTTCTTGATTTGGAAAAGTTATCCTTAAAGGTCCAATGGGTTTGGGTGAAAAAAAAAGAGTTTGATTGCTAAAAGGACCCTAAAAAGGATTGGAGAAAAGTCTAATCCCGCATCTCTATTTATAGGGAAAGTAGTTGCAAAGAGATATGGATTAAATATTTTGAAAGATGTGAAGGAAAGTAGTTACAGAGAGATAAGGATTAAATATTTTTAAAGATATGTTTTATAAAATAAAAACACACTTACTCGTTCGAACGAACTGCCACCTCGTTTGAACAATGTACCCTTTCTCGTTCGATCGTGATTCCAACGAAACTTCGAATGACATTTCAGAGCATACTTAAAAGGCAACGTTCCAGATCTCATTCGAATGTAGGAACCTCGTTCTAATGATAGTACGTAACTCATTCGAACGACATACTAATCTCGTTCTAATGAGTTTTTAAAAAAAATATTTTAAAACATTTTAAAAACTTATAAATGCAAACTATTTTAAAATGACCCTTGGATAATTAAAGTCTTTACCAAACCACCTCATAACTCTTCTGAATATTGTTATGACGAATGATCTTTAATCTTCCAAATGTCATTAACTTCTTCTCTTCGAATACATGAAAGTAGTCATGAAGGTTCAGTGGGGTGTAAAGGGATAAGCCAAATAAAATAAAATTGAGCAATTATAAAACTTGCTCTTACAGATGGAATTTTATGTATGTGTGCCATGGTATGTGCGGGGCCTCATGGGGATAATATAAATGGGTAGTCTTACTATAGTGGTGGGAATTAATGAGATATGGGAGTAATGAGCGTCAAATCATATGCACAACTATGTGACTGTAAAAATATTAGTAACTCTTAGTAAACGTTATTGAAATTTTGATAAAAGATTCAGTTGTGCTATTTAATCCGGTTTGCACTTCTATTTGGGATCACATAATGGTATTTCTTGTTGTGGGTCTGATTTCGTCATTAGCATTTCAGGTTATCGAGTTTCTTTTATACTTACCTATCTAGAGGATATTGGTTTATGATTTGTAGTGTAATAGTGAGGGATTCCATTTATCTTTTAGGTTTCGTTATGAGATATTTTATTTTTTTTAGTTTTTCATCTATGATAATTTTTATTGGGTCCTTGTTATTACAGGATTCCAAGGTTATAAGTAATGAGGACTAGTTGGTATTTATGTTTGTGATTTGGGAGATGTTGAATTTTATTCTATCACTTTAGTACTTATATCTTATTTTACTATCTTATACACGTGTTTCGTGTTGAGGATAATTTATAGTTATTTGATGATCTAAAATATCTGTATTTAGGCTTGATCACCATAAAAATTGAAAATACACATTATTATAGTTCATATCATAACATGGTCATGGGTCTCGGTGGTCTATATCTTAATTTACTTTTCGAGTGTTGGTATTAAATATATCTTAATTTATACTCTTATTATTTCGAGTTTTGATATACATTTTGTTCTTATATTTTCAAATGGAAACAACAAGATATGGGGATATAGAGAGTCTAGGGAACCATTAGGGTTAATAAGAGGGAGGAATAGGTTCTGTACGAGTATCGATACATGGTCATCATCACCGAATTGATAGCTCTAGGAATGACAACAACCTTACAACACATGATACAACATATAGCTCTAGCACCCTAGTGGGTTGTTGTCCTCTCTTCTTTTGAGAAAGTGAAGGGGGCCGTAGTAAATGGAACCCACTAGAGTTTGTAAGATACATCGATCCCAAGGTGTCCTATTAGTGGCATAAAGACATTAAGAGTCAATTGAGGTTGCTAGCTTATATCAAATTGAAAAGGCAAATGGTAGAAACTTTCTCTGGACGGTGAATGCTCTCCCATGAGGGGAGAGCATAATAGCTGTGGAGGATAGGCCCGATATGACCTACACTTAGTTTGCTGAGAAGTTTGATAAAAGTACTTTCTGTATGACATTCGATCCACAAAGAAACATGAATTTCTAACGTTGGAGCAAGGAAATCATATTACTTTAGAGTACATACATGAGTTCACCAGTCTCTATTTATTTTCTTTCATATAGGGACTAAGTTGGCTGATCAAGAAGGTGGTCGCGAGGAAATCGAATTACATCACATATATAGAGATGGGGAATATAACTTTAATGCAATGTCAATAAAGGATAAGCTATAAGAAAATGGGGAATAATGGAGAAATTAGAAAGATAATTATAGAAAAGAAAATTAGAGATGATTAGGAGGGATACCAAACTTTAAGGAAACCTAATATGAGCAACAACAGGTTCAATAGAAGGGTAATCGACCCCCATTGGCTGGAAAAGGCCAGCCATAGAAGTGGCAGTTGATTGCAGGGAAGTTGAGACCATTTTGGGTGGATTATTTTAGTTGTGGAAAGATAGACATTATGTTGTGTAATGTCCTAAGTAGGTCCAGAGATCATATAAACCCCCGCAATAGTAGTTACTCAAATCAGCGACACTCGGTGTACCGAGATTCCAGGAACTAGAATCTCCTCCTACGACATAGGCGATGCAGTAGCAGGGGTTGTAGGTTCGTGAATGGTGATTCAAGATATCGTTCGTGTTTTATCTAAAGTAATACACATTTTATCTATAATACTCTCAATATGGATTTTTGCTTGATATGTGTGTGATCGATTAATGGATAGACAATAATCTATTAATTTTTTAATTTAAAAGTGATGTGTATGATTTTGGTTGATAGTGAGTTAATGAGGAATTCTGAGGATGAAATTTATATTATCTATAAATGCTTTACATAACTTTAATTCTACTTGGTTCCGAGATTGTCCACGTGGCACACCTCATATTTACATTTCTTTTTCCTCTCCTCCTTATTTCTTTGTTGTTTTTCATTTCATTTCATGTCCCAATAACTTTCTCTTCCCACCGCTATCAATCTCTTATGCTTCTTTCTCCATCTTTTTATCTCCTTTTTTCATTTACAAAGGTAAATATTCCCTATCCATTTCAATCTATTTCCCTCCATCTCTTTTATTCACTGTCCATAAATTTCTCTCTCTCTATCACCATCCACATCTTCCACTCCCCTAATCCATTTTTCTCATCAATCATGCCCCTTTATAGTTGGTTGGGAGTTCCATGTTGATTTGAGAAAATACCGTCATTTATGGTCTAATTTCTTCTCTTTGGGTATGGATCCTTCTCCATCATCTATTTTTTTATAAGACTCTCCATCATGTCAACAATATGAATCTTAAATAACCTACGTATTGTGCTGGCTAGGTCCTTACTATGTTGGGTGATTCAGAGTTAGGCGTCATCTAGGGTTTTTAAAATTTACTGTGTCGATTAGGTCTTTGAAAACTTATGATATCCTTTTAATGGATTTTTTAGTGTTTTCCATGGATATAGAAAAAATACTTGGTTAGTATAAAACTTAAAAAGGGTATTTTATTGAAAATGAAAATTTTGTAATTCCCTTTCTAAGATAATCGAGGACCAGCTTCGCTTCACTCTCTTTTTCTTTACAATCACTTAGGCCTCGTTTGATGCGTCGTATAAGAGGTTCGTATTGGATAAAATTATCCTATCCAATGTTTGGTGTAATTTAGGATGGAATATGAGATGGAATATGTTATCCAAAGTGAGATCCTTATCTCACAAGGAGTGGGATAAAAAAATCCCACCTCCAAGGTCGTATAAAATTATACGGTGTCAAAATTTGATTAAAAATTACTACTCTACCCTTATTAAGTTATAAAAAACTCACGCAACTTGCACTATCTCAAGTATTAGATAGCAGTCAGGGGTCCCTTTGATTCACATAACTCTCTATTCATATTTTTCATTACGGTAGGTAACCTCCTCATTTATTTTTATTTTTCCATTTTTTTCTATTTGTTGCTTTATCATGAACTAATATTTTGGTTTAAATCGATGCAAATATTATGTTAACTCACCTACTAGACAAGTTGAAAATTATGTGTTGTTAATTTACCGCTAATATTTTGTTACACGTATTTTTTTAATGTATTTTTAACCTATATGCTAGACAAGTTGAAAGTTGTGTACAATTCAATTTATTTATTTTTGTATGTTTTCGGTGACTATTTTGGGTAAAATCGATATTATTCAGTTGTGACTTCAAGCAATTTTCTGCAACTAATTTGTTTTGAATCGAAAGAGAAGATAGTAAGCAACCAGTTTTACTATCTCATTATTTCTGGTGGCTAGTTCTTGTACACATGGTTTTTGTATGCGTGTAAGTGATTACTAGTGGTTGAGTGTGTACAAATTATAAATACAAATACATCTACAAATACATATTTTCATCTCATAATATTATTTTTTTTAACATCCCACGTGGAATTAAATATTATGTTATTAAGTTAAAATATGTGATAACAATATATTTTTTTATTTTTTTATTATTAAATACAAAAGAAGGGTATTTTTGGAAAACTGGAGATAAATTAATCCTATCCGGAGCATTTCAAACACATGACTGTATTATTATATCTCATCCTGTCTTCTTATTCGAAACTGTTCCAAACGCAGTATTGGAATAAGCCTTATACGGTCCATCCTTATCCTATCCAATCGACTCCTATCCTATCCTATCCTATCCTATCCTATCCGGACACCTTATACGGCGTATCAAACGAGGCCTTAATAACATCAAATCCTAAAGAATAGGGTAATCTCCTAATTTCATTTCCCGTAACGAATATGGGTATATGGTAATGGTGGGAATGAAGATGAGTAAAAAAAATTGTTTTTTTTGAAATGGTATTAGATTTCATTGTCTATTAATCCTTGATTTGTTTTATTTTCAACAAATATGAATTGCATTGAAGTGAGTTAAAAAATTTTGTGGTGGTCATTCAATAAAGAAGTAATTGTAGTATATGGAAAAGTTTTGTTTAGTTGTTGTAAATTTTGGATGATAGTTTGTACATTTTTTTATGTAAGTGCGGGCCCGGAGAGGCCTGCCATGGTATGTGTTTTTTGTTTTTTGTTTGTGTATTTTATAGATGTAATTTCTAACTTGAATTGATTATGGATTTTAGTTTATAAGGTTAAACTGATTAGAAGACGTGTGTGTTTATGTCATTATTTAATGTTTAAGATAATATAGAAGTTGGAGGTCATTTATATATTTTTGTATGTTATTTACTTAATATGAAGTTTCAGGCATTTAAGAGATTTTGTTTTTAGGCCACTATATGTGTTTATCGTATGGAGTTTTTTTTTCCAGAAACAATGCATATCGCTTTCAAAATTTACTTTTCGGTTTGCTTATTCTCTCGGCCTCTTCTGTGGTTCTAACATTTTTTATTAATTATAGTTTCTAATATATTTGCCAAATTTATTTTTGGCATGAAACTTTTATTGTGTGAGTTTTGTTTGAGTCCACTCTGAAAATTATATCGATTGAGTAATTTTAGGACTAGCAAATTTGTGTAGATTAAGGGTATCACATTTAAAGTAAATGTTATTTGTATATTTATGTCATATTAATATATTTATTGTAAAAAAATATCATGTGTTGGGAATTTACAGGTGGAGATGGAAACCTCAGTGAAGAAATCTTCTCTTGAGTAGTGCTTAATTAATCTTTTTAACTCAACAACCTTTCAAAATTCATTTTCCAGTTGTATTTATTGATATTCAGATCCCAGGTTCATTTCCAGGGAGGCAGTAAAGGGGGTGGTGTTGGCAGTGGAGGGATATTGGTGGTTGGGTGAAGGCGGTGGTTAGTGGGGTGGTGTTGATGTTGTCGTCGAGGATGTGTTCGAAGCTTTGCATATGTACTCTCCAGCATAAAAGATCCTAAAGAAAAGATGGATTAGTATATGTAGTTTGGGTAGAAATTATTCATTGCTTAGTATATGTATTTACTAATATTTGCATGTGATATAATTTTAATACAGTTGTTTGTAAAATTCATAATTAACATTTGACATGAAAGGTGCTCACAATAAAGAAAGTTGTGTGTATGTTACTTCTTAAGGTCTTTAAGTGATTAGATATTATTCTTATCTAGTTTTTTTTATGAGTTAATATCATATATCAACAGTATAATTGTACCTATCTTGGTAATTATAGGTTATATACTAATTTGACATATGGTTTAAGAAATGAATCACATGATTATTTCAATTTCACACTATATTATTTTATTGTTTTTCATTTGGTGGATTTGTTTAAGGACTTTAACATATTGCTATTCTCTAATACATAATTTATGTGCAAAATGACGATCAAAATCGTCTAGAGAGCGCATCGTGCGTGTTTACACCTGGTTATGGAGAAATAATGTAATACCCCTTAATTTTAGACCGTTAATCATTATATTAGTTTAACAATTAAAGTGAAATTAAAAATGTAATTTGTGAATCGAATTATGGCGTGTAATTTAAATGATTGTATTAGATTTATATCCATGTACTTTTGGCCCTTAATTGTTAGATTGGACTCAATTACTTTAAGTTAGGGTTTAGTGTGAAACCATAAGGCTAATTTAGAATTTGGTGTTGGCTTAGTGGGCAAGCTAGGGTTTTTGAAAAGGCCAAAACGTGTGTAATTGAGTTGTCTTGGTTGGCATGAGTTAATAAGAATTAAAATTGGTTTTAATGACGGTTAAGATGAGATAAGGATGGGGAATAAACCACAATTCGACCACGAGTGACCACTGCCGCTACAGCCGCAAAGGTCATTATAGTAATCCTATAAGGCCACTACAACAGGCCAAACAAACAAATATAGTAAGAGGAGTTTATATAGAGGGACATAATTAGCACTAAATTCTCACTTACTAAATCTAACTAAAAATAAATGCTCATTTACCTATCCAAGAGGTCGTCATATAAATTTTTACCATTTTGGTTAGTCTCAACCTATTATGATAAAGTATAATGATATCATTTTTTTTATCAATCATACATTATATTTTAATTCCATCTATATAAATCATGTTAACCGATGTTTATTTTAGATAAATTCCCATATCACACCACCTACAAAATTTCCATAATTTGAACTATAGTTAACCTAATACCACCAAGTAACTACTAGGCTAAAATATTAATACCTATAACTCGTGTTCTAATATCTTAAGGGGATCCACATACATAAGAGGACTAAAGTTTATATTTCATCAAAGTTTATATTTCATCAACTAGGTTTAACATAACTTGTTCTTATTGAAAAAGATAGGATTTACATCATCCTAAATTGATTCTAACGCATGTGTCCTAATTCAAATTATTAGTATTTTTTGGAGTATTTCGCTTTAATTAACATTTTATCTTGGTATGGGTTCAACACTTCTAAATTAAATTGTGTATTAATATTCTTAAAAGAAAATACATAATCTACAACATTTACAGATGTTCAAAGTAGGAATTTTAACTAGTTTCATGGAAGGTGTTATAATTTCATATAACATGAAATTTTATTTTATCTAAAATAAATCTTCACAAATTCATATATGTAAAACTATACAAATTACACCAAAAGTTAACATATTTATATTAGTTTACAATTATAGAGTTGGAGACAATTATGTAACTAAATCATCTCTAGTGCATTTTAATAAGATTGATTATGGTTTATATGAGAATTATTATTGACTACGCTAAAGGGGAGAAATAAGATTACACAAAAATGATTTGTCCACTATAATGAGAGGTCTTTAACTTATTAAATTGTAACCCGTGTTTGTATCTTGGACATTTTTGTGCTTTATAATAATCTTCCCTAGTTTTTTTTATTTCTCCATTAATATAACTTCAAATTAGACATGAATTTCAATCAACCACAAGTAGAAATATCTTTTTACTTAAGGCTATTTTAGAGTCTTCACTCTCTTAGACAATTTTCCTCCGTAAGAGCATATCTTCTATCATTGCTCAAATTTCTTAGGCTTACATATGTTTTTTGCGTATACCGCTACCATTTGATTCGAGCCGATACGAAGTCCGAAGATCCAACATCTCCAACTTTCAAGCATCTTCATACTATGAAGGTATAACTTTATTTAGTTTAAATTTATTCCTTGAACTAATTTTGGGATGTTTGTTTTTAATAAAACTGGAAATGGGATTTTTTATTTAAAATCGAGGAAGTTTTTCTTTATTTAAATTTTTTTAAAAGTACGCGCATCTTGTTCAAACGAGATTGGATTTTTATTTGAAGTGATCATTTAAAGGTTTCTTCGATCGAACATCTCACGAGGGCATACTATTTTACATTGTTTGAAGCTCGTTCAAACGAGATTAGGATTTTGTTCAAATGACCTTGTTGTCATTCAAATGAGGTTCAATTCTCGTTCAAACGATTCTGCTTTCCCGTTCGAAAGAAACCTCCGCCTCAAAATTTGTGTTCGCCTTATAAATACATGTTGTTTTCGTTAAGACTTTTGCCAGAACTGTTTTTGCATATCTTTTGCAAAAGTTTTCAACCTTCTGTTTTGAGAAAACCTTTTTGATTCACAAATCATATCCCTAGAATATATTTGAGTGAATAAAGTTTAAACCCTATAGTGTGTATCTTGCATACAAAATTTATAGAGAAGGCATCTCCATGGCTGACTTGTGAAACCTGAGGGGATCACTGCTGAAAACGAAGGACTGAGGTTCTTGTGATTCTTTCGAGGATTAATGTTTAAGGAAAGTTGCGGCTTTGTGGTTAAGGATCATAGTTGATTCTTTTATAGAATTTGTAAGTTACAATTTGTAAATTTTATAAAATGAATAAAAGGTTTTGCCCTGTGAGGATTTTTCTTGAAATTGTCCTGTCGTGTTTGCATGCTCATTTTATCTGAGTTATCACCTAGTTGATTGCTTAGGGTAATAAGATAAAATTTGGACTTATGTATGTTCGAAAATTAATCAAAGAAATTATTCATTAAGATCGAGATAGCGCACTCTGAAATTGGTATCAGAGCTTATTGCACAAATTTATTGTGTGATCATTTCCACAAAAAATATTTTTCTCTTGATATCAATTTTTTTTCTAAATTGTTAATCTTTTAATTTTTTTATTTGAATGTAGAATTTATAAATTCGAGTGCCCATCTTGATGGTACCAATTATGCATACTGGAAAGCTAGGATAATGTCCATTTTGAAAGCCATAGATGAGAGAGTCTGGTTAGTTTGTAAAAGAGGGAGGACTCCTCCCACTATCACCATTGATAACAAATCCTAAACATGTTTCTTTCTGGACTAATGAGGAATTTAAATGGAGTAATTTTAATTCTCGTGGACTTAGTGCTATTTCTGGATCCGTCACCCCTGATGAGTTCCGGCGCATCATGACGTGCACTACGTCTAAGGAATAATGGGATACCCTCTAACTGACACATGAGGGTACCAACGCTATCACGACGTCTAAGATTCAAAATTTGACCACCCAATTTAAGACCATGACTATAATAGAGTCTAAGAGTTTTGATGAATTTTATGCTAGGTTATAAGACATTGTTAATTTGAGTTTTAATTTAGGTGAGTAAATTCTGGAAATGAAAGTTGTGAAAATAATTTTGGGATCACTCCCTTCCCAATTTATTCCCAAGGTCACCGTTCTTAACTCATTAGGTATTTTAGACACTCTTAGGTTATAATAACTTATAGGAGACCTTCAGACTTATGAGATAGATATGTTCCCTAAAACCATTAAACCTAAGGAAGTAGGGATAGCTTTAAAGACTCAAGATAAAAAGAAGAGAAAGGAGAGAGTTTGTATGTTCGAATCCGAGGGAGAGTGTGATTTTGATGACTTGGCCTTATTAGCAAAAAAAATTAAAAAGTTCTCAAATTTTCCAAAAATAATTCTTCCAATAAAAAGATTTTTTAGGAAAATAAAAATAAGAATGAGGTCAAGGATAGCGGTGAGGAAGAGGAAGATATAAGATGTTTTGCGTGCGGGGGTAAAGGACATAAATCATATGAGTGTCCCACTATGCGAAAGAGAAAGGGAAAATAGATTGCAAATAAATCCACTCTTAGCGATAGCGATAGCGACATTGAGTCGATTGATTCAGGGGAGAATCACCACATGAAAAGTTCATTGCTTTCATGACTAGTCATGTGAGTACTTCTAGTTTTTCCCACACTGATGAGGATATATCTAAACGTGAGAGAGCATCGATGATGTTTCGACTCATTCGGGATATAGTTAGAGTGATATTGCGAGCGAGGGAGAAGGTGATATCCAAAAATCTTTTAGTTATTTATACACCAAAATGTTGAAGACGAAAAATATTAATATGGAGTTGTCTCTTAGGGTGTTAGATTTGGAGAGATAGGTGAAAGTTTTGAGGATGTGAGAGGCATCGATGAGTCAAATCGAGAAGGTGAAGGTTTCTTTGTGTGAACAATTGATCGTCTTAAGCCGAAAAAGAGTGAATTGACCAACACCATGAATAGTCATATGGGAGATCTTCAATCTTCATAGAAGACTTGTGAAAAAGTTGAAGTCCATGTATGCAAACTCAAGAGAGATCTCAAAAAGTCCCAGAAGGTTAAAGAAACTTTAGAGGACACATATAAGAAAGTTGGAAAGATTATCCTCGATACCGCTTTGGATAATGTTGAGAGGCTATGAATAGGTTATGACGGTGTGTCCATTTCCCATGTTGAACCCGAGCTAGTTCCCGAGTTTGTGGTAGATCCATATAGCCCTTGACCTAACCCACCTAGGCGTCCGATTACACATAGGAGATCACATCCTAGACGTTTTGAAAGAGGTGGTCCTAAGCCCGTGTATCGTTTCTCCCATTGCACGTAAAGAGGTCACCGTAAGAAATTTTATTTTAAGTTGGGTAGTGTGCTCATAGGTATCTTTCATGACATGCTACTACACATGTTCCCTCACGTACTTCCACACATGTTACTCTGCATGCTCCCGTACATGACATGAGATACTTTGAGAGTTTTCGAGAGGATGTAGAGTATTTGGTCAAAACTTCACAAGATTTAATGGATATTTTTTTATAGAATGTAATTTCCTTTGCAGAACTCCCCCGGGACTAATGATTGAGATTGAGACGTGTTTCTAGCATAGGATGCTTTTCACGTTTATATCATTCATGTCTTGATCTAGATTGTACTATTGTTGTACTTATATTTTTCATTTTGATATATTTTTCAAAAATTCAAAGAGAGTTTTGTTTTTCTTAAAAATTTGTGGAAAAATACAAAAAGATTTTATGTTTGTTTTTAAAGGAAAAAGGTGAAAAGGCCAAAAAGATTTAATTTTTGATAAAATATTTAAAAATTCAAAGAGTTTATATTTTTTTACACCATATGTGGATGAACATTAAAGATTTCCTAGTCACCCATTCATTCGATATCCATATGACTATTTTATAGTGTTTTGAGACGTGACATCATTTCATTTATGTGCTTTATAATGTGTGGAGTCATTAAGATGTGATATGATAACTACTTGATACATGTTTAACTCCATATCACCTTTAATGCAAACGAGCATGGACTTATTTGAGTTTGAAATTACCTTTCACGTGTCGATTGTAGTGTTTTCATCTCAATCCCACTTTTAAAATAAACCAAATGTGAAAAATGAGATAATGAAATTAGTGCTTGTAAGAATCATTTCCCGGATTGGAAAAATTGAAAATCATATCTCCGATAAATTTGGTATATTTAAAGTAATGGAATCAGGGTGCGAAAGATATGTTGACTTTGCGTGAATAGCCACCATTTACAAAAAGAAAAGAACCTAAAATATTAAAGGCACATAAAAACAAAAGTGTCAGGCCAAATTATAAGAACATTGAAGCTTCTCTACATACCAGCATTTATTTCTTCAAAAAGATTTGAGAGAGAAAATTCAGTATGTGAGTTTCAATGAAGTTTAGTCGAAGATCAATGGGTTTGCACGCCCTGAAAAAATCTCGTAAAACATTACACAGTTTTGGGCGTTATTGTTCTGAAAATCACTTATGATTTTGATTAGTTGATTAGGTTAGTTCAATGTCACTTGAGTTCGCCATTTTTACACGTAAGGTAAACTTTAAGATCTTGCGTTAGTCGTGTCTCATTCCTTCGTGTACATATGTTATGTTTTTCAATGTTGATTAACCTATAAAATGTGTTCACACCCCTACATTTCATTTTCATGATTCGGTTATTTTTGTGTTTCTCCATGGTGTGTTGTTTTTGTAAAAAAAATACTTGAAAAAAAATTAAAAAATCAAAAAATAGTTTGTGGTGTCTTTTAAGATTATCATTGCATGATTATTCATTTATGTATTTTTGTGATGATATCTTATTCTTTTCGGAGACGCTCCCTCTTTTGCATGTTTTAGTTTCTACTCCTTGTCTATGTCAGACAAAATAAAAAGGGAAGAACAAATTACGAGGGAGAGTCTGATTTATGGGGGAGATTTTATCTTTATGCATTTATTTGATATATTTCAAACTCGATGCATCACGGGGTATTTGTTTTGTTTCATGTGTGTAGGTTCTTTCGGAAGATCATATTTGGATTACACTCAATGAAGACAAAGATCACAAGACAAGTCAAAGAAGAAGTGGAGATTTGAAGACTTTAATTTCAAGACATCTTCATCTTTGTACCTATCCATTTTAGGGTTTGGGAGGGTATTAGGATATTGAATTTTTCTAAGGGGATTTATTTATAATTTGGATTTGGATTTTATGTTTATGCCGGAATAGCCAAAAAGGCTGAGATTTGTAAGAGCATATTTTTTGCCATTGCTCAAATAGCTTAGGCTTACATAAGTTTTTGGCACATTTTTCTACCATTTAATTTGACCCAACACGAAGTCCGAAGATCCAACATCTCCAATTTTCAAGCATCTCCATATTATGAAGGTATAATGCTATTTAGTTTAAATTTATTTTGGGACGTTTATTATTAATAAAAATGGAAACAAGATTTTTTATTTAAAATCGAGGTTGTTTTTCTCTATTTTAAAATTTTTAGAAGTACACGCATCTCATTCAAACGAGATTGGCTTTTCATTTGAAGTGGTCGTTTGAAGGTTTTTTCGATCGAACGTCTTAGGAGGGTATACCGTTTTGCATCATTCAAAGCTCGTTTGAAGCTTGTTCAAATGAGATTAAGATTTAATTCAAATGACCTTGCTGTCGTTCAAACGATTTTCTTTTCTCGTTCAAATGAGTCGTTTGAATGAAATTGCCGCCTCAAAATTTGTGTTCGCCTTATAAAGACCTATTTTATGTTTGTTTTCGTTGGGACTTTTTCGAGAACTGTTTCTGCATATCTTTTACAAAAAATTTCAACCTTTTGTTTTGAAAAAACCTTTTTGATTAACAAATCACATACCTAGAATATATTTGAGTGAATCAAGTTTATACCCTATATCGTGTATTTTGCATATAACCTTTGTGGAGAAGGCATCTCCATGGCTAACTTGTGAAACCCAAAGGGATCACTGCTGAAGATGGATGATTGAGGTTCATATGATTCCTACGAGGATCATTGATGAAGGAAAGCTACAACTTTGTGGTTATTGAGAGGATCATAGTATATTCCTTTATAGAATTTGTAAGTTGTGATTTGTAAATTTTATAAAGTGAATAAAAGGTTTTTTCGTGAGGGATATTTCCTGAAATTGCCTTGTCGTGATTGCATGATTATTTTATTTGTTTATCACCCAGTTGCTTGCTTAGGGTAATAAGATAAAATTTGGACTTGTGTGTGATGGACACTAGAACTCTCATTCAGCATAACCTTTTCAATCTCAAGGTTGTCTAAGATGGTGAATAATTCTTGGTTATGATTACCATATTTCATGTATTTTTTGAGATGTTCATTATATGAGCACTTGACTTCATCTTCGAAGTTATCATAATGGAACTGTAACACCCCATATTTTCCACGTGATAGGTGGCCAGTCTGATACGCCGAAGATAGGGGAGCATCAAATAAATTAATATTATTCTGACCATCAACGATAAATAAATAGTATAAAAAAAATAAACCATTCACAAATGTAATATATAAATAATGAAAATAAAGAAAACTAAGGACATAATAATAGTCTTTAATTAAATTCATAATAATAACTAAGTCTGAACAAAAATGAAAGTCTAAATAATAAACCAATAAACAACTTTGGAATCAACACAAACCCATAAATAATATCTCTGAGAAAAGAAGAACTGGAACACATAAGAGACTGAACTGAATGAAATCATGTACTAAAGATAGATAACTACCTAACTAGTTGGAATGGAAGTCTGAACATTCAGCCATGTGTCCCCTATTTATGAACATGTGAAAAATAGTTTTACGAAATAATGTGGGTTAGACCCCACATATAAGCAAGAAATAGCCAAATATACGGTATTAAATATGACTCATTTATGACCCATGTCATCCCACGCTGACACTCATTCCAAGAATAAATCACCTTACCTGCGATTAAGGAAATCCTAGCCAACCATGTTCATCCTAAGCTTAATATACTAAGGATATTATCCCATGTAGAATTATCTCCTCAATGAATATCCAAAATATAGTAAGTATATCAATTAGAACTAACTACTGCATACACCGTACCCATGTAATCTTTGTTCATTACTAAGCTACCATAATACCATCCAATAACTCCCAAAATCATGCCCATAAGGAATATATAATATCCACGGCCAAACCTCTACCTTCCCTAGTTTCCCAAGTATTAATTTCATGAGTAACTAATTTCTTCCATAGAATTTACCACATAAAACCTACCAAGAGCCTCACGCTCAATATCTCATGACTCCCGATCAAACTATACTCCATGTGTCGGACGTCTCATAAATTATATCCAAATATGGAACCCTTTGTCTAGCCAATCTAGTGGTATCAAAGTCCCTACCATATATATATATATATATATATCACCATAGAGCACTAAATCAGCTCATCACCATCCTATTATAATCCAAGGGCTAATCCAAATTTTCTGACCATCCTACTATTAAATAATTAACCAACTTTATAACCATTCTATTTTATCGAGTAATGATCAACCCTTTGTTGTCAAATCAGAATAGAGTAATCAATCAACTCTTAACCATCTTATTATAGAGTATTCAACCAACTCTTACCATTTTACCTAATGCACAACTAAACCTACCAATAAACCCTTTATCGCAGAGTAATCAACCAACTTTTACCCAACACTAATATATATAGAGAGATTAACCACTCTTTACAACATTGTCCATTCAAGAAATCCACCATAAGTATACCTATTAATATTTTTGTATATCTAGTCCCACAACCAGACCTATATATATATATATATATATATATATATATATATATATATATAAATTTATGAGTAAATAAACCCCTAAACCTTTATATACCATTCTGCGTAAACTCACACAGTGTACTATCCTAGCCATGGCTAACTAAACATGTGTACCCAGGACATACCATAAATCTTGGAACCATAATCACCAAAATATACGATTAGGGTCATCAACTTAATGTCCAAAATAAGAGTTTACCAAATATCAGTAGGTCCAATTAAAATCCCCACTATGAAAGCCTTGTTAAATCCTCAAAAATCCACCTTCTGCCTAAGCTTCCTATGGGATATTGCTATAGCAACCCTATACCCACTATAGTGGCTCAAGTTTTCGCTATAGTGACTTCCACACAGAAGCCTCCCATACGATCTACTTTTGATCTCATTTTCTTCAACAAAACCCAAATTTTGCCTTTCTTAACCCTATCCTTCCATTAATGAGTTTTATTAAGCTCTAAACAGTTCCCCCAAACCTTATTATTATTTCTAATGGATTTTAATCAAGCCTTACCATCTGAGAATCAAAAATTGAATTAAATCTCCTACTAAGGGGAAAGATATCCTAAATTAACATGATCTTAATAGGGTCTATATAAATCACGAATTATACCAATTAACTCATCATGATTCTCTATTAAACACATGATTCATCAACCATCATCAAATATAATAAAGGACTATGAGTCAGGCATGCCATGTGGCATGATATATGGTGATTAGAGAACTATAATGATTTGGTCATCTCGAGATCAAGTAGTAGCTAAAGATGAATCAAAGGGGAAATGAATGAATATGATCAAATCTTGTTTCATCATGTTATTGAGTAACGATCAACCCATTATTGTCATATCAGAGTAGAGTAATCAATCAACTCTTAACCGTCCTATTATAGAGCATTTAACCAACTCTTACCATTTTACATACTGCACAATTAACCTACCATTAACCCTCAATCACAAAGTTATCAACCAACTTTGACCTCGTACTAATATATATACAGAGATTAACCACTCTTTATCGCACTGTCCATTTAAGAAATCCACCATTTTTATACTTATTAATATAATTGTATATCTAGTCCCACAATTGAACTAATATATATATATATATATATATATATATACACACACACACGCACGCAAACATACTTATGGTTTGTCAATAAATAAACCCTAAAACCTTTATACACCATTTTGCGTAAACTCACACAGTACGCTATCCTAGTCATGGACAACTAAACATATGTACCTTGGAAGTACCCTAAATCTCGAAACAATAATCACCAAAAATATACGATTAATGTAATTAACTTAATGTCCAAAATAAGAGTTTACAAAAAATTCCTAGGTCCAATTAAAATTCCCCTGATGAAAGCCTTGCAAAATCCTCAAAAATCCACCTTTTGTATAAGCTTCACATGGAATACTGTTATAGAGGCCCTATACCCGCTATAGTGGCTCAGGTGGTTCGTTATAGTAACTTCCATATAGAATCCTCCCATATGAGGTAGTTTTGATCTCATTTTCTTCAACCAACCCCAAATTTCGACTTTCTTAAGCTTATTCTGTCATTACTGAGTTTTATTAAGCTTCAAATAGTTTCAGGACACCCTATTATGGTTTTTAATGGATTTAATCAAGTCTTACCATTTGAGAATCAAGAACCAAATTAAATCTCCTATTAAGGGTAAAATATCAAAAAGTAACATGATATTAATTGTGTCTATAATTATAATTAGTTGAACCAATTAACTCATCATGATTCTCTATTCAACACGTGATTCATTAGTCATCAACAAATATAAGGAGGGACTATGAGTCAGGTACACCACATGGCATGACACGTAATGATTAGAGAACTATAATGATCTGGTCGTCTCGAGATCACGTAGTAGTTGAACATGAATCAAAGGAGAAATCAATGAATAGGTCATATATAGTTTCATCACAAGTCAACCACCATAATAATAGTATCAAGCGGAGTGGCCCATTACCATCAGAAAATTTTTAGACCCTATGAATCTTATATATATTAATAGATTTGACCCTAATGATCAAAGGGCATCTAATTGTACATCATTGTATCCACGACTTGGGCTCACAGCTAACAACCCTAGCACTCTGATTCATCTTCTTCTTCTCTTTCTCAAAGTAATAATACTCTACTCTCCCTTCCTCGTGGACATGGGCAGGCTGACCTGTCGAACCATGTACGTCATACGTGTCTTATTTTAATATTTCACTCATATTTGTGGCAAACTGGTATTCAGCATTGTTGTAAATATATAAATGAAACTAATCAGATCTACACCCAATAAATGATTAAATATCAATTTATAGGGTTTTACATTAAAACTTAACATAATTCTAAATTTTGCCCATAAGCCCTCATAATAAACATGATTGCAATCAGAATTACATGTATAAATGGTTAATCACAGTTGCCTAAAAGTTAGTATTCATATTTCATCCCTTAAATAAAAATTCTAACAATAAATCATAATAGGCATTTAAATCATGAACAAATTAAAAGTAATAGTGTAATCAAGATAGTTATTTCTTGCCTTAAACGGTATTGAACTATGATTAACCCTCCTGTTAGATATCCTCTTCTCCCAAGGTTTGTCTCTGCTTCTAGGTTTCTTACTATGATTTGTTATCTAAATTAATGAGGTCTAAAGACATATTTAAACCTTTAATCCCGAAGGTCTCCCATGGGCCGACGTTTGGACCCCCAAAATAAACCATTAACACTAACCATATGTTCCTAAAACTTGGCCTAAAGGGTTATCTACCCCAGAGGCCCAATTCGAAACACAAAAAAAAACACTTCAGGCATTTGTATCCTCTAGAGTCCGGTCTGATGGTACCCACTTATGATATGCAATAAATGTCGACTTTATTACTAGATTAACAAGTCATTCCCCTATAATTTAAATTCAATTATGAAGTTGTAAGGTCATATGTACTAAGTTTATTTCGTAGAATACACACACACAACTCAATTAAAAAATTTCCAAGTAGAGATATATTCCAACTTTAATTTTCTTTTGCAAATTTATAAGATAGCAAGAACAATTTCCAGTTAATGTGATGAGATTGATAACTTGATTAATTATAACAAAATTATCCAATTTTATCCATTTTATCTTAAGCATACATCTATGTGATTTAATAAATTAAATTGCGAAAATCACAACCACAACGCGCCAGTGTACGAGGAAAACCCAAATGGAAAAAACCTCGGATGGCTGGGCGTAGACAAAATCCACTACAAAATAGGTTTTACAAGAGACTCAAAAGACTTACAGACATTGACTCACTCAAGACATGCTTATGCCATCCTCGACCTCCGAATTTGTAGTACGTGAAGCTCCAATGCGTTGCTCGATACTCCTCGTATCACGGTATCCACCGAAGCCCAAAACCACCGTCTCCACTAAGCT
The DNA here is from genome assembly GCA_949130495.1 of Sambucus nigra. Lineage (NCBI taxonomy): Eukaryota > Viridiplantae > Streptophyta > Magnoliopsida > Dipsacales > Adoxaceae > Sambucus > Sambucus nigra. The sequence continues at coordinate 381,359,606 of OX422223.1, read as the reverse complement.
TGAATGTTGAGATCCACCGCAAACTTGCTTGTTGAATGTCAAGTTGATTGTAAGGGATTTTGTTCCAAAAGTTAAAAATGGTGTTGGAGATTGATTTTACCAAAAAGAGGGAAGTTATGAAAAATTCTCTCAAGAGAATATAAAACTTCCTTATAGAAAATAACAAATTTTCGTCCATATATTGAAACTGTAAAGTAGTGGACCAAAAATAGTTTTGATAGATAACTGCTCGAAAATAAGTTAAAAAATTTCAGATCTGGCAGAACTCATTCGAACGAGTTATCCAACGACATTCCAATGTATAATTATATAGGTCGTTAGAAATCTCATTCGAACGACATTTCTAACGAGCTTCTAACGAGTTTCCAGAGTGGCCTGTGGAATGTCGTTAGATCCAGGTCGTTTAAACGACCTGGAGAAAACTTTGAACGAGTTGACAGTTTTTCATAAAAAATTTTGAAATTAATTTCAAAAAAGATTCTTTATGAAAGTTGACTTTCTATGAACATTACTTTATACTAAAATTTCTTGTTATGAAAAATACTCCAACACTTAAAAAGATTTTGGTCATATACCTTTTAGAAGAGCGAACATGAAGTGCATATTAATGTCGCGTGAACTTTGGATGCAATGCTCGAATCTTTACTGTTGTATGATGCTTGATGAGGAATGACCCAAAATTGTTTGTCCAATGGAATGTAGCCAATATTACAAATGACTCGATTGGAAATTTGTCCTTTCAAATCTCCCCCTTTGACTATTCCGGGACAAAACAGAATAAAAAAAAGAAACAAAAAAAACTGAATTTGCTAAGCCAACCGTCAAGCCGATTCTAAAGCTCGTCCCAAAAACCCAAATAAAAAGACAGACTCAGTAACACAACTGACGGTGCTGTAGAAGAGTAGGTGATGTATCCTACACGCATGAAACAACAAATTCATAAATGCATGGGGAAGTATAGAATATAAAACATATAAACTAATATGTCATGAGAGATTAAAGCATATGTTGAGAATAAATTAATTAATTCCCCCTAAATTATGCATATGTTGACTATAAATTAATAAACTCCCCCTAAATTATGAATTCCCCCTATCAATGTTTCTCCCCCTTTTTGTCCTGAAAAGACAAAGGGATAAATAGCCTGCATGTTAAAAGATAATCAAGAGAACACTAGGCCATAAAACTAATAAGAATAACTGACAAAGGGAATAACATGATAATTTAGGAACCAAGAAGGGAAATGTCAAATAGCCAATGTGCATACAGGGCATAAGGTAAAAAAATCCAAACCAAATAAAAGGGACAAGAAAGAAAATATGCCACTCAGCTTCACAATTACAATGATAAAGTAGACTAAAAACAAAGTAAATCAAGGAGCAGGAGCATCATGTAGAGAATCATTGGGAAGGGAGCTGGAGCCAAAACCGGATGAGCCTGCACCTCGGCGCATCTCCATGCGGTGAATGGCATCAAGGTGCTCTAACATAAGAGAATCCCGACGTGCCTGTGCTTCATCTCTACGTGCTTGAGCCTCCTCCCGGCGAGCTTGTGCCTCCCTTTCTTGCTGCATGGAAACCAAAAGATCCTGCAAAATCTCCATGTCTTGACGCCTATCTTCCTGAATCTACTCAACCTATGAACAGACAAACAAAATATCCTCCGACTCTATGGGTGCGGGAGCATACGAATAAGATGGTCGATGGGTAGTACGAGAGGGTGCGGGATGACTAGGTGTAGGGGTGGAGGAGGTGGCGGATTGAGAGGAGGCGGAGTGAGTGAGTGGAGGGGTATCGAGGGGTAAATGACCACGAGACCTACTGACCAATGACATGTCAATTATTTGGTAGCAGGTGACGGGGACATCGGTGGATAGACGGGGGCATCCGACGACAAGACAAAATCTGGTAATAATAGCGACAAAAGGTAATGCTTGGCGAGTGGGACTGGAAAGGAGGATCCTAACCGTTCGAATGACCAGAAAAATGAAGGCGGGGAGATCTATGGCAACCCGAATGCTAATGGTAAACATGAGACCAACGTGCATTTTGGTGATTTGTGTTGAGTTTGCACGGGGAATAAGGCACGCACACACGATCCAATTAAGGACCATAAAATCTGGATGTAAGTGTTTATGAAAGATAGTGACAGTGTCGGGAGGGTTAATCCGACACACGATGCGCATAACGAGTGAATGGTCAGGGCAAGCATCGGGAGCCCATGGGTAGGAGGGATTATTATTTCGGGGTAAGGAGAGGAGATGAGCAATGGATTCAGGAGAGATAATAATCTCCCGACCGCGCACTCGAGAGGTAATATGATTCTCCCTCTCATGCATTCCAAAATAAAATTCCCGAATGAGATGGGGAAAAATAGTGTCCGTGAGAGAGAATAAGGGGTCCCACCCTAAATCAGAAATCCAAGAATGGACAGTGGTGTTGTTGAGGGATTGAAGATTGACAATTTTCTCAAGTACAATAGAGCGAGTGGAGAAACCTTGTGTATGATTTTGGGTGTGTGCGGTGAGTGATCCCCAACGAAGCCTAAGGTCGGGGATAGATGCATTTGCATTGGACTCCTCATTGGAGGAAGAGGAGCGTTCCTCGGGAGAGTCACGAATGCGATGTGGGCGACGATTACGGGACATTCTAAACTAGGATGAGACTAAAACCTACCCGAATAAAATTCCAACCAAACCACCAAACACACCAACAATCCAACAAACTAATCAGTAATAAGCCCATCCTCCGATAGAGATAAAACGAAAATAAAAAGAAAAAGAAAAATTTATTCAAGATAAATTCCATGAAATTAAAAAGAATTTGAATTTGAGAAAACTGATATTATCATGGAATTTAGCTTAACCAGGGGCAACACAAACAATAAAAGGAGTAAATAAAATGACCCCAAAACAATGTAGAGATATACACATATTGGTATATGAAATTTGGGTAACAAGGGAATAAATCGATTTGGTGTAAACAGTTGACCCAAAAGCATATATATATATATATATATAGAGAGAGAGAGAGAGAGAGAGAGAGAGAGAGAGAGAGAGAGATAAAGAATGGAGAATGGAAATACCTTGTGAGCAGGAGTGGAGAGAGTTCAACCTCATAGTTGGACAGATGAGTGTGGTGATGAAAAGTGGTGAAGAAATGAGGAGAAATGGAGGAGGAAATGAAGGTTAATCGTGGGGAAATAGAGCAAGGGAGAGAGAGGGATAATAGGTAATGGGGTAAAGAGTAAGGGTTAGTGGAATAGGGAGTGGAAGAGTGTATTGGGAATGAGGGAAATTAGGAAATGGAGAAATGTGGGCAGGTGGAGAGAGAAAAAAAGGACTGAGGCGGAAGGTTTGGGAAGAGAAATCACAGAAATTAAACCCAGGTCATTCGAACGAGTGATGTCGTTCGAACGATGTCTTTCGAGCGAAGTTATAGAAACATATCTCGTTAGAAGTTCGTTCGAATGAACTTTTCGTTTGAACGACATTATGAACGAAGTTCCAGAGAGGAGGTTAGAAATTTCGTTAGAAAACTCGTTTGAACGAGAATTTCTGACGAAATTCAATCCTTTTAAACATGAATACAAATAAAATAGTTTTAAAATTAGCATAAGATAAGGAATTGGGAAGGCCATAAAGATGCCAAAATGAGGATTTTAATAGTCCTAGCTTGTGAAGACATATCCAAACCATGGGAGCGGGAATGTAGGGGTGTGAACAATGCGAGTGAGAGTTTTTACCCAATACAACGTACAAGTTAGGAATGCCAAACAATATATAAACGAAATATTCACGCACATTAGCCTTGTGTCAATAAAGAAATACTATTGGACACTCAAACACAAATGCACCACGCATACAAGATAGATGATTCTCTCGCCAATGTTGTCACAATATTATAGCAATGAATTGATTAAATGTGCATGCCCATTGATCTTCAAATTATATCTCCCATTAGCAACAATAGATTGGGACTATTCTTTTTGAAGAATCAATCAATCTAAATTCCTTTGGCCTTGGCATTATATATCATTTTCAATGCTTCTATTTTAGGCACAAATTCTATTATGCAAATGGAGGCTATTCATGCAAAACCTTTTTGTTTTTCGTAGCCCGAGTCCATTGCTAGAAACATTAACCAACCGGATGAATATAATTACTTTTTGTTTCAATCCGGGCAAAATGGATGATCATGCACAATTTTGATTGCTTATAAGAGATGTGACAAGATTGAGAAGACAACACCAAATCTCACTTGACAAGTAAAATGTGAACAAGATATCCGTAATATTTCGTGAAAGGTGTGTGCAAAAAGGAAAATATGTGAGGTAATCACAGAAATACATATCATAAAAGAGCATTTTTTAGCACAAGATAAATGAGGTCCAGCTTGAATACTCATCGAAAGCCATGTGGACATGAAATAGGATAGTGATCCGAACACATCGAACACAAAGCCATATGGATAAAAGTTTGTGAAAGTTTTTATAATCATTCCTGTGTTCCATGAAAAAAAGAAAGACGGAAATATTTTTGAGTTTTTGAATAAAATATATACAACAGTAATCTAGTTCGTAGGTATAAAAATATACAAGAGAAACAACCGAAACTGGATAGACGGCTTCGATCTCAATCAATTGAGCAAACCCTAATTAATTTCCTAAGGTTTTCAAACCTAAGGGCATCTAGAGGTTTAGTAAAGATATCGGCCAATTGCTGATCGGTAGAAACGAAGCTTAGAGAAACGATTTTCTCTTCAACCAAGTCACGAATAAAATGTTCATGGATCCTATTATATGCTTGGTTCTAGAGTGTTGAATGGGATTATGAGAAATGTGAATGGCACTAGTATTATCGCAATAGATAGTCATAGTGCCTTGCGAAATGACGTAATCTTCCAACATTTATTTCATCCAAATGTGTTGAGTGCAACAACTCCCGGCAACTATGTATTCGGCCTCCGCCGCGGACAAAGAAATAGAATTTTATTTCTTGCTCATCCATGAGACAAGTGCACTTCCAAAATAGAAATAACCGCCAGATGTACTTTTGCATCTATCAACATCTCCTGTCCAATCGGTGTCCGAATATGCCGATAGACAATAATTTGTGTGAAGGAATACCAAATTCCAAAAGATATGGTCCCACTAACATATTTGATAATACGTTTAATGGAAAGTAAATGCGACTCTTTTGGGGTGGCTTGATAGCAAGCACAAACTCCTACACTAAAGGAAATATCCGGACGACTAGCGGTTAGGTAAAGTAAACTACCTATCATACTCTTAAAGAGTGTGCGCTCTATATCCTTTCCTTTAGTGTCCTTACTAAGTTTAATCGAAGAACTCATAGGAGTACGTGCATGTTTAGCGGATTCGAGTTTAAATTTCTTAACAAGGTCTTTAGCATACTTGGGTTGGGACAAAAATATCCCACTTTCGAGTTAACGAACTTGAAGACCTAGAAAGAAAGTAAGTTCACCTACCATACTCATCTCAAATTCATCGTGCATTTCTTTTGAAAAGAATTTAGTATGATTATCACATGTTGAACCAAACACTATGTCGTCGACATACACTTGTGCAACTAGAATAGCTTTCTCATCACGACAGACAAAAAGTGTCATATCTACTCCCCCTCTCAAAAAGCCACGAGAAAGGAGATAAGAAGTGAGTCTTTCATACCAAGCACGGGGCGCTTGTTTCAATCCATATAGCGCTTTCTTTAGGAAGAAGACATGATTAGGGCGCTTTTGGTCCTCAAACCCTTTAGGTTGTTCAACATAGACTTCTTCTTGAAGAATACCATTTAAAAAGGCACTTTTTACATCCATTTGATATAATTTAAATTTAAGGTGACATGCTATGGCGAGTAAAAGGCGAACCGATTCTAACCTAGCAACAGGAGCAAAAGTCTCTTCAAAGTCAACACCTTCTATTTGGGTGTATCCTTGGGCAACCAATCTAGCTTTATTACGAACAATGACACCATTTTCATCCATTTTATTTTTGAAAATCCATTTGGTGCCAATGACATTTTTATTAGAAGGCCTAGGGACTAATTCCCAAACATCATTTTTCTTAAATTGAAATAATTCTTCTTACATAGCATTAATCCAATGTTCATCTTTTAATGCTTCTTTAAAGTTTTTAGGTTCAATTTTAGAAGTATAGCACAAATAGGTAACTTCATTTTTTAATTGCGCCCTAGTCTTGACACCTACCTCGGGATCTCCTATAATTTTTGAAGTTTCATGACTTTTACGCACCCAAGGAGAAGGATCCTTTTTCTCAGTATTGGGAACAACCAAGTCATTGTGAGACTCAACATTTTCAACATTGGAAACAACATCACACTCACATGACAAATCTTCCTCATTTTCAATTGATGTGGCCAGAGCATCATCTTTTATGACAACATTAATTGATTCCATGACTTTAGACCTACTTAAGTTGAATACTCTAAAGGCTCTACTATTTTGAGAATATCCTAGAAATATACCTTCATCACTCCTTAAGTCAAATTTACCTAGAAGTTCTCTATCTCGAAGTATATAGCAAGGACTACCAAAATCTCTAAAATAGGCCAAATTAGTCTTCTTGCCCCTCCACAATTCATATGGCATTTTGTTAGTATTAGGACGCAAATAAACTCTATTTACGGTGTGACATGTGGTGTTAATCGCTTCAGCCCAAAACCTACGGGGCACATTTCTTCCTAGGAGCATAGATCTTGCCATTTCTTGGATCGTTCGATTTTTTCTTTCAACTATACCATTTTGTTGTGGAGTTCGAACGGCCGAGAATTCATGTTTAATTCCTATTTCATCACAAAAGGCATTTACACCGGATTCCTTGAATTCGGTTCCATTATCACTCCTAAAGCGATTTATGCTAACACCATGTTGATTTTGAAGAATCCTACACTTAATAGTGAGAAAATCAACTGTCTCAGATTTTTCTCTTAGAAATCCTACTATAGAGTACCTAGAAAAATCATCCACCATTACTAAGATATATCTTTTTCCTCCTATGCTCTCGGTACGAGTGGGACCCATAAGGTCCATATGTATCAATTCTAAGACACGAGAGGTAGTTATTGAGTTTAACTTTTTATGAGGATTCTTAATTTTCTTTCCTAATTGGCATGGACCACAAATAGTGGAGGTTGGCTTTCGTAGAGATGGTAAACCTCGAACTAGATTTTTTTTCACTAATCGATCAAGATCTCTAAAATTAACATGGCCTAGCCTTTGAGGCCAAAGATCGACAGACGAGGCTTTTGCACTATTGTAAACTAAAGATGATTTAGGAACTATTCCATAGCAATTGTCACTAGTTCTAACTCCTTATAAAATAGATTCACCCGATTGATCATATACGGTGCACTCCGATTGACTAAACTTAACATCAAGATTTTTATCACATAATTGGCTAATACTTATCAAATTAGCCTTGAGACCATCAACATAAAGTACATTTTCAAGTTTAGGAAACCTAGAGATTTCAATAGATCCTCTACCCATGATTCGAGATTTGCTTCCATCCCCAAAAGTGACTTTACCATCTTTATAGTTTTCAAGAGTGGTAAATAGAGATTTATCACCAGTCATATGTCTCTAACAACCACTATCAAAATACCATTGTGAGGTATTTTGAGCCTTAAGTGAAACATGAGCAATAAAAGATTTATTGGTGTCATTTTTCTTAACCCAGGCTTGAGTTGTTTTCTTTCTTTTGTTGGCTCTAGTGTTATAATTTGAATTATTTCCTTCGACTTTAGAAAACCTAAGAAACTCTTCCATTAGACCTTTAGAAGTATTGACTAGATACTCAACTTGGCTCTTAAGAATATCTAAGGAGCTATAGTGTTGTTTAGAAGATGTGAAATGAGAATTCTTTCCAAGCTTGTAGCAAAAATCTTTAAGATGACCCCGTTTGACAATAAGTGCACACATAGGGTTGTTTTGGACTAGATTTTGATGGTTGCTTTGTAGGACTTATTTTAGGGACATTAGATTTGGTAACAAACTTAGCTATGGTTTGAGTTTAACTTTGGATGAATCTCCTTCTTCATATCCTATACCCTTTCTCTCTTGATAGCCTTTCTCCTTATATCCTAAAACAGGACCTAGAAATAATTTACCCATTCTTCTTGAATTATCCTCGAGTGTGACTTTAACTTCACGAGAGGACTCGAGATCTTTTTCAAGTTGGGAAATTTTAGCTTCGAGATATTTTCTAATCTCTAAAGACTCATTAAGATCTTTATTAACACCTTCCAAGGAGATAATTAAGTCACATTTTTCTTTACCTATCAAGATAAGCTTCTCAGAAAGAGATATCTTAATTGCCTCGAGTTGACTAACTAAAGCCTCCTTCTCCTTCAGGATTTTCAACTCTTTTTCTAAAGTTAAGATTTTAATGGTTAATTTTTTGTTTACTTTTTGAATACAAAGAGACTCAGTGTATAGTTCAGTATAGGCGGATTGCAGTTCACTCTCATCTATTTCACTTTCACTTCCTTTTTCATCACTACTAGTAGAGTGAGTGGAAGAAATCTCAAGATTTTGCTCGGAATTGTCAACATTAGGGTGTGACTCACTTGAATTACTAACATGGCTTGCTATAAAATCAGTGAAATTAGTTCTAGATGAGATAGAGTAATCAGAGTCTTCAGACTCATTATCAATGTCGCTTAGAGTGGCATTGTAAACTGCCTTTTCTTTACCTTGTCTCTTAAATTTAGTAGGGCATTTAAATGCTCTATGACCACGTCCTTCACACTCAAAGCATCTCTCTGAATCATCCTTTTTAAAGTTGTCTTTGTTGAACTTCTTAGGATCTTGAGAATTGAATTTTCTATTTCCTTTGTTTTTGTTGTTCTCAAATTTTGGTTTTTCAAACTTAGAGTTTTGCTTTTTGAACTTGAGATATTTTTAATTTTTTTTAGCAAATAGGGGTATATCATCAGGATCTATATCAGACTCATCAGAATTAGACACTTTTACTTTCTTGATTTTCATGGCAACACCTTTGTCTTTACTTTTGTTATCTTTAGGAAAAATGTCTAATTCATAAGTTTGAAGATCACCAACAAGCTCTTCAAGTTTCAAAGTATTTAGATTTCCTTATGAATTAAGAACAGTGACTTTAGGAATGAACCGCTTATGAAGACATCTAAGTATTTTCTTAACAACACGATCTTCAGGTATTTTTTCACCTAAGTTAAACCAAGAGTTAACAATATCAAATATACGAGCATAAAACTCATCAAAAGTTCAGTTTCTTTCATGGTGATCGTTTCAAATTGAGTTGTTAAGTTTTGAAGTTTTGAAGCTTTAACTACACTAGTTCCCTCATGAGTAACTTAGAGAAAATCCAAGCTTCATTTGACGTCTCACACGTCATTATACGATGAAATTCATCGGGGTTCACCGCACCAAACAAGGCATTTAAACCTTTAGAGTTAAAGTTACACCATTTTAGTTCTTCCTCACACCATTATTCTACAAGTGTTAAAATAATTTCATCATTAGGAGCCATAGTAGGAGGAGACCAGCCTCTTTCAACAGTAACCCAAACACATTCATCAAAATATTTAAGGGCATATTTCATACGTGCTTTCCAATAGGTGTAATTAGTTCCATCAAACAAAGGTAGTCTATTCGACGAAAAACTTTCCATATAACCTCCAGGATTCATCTAAATAACTTTTAGAAACTGTCTTTAATACCAATTTGAAGTTGTAAGGTCATATGTACTAAGTTTATTTCGTAGAATACACACACACAACCCAATTAAAAATTTGCCAAGTAGAGATATATTCCAACTTTAATTTTCTTTTGCAAATTTATAAGATAGCAAGAACAATTTCCAGTTAATGTGATGGGATTGATAACTTGATTAATTGAAACAAAATTATCCAATTTTATCCATTTTATCCGAAGCATACATCTATGTGATTTAATAAATTAAATTGCGGAAATCACAACCACAACGCGCCAATGTACGAGGAAAACCCAAATGGAAAAAACCTCGGACGGCTGGGCGTAGACAAAATCCACTACAAAATAGGTTTTACAAGAGACTCAAAAGACTTACAGACATTGACTCACTCAAGACATGCTTATGCCATCCTCGACCTTCGAATTTATAGTACGTGAAGCTCCAACGCGTTGCTCGATACTCCTCGTATCACGGTATCCACCGAAGCCCAAAACCACCGTCTCCACTAAGCTTGAATGTTGAGATCCACCGCAAACTTGCTTGTTGAATGTCAAGTTGATTGTAAGGGGTTTTGTTTCAAAAGTTAAAAATGGTGTTGGAGATTGATTTTACCAAAAAGAGGGAAGTTATGAAAAATGCTCTCAAGAGAATATAAAACTTCCTTATAGAAAATAACTAATTTTCATCCATATATTGAAACTGTAAAAGTAGTGGACCAAAGACAGTTTTGATAGATAACTGCTCGAAAATAAGTTAAAAAATTTTAGATCTGGCAGAACTCGTTCGAACGAAGTCGTTCGGACGACTTGTCATTCGAACAAGTTATCCAACGACATTACAGTGTAGAATTATATAGGTCGTTAGAAATCTCGTTCGAACGAGATTGTTCAAACGACATTTCTTACGAGCTTCTAACGATTTTCAAGAGTGGCCTGGGGAATGTCGTTAGATCCAGGTTGTTCGAACGACCTGGAGAAAAGTTCGAACGAGTTAAAAAAAATTCATAGAAAAGGTTGAAAGTAATTTCAAAAAAGATTCTTTATGAAAGTTGACTTTCTATGAACATTACTTTATACTAAAATTTCTTGTTATGAAAAATACTCCAACACTTAAAAAGATTTTGGTCATATACATTGTTGATACCAAAATTAATATGTTGATGTGGACGAATAATACGAAGACACGTGTCAATCTACGTGGCCCAATAGCAGCGAGGAAGTTCATTTCCCGATCAACCATGATTCTTTCCGAGCAACGAGGATACACCGAGGAACTCTAGCGCACCGAGGAACTCTAGCGCTCCGAGGTACTCTAGTGCTCCGAGGAACTCCTGATCAACGAGCAACTATGGCGGTCCGAGCTGCACCTCGGTCGTATCATTAATTGCCAGATAATCAACAGTTCAAATATTCATTGAATGCTTATATTCTTGACGCACACGCTGCATTAAATGTATTACCCTTTCACATGTATATCATTTAATGTATCGAACCTTTCATGTACAGCCTCAAGGCTATAAATACCTTGTATCAACCCCATTCAAAGGGACCGGAATTTCTTGAGAGAACTTGTAATCAAGAATTCTGCAAACACTCAGCAATAACATAACAGTGGACGTAGGCTTTATTCCTAGCCGAACCACTTTAAAAATCTTTGTCTTATTTATTTATCTGTGATTGAATAATTAGAGCAATCTAGTTTTTTACATCAACATACATTTTAGAAGAGAGAACATGAAGTGCATATTGATGTCGCGTGAACTTTGGATGCAATGCTCGAATCTTTACTATTGTATGATGCTTAATGACGAATGACCCAAAATTGTTTGTCCAACGGAATGTAGCCAATACTATAAATGACTCGATTGGAAATTTATCCTTACAAATTAATAACTTTATTGCAATATTTTTAAAAAAAATGCACATCAACCCACAAGAGTTAATATAAATTAACTATTAAGAATCAATGATTTAATTTATTAAAAATACGAGGTAATATGGGAACACAACATTGTTTATGCTAGCCGTTGAAGGAACATCAAAGTCCTCCAAAATATTTAACTCATCAAAACATCTTATGACCATAAAGGTCGCAAAGTTCCTTTATCATTAGGAGAATATTAATCGGAGTTTAAGTCATCATCACTAAAGTGGCTTGATTTGCACTAATGACCCTAATTCGACTTGGATGGGAATTCCTTAGCTATATGCCTTCTACCACCACAATTTAAACATGTGAGGTTTCCACTTAAAGTTTCAAACTTCTTGCCCCGACTTTTTTAACCGGTATGAAACTGAGGCAAGTTGTTCGTGGGATTAACTTTTGTTTGATAATGTTTTGTCCAACACTTGGCAAACTAGTTGGTAAATAGGAACATTTTCTCTTCATCAAGGTCAATGGAAGAACTTAAAGTGTCCTTACGATCCTTAGCATTAATAACTATACTTTTTTCCTTAGTGGATTCTGCACAAAGATAATTCAAATTCGCCTCATAAGTTTTTAGTGAACCAACCAACTCATTAATGCACAAAAGGGTGTTGGTTAGGACTCGAACTTTTTCAATGGCATCAAGCTTACTACTAAACTTTAAGTGAAAATGATCGAAGGTTTTGTCAACAACGACTTGATTTGAAAAGTTCTTACCCGAGGTAATAGCATAATTAATTGTGTCACTAAATTGTGCATATAATCAAAATTTAGTTTCCCCTTCATGATAAGTTTTTCGAAAAAAGTGATCAACTGTTAAGCTTAGCACATTTTACGATAGAGAAACCTTATATAGATTATTCATTTTAATTGAAATCCTATTGAAAAGTAAATCCTAACAAAAGTTATTTTTGTAAGTCCTAACCAAAGCTATTATTTTAGTGAAGATAGAATACAAGATACACATCTTAAGCATGTTTAGTTCGAGATTTGGAAAGGGAATTTAGGATTCCCCTCATTTAGAATGACATTTTTTTGTTAGAATTTTAGGGGGAACTTAGAATTCGCACAAAATTGGAATTATCCTTTCCTGTCCAAAAGTGAGAGGCATGATATATTCCCTGTAATTCTAACTTACATTTATTGTGAGACAAAAATAATATCTCTCAAATACACAAAAACATACGTCCAATCAAACACACACACTCAGACATACATATACACATACACAACACACTCTCTCTCTCTCTCACACACACACATACATACAAGCACACACTTTCTAACATGTGCACGCATAAATGAACACTCTCTATTTAACGCATACACACACAATAACACACACACACACACACACACACACACACACACACACACACATATACACACATTCTCTTACACGGATTCTCTCTCTCACACATACACACTCGATCTCTCTCACATATACACACACTCTTAAACACATCCTCTCTCACACATATAGACATTCACTCACATACATGTGCACACACGTTCCCACGTAGACTCTCTCTTTAACACACACACACACACACTTTGATATACACCATAACAACTCACTCACACACACACACATATACATAAATACATACACACACAGACTCTCTCCTCACATGTACATGCATCACATGATTTTTCTTATACACACACACTCTCTCTTTCCCCCACTCTCTTTATTTTTCTCTCTCTCCCCAATACACACACATACACACACTCTTCCTCTCTCTTACAAAAATAAGCACACACATGCACAACCATATTATAAGAGCATATGTATACTCATGTTACCTTGCATCAATTGAATTTTCTTATTTTGGTACAATATGTAGTTTGAGTCTTGTCCTTGAGGTCGTTCTGACAAAGCATCACATTCTCCAAAAAAAAATCATCAATCTCATTAGGAATAATAAATGATCAAACTTGCTAGATTAATATGTAGTTTGAGAAAAACAAACTTCGAATAAACTTAAACACTTGCCATATTTAAATTAACATATTTATAAAATGAAAATTTGTTTTTTATGTGCGTGTATTGATTTGGTTTTTAGTATTTACTGATGTATGCATGCAAGTAAACTCTTCATACAAAAAATCTACTTGAATGTTCTTTGCATGCGTATATCATACGTAGTTTTAATTAAGGTTCAAACTTACATATCTTTTATTTCCCCTTACCAATTCACGGTGTTTCTCTCACCATTAACTTCAGTGAAGTATGACTTTGCATTAACGAAGGACTAATCTCGGTGGTCACGTAATCAACCAGATTTTTATTCTCAGGCATGCCATGTCCTCTTGACTACCCTCGTTGATCATTCGCTTCAGCGAAGGTGCTTCATTGGTCATGAGTTTTGTTTGTAAAGTGGATATTTGTGAAATATCTCTTACTTTATAAATTAGGAAATTGTGCAGACTTTCTTGCAACCAAATATTTTTAAAACTCAAGTGTTTTATTTTTTTGTGATTTCATCCTCCCCACTTTCCTTATGATTGTCTTACACAATGGAAAGATCTATGTATATATGAAGATAATAACATTCTAAAACTAATATTTTGTCAAACTCTAACAAAAAAATCTTTGAGAATTTTAATAGATAAAAGACACTTGATTAAGAGGAAAATTTTAAAGAGAATTATTTCTAAGTTTAAACACTTCAGAGAGTTAAACTATAGTTTTTATTCTTCATATTTCTCTTTTTAATTTTGATATGTTTGTTCTCAAACTTTGATCATAAGTTTTATTAATATGAAAACCTTTCTACCTTTATTATTGAACAAGTGTACTTGTGTTCTTGATCCTGAGAGGCTTGTGTGAATATCTCAAAAATGTATTATGAGGTTTGAGTGAGCTAAATTATTTTAAACACTTTCGAAACCTTTAGGAAACCTCACATCCTAGAAAGTGGTATCCAAGAATTGGTGTCTTCTCAACAAGTTTGTCTTTTAAATTAAGAAGATTCTTGATTTCACGGTATAGGATCGAAAGACATTGGACGAGACCAAAATAGTTCATGTTTGTGTAGTATTCTCTAGTTATTGGAGATCTCCCTAGATAATATGGTGAAATGGAGTGGATAGTTAGTTAGCATGTTTTGTGTTTGTAAGTTTCTATTTCTGAACATCTACCATACTGCATTTGTCGTTTCGTTCGGCCCGAGTTTTATTTTCGTTATGGGTTTTTCCTCGTATAACTTAGTGTTGTGTAATTGTTTTACCTTATTCCGCATTTAGATTAAATCACCTAGGTTTAAAGATATATCTTATGAAATTTAATGGTTAAACTTTTCATCACATAGACCTAGGTTATTGTATTTTTACCTAAAAGGAATTAAAGGAAAAGATCACATATATTATGACACTAATTTTAATTGGGTACCTTCACTCCGTTAAGGTTTTGAACACAATGCACTCTCATATATTCACTATTTCTCTCTCTCTCTCTCTCTCACACACACACACTCACACACACTCACACTAAGACAACCACATACAGTCATATTCACACAGACAGACATACATAAACACTCGTAACTTAAATTCAAGGTTGTGTGTGTATGAGAGAGAGAGAGAATGACTGAGCATGTTTATGTTGTGTGTGATATAGTGAGACAGTATTTGTGAGAGTGTGTGTGTGTGATAGATAGATAGATAGAGTGAGAGAGAGAGAGAGAGATAGATATAGAGATAGAGAGAGAGAGAGAGAGAGATAGAGAGAGATAGAGAGAGAGAAAATATGTGTTTAGGAGAGAGAGTGTATGTATGGGAGAGTGTGTGTGTCTACGCGTGTGTATGAGAGAGAATATGTGTGGGAGAGAGAGTGAGTATCTGTAAATATGTATGAATGAGTGAGGGTGAGAGAGAGAGAGAGAGAGATAAAGAGAGAGAGAGAGAGAGAGTGTGTGTGTGCATGTGAGAGATATATAGTGTGTGTTAATGTGTGTGAGTAGGGGTGTCAATTTTATAAACGACACAAAATTGACATGATCCATTGTGTTGCCATCAGTTCTTTTTTACATGAAGCCGTGACGTATCGTGTTAACATTTTAAGTTGTGTTAGTCATGTTATCATGTCTTGTTATGTCAATCGTATTTTTATTCAGCTTATCATGCCTATTTTATCTAACTGAAAATAAAATTTAAGAACTCATGTTGGTCATGTTGTGTCGTGTTCTATATGGGTTATGTTTGTATCAAGTTAAAAACACGAATTCATGTCGTGTTCATGTCTAAAAAAACCTTGACGTGGCGTGTCGTATCGGCCCAAAACCCAACCCAAAAACACGAATTTTCACCCTTATGTGTGAGCGTACACATCCAATGTGTGTAATATCATATGATTTCAATCTCGATGTTTAATTATACATATATAGATATACATAAAAAAAATAAGTAAGAGGGTATTTTAGTTCAGTGATATAGAAGTCGGGAAAAGAGAATTCTCGTTTGAACCAAACAATGGAAACGATTTCAAGATTATAGGAATTGAGAATTCTTAGAATCTTTCCCTTTCTAAATCTCGAACCAAATGACCCCCTAAATTAACCCTCCCTATTTAGATCATCCAAAAAAGGTATGAATTTGTCCCTAATAGGATTTATACAATGTCCACCTCCATAAAAAGTTAGGTAGTTATATTGTGTTAGTTAGGGCTGTGCATCATTTTGTGACTATACTGAAAAGAAATACATCCACTCAAAGTGAAATCAAATTATAAATTTTCTAATTCAATACCAATCAAACAAAAGTTAAAACACAGTCACATTAGTTTAGAATCCTTTAATTTAAGCATTCTTTCAACCGTGATTGGATAAAAATAAAATAAATTATATCCAATCTATCGAATTCAATTCAATTTAGTATGTATCATTTAACCTTAATATAAATGGTAAGACATATAAAAACATGAACTAATTAGTTTCAATTGATTTCATCAATAAATCCAATTTTATTAAATTCAAAATAAATTTTCAATGGGTTTTTTAATTTTGGGGGTCTAGTAGTTCTTTGTTATTAGAGGTTGGGTTCCACTAGATTTCATAATAGTTGTTTAGAGTCTAAAATTGACGAAAATCGTCAGTTCACCCCATTTTCATCAAAAAAATATCATTTTGTTCTATATACATTCATATATGTATATTCATATTAACACACACACACACACACACACACACACACACATATATATATATATATATATATATATATATATATATACACTTATGCATTTATATTAATTTGTATTAATATGTGTAAATGATGTTTTATTTAAAAAATATTTTATAAAAACATTATGTAGGTGGTAATTTCTTAGAAGTGGTGATATCCATCACACATACCAGACAAATAAGATTAAATATAACATAAAGTAATGAAATCGCACACATAACGTAATATGTATATTGTTCGGCAATGAGATTCACGAGGTTTAGGGTTTCCACATTATTATTTTAGAGAACTGGTTGATAGAGTTGTAATACTGCTCGACGTGATAATATAAAATGCCCCCTTCAAGGAAGAATGGTTTTACATTAATAGAGAAGCTTAGGAGAGTCCTCAATAGCTATCCCTGAGAATTTGGACCTATCCTTTGTCATATTCAGTCGTTTTAAGCGATGGAATTGAGGAAGTCTTTCGCAAATTGGACTCTTTATTAATTATAGGTGCATGTGACCTAAGCGCTCTTGACGAGCACCTGCCTGTGCAATTTTAGACCCCACAATTGTTCCCAAAACTTAGGGTCATTTTGAGGTCACTGGGATTTTTTATTTCTAAGTCGGCTACGGATATATGATAAGTCTTCCTATTAAACGAATAGCAATGTTCCTTCTTCAAAAGTTGATTACTACGTGAAATCTTCATTGGTTGGCCATAGGGCGATTCAGTAAATGCTCCTGAAAACATAAAGTTTTTTCCTATTAATTATTCCGGGGAACTCTTATAAATATACCTTTATTTATTATTAATGAGAAGTCGCTTCGATAGTTGACACATGTGCGTGCAATCATTATATTTTTGAGGAAGCGTGAGGACATTTCTTACCACAAAACAATGATTACCTCTCTTTCCTCACTTTCTTGTTAATTTCAAAAACTTGCGAACTTCAAATGAGAGCTCTTCACTCTCTTCATTTGTCTATAAGAACTTTCAAAACTCTTAACTCCATTTCAATCTCTTCACTTCTTCAATTTCACTTTTGAATTCTTTTATTGAGATGTCATCTTTCAACATGGTGTACGTTATTGATGGAAGCACCATTGAAAAATTAAAATTTAACTATCAAATCCCCCAGTGTGTAACTACATAATTACTTAGGGGCACTTGTGACCTTTGCTCCCTTTCTGAAGTCCATTGGTCGCCTTCAATCTTTATTGCTGAATGTGGGGTCATTTTTCCCTCAAATCATTTATTCTTGGAGTTCTGGTAATATTTGATGTTCTCCTAGCCCATGTTGCTCTAAATACCCGGAGAATTGTTAATGAGGCTCCCCGTATTAACAGATATATATGACCCATCTTGGAATTAACAGAATTATGCACTATTACTAATAGGAAACAACTAATAAAGGTATATATTACATGAATACAAGGGTGTACGACTAGGCCCTGGTCGTGAATCTCTGTTATTCCAATAAGGATTACTAGGATCATGGACTGATTGTAAAGAACTGGTAATATTCCCCATTTCCTAAGGGTAAGGCATATGAAGGGCCAAGATGTCCCTAGGAAGGGCGAGGTATAGGTTAAAAATTAATTAAACCTCTGACTTTGCAATATTTTCTTGATTTAGGATGACGTTGAGTTCTTTTCTTTGCAGAAAAAACAAGAAAAATCTCCTTGTGAGTGTGACGTTAATTTCATTGATCTTTAAATAATTTGGGTTATTCAACAGAGGACTGGAATTGTTGAGAACCCTAAGTCAGCGATTTTCTTGTTGGGCTACAAGAATTATACAACCTTTTTCTATTATGAGACTAGTATAATAAACACCGGTCATCCCTATTACTTTGGACGACCCAAAAGATTCCTCCTTCGATAACTCAAAAGGGGAGAGGTCAAACAATGAAGGAACATACTCTTGCTTTTAACCGTTAGACATTTCATCAGTTCCTTCCATTGTGTTTTCTCTCGGTGCCATGGCTAAGAGGAAGGTTGTTAACTTCATCACTGTAAATGTTGGTACTAGGTCTCCTCCCCCTGCTCGCCTGTCGGACAAAGAGAAAGATCTCGCTCGGCTGGTGAGCAAAAAAATGAGATTGTGGTTTTTACTATCCCCATGTACATTGAGGATCCCCCTCTAAGTAATATATCCCCTTACAAAAAGGCTTAAGAAGGGTCACATCCCTCTTCCCCCATTGGACATTATGGGAAAAAATAATTATGATAAAGCCAAGGGAATTTCCCAGTCTATAGTTATTCATCCTAATCTAGCTCGAGACTTGTTTAGGTCGGGGGTCTTTCCTGCTAATAGGGAAGTTTTTTTTTCCCTTCCTCATGCTCGGTTATTGGAACGTTCCAACCACAATCTTTCCCTCGTAATTTTTTTATTCTCACACTTTTATTTGCATTTCTTTTTACTTATTTTTTACTCATATCTGTCCTCCTATTGTCTGAAAGTTCCGATCGACTATGACCAGTTGTTGGAGAGAATGATGTGTTAAAAATTCCTCTGTTGATGTAGAGGTTTCCTTTGAGGAATTAGGAAAATATCTGGTGGTTTCTCACTGGCTCAATCACTACACCACAAATCGAAAATGGTCACAGCAAACTGATCACGGTCTACGTCCATAATAAGGTGATTACGACCTAAAACCATGATCGAGTTCAAAGAACCCGTGCTAGGTCCATGACCACTAACCACCGTGATATAAACTAGAGATGTTCACGGCCCTAGTCCGAGACCAGTCTAGTCACGACTGTCGTTCGTGGCAAAGTCGTGACCATTATAGCACCAAAATTCCCACCAACACTGGTCACAACCCATGACCATGACCATATCCATGACCAATTTAAGGTTTTCAGTTGATTGGGGTCACGACTATAGGCCATGACCATTTTGAATTGGTCACAATAGGCAGTCACGATTGAGGGTCGTGACCACTGATCATGCCGATTATTTTTTTCATTTCACCAACATGGTCACGATCTAGGTACATGACTATGGCATTGAGAACGTATGTGCTTACGTTCAAATGAGCAAATTATATATTAAACCCTTTTAACCCAAAACAAACCCTAAACATGCAACAGTATGTGATTGAATAAGATGATTATCTAAGCAAGAACATTCAAACACATGCAATTGAGGAAAAATCCCCCAAAGGGGAAAAACCATTTATTTTCACTATAATTTGTAAGAAAACGGCATACAATCGGATTACAATGAAAATACAAGTGACTAAGAATTACCCTCAAGTATCGGATTCTGTAGTCGGCGGCTGGAGATATCCCTGTCCAGTAGGGCTGCAATGGATAAAAAGAACGGTCTCCTCCACAAGGGTTGAACAGCAAAAGTGCGTTCTTGGGTTGCCAAAAGGTGATTCACGAAGGTATGGAATTTGTGTGAATCAAAGGTATGAATCAATGGACTCAAATACCATGAAGACTTTAGAGTTTTTGGAACTCATAAAATTGTGTGGAAGTCTTAAAAAACCACTTCCCGTAGTGGGATTAAATAAGAAGGCTCGGGCCTTGAAAAATTGAACACGATCTGAACACGATATGTTTGAGTTTATCCCAGCGGACCGGTCCGGGATTGAGGCAGATCGGTCCGATTTGACCGGATCGGTTCTTTTATTCTGAGGCGGATCGGTCCGTTGATGATCGGATTGGTTCACTTCCAGGCTTCATCGGTTCGCTTGCGGTCCGGGGTATACTGGCCTTTTGAAAAACAAGTGGATCGGTCCGAGTCTTTAGGCGGACCATTCCGGTTAGCCGGATCGATTCTTTTATTTCAGCGGATCGGTCCGGCTGACAGACTATGATTCCTCTTCTTCTTTTGATATTCGGATCCGTTGAATCTTGAATCTTGAATTTCTTCAACGGTGTAACGGCGTGCGACATAATACATTGATAATGGACAAAAATGTCCTTACAAATCTCCCCCTATGTCTATGTCGGTACAAACATAAAAACAAACATTCGAATTATCAAAACAACAAAAAATGTGCCTATACAAATCTGCCCTTCCATGAACCCAAAACTGGAAAGATACAATTGAATAAGACTACAGCATTTGCTCTTCAATTCAGCAGGAATCACAACGCTTTTCTCATCAAGGTGTGCAATCCAATGATAATCCATGTAGTACCTACACACATGAGACAAAGCAAAATACCAAGTGACATATCGAGTTTGAAATGAGAACATAGAGAGCAAACTCTCAAACTTTCAAAACTCCCCCATAAAAAGATAATTCTTTCTCCCCCTTTTTATGATGTCCCTAAATAGACAAATGAGAGAAATAAATCAAATAAGCAAGTGTGGGGTGTCACTCGAATAAAATCACACCATGAATGAACACAAAGCAACCAAGTCGATGATAGCGTGAATGAAGGGGGGTGATCAAATTCGATAGTAAAATCAATGCATACAAACATGACATATGTGCACGATGAATATTGGATATTCCTAGCGAATGAACTCAAATGCTTCCTTTGGTGTAAAATAATGACAATATAAGTTATTGACTCAATCAAATCAACAAATCAAAGCTCAAAGTGATTTTCACACCAATAACGTCCAAAATATTTTTATGCTTTTTCAGGACTTTCAAGGAAGTGCAAACCCGTTTAAAGATTCTCCAACCAAACTCCCTCAGATATAATTTTGAATAGAGGCATTATAAATTCTCAAACTTTGGAGAATTGATAGTGAAACCTAAGTGGCCCATATTTGGCATGAATTGCTTTTTATTGCCTTTAAATTTTTCCGGGCTCTTTTAACCTCTTTGGACATCGGATATAAAAATTCCTCCATTTTTTAGGTCCTTTTTAACGGTGGATTTTGCGCAAAGGATAGATGATTACCTTTCGCAGCCCCTCCCCGTTATACAAAAACACACAGTCTCACCAAAACGGTTTTTACATGCATTCCAATCTTATCAAGTTTTATCGCATATTGTACATTGTATAGACAGAATTGAGATGGAAACACTCAAGCCAATATGAGATAGACAAGTGCAAAAATTAAATATAGCCGTGCATGTGTGCAATAAAGGATATAGGAGTCAAACATGTAGGAAGATATCATTAATTACATCTCAAAGAATCCATACTAGGTAAAGCACATGGATGAAATGATGTAGCGTCTCAAATCTCTATCAAACAGTCACATGGATAAATGAAGTGAAGTTGTGACTTGGCTACCTTAAATGCTCATCCATAAAAGAAGCATAAAAATAAAAATCTTTTTGGTCTTTTTCAAAATTTTTATCAAAATAAAATCTTTTTGTGCTTTTCTAAAAAATTTCTTAAAGGAAAATCTTTTTGTATTTTTTTTAAAAGAAATATAAACAGCAAAAAGAATTAATACAAGCTGTACAACTAAGCAATGGTACATATAAACAGACTAGCAATAGGAAGCATATGATATGAACATGAAGAAGCATCCTATTCTAGACATAGACCAACCCCTCAGTCAACTGTGCAAATCCCCAAAGACTTCCTAAGACTCTCAAATCTAAGGGCATCTAAAGGTTTCGTGAAAATGTCGGCTAACTAACGGTCGGTGGGAACAAAACTCAGGGATACAGTGTTTTCCTCAACTAACTGACGAATAAAGTGCTCACGTATCCTGATATGTTTTGTGCGCGAATGCTGGATGGGATTACGGGATATGTGTATCGCGCTTGTGTTATCACAAGAAATTATCATGGTGTCTTGTGAAATCCCATAATCCTCCAACATTTGCTTCATCCACAAGAGTTGTGTGCAACAACTTCCGGCGGCTATGTACTCAGCCTCTGCAGTGGACAAAGAGATGGAATTTTGCTTCTTGCTCAGCCAGGAGACAAGAGCAGAACCAAAATAGAAACACCCACCAGAAGTGCTCCTACAACCATCTACATCCCCAGCCCAATCGGCATCCGAATAGGCGGACAAACGGTCATCGGTATCAAAGGAATACCAAATACCATATGATAGAGTCCAACTCACGTATTTAATAATACGTTTTAGAGCAAGTAAATGTGACTCTTTCGGGGACGCTTGATATCGCGCACAGACTGCAACACTAAAGGCGATGTCGGGACGACTGGCAGTCAAGTAGAGAAGACTACCTATCATACTCCGATATAAGGTTTGCTCTACGTCCTTGCCTGAAGTGTCCTTACTAAGCTTGGTAGTGGTACTCATAGGTGTACGTGCATGCTTAGCGGAGTCTAAACCAAATTTCTTCACTAGGTCTCTAGCATACTTGGATTGGGAGATGAACATCCCATCCTCTAGCTGATGAACCTGGAGACCAAGGAAGAATGTAAGCTCACCAACCATGCTCATCTCAAACTCACTTTTCATTTCCTCCTCAAAGTGATGAGCATGCTGGAAGGATGTGGATCCAAAGACTATGTCGTCCACATAGACCTGGGCAACCAAAATAGCACCGTCATCTCTCCTAACGAACAACGTCATATCTACTCCCCCTCTCTTAAATCCACGAGCTAAGATATAGGAAGTAAGCCTCTCGTACCAAGCACGGGGTGCTTGCTTCAAACCATACAAGGATTTTCTAAGATAGTAGACGTGCTCTGGGTGCTGGGGTCTTCAAACCCTTTTGGTTGTTCCACATAAACCTCCTCCTGTAGAATGCCATTCAGAAAGGCACTCTTGACATCCATCTGGTATAACTTGAAGCGCAGATGACATGTGATGGCGAGCAGAAGACGGACGGACTCAAGCCTCGCAACAGGAGCAAATGTCTCCCCAAAGTCTACACCCTCTATCTGTGTGTAGCCTTGAGCGACCAACCTAGCCTTATTTCTGATTATGGTACCATTTTCATCCATTTTGTTCTTGAAAATCCACCGGGTACCTATGACATTAGTCTCGCTAGGTCGGGGGACTAATTCCCAGACATTATTCTTTTTAAACTGAAGCAACTCATCCTGCATAGCAGATATCCAGTGTTCATCCTTGAGTGCTTCTTTATGGTTCTTGGGCTCGACTTTGGACGTGTAGCAAAGATGGCTAACAACGTTCTCTAGCTGAGCACGAGTCTTGACCCCTAGAGTGGGATCGCCAACAATGGCAGACGGGTCATGACTCTTGCGAACCCAAGCAGGTGTGTCCCCTAACACAGGAGTAGGGTCCACAGAGTGTGAGAGAGGAACAGGTAAATCACTGTCAGAACAATCCTCATCCTCACACTGAAGGTTAGGATCAATAATCGTCGAAGGTTCGTCATCTTGCACGGTGACGTTTATTGATTCCATAACCTTAGAGCTCTTCAGGTTAAAAACCCGGTACGCTCTGCTATTTGATGAATATCCTAGAAATATTCCCTCGTCGCTCCGGGATTCGAACTTTCCTAATTGCTCTCTATCCCGTAGGATGTAGCATTTACTCCCAAAAACACGGAAATATGCCAGGTTGGGCTTCTTGCCAGTCCACAACTCATAAGGAGTCTGAAGTGTGTGTGGACGCAAATACACCCTATTCACCATGTGGCATGCAGTAGACACTGCCTCTGCCCAAAATCTCCTAGAAATTTTATGACCTAGACGCATAGATCTAGCCATCTCTTGGATCGTTCTATTCTTTCTCTCAACAATCCCATTTTGCTGAGGAGTTCTCACAGCAGAAAACTCATGTTTGATCCCGAGGCTATCACAGTAAAGGTCTACCTTTGCTTCTGTGAATTCAGTGCCATTGTCACTACGCATCCTGTTAATAGTGACACCGTGTTGATTTTACAGGACACGGCACTTGGTCGTTAAGAATTCTACAGCATCGGATTTCTCTCTCAGAAAACCTACAATGGAGTACCTGGAGAAATCATCTACCATCACGAGGATGTACCTCTTACCACCTAGACTCTCAGTACGAGTGGGACCCATAAGATCCATGTGAATCAACTCAAGAACATGAGAGGTGGTAATGGAGTTCAACTTCCTATGAGGACTACGAATTTGTTTTCCCAACTGACAGGATCCACAAACGGTCGAAGTTGACTTTCTGAGAGATGGTAAGCCACGTACTAGGTCTTTTTTAGCTAAGCGATTGAGATCTCTAACGTTCACGTGACCTAGACGTTGATGCCACAGATCCATAGGAGTGATCGTGGCGCTGTTGCAGACAAGTGAGGATGTAGGCTCAGTCCCATAGCAATTATCCTTGGTCCTCACCCCTTGAATCAAAAGTTTACCGGCTTGATTATAGACTTTACACGCGTCCCGGTCAAACTTTACTGCAAAGTCAGTGTCGCACAGCTGGCTAATGCTGAGAAGGTTTGCTTTCAAACCTTTGACGTACAAAACATTTTCTAGCTTAGGAAATCCAGGTAACTCAACAGTACCACGTCCTATAATGCTAGACTTGCTCCCATCTCCAAAGGTGACTCTGCCATCCTGATAGTCCTCAAGAGTCGTAAAAAATGAGGCATCACCTGTCATGTGTCTGGAGCACCCACTATCAAAATACCACTGAGAGGTATTATGTTCTTTTTGAGCAACATGAACAACAAAGGCCTTTTTATCTTTCTTAGGTACCCAAGGAGAGCTGACCTTTTATTTGCCTTTGTTGTTGTTGGTTTTAGCTGGAATGTGAGAAGCATTTACTAACGGAAAAGACATCCGTCGGAATTCTTCCATTAAACTCTGAGTCGTGGCAGCTAAGAACTTAACTCGCTCTCTCAAACTAGAAAACTCATCAGTATGACGTGGTGGAGCAGTAGTACGTCGCGTCCGACCCATGCTATAGCAATACTCCCTAAGGTGGCCTTTTCTTTTGCAATAAGTACAAAAGAGTACAGTCAAAGGCGGACCTTGATTTGCCTTTCTTGGTCGAACTCTCCTTCGAGGTTTTTATCTGTGACCATAAGGAGTGGTAGTAAACTCAAGAACTGGTCTAGGTGCAATTTGGGACGTGGAGGCACCATCATATCCAATTCCTTGCCGATCACCAAAACCTAAAGCGGGGCCGAGGAGCATCTTTCCCATCTTCCTAGATTTGTCCTCGATTTGTACCTTGACTTCCCGTGCTTTCTCAAGATCATGAGTCAGCTGGGCAACAAGGGCTTCAAGTTTCTTCCGAGTCTCCACGAAGGAATGGAGCTGACTCGTAAGACTAGCCACTTTTTTGGTCAAGTCCCCTCTCTCTTTCTCTAAAACACTCTCTCTCTCTAAACATAATCTCTTTCTCGACACAGGCAGAGTCTCTCTTTCTCAGGGCGGTGACGGTGGAGGACTCTCTTTCTCTCGACTTTCTTAAATCTTCCTCTAAGGCGGTGATCTTAAGAACTAGCGCTTTGTTACGTTTTTTAGTTTTAAATGACTCAGAATATAACTCAGCGTAGGCACGTTGAATATCACTCTCGCTCTCACTTGAGTCATCCTCCCCCTCACTCTCATCGATCTCACTGTCGAGGTGTCCCTGTGAAGCATCATCTTCATCGTCGTGAAGAGAACTAGAAGTGCTTACTTGACTGGCCATGAATGCGGTGAAGTTACACCCATGCGGTGACTCGTCTCCTGAATCCACCGTCTCGACCTCACTGTCGTCACTAAGGGTAGCATTAAGGACAGCTTTCCCTTTCTCTCTATTCAGACGATTGGCACACTCAAAGGCTCTATGACCCCTACCATCGCACTCAAAACATCTCTCACTTTCTTTCTTAGGAGGATTTTTGGAGTCTTTTTCATTTTTCTTTTCAAACTTATTTTTCTCAAATTTCTTTTTATCTTTAAAATTGCCATTTTTCTTAAATTTGAGAATCCTTTTGAATTTTTTTGCAAAAAGAGCCAAATCATCTAGGTCAAAATCACACTCAGAATCTGACGTGTCAGTCTCTCTCTTTCTAGATGACTCTACCCTTTTTCTAACCGACCCCTCACTCCTTCTCTCTTGGGCTTTAAGTGCAATTCCCTTATCTTTAGATTTAGCAGTTTTAGGGAACATATCAATTTCATAAGTTTGCAAATCTCCTACAAGTTCTTCCAATTTTAGCGTATTTAAATTACCCATAGAATTTAGCACAGTGACTTTAGGGATAAAACGCTTAGGTAAAGAACGAAGAATCTTTTTAACAACTCTAGCATTAGGAATATGTTCACCAAGATTAAAGCTAGTATTCACAATGTCAGAAAGTCTAGCATAAAATTCATCAAAGCATTCAGATTCATGCATGGTGATGGTTTCAAATTGAGTTGTCAAATTTTTCAACTTAGATTCTTTCACAGCATTAGTTCCTTCATGGGTGAGTTGTAAAACATCCCACGCCTCTTTTGACGTGGTGCGCGTCATTATGCGTTTGAACTCATCAGGTGTGACAGACCCAAAAATAGCACTTAGACCCTTAGAATTAAAAGATGACCATTTAAATTCTTCATCAGTCCAAGAAGTGTCAGGTTTCAAACTAATCACATTATCAACAGTCACGGAGGGAGGAGTCCACCCTATTTATACTAAAATCCAGACACGTTCATCAATGGCTTTTAAAGCCGACTTCATTCGGGCTTTCCAATAAGCATAATTTGTCCAGACAAAAATAGGCATTTTATTATATAATTTCTCCATTTGAACACGCACTTTTTCAAAAATCAATTTTATCAGAAAATTGATATCTTAGAAAATTTTTGCGAAAAATAGGAATACGCGATAGATTAGCGTAACCTGCTCTGATACCAATTTGAGAACGTATGTGCTTGCGTTCAAATGAGCAAATTATATATTAAACTCTTTTAACCCAAAACAAACCCTAAACATGCAACAGTATGTGATTGAATAAGATGATTATCTAAGCAAGAACATTCAAACACATGCAATTGAGGAAAAATCCCCCAAAGGGGCAAAACCATTTATTTTCACTATAATTTGTAAGAAAACGGCTTACAATCGGATTACAATGAAAATACAAGTGACTAAGAATTACCCTCAGGTATCGGATTCTGTAGTCGGCGGCTGGAGATATCCCTGTCCAGTAGGGCTGCAATGGAGAAGAAGAACGGTCTCCTCCACAAGGGTTGAACAACAAAAGTGCGTTCTTGGGTTGCCAAAAGGTGATTCACAAAGGTATGGAATTTGTGTGAATCAAAGGTATGAATCAATGGACTCAAATACCATGAAGACTTTAGAGTTTTTGGAACTCAGAAAATCATGTGGAAGTCTTAAAAAACCACTTCCCGTAGTGGGATTAAATAAGAAGGCTCGGGCCTTGAAAAACTGAACACGATCTGAACACGATCTGTTTGAGTTTATCCCAGGCAGACCGGTCCGGGTCTGAGGCGGATCGGTCCGATTTGACCGGATCGGTTCTTTTATTCTGAGGCAGATCGGTCCGTTGATGATCGGATCGGTTCGCTTCCAGGCTTCATCGATTCGCTTGCGAGCCGGGGTATACTGGCCTTTTGACAAATAAGCGGATCGGTCCGGGTCTTTAGGCAGATCGGTCCGGTTAGCCGGATCGGTTCTTTTATTTCAGCGGATCGGTCCGGCTGACAGACTATGATTCCTCTTCTTCTTTTGATATTCGGATCCGTTGAATCTTGAATTTCTTCAACGGTGTAACGGCGTGCGACATAATACATTGATAATGGACAAAAATGTCCTTACAGGCATGACCATGATGATGACGTTATAAAATTGATTGGTCGCGGTATGTGGTCACCGTACAGGGTCGTGACCATTGTATTTAATTAAAAAAATAGCATCATTTCACTCTCACTCTCTTCCTTACTCGAACTATACCTCTTTCACCCTCACTATCAAAATACCAAAATCCCCAAAACCGCTCTCTCCGGTGGTCGGCAACCTCCCTCTCTCTCTACAATCAGGTCTGGCAACCTCCCTTACTCTATATAAACTGTATATACGTGTGTGTTGATGTGTGTGTACCTTATATGTATATGTGTATATGTGTGTATATGTGTGATTGTATGTGTATGTGTGTGCATGTTTATGCATGTGTATATGAATGTATGTGTATGTATGTGAATATGTTTGTGTGTGTGTATTTCTAATTCTTACATCCAAGTTAGTGGGAAAATTGTTCAAGTTTAAACCCCAATTACTTAAGGCCAAATCAATAAACCCTAATGACTAAACTCAAATGCCTAAACCCTAGAACTTAAACTCTAATACTTTAACCCTAAAACATTGACCATAAATCCTAAATCATATACCCAAAATTATAAATTGAAAACTATAAGCCCAAATGCCTAAACGCTAAACCCAAAATATGGAAAATTGATATTTAAGATTTAGACCCCATTTGTCAAATTTGACGATTGAGATTTGATAGTGCAAGATATGGACTTAAATTTAAAATTAGTGAATTCAAAAATTATGCATGCTTAGAAAATTTGCCCAAGTTTAAAATTAGTGGAAAATACCCAAAACCCTATTTACTAAACCCTAAAACTTAACCCCAAATCGATAAAACCAAACACCTAAACCCAACCTAAATCCTAATACTTTAACCGAAAAATGTTGACCATAAATCCTATATCATATAACCCTAAATTGTAACTTGAAAACTATAAGTCCTAATGCCTAAATGCTAAAACCCCAAACATGGGGAAATTAATATTTAAGATTTGGAACCCATTTGTAGAATTTGACGATTGAGATTTGGCAGTGTAACATATAGACTTAAATTTAGAGTTAGTGAATTCAAAAATAATGATTTCTTTATAGGATTGTACCTTATGCTTTGAGAGTGGCACTTTTTATATTTACGGACCAAATTTATAAGATTTACTATGAGTGCCCCATTCATTTTATAAGAATTAACGTGAAAGCATACTTAATATTCTAACACACTTAATTTAATTACATGTCTCTTTTATGAAAGAACATATATAAGCCCTTACTTGAGATATTATTATTATTATTGGAAGGTGTTTTATCGTATAGACGATAGAAGGAGTACGGGATAATAATTAGTTGTTAATTGTTGGTTTGGTTGTTAGATACTGATGTTGGATTGCTTGGATTGATAGTACACATAGACTTTTAAACTCTTGCCATACTCTATCATAATAAACCCTAAAAAATGTGTCCTAACAATTACTCTATATAAATGTAAGTGTATCGGTGGGTTCCTTATTTGGGTTCACTTCGGTGAGACATCCCACACACGGGGTTCACATAGGACTCATGTTTAAATAAGATAAATTTAAATTGGATTTATAGAAAAAAAATAACTAGTTAATGATTATTAGAGCCATTACTTGTAGGACTCATATTCACACCCTCGTATATTTTTATTGTGAATTCATCTCTTATTTATAAGTATGGGAATAAGAAGATCGAATAATTTAACATGAGTACCTAATTGATCGTGGAGCTCATCTCTAGTAAGAGTACCTATTTGATCGTATTCTATTTTCCTACCAGAAAACTGGGATGACCTTGTAGAGAATATATTTTGCGTACATAAACCCGACATAGCCCTGACCTTGCTTATGCTATTAGAGAAGCCAGGAAAAAATATTCACCTATTGTGGATACAACTACATATAGAGAGCATTGACCAAGGCTGTGATGTCTCGCGATATATGCAAGTTAAATTGAATCTTTCCAATAAGTTGAAGGTGGGATTACGGGTTCATGTCATGGACATCTATACATCATTCATAGATACACTTCCTCCTAGTTGGCCATGTGCAAAAATCCATAGATTTTTAAAAACAAATATCGAATGGATGGAGATCAGACGCATTGAACATATTTTAAAGTCTTATTATGAGAAGGTGGATACATATATATAGTCATAAACTTGATTAGTTAGTTATAATTTCATACTATTATAATGATTTATTCTGTTTATTTTTTGTAGATAATATCGGGCGACAATGGATAGAATGTACCGAGTGATGAGGTGACATCCCAACTAGGATTCTCATCTCCTGCACCCCAAAGAGAATTATCACCACCATATAGTGATAAATTCTCTACTCCACCATTATTTTATTCCACTTCTCTAACTATGAGTAGGCAACAAACCCATGTTACTACAATACCCACACCCAGCACTCTCGACACCTCCCGATCAAATGATATGAACCCCATTGGGTTCCTCCTTCTCGAGAATAATCCTACTGGCAACAAAAATGACATTCAAAACATTAAATCCCTATGTTTATCACTTGGGGAAATAAATTGTGGAATCGAGGGAGCAGATAACTGGAATACGGTTGATCAAGCCATCAAGGATGACATTTATGACCAACTCTGCAAGTGTTTTTCATTCCCCGATCGTTCAAGGAAAAATGTTCTTTCTTGGGTTACTGAATAATTGAGAACATATCGAAAAAACCTTCGGCAGAGACATTTCTCAAAAGGGTCATCGAGCTCTAAAATTTTGGATCTCAGAGACAGAGTTCCTTTGAAATATTAGTTGATCAATGGGACAACTTTTAGGAAAATGAGTTGATTGACAAGAAGCTGGTCTAGAGGGAGAAGAATAAACAAAACAGGGTAAGAAATTGATATCCATAGGCTGGGATCCAAATCTGATGAAGATTTGAAGAGTGAATGGTCAGATAGGACAAAGGATGGTCCAAATGTCGGCAAAGACCCTAATTGGTCCAACTTGTACGTGAATTCTCGACGGGGCAAAGATAATAAATTTCCACCACACTTGGATGAGACTTTGGAATCGTTTGAGTCCATTAGTAGTTAGTTCGATCCGAGACCTTACAATGACATTAAAAATGGTTCCCTAACCCAAACCTTTGGAATTGAAAAAAGAGGGAGGACGAGAGGTTTCGAATCACATATGTCACAAACTAAATTAAAACACATCGCACCTCTCGTGGATGAGCTTTCTTCAATCAAGAACCGTATCTCGAGCCAAGAGAAATCCAGTCCAAGATAGATGGGGATGTCCACGAGATTAAAAGTAACCTGAGAGTCTTGACTACTGAAATTAGTCACCTTGTGTCCTTAATTACTTTTCAGCCCTAGATGCCTCCTCAAGGTTTCCTCTACCCTCCTTCGCAAGGTTTCCCCTCTCCTCCCTCTCTAGGTTTTCCCTCATAAATGTCGCCTCCTTCAACATTTCCATCACAAATCCCGCCTCCTTCAATATTCCCCTTACCATGCCTCCTCCTGCCATAGGTCATGGATCATCATCATCTAATCATGGTGACTATGGCGAGCAGTACTATTTCAAGGACCCAAACAATACTAGGGTTATTGGCATGTGCACACTCATCTCTACAATTATTAGAACTCAAGTATA
Organism: Sambucus nigra; assembly: GCA_949130495.1. Taxonomy (NCBI): domain Eukaryota; kingdom Viridiplantae; phylum Streptophyta; class Magnoliopsida; order Dipsacales; family Adoxaceae; genus Sambucus; species Sambucus nigra. The sequence continues at coordinate 381,327,534 of OX422223.1, read as the reverse complement.
TAATCGACCTTTGCAGATGGGTGAGGCTCAGATTATGGTTGATCAAATATATAACGATTGAGAAGATATGCCTGTGCACATTGATAGTGTATAAGGCAAAGAACTGATATACTACTCAAATTATTTGATCACTTGACCAGTTTATTTGTTGGTCAAGGCTAGTCCAGGAATAGTGTCTCATAATTTGTAATATTTGAGAACAAGTTGTAATAATATTTTGTTTATTTAAGTTATTTTAATTTGTTTAGTTTGAGTTTAAGGTGTGTTGAATAATTTGATTGAATTATGAATTGTGCATTCTTATATACAATAAAACCTTCGTTTTAACCTATTAATACAGGATAATTGAATTTTGAAGATTATTCAATGGATTTCCCACAATACAAAGAGTAGACGGGGCAGAGTAATTGAATATCAGATAATCATGTAAAGGGCGTTCAAGAATTTATTAAATATGCTTATCAAAATCTTAAAATTGACAAGATTTCGTGTTTGAGCATTCGTTATATGAACGAAAAATATAAGTCTTTCGAAGATGTTAAGTTTCATTTACTAAAGTGTAGAATTTGCCAAAACTATAAGATATGGCCATACCATGGTGAAAATATATACCTTATGTTTCGAAAGAATTACCGGTACCGAACCGCATAACGGGACCCTACCGAGTGGAATTAGTACATGATTCACCAACACATCATCCTTTGATTGACTTAATTGATCATGCTTACGGAGTCCACCACCATCAAAACTAACAACCTATGGATACAGATAATGCGCATTATGACTAAATCAATGAACAAGTTGATGTTGAATTACCATTTGATAGAGAATACATACGATTGAAAATTGATGAGGCTAGACCGTTGTATAGAGCTTGAGATAAAGATCACTTAGTTTTATATGCAACAATGAATTTGAATAATTTAAAGAGTCAATTTGGTTTGTCAAGCAGCATCGTAATCAAAATTCTCAAATGGGTTAAACACATTCTACCAAAAGAGAAGACATTACCAAAAAATTATCCTAGCATGAAGAAGAGATTGAAGGGTTTGGAATGTTAGTATAAATTATTCATGCATGCAAGTATGATTTCATATTGTACCGTAAATAGCACGAAGAGAAGAATGAGTGTCTTGTATGCAATGATGCTAGATATATTGCTTATGGTAATGGAAAGGATAAGACTACAAAATATCGCATGTGCTCACATGTTCCACAAAAGGTTTTGAACTATTTTCCACTTGGGCTATGGTTAAAACGATTTTTCATTATACCATGGATAGCATAGGCCATAACATGGCATACTTGATATGAGGTGGGAGGGAATATCATGCATCATCCGATTGATTCACTCATATGACAAATTTCAAATGCATGACACCATAAATTTGTAAAGGAACCACACAATGTCCATCTTGCATTATCAATCGATGGGTTCAACCCTTTTGGTAAATTAAGTACTAATCAGAGTTATTAGCTAGTTCTCATGACACCTTTAAGTCTCCCTCTAACACTGTGCATGAGAAAGAAGTTCATATTATTGTCTTTATTGATACCCGGGTCGAAGTCTCTCGATAATGATATTGATATATTTTTAGCCCCATTAATCGAAGAACTTAAATAGTTATGGGATAAAGTCATGGGGCGTATGACTCTCATAAGGATGAAGAGTTCACACTTAAAGCAATGGTTATGTGGGCGATCCACGACCTTCCAAATTCTGGGATGTTATTCGATTACAATATTCATGGTTTTTATGGATATCCCATACATGGCAAGAAAATTGAAGCCACTTTGTTACATCATAGTGGTAAGATGAGTTTTACGGGTCATCGTAGATTTCTGTCGACCAGTCACCCTTTTAGTAACGACAAGTCTAACTTCTTACCTATCGATCATGAGTATAGGATGGAACCTACTCGGCTTTCTAGTTAATAAATTGAGGAGAAGGCAAAGGCTGCAACTGTGGGGAATACATATATGGGCAAACACCCTCAGTTTGTAAACCTAAAGAGTAAAGGTAAGGAGGATCCATACGACCCTAGTAAAACAAAGGTATGGTCGAGACGATTAATATTTTTTAACTTCTTGTATTGAAAAGATCATCGTGTAAGGTATGTAATTGATGTGATGCACATAAAGAAGAATATTACGAAACATCTAATAAGAACATGTATAGGTGGATCTCATTTTAAAGATGGAGAGAGAGCATGCCCCGATCTACAGAAGATGAAAATAAAGAAGAAATTATGGTTAAAAAATGATCCTATAACAAGAAGAATTTATATCCCCTCGACTGCTTTCACTTTGACTACTAGTGAGAAAAATATCCACTTAGACACGTTTTTCAACTTGAAGATTCCAGCTAGTTATTTTGATAATTTTCACAGGGTAATATGCTACCAAACAAATTACCTAGAATAGTGCAAGTCTCACGACTGGCCTCGTCATCATTCAATTAATCCCTATCTTATTTAGGCACTGCTTCTCCAAACACAAAGATCCTTGTTGGGCAATTATGCAAATCAGTTTGTGATTTACCCTACTTTGTGCAAAAGAGGTAAATAAAATTCACATTAAAGCTACAAAATCAACTTTAGCAGAGGCAATTTTTGTATTAGAGATATATTTTCCTTTGTTGTTCTTCGATATCAGTATCCACCTACTTGTGCATTTATGCGATGAAACTTTGTTGTGTGGTCTCATTAGATATCGTTGGATGTATCCTTTCGAGGTCTTGATGAAAACCTTCAAAGATTATATAAAGAATACATGGTATATTAGAGGGCCAATTGCTGAATAATACATAACTGTAGAATCATCACTATACGCTCGGGAACATATGCTAGACCAAGAATTAAGGAGGTTAAATCCTCGTGGAGAGCGAGTGATCGAGAAACCTAATGAGTTTGAGGATGAATTGCCTTTTAGTAACCCTAAAGAGGTGAAAATCACAAATCTATACTACGAGCAAGCAACTCGTTATGTCTTCAAATCACAAGACGAAGTGGAAGATTGGAGAGAGTAAGTATCTACTGAATTATTCTTGTTTAATTATATGAATTTTACTATAATTTATCTGTAGGAAGCATGAGAACGAAATTGCCAAAACTCAAAGGAAAATTACACGAGGAATGATTTTAGGTCACGGGTATCAAAAGATGTAATTTCCACCTCTTATGTGTGTGGTTATTTATTCATGTGTGGTAAAAACATGCCCTAATACAAATTCATTGATATATGCAACTTCTAAAAAGAGGTAATGTCTCTTTAAGGCTTGCACGCCTAGCAAAAGGTCTCAAATTTCGTACGAAATAGGTTAATAAATTCTACACCAACGATTTTGATTTCATTTCATTTCCATTTGAGGAAAATATTTTAACGCAAAACAACGGAATTTCAATTTCTGCCTTGACTACCTATGTCGCTAGAAAATGCGATAAAAATTCAAAAGATATGGTGCAAACCTGATATGGTATTGTCCAACAAATCCTGGACCTTGATTATTTATATTTCATAGATACCATGTTCTATTGTGACTAGGTGAAGGTGGAGGATACAACATATGCTTACAAAGTTGATCCTGGCTCCAAACTTATCATGGTATATTTATCAAAGATGAAAAGTAAATATCGCATAGTTGACGAGCCTTTTATTTGTGCCCTTCAGAATGTAAAGAATATATTTTACTCAAAGTGCATAAACGATGACAATTGGTCTATTATTATGCATACAGGGTATGGCTACTCAAGCAGACGCATTAAAGTCTCCTAAAGAGTTTGAGTCTGCTCTTAATGACAACCATTTTTTGAAGGATCTTTTAGTCGATTTAGAGGAAGATTGAGTATCAAAATATTATTTTACACTTGGCAATCCAATTTATATCCTATTATTATATTGTCCCTTGACAAACCAATTTTTATCCAATTATGATATTAATACTATACTCTTGACAAACAAAATTTTATCTAATTATAATATTGATACTATACTCGCACTTTAATTTGATTTATGAATGTTTATTTTGATTTACGAAGGTTTAATTTGATTTATGAATGTTACTTTTGAATTGTGAATCTTCAGGGGCACGAACACCCGCACGGGATGCGCGGTTTGGGAATAGAGTCTCCTTAGTTTGTGGTTGGATCAAATTGGAAATGGTAACCCCCATATTTATCGTCTTTGACTCTACACTGGTCAATGTATCGATGTCTCCTTCCAATCGTAAAACACGAGGCGCTAACTCTTTGAATTTGTTCATCCAGGTTCCAGCCTCATACTCAACTCTTGTTTTAGCACACTTTAACTGCACAACATTATCTTTCTCTAGTAGCTTGTTTTATTTCTCTTGAGCCCTATTTTCTCATACGAGGTGCAGTTGGTTGTCCTCATTAGCACGGGTGAGTTGTTCTCTCAGATGTTCGACCTCTAACTTGCACCTTTTTAAATCAACTTCCATCTCGAGATTTTCTAGCATAATTTCCCCGTTTTCCTTTTCCATGGCATTGTATTTGGTTTTCCTGATTGATTCTTGATTCATCAGAACATTTTTGCGATTGTCCAACTTGGATATACAAAAGGATGATTGGATAGCCACCTCGATGAGAACAATCTGGGGGATCATTTATCTAATTCGATCAGCCTTTTGCATGTTTGAGTTCGACCATATCAACAAAATTTGAATGAATTGAGAATCAATCATAAAAACTAAATACAATGCCATGGAAAAGGAAAATAGGGAAATTGTACTCGAAAAGCTCGAGATGGAAATTGATTTGAAAAGGTGCAAGTTATAAGTCAAACACCTTAGAGAGAAACTCACCCGATTTAATGAGGATAACAAACTATACCTCGTACGAGAAAATAGAGCTGATACTAGAGCAAGACAATATTGTGCAATTAAAGCATGCCAAAGCTAGAGCTGAGGATGAGACTGAAGCCTAGAAGATCAAATTCGACGAGATGGAGCCTCGCATTTTACGCTTGGAATGAGACGTGGATACATTGACAATTGTAAAGTCAAAGAAGCTAAAAGCGGGGGGTGTCAGGACCAATTTGGTCCAACCACTAACTTAGGAGACTCTATTTCATAGCCTTATTGGATTGCATGAACCAGGTATTCTTTATTTTAACTCGCATTTTCATATACTTGATACGCATAATTGTTTAAATGTTTTATTCTTATACAATGGTTAATTAAGTTCTCATTTGTTGTAATATAACCCATAACGTAACTCGTAGGAACTGACCATGTAGTCACGGGACTCCCAGTTTTGGAATATGACTAAAATTTGCTAATAAGAATGCTTAGGCCTGAAAACAAGCCCCTGGGCAGAACCCAAAACAGCCCTCGAATGGCCCCATGAGGGGCGCGGATACCTCGGACGATACCAACGTAACTCGTAGGAACTGACTGCGAAGTCACAAAACTCCTAATTTGGGAATACAACTAAAAATTGCAAATAACCAGACTTAGACCTAAAAATATTCCCCTAGGGGAGAAACCCTACATATCTCGAAATGGCCTCGTGAGGGGCACGAACACCTCGCTTGGGACCACGTAACTCGTAGGAACTAATCGCATAGTAATAGGACTCCCGATTTGGGAATAGGACTTAAATTTGCAAATAAGCAAACTTAAGCCTAAAAAACTTACACATGCCTCAGGGGAAAACCCAAAACACCCCCCAAACGGCCCCATGAGGAGCGTGTGCACCTTGCAAGGGACCAACGTAACTCGTAGGAACTAGACACGCAGTCACAGGACTCTCAATTTGGGAATATGACTAAAATGTGAAAATAAGAAAATTTAGGCCTGTAAATATGTCTCTAGTGGGAACCTAAAATAACCCTAGAACGGCCTCGCACGGGACCAACATAACTCGTAGGAACTGAACGTATAGTACAGGAGCCTCGATTTGGAAATTGGACTAAAATTTACAAATAATCAAACTTAGGCCTGAATAAAATGCCCACATGCCCCTAGGGGAACCCAAAACATCCGTCGTATGGCCCCATGAGGATCACGAAAACCTCGTACGAGATCACGTAACTCATAGGAACTGATTGCATAGTCACGGGAATGCTGATTTGAGAATAGGACTAAAATTTACAAATAATAAGACTTAGGTCTGAAAATAAGCCCCTAGGGGACCCAAAACAGCCTTCGAACGACCCCGTGAAGGGCATGGACACCTCGTATAGGACCAATATAACTCGTAAGAACTGACTGAGTAATCATGGGACCCCCAATTTGGGAATAGGATTAAAATTTATAAATAAACAGACTTAGGCTTGGAAAAAATGCCGACATGCCCCTAAGAAAGAACCTAAAATAGCCCTCGAACGACCCCGTGAGGGGCACAAACACCTCGTGCGGGATCAACGTAACTTATAGGAACTGGCCCGCATGATCACGAGACTCCCAGATTGGTAATATGATTAAAATTTGCAAATAAGTACACTTAGTCCTAAAAATATTCCATGAGGGGAAAACCCAAAATAGCTTCCGAACAACCCCGCGAGGGGTGCGAAATCCTCGCACGGGACCAACGTAACTCGTAGAAACTAATCATGTAGTCACTGGACTCCTAATTTGGTAATAGGACTAAAATTTGTAAATAATCAAAATTTGTCTTGAAAAAATTCCCACATGCCCTAGAGCAATACCCAAAACATCTCATGAACGGCCCCGTGAGGGGTACAGGCACCTCGCTCAAGACCAACATAACTCGTAGGTGCTGACCGCGTAGTCACGGGACTCTTGATTTGGGTATATTACCAAAATATGAAAATAAGAAGAGTTAAGCCCGGAAACTTTCCCCTAGGGGAACCTAAAATATCCCCCGAATGCCCCCGTGAGGGCACGAACACCTCGCATAAGACCAACGTAACTCGTAAAAGCTGATCGCGTAGTCATGGGACTCCCGATTTGAGACTAGGACTAAAATTTGCAAATAAGTAGGATTGGGTATCAAAACATGCCCTAGATGGAAACCCAAAACATCCCCCAAATGGCCCCGTGAGGGTCACGAACCCTTGCACGAGATAAATTAACTCGTAAGAATTGATCGCATAGTTATGGGACTCCCGATTTGGGAATACAACTAAAATCTGCAAATAAGAACACTTACGACTGAAAACATGCCCCTAGGGGGAACCCAAAAAAGCCCCTAAACTGCCCCGTGAGTGTCACGGACACCTTACACAAGAATAACGTTGCTCAAAGTAACTTATCTCATAGTTACAGGATTCTCGACTTGGGAATAGGACCAAAATTTGCAAATAAATAGACTTAGGCTCAAAAAAAATATCCACACTCCCCTAAGGGGAATTCAAAAAAACCCTCGAACAACCCCGTGTGGGGTACATACACCTTGCATGAGACTAATGTAACTCATAAGAACTGACTGTATAGTCATAAGACTCTTGGTTTGGAAATTCGACTAAAAAGTTTAAATAAGCACACTTAAGCCTAAGAACATGTCATTAGGGGGAACCAAAAATATCCTTCGAATGGCCCCATGAAGAGTACGAACACCTCACACGGGACCAATGTAACTCATAGAAAGTGATCGCGTCGTCACAGGACTCACAGTTTGGGAATAGGACTAAAATTTGCAAATAAGTTGAGTTAAGCCTGAAAAAAAAACACATTCCCCAGGGAAAACCCCAAAATAGCCCTGAATGGTCCTGTGAGGGGTACAACACCTCACACAGGACCAACATAACTCATAAGAACTGATCGCGTAGTCACAGGATTCCCAATTTTGGACTACTACTAAAATTTGCAAAGAAGCAGACTTAGGCCTGAAAACATGCCCCTAGGGAACCCAAAATAGCCCCCGAAAGGCCCTGTAAGGGGCACGGACACCTCGCATGGGACCAACATAAATTATAGGAACTAAAAATATAGTCACGGGACTCCCAGTTTGAGAATATGACTAAAATTTGCAAATGATCAGAATTAGGCCTGAAAAAATCCATATGCTCTAAGGAAAACAAAATAGCCCTCGAACGACCCCACGAGGGGAACGAACACCTCGCAAGGACTAATGTAATTCATAGGAACTGACTGCTTAATCACAAAAATCATGATTTAGGAATGGGACTAAAAGTTGAAAATAAGTAGACTTAGACCTTAAAACATGCCCCTTGGATGGGAAACCCAAAACAGCCCCCGAACAGTCTCGAAAGGGTATAAACACTTCGCACGGGATCAATGTAACTCATTGGTACTGATCGCGTAGTCATGGGACTCCCGATTTGGGAATAAAACTATAATTTGTAAATAAACCAACTTAGGATCGAAAATCCCACATGTCCCTAGGGGAAAACCCAAAACAGTCCTCGAACAACCCCTTGAGGGTCACGAACACCTCGCACGAGACCAACATAACTCGTAAGAATTGATCGCATAGTCACGGGACTCCCGATTAGGGAATATAACTAAAATTTAAAAATAATCAGACCTAGGACTGAAAACATGCCCCTAGGGAACCCACAACAACCCCCGAATGGACCTGTAAGGGGCATGGACACCTCGTGCGGGACCAACGTAACTCATAATAATTGATCGTGTAGTCACGAGACTCCCAATTTAAGAATAGGACTAAAATTTACAAATAATCAAACTTAGGCCTGGAAAAATGCCCACATGCCCCTGGAAAAAAACCAAAACAATCCTTGAACGTCCCCTTAGGGGGCACAAAGACCTCGCACGGGACCAACATAACTCATAAGAACTGTCCGTATAGTCATGAAACTCTTGATTTGGGAATAGGATTAAAATTTTCAAATTAGGATACTTAAGCCTGAAAACATGTCCCTAAGGGCAACCCAAAACAGCCCCCGAACGACCCCTTGAAGGGCATGGATACCTCGCATGGGACCAACATAACTAGTAGGAACTGATCGCATAGTCACGGGACTCTCGATTTGGGAATAAGACTAAAATTTGCATATAACCAGACGTAGGCCTAAAAAAATGCCCACATGCCCCTAGGGGGAACCCAAAATAACCCCTGAACGACCCCGCGAAGGACACAAACACCTCGCATGGGACCAATGTAACTAATAAGAACTAACTTCATAGTCACGGAACTCCTGGTTTGGGAATACGAGTAAAATTTACAAAAAAAGCAGGAAAACATGCCCCTAGGGAAAAACCCAAAATAGCCCCCGAATGGCCCAGTGAGGGGCAGGGAGACCTCGTACGGGACTAACGTAACTCATAGGAACTGATCGCATAGTCACGGAACTCCCGATTTGGGAATAAAATAATTTTTTCAAATGGATATCGTCACGACCAAAAATCATGATCAGGTTTTTATTATTTTTAAAAAAAATAAGGGTTACGACTTCGAGCCGTAACCTTTGTTGACAAGTCGCCAGCCCTGGTCACGGACCTTGTCCGTGATTTCTTGCACACGACTGGCCACGAATCATGTCTGTCACCCATAATTCACCTACTAGTCACAGTCTAGGTCCGTGACCAAGTGTGTACCTCTGGTCATGGTCTAGGTATGTGACCCATAGTCCTCAACTAGTCACAACCCACACCCATGACCATATAGTAATATACAACTCACGATCCAATCCGTGACTCTCTATTTTGGTCAGGAATATATTCTGTGACCACAAGATTTGGTCAACCCATAAATGGTCACTGATCTCAATCATGACTCGGAGGCATGATCACAGCCAAAATTCGTGACCATTTCCACATTGTGGTGTAGCGAATACTGCCCAAGAGGCCGAGAAGGTGAAACTTGACCAGAAAGTCCAAAGCTTGGAGGTTAAGAAGAATAATGTTCAAAAGAATATTAAGGACTTTGATTCCCTGATCTCTGCCACAGATCAATCCAAGAAAGATGCCGAGAACGCTATGGTCGAGACCAATAATGCTAAGATAAAATCTGATGAGCCCAAGGCTAAAGACGAGAAGGCCTTAACTGGCATGTCAAAGGCCAAATATGAGACCTATACTTACGTACGGGATAAGGACTTTACCAATACTAAGATTCAAATTGCATACCTTGTAAAGGTATTATTTAAGAATGATTGGGATGAGGCCCTTATGAAGGTCGACATTACTTAGGATTCTGACCTCTTCAAGCAACATAATGCAGGTACCCTACCTCAAATTGAGGAGGAGGAGGATGAAAATGATGAGGTGATGGTTGGGGGACAAATTGATACTATTGAGATTATTCCGGTGCAGGTTGAACAAGATACTGTGATTAGGGGCAACCAGCTAGAGATCATAACTACTCTTTAAGTTGCCAAGAAGGTGAGGGTCAGCGAGAAGGTGACTTAGGAATTTTAGCAAGCATTACATTTATTTTATTTTCAATCAACGATGTAGGGGATTCCCCTATTTGTTATTAATTAATGAAATTCATAGTTCGATTATATTTTTCCCTTTTGCTTATCTTATGATACTTCATATATTTTCCTCTATTCATCAAGCTTATAAGCTCGACCAACTGCTCATGCAGTTTAATTCGAGACTTGCAGCGCTCGTCCCCGCTCAGCATGACTTTCAAAAAAAGTGTGGAAGAATTTTTCTATTGGCCATGACAAAAATGATGATGACCTCGACCATCTCTTAGTACTAATGTTTCTATCCGAGTAAATAAGACTTACTTAAATCTTCGTCGCCTCTTTCATCAGGCTGTTGCAGACAATGTTGCCCTTCATAATGTGATTTATTTATATCAAAGTTATCATAAGGAGTAATTATCTAATATGAGGGCTGACTTTGACCAAAAGGTTACAGAGTTGAGCAAATAAAGAGGTTTTGATAGGAAATTAGTCGACATTGAGTTTTCGTATGTAAGGAAGAACTTTGCTCTACATGCCTACCTTTCGGGTGCCAGAGAGGTCATTTCTCTTCTCTAGAAAGAGAACAGTGACCAAAGGGTTGATCTTAAAAGACTTAATAAGTTCTGACCAAGTGAATAGGCTTGAGAATAAGCTTTTTTTTAAAGAAGAGAGTACCCAGCTAAAAGAGGAGTTGGATAAGACTCAAAAGTCTCTGAACGATAAGGCTGCAACCATTAAGGATATATCTTTTTCTCAAGATTAAAGGGGTGGTTGTTTGACTAAAGAGCTAGAGAAGACCAAAAAGTTTCTACATGGCAAAGTGAGGACCATCAAGAGTTTTTTTTAGCAGCTCAATAGCCTCGCATTCCAGTTTCACAAATAGCCTTACCAACTATGAATGGATGGCTATGATGAGGCTCTTCTAAGTATGGATGTTACTTTGAATGATGATATAAATATTGGTTATAATAATGGTTGGCTTAATTCCCTGACAGTGAAAAATGTGTTAAATGACTCTAAATTGTGGTACTAGTATGACCATGATTGTCTTGATCAGCCAAACCCCCTTATAAGCTTGAAGTTTTTTTGATCCCAACGGATGCCAATCATCTTGATAAGTAAGTACCAGGGCAACTACATCCTGGATGGAGGTGACATACTTTACCGACATCAACACTTAGTTAACAGGGCGACTCCTAAGGGTTCATTGACAATCAAAGATTTATCTGAGACCATTAGTCCCTATGCATTGGATGTTCCGTTAGTCGGAGTTAGGACATCAGTGGATGATTCATCCCGATCGCGCAATTAATTCAGTTGTATTTACCATTCTGCTATAAATTATTTGCTTTTTTTTAATTTCCTTGTAATAACTTAAAGTATTAATGGATTTTTTTTTTCATTTTTCTTCCCTTTATATTGTGTGGTCCATGGTCTTACATTTTAAGTGATGTCATCACATCAAAACTTAGGTCTAAATCCAAAAAATCAACAATGCACCTGTTTGTGGGGGTTTTCCCCAACAAGGATTTTTACAACCTAATTAGTCATGGGTACTTAAGGTTTCCCATAGGCCTTTCATTGGTTGTGAGTCCATGTTTTGTTAATCATTAAAACATTTTGAGTTTAGTTGACCATTAGTTTATCAACCAGTTAGTCTATATGAAGACATTTTAATTTAAAGATTATATTTGATCGACCCATTATTCAGTTCTTAAAAGAGAACATTCAAAAGAAGTTAACCATCACAGTGATATGTAATACTCAAAAGAAAACTCATTTGACTAATTGATCTTATTTATTAAATTGTGTTCCACTTTGAACAATTCATGGAGATAATTGCTAAAAAATGTAAATATGTGCAAAAAATCTACTTGAAAGTTTGAAAAATATTTCAAAATTGAAATAAACTTAAACTAAAAAGTAAAACTTCTTCATATTGGTTGCGTTCCATGCTCGGGGAACCTCTCTGCCCTCCATTGTTTCTAAGTGGTAGGCTCCCATCAAGTCGTCTTGAATGACTTTAAATGGGATGGGCCTTCCCAGTTGGTCACGAGTTTTCCGTCTAAGGGCTTCTTAGCACTGCCCATAATTTTTCTTAGTACATAGTCTTCGACCTTGAAGCTCCTTGCTTTTACCCCTCCCCCTGTTGTACTTTTTGGCCGACTATTGCTAGTAGCAGGAAAGATTTACAAGATCTAACTCCCTTTTTTCATCAGCTAAGTCAAGCTCTTCTCTGATCACTTCGTTGTTGAGGTCTTGGTCGACTAAGTTGAACTTTATGGTCATCAAACCTACTTCCAGTGGGATGACTACCTCAATTCTATAATCTAGTTTAAAGGTTGTTTCCCTCGTGGATCTCCAAGGCATAGTTCAAAATGCCCAGAGAACGTGGCGGAGATGTTCGACCCATGCACCTTTCACTTTTTCCAATTTCTTACTTATTTTGTCGAGGACTGTCTTGTTGGAAGTTTCTTCTTACTTGTTGCTCTAACGATAGGCCATTGAACTATAGTGGTGCCTAATATTGTGCTCGTCGTAAAAATTTTGAAAAATGCTGCCAAAGAATTGAATCTCATTTTCTATGATGATAATTTGAGGAATGCCAAATTGTGTTATGATGTTCTTCTATATAATATTGGCCATGTTAACATATTGAATATTCACTAGGGGCTCTCCTTCGATCCATTTAGAGAAATAATCTTAATGTCGAATAACAAATACTTTCGACTACCATAGGCGAGGGGCAGAGGACCAACGATGTCAAGCCTCTATTGTGCAAAAGGCAAGGGCTTATGAGGGACTTAAGGTCGTTGGTTGGCTGATGAACTAACGGGGATAAAAGCTGCCAGTTTTTACACTTTTAGACGTAGGCAATCGTATCCTTCTACATACACAGACACTAGCACTCTTCTTTCATGACCCTCAATGCCTGTGACTTACCCCCAGAGTGTCTGCCACATATACCCTTGTGCAAATCATAGAGGAAACTGTCAACATCGTCTAGGTGTACGCATGGAAGGTAAGGCCCTAAAAAATCATCGATAAAGCTTATGTTATGTCGATAAGTGGAAGCAAGAAACTTTCATTCGAATTTTTGAGCCTCTTTCTTATCGTTTAACAGTATATCCTCTTTTAAGTAATGCATTATCAGATCCATCCATCTCGAGTCACTATTAATGTCCATAACCTACTCAATAAATTTCTCTTTACTAATGTTGAGATGATCAAGGTAATCTACTTGGATTGTTCACTTTATATCTTCCTTGATGGCTGAAGTGAGTGTGGCAAGTGAATCTGTGTGATAATTGTTCCCCTTGGGAACTATTTCACTTATACATGCTTGAATGGGGCGACCATGTGTTGGGCCTCTTCAAGGTATACCATCATGCATTTGTCCTTAGAGCTATAGTCTCATGATATCGGATTTCATACCAGCCTTAAGTCACAAAAGACGTTAATGTGATAAGTGCCCAGGGAGAGTGCTTTCTTCAATCCACCGATCAGGGCTTCATAATCTACTTCGTTATTTGAGGCTTTAAAATACTAAGAGAATTTCCTATTCTAGAACAGTTTACTTCTAGGATACCAAAACATTCCCAACTCTCGCCCTTAGAATTTGAGGCTCCATCGATATAAAGGTTACACCTTTTATCCTCTCCAATCAGTTATTGGATTGTTTTTTGGCTTTCAGTTCCTCTCTCCATCAGTTCTTAGTCATTGGAAAACTAAACAATAAAGTTATCTATGAGTTGCCCCTTAACTGAGGTACTTGGCTAAAGCTAGATGTTCAACCTCCCAGTTCCACCAACCACTTGGACAATTGTCTAGACAGGTTGGATTTTCTAAGCATCACCTTTAAAGGGAAGTAGGTTAGAACAATGATATTGTGCACCTCGGAGTAATATTTGTACTTATGAGAGACTATCACTGGTGCGTATATAAGTTTCTCCCATAGTAGGTACCTATTCTCATCGATGAGCAAAGTTTTGCCCACATAATAAATGCGAGCCTCACTCTCTTTCTTGTCATAAAGCAGAGCTGAGCTAACTGCATTAATTGATATCACTATGTATAGGTGCAACGATCCTTCATCATTAGGAATTGTCAGCAACGGTAGTCGGCACAGATACATTTTTACTTATTTAAGTGATTTGGTTCATTCATCATTCCATATTTCCTTAATTTCTTTTCTAACTACTTAAAATAAAGGTTGACACTTCTTCAAAGATCTTTATATGAAGCGATTGAGTGTGGCTAGCATGCTAATTAACTTTTTCACCTCGCACACAGTACTCGGGGGTTGCACATTCCTGAGTGCTTCAATATGACTGAGTTTTACTCAATACCTCTTTGACTGAATAGGTACCAGAGGAACTTTCCTAATTTTACCCTGAAAGAGCACTTAGTCGCATTCAGTTTCATCCTATAATAGTGAAGAACTCCAAAAGTTTTCGCCAAGTCCACGAGGTGGTGCTCCTTTTTCCTTCCTTTCACAAGCATGTCATCTATGTACACCCTAATTGTATCTCCCAGTTACTTCTCGAACATCTTCATTAATAGTCTCTGATAGGTTACCCCGGTGCTTTTTAATCCAAACGACATCGCCCTGTAGTAGTATATCCTCAGTGTGGTGATGAAGGAAGTCTTTTTCTAGTTGGGGGGCGAAAAGTGAGATCTGGTGGTAGCATGAGTAGACATCGAGGAAGCTCATACGTTCATGGTTGATAGTTACGTTAACCAATTATTCTATTTTGGGCAAAGAAAACCTATCTTTGGGACATGCCCAGTTCAAATCATGAAGTCTATATGGACTTTCCACTTTTCGTTGCTTTTCTTCACGACCACTAAGTTCAACAACCACTTGGGTAATTAAACTCCCTTGATGGACTATGCCTCAAGAAGTTTCCCTACTTCCTTTTTGACTACTCTTGATTTTTTGGGAGCGGTTCCTCGTACCTTTTGTGTCACTGGTGGATGTGATGGATCCACGTGGATTTTATAGCATATTACTTTCGAATCTATTCATGACATGTCATACACTTACCATGCAAAAATATCCTGATTGCTTTTGAGGAAATTAACTAGTTCTTCTCTCTCTTCATCGTTGAGCGAGCTTCCAATCAATAAATTTTTCTATGGCTAATTGATGTCGAAGGCCTCCTTATAAAGAGGTTCCATGACCCTTCCAGCAGGGGAAGCCGTAGTTTCCTCAACACCAGGTCGCCCATACTTTAGTTGCTACTTAGAGGGTACATAAACATTTACTGGCTCCTTAACCTTCTCTTTTTTCTTCTCCTATATTGGTTGGATGGCAGCTATGAAACACTTTCGGGACAAGGATTTATTCCCCAAGATTTCTATGACCCCCTTATCAATGATGTACTTTACCTTATGGTGGTAGGTGGACGACACAACCCTCATAGAATACAACCTCCTCTATCGAGTACATAATTATATGGAGAACGTATATCTACCACAAGGAACTCAATAGATTCCTCCTACTCGGATGAAGAGGACAGTATTTTCTAATGGAAAAGTTATCCTTCCTCCAAAGCCTACCAGAGGCACAGTGTCTTCTTGTAGGTCTTTTATGTGCATGTTTAACTGGTTGAACATCTTGGCGTACATTACCTTCGTGGAGATCTCCTGATCCACTAATATCTTATCCACATCCCAGTTATCAACCCTAATAGTGGTTATAGGAGTGTCATAATGAGGAGTCCATACTCCGACCAGATCAACCTCAGTGAAAAAATATGCCTCGAATAAATGATATCCTCAGTTCGTTGGCATTTACCCACGCGGGCTTGGTTAGGTAGATATGAAATGAATATGTTATTATTGTAATCTTCTTCACTTTCATCCATATTGCATTCCTCGGCTTGAGCCTCCATTAATTATTGTGAATTCATGACCCAAATATTCGTTCAAAACATTATCTAGTCTTGGACCATGCACTGGTTCTAAGCTCCCGTGGATTACGAACTCGTTTCCCATGTCTTTGTTTAGGACATTTTCTGGTCTCTGGTCTTGCAAAGGTTGTGCTGGACCTTCCTTCTTCTCTATAAAATCATTTAGGTGCCCAGTTTAGACCAGTTCCTTGAGGTAGGACTTGAGTGCTTTAAAACTTTTAGTCTTGTGATTGTGATCTTTGTGTTACGCACACTTTAGTGTTGTGTTTCTCTTTTAATGGTTGTGGATCATCTTCTCGGTCTGCTTGAAGTGATGTCGACCTCTGATCTTATAAATCGATTTGGAGAAAATTGTGTTAATGGCTTTGAATGCTTTCCCCGAATCCTTCTTCTCGACTCCCTTTTGCTTTCTCCCTATTTCTTGATCATTCCCTTTTTATCCTTGTTCTTGGATTGTTTATGTTGATCTCCTTTCTGACCAACTCCAATCATTGTAACTTAACCTTGGCATATTTATCAATCCTCTCCATAAGTTCATTGATCTTAATGGCCTCTTGCTTAGTGAGGGAATGGTAAAGCATGAAGCTCCTCAGCAGACTAATTTTAAAGGATGCCATCCCAACTTTCTCGGTGCAATTCTCCACCTCGTTATACACCTCCTAGTACCTTCTAGTATACTTACAGGGTGTTTTCTGAGGCCTCTTCTTCATCGTCAGAAGTGAACTCATCCATTTAGGATGAGTGTTTCTAGTAATGAATCTGATCCTGAAGGCCTTGGTCAACTTCTTGAAGGAGGCAATCAATCGGTGTGGAAACTTCTCAATCCACTTCTGGATAGTGTCCCCAAGACTGAAGGGAAATATTCGGCACATCAATCCTTCACTAGTTTTCCAAAGCATCAATGCCTGACGTGATCGGTAGGGTTAATCTTCCCATCATAGATCTTAAATAGTGGGAGAGTACATTTCTTAGGAGGCTTAGACTCCTCGTTAGTCGGCTGAAGGGCGACCTCATCTGGCAGACAAGAGTTCTTCTCAAAATCTCCTTAGTCGTGTGAGCCCCTTAATGTGATGGATGTCTCTCTACCTCTCTTATGATGAAACTGCAAATCTCTTTATCTCCTCTCCGCTCGTTAAAGTGTAGTCTCCTTCCATAGGACCTCTCACGAGGGGGGATTCTCTCGGTTTTAGAGTGTTCCTTCCTCAACTACGAGCCCTGAACACCTCACAGACAGGATTTCTCAACCTATTTACACGTTTGAGCTTCTCCCGGTGGGCTTTCCTTTCAAACTTCTCCAAATACTGTTGGAGTGCATCATTCTACTCATATTGGTGCTTGTTGGCCTCTAGCCTTGAGATCTAATTAGATCGCTCAAGCTCATCACTATCCACTGTTTTCTTCTTAAGAGGATGGTAATGCGCATCAGAGGAATGATAATAATAATTACCAATATCAGATTGAATCATCTATGATGGAGGAAATGATTGGTCCCCTAGACCATATTGCCAATAACCCTCCTGCTCGTCAAGAATTTGGTGACCTTGGTTGGGTGAGTGAGGCATCTCAGAAGATTAGCTGGTGGTAAATGATTCAGACCGTTCCCATAGACGGTGCCAATTCTAGGTGGTAATTTCGTATAGGTGCAAATATCCAATGAACACGAGCCAAATAAGAGTAAATATGACAAAAAATAATAAAATCACACACATAATGAAAGTATTACGTGGTTTGACAATGTGTCTACATCCACAAGGTTTAGGGTTTTCTATTTATTTCTTTAGAGAACTCCTCGACAGAGTTGTAGTTTGCTCGACATTATAATATTACATTCCCCCTCAAGGGGGAGTGGGTTTGCATTAATAGAGAAGCTTAGGATATCCCACTCTTTCTTGTTTGCCGCATCAACTTTGGTCCCATCATGGAACAAGCTCAATCTCGCATGAGCATAAGCCTCGTAAAGTACTCTCCAGATATAGAAATATGGTCGATTAATGCCTTTTGACCTGTCACACACCATACTTGGTGTTTTTCAATAAGCGTTCTTCTTTAGTGAAGTTGGCCTCTTAGAAAGTCATTAAGGGTTCCAGCCACCAACCAACGACCAACTTTCTTTTCTTTTCATGAATAAGCCTTTATTTCTCGATATGATCTCACCTTCGAGCTCTCCGCCACTAGTTAGCTATCCCTGAGAATTCAGACCTACCAGTTATCATATTCAAACGTTGCAAGCAATGGACTTGAGGAAATCTTCCGTGACTTGGACTCGTCATCAATTCTGGGTGCACTTGCATGTGTGATTACAAACCCAATATGTTACATTATTATAAAAAAACAATAATTTTGGTTATATTTTTTTTTAAAGAAACGACTGTTCCAAGTGTTTTTTAAATTATACATGTTTTTTTTAAATTGTCCATGTTTTAAAAAAAAAATTGTTTTAACCGTGTATTTGTTATAAAAACAAATGTACATCTTTTGTCAAAGTTTTCATATAAAAAGGTGTATATTAATTAAAATTGATTTCATTTGTTCGTTTTTAAACTGTACATGTTTTTCTGAAATTGTGCGTGCTTTTTTTAAACTGTGCGTGTTATTTAGAAAAATATTTTAACTATTTTTTTAAACAAACTATACATTAATTAAAATTATTTCAACTTTTTTTTAATTTTACTTTCTTTATTATAAATGGGCGTGTTTTTTTAAACAAACTATACTTGTTTTTAACTATTTTCAACTTTTTTTACTTTCGTTTTTTAAATGTGAATATTTTTTTACAAAAACTCTTTAAACTTTTTTTTAAATATAAATGTTTTAAACTATTTTCAAGTGTATTTCTAAACAAAAAAATTGTTCATGTTATGCATGGTTTAAAAAAGACAGTTAGAAGTACATCTTTTTAAACACGTACAATTTTTTTTTAAATCAGTTAAAATAGTTTAAAACATGTACATTTTAAAAAAACAGTTCATATAGTTTTTAGAAAAATAAACATGCACTATTTTAAAAAATGTACAATTTAAAAAAATAGTTGAAAATAGTTTTTAAAAATGTACAATTTTAAGAAAATAGTTAAAAATAGTTTTAATAAATGTACAATAAAAAAACACTCAAAATATTATTTTAAAAAATGAATAGTATTGTTTTAAAGACAATAATCGAAAACGATTTTAATTAATGTATAATTATTTAAATAAAAATTTTAATAAAAAATATATTTTTAATAAAAATTGGTATAGAGGAGGTACATTTAAAAAAAGTGGTAACGTAGTTTTTTTTTAAAATAAGCACAGTTTGAAAAAACTAAGTACAATTTTGTTTGAAAAAATATTTGAAAATAATTTTAATTAATGTATTATTTTTTCTTCAAAAAAGAGATAAAAAAAGTTATACAATTTTTTTGTAAAAACATACTCATTTTATAATATTGTAACATTTTCATAAAACAAAATTTTAAATAAAAAATTTTTTTTTTTATAAATATTAATATATAATGATGTAAATCTTATATGTGTGTGTGTGTGTGTGTGTACACGTATTAATGTATTTACGGGTAAATTTATTTTCTTAAATGAAAATGAAATTAACTAATGATTGAACTCATCAACAACAATTTTCTGGAGTTGGAAAACCCATTCAAAATTATTAAAACGAGTGGATTCCAAACTCGAAAGAATTAATGTTAGTTTTTTTAACACAACTAAAGCATATCATGCATTAAGCTGAATTATTCGAGTGCAACAAAGATCTTAAAAGAGGAGACGAATTTGAGACTCAATCTAAATGAAGGGAATTCAAACATTTCTCGTTTTCCACCCAATTGGCTCATTTTTGCTACATAATGTGAGTTGAAGTTAGTTATTCTATTTAAGAATAAGAATAAAATACGTTTTTAGTTCCTATAATGGTCCACAATCTTTTATTTGCCTCAAGTTAGTCCCTAAACTATATTACTTATTCTAAAGAGGGGACTCCGTCCATTAGCCCGTTAAACTTTGACAAAATTATGTCAAATACCAATTTTATCCTCATTTAACACACATGTAAAATCTTTTCACCCCTTCCACTCTTTCTCTCACACCCATTAACCCCTTCCATTTACTCTCACACCCATTTTGTTGTGTGTGTATGTAGTTTTGCTCTCTCTCTCTCTCTCTCTCTCTCTCTCTCTCTCTCTATATATATATATATATATATATATATATATATGTGTGTGTGTGTGTGTGTGTGTGTGTGTGTGTGTGTGTGTGTGTGTGTTATGTTTATGTTCCGTCTGTATAAAAAAATCTTTAAAAAAGGTTATAAAACAAGTTTGAAATAAATTATTTTTATCAAAAAATCAGTTTTTTTAGTTGTGCAAAATATAGAGGTTATAAAAAATTGTTTTTAAAAAAGTTTGAAAATTTTTGTTTTATCAAAAAAATTGTTTTTATAAAGGTTATAAACACTATTTACAAAAAAAAGTTTGAGAAAAATTATTTTATAAAAAAATCAATTTTTTAGTCATGTAAAATTTAAAGGTTATAAAAAAAGGTTTGAAAATAAATGTTTTATAAAAAAATTAGCTTTTTTAGTCATATAAAATTTAAGGGCTGCAAAAAACTATTTATAAAAAAGGTTGGGTAAAATGCAAAATTAACCCTTAAATTTCAGGTCATTTTCAATTTTGAACCCGATGTCTCAAGCGTTTCAATGTTAGCCCACATATTTTAAAAATTGTGCAATTTTAGCCCTCCACCACCTCTTTATTAAGAGATTTAACAAAAATGAATGACATAAAAGGAATATGAATCCCAGCCATTCACTTTATTAAGTCTTTTAAAAGTATTCGATTGATGGCGAAAATTTAACTAATTTTGAAACATCAAGATTAACATTGTAACTTTTAAAACATCAGGTTTAAAATTGAAAATGACCCAAATTTAAGGGTTAATTTTGTAATTTACCTCAAAAAAATTGAAAAAGTTTTTTTTTTTATAAAAAAATCAATTTTTTAGTCATATAAAATTTAGATGTTATAAAAAATTATTTATAAAAAAAATTGAAAAAATTTGTTTATTTTAGTCACATAAAATTTAGAGGACAAAAAAATATAAAAAAATCTTTCAGAACTATTTTACCAAAAAATTAAAGAGGTAAAAAAAGTTTTGTTTATAAACGAGTATATATATATATATATATAGGAGAATTATCACATACATCATGCTCTATACATAATTCATACATCACATCTAGTTGTAGCCCATAAATAACACTTTTTTTCAATTTTTTTATTTTTCCCTTGAAATTATCCTTCCAATAAATCCATATTCAAAAAATTAGGTCAAATTACATTTTGTAGCTATTTTTAAAAAATTCACAAAAAATTGCTCAAAATAACTTATTTATAAGGGTCTGCGGCAACAATTTTTTGTGATTTTTTTAAAAATAGCTAAAAAATGTATTTTGTCCTAGTTTTTTAAATATGTGTTGATTGGAAGGTTAATTTCAAGAAAAAAATATAAAAATTAGAAAAAACAGATTTCTTAGGGCCTAGAACTAGTTGTGATGTATAGTGTGATGTATACATCATGATGTAGGTAATTCTCTCTCTCTCTCTCTCTCTCTCTCTCTCTCTCTATATATATATATATATATATATATATATATATATATATATATATATATCAGGGTTCTAAAAAATGCGGGGCGTGACTGAGGCGTGGAGGCCAAACCTTAAGACTTAGAAGTCTAGGCGGGCCTTAGGTGTAAAAAGGCATTTAGGCCTTTATTAATATATTTTAACATTTTTAACTATAACAAGGCTATTAAAAAAAATACTAAAGTGGTACAAACCTTAAAATATGTCTGAATATATACAAACTAAAGTACAATTTTTTTTAAATACTAAGAAAAGATAGAAAAATAAAAAAATGCACGTTTCTTTGGATGAAAGGCTGAGAGGTTTGGGATATCATTTGTCTTTTGATTGTTTTGAATGAAGCATTGGTCCATTTTTTTTAAAAACGTCTTTAAAAGGCGATATCGTTTCACTAAAACATATTTGCTTTAAAAAAATGCGTCTTAAGCCTTTTACCAAGAATAAGGTGTAAAAGCTTAATGCGAGACATTTCGCCCAAGTCTCAAACCTAGGCACGCCTAGGCGGAGCTTAGGCGTGCCTTTTAGAATACTAATATATATATATATATATATATATATATATAAGGACATAGGGACAGCTGGTCGAATGGAGGTTGTAGCCTCCACACTTTTTTTAAAAAATAGTTATATATGCTTATACTATATTTAGGTGTAGAAAAAATAATTTCAAACTTAGTTGGAGATATTTTTTAAAACAAAGGAAACTTATACAACTCAAACCCTTAAACCAACTACACAAGCACTCTAAACACACGCAGCAGGCCAACAGCTCTTGACGAACAACCCATTTGTTTCTAGATATCCCTCCCCATTCTTCCCCAGCAACCTCCCGCCCATCCCACCTCCATCCACCAGTAGCTACTCCTTCTTTGATTGCAGTACTACCGTCTCTCTCTATTATTTCTTTTTCTATTTTGTTATTTTGTTAAATGGTAACTTATATTATATATGTTTTTTAGTTTATTGTTAAATCAGATGGTTATGTTTTATGTTTCCTACTGTTATTGTTAAATTAATGTTAAATGGTTAATTTTTTTTGTTTAGTGTTATTGTTGGTTGTTTTAAATTTTAGGGTTAATTTTGTGATTAAATTTGGGGTTGAATGTTATTGTTAAATTTGGGGTTGAATGTTAGTTTAAATTCAATGTTATTTGTATATTTAAATTTGGAGATGAATGTTATTGTTAAATTTGGGACTGAATGTTGGTTTAAATTCGATGTTGTTTGTAGATATAAATTTGGAACTGAATGTTAGCTTAAATTTAATGTTCTAGGATTAAATTGTGGAGAAGTACTTTAAAAAAATATCGGTGATGACGTCCACACCACCACCCATTGAGATTGAGTGTAATGTAGAGGATAATGAAAGAATTTTAGAGGATTTTCGTGTCAATCCTGTGTTATGAACTCCAATTTCCCGTGGTAATCCAAAAGTGGAAAATATAATTCACATAGCCTATTGTCAGCCTCGTAGCCATTCTTTCCCACCCAAAACTTTTGGAAAACAATTAAGGCATTTCAACCCAACTTGATTCAATAAATTTTCTCCAAGGCTCAAATATAACACCATTACTAATGTTGTATATTGTTTATGTTATTATCTTTTCAAGGCAACTATAGGTGACCAAGTAGGTGGGGACTCATTTGTGGGCAAAGGGCTTTCGAATTAGAAGAAGAAATAAATATTTTTAATGCATGTGGGAGGTTCCAATAGTTCTCATAACCAAGCTTTAAAAGCAAGTGAGGATTTAATGAACCAATGACAACATATTGAAACCGTTGAATTCAGGTAATCGGACAAAGCTCGTAGTGACTACAGAATAAAACTAAATGCATCAATCAACTCTGTTCGATTTCTTTTTCATTAAGTACTTGCATTTCGTGTTAGTGACGAACCAGAAGAGTAAAAAAATATCGGGAACTTTCTTGAACTTATGAAATTTTCTTATGATCTTAATACGGATATTAGTGTCGTTGCAATGAAGAATGCTCCTTCAAATCACAAATTTACTTGATATTTAAAAAGACATTTCTAATTTAATTACAAACGAGATTATTGACGACATTATTAAAGATATAGGGGATTCACTTTTTTATAATTTTAATTGACGAGTCCCGTGATGTATCTATAAAGGAGAAAATGACCATTCTTTTGTGCTATGTGGATAAGAGTGGGCAAATCATGGAATGCTTGATTGGTGTAGAACATTTTGGGGATACAACGGCTGTGTCGCTTAAGCTGTGGATAGAAAGTTTATTTGCAAGATGATTCGGCATAAATATTTCACATTTATACTCATAATTTAGGTACTTTTATTGTCCCATGCGGTGTAAGTAAACTAGATTTATCTCATATCCATGTTACTAACCCTTTTCTGCAAGAATTTCTTATTTTGTGTATTTCTTTTATATTTTGTAGGTATTTAGTGCAAGTGAATGGAGACAAACCGAAATAAAGAAAGAGAAGAAGGAAAGAAAGTTCAAGAGCATTACAGTAATTTTACAGCCATAACCCGGAGTCAGATCCTAAAGGAAACTTAAAGATCTTAAAGCTAAGAGCACAATGGAAAAAATGACATTCAAATTCGAGCTACGATGAAGAATTTATGCGCATTCGAAGTTGAGAAGAGAATCCAGGGGCAAAAGAGAAAATTCATAATTTTATAGGGTCGAACCGGTTCGTCCCTAGCCCAAACCAGTTCAGTTAGTCAAATGAGGGATTTCTAGTTTATTCCTAGTTTTTAGCTAAAGAGTTGTATGAGTTTTGAATTCTTCCTAAACAACCCCAAGTAGTTGTAACTTGTTAGACTTAGAATGCATTAGTTTTAACCTAGTTTTGGAGAACTTTAGAGGCAAGGAAGATAGGAGATAAGAAGAACATCAAGAGATTATTGTTTTGGCATTATTTTTCACTTTATTCATCAATATAAGTATTTCCTCCTATAAGATGTGGGTTCTTGGAATACAATGAGTATTAAGCGAGGCGTAACCCCTTATAAAGATCGTGATTAGTGCCAAAGAACAACAAGAAATGACAATAAATGCAACTCAAGGATGAACAATATTCAATGCTCAAGCTTGTATTAAATGAAGTCATTTACAACATAAATGCTCTGAAAGTGCAATAAATGGAAGATGCCTGCAACTAACTTGGTCGGAGGGAGAAGGAATAAGCACCCTTAGCGCAATAATGGCAAAGCAGTAACCTCAAGGCACAATAAATGCTCAGGAATGGTATTAATGATAGCAAAGGGAATAATCACATAATAATGATTTCACAGTAAACACTCTTGTCTAGAGAAATCTCAATAGCAATTCTAGGTTCAAATTATCGTCCTTATAAACTATACTAGTAGGGTATTTATACGGGAGCAAGGTCACTCGAGTGACCTTGCAAGCATTAAATGGACTGGCCATAATTAATGTAAAGATAAAATGTTATTAATGTTGAAGATAGTGAAGTAAATGCACAAGATATGGTATTTTGGCGTAAAAACTATTTAGCCTATTAGCAGTATGGTGGCATTAATTAGGATGGGATGTGGCAGCCCAAAGGTCCATCCTAAGACGGATGGAAAATACAAGCTCGTTAAATAAGCTTACCATCCTAGGAATAAACTCACTTGAGTGCTATTTCCTGGAGCTCCTAAATGTCAGTTGCCATGACGTTATAAAGTTGGTAAACAGTAGTCTGTAAAGGATATGTTTTCACATCAATTAAAAAGGTGGTTCATTAAACAAAGGTTGCTTGGCTGATGATTGCTCGAGCAACTTATGAACTATATGTGAGGAATTAAAGGCTATCTTTGGATAACTATTAGGACTGGGGTCCCTTAAGGATGTTCCTAAGGATATGGTAACTCGAGCATCTATTCAACTGTTCTTGTACAAACCAAGGTTTTGATTAAGTGTGTTAGGGGGGTTGGGTATTAATTTCCTAACATTGCCTTTCTCCCTATACTACAAACCAAATTCCTGCGAGGTTCCCAAAATGAGGTTCTTAAATAGAGCATGTGAGCTCTCCCATACCATGCCAGACATGGTCTCTCGAGGGTACTGATCAACCTCATAAACATTACAAAGTAAAACTAGATTTTACAAGAAAAAATAAGTACAAAATCAAGTACAAGTACATCGCAATTCTTGCTACAAATATATTGTCCTTCGAATGGGCTTGATCTCTGGGGAAGGTCCTTTGAGCATTTTTTGTCTTTACCATGTCATTAATCCTTCATTTAGTACAAGATCATCCTTGTGAATCAATATTGAACTTGGACCTCCCCTTACATTTGCCACTTCGTAGAGATATTTGTTTACCATGTGAAGAAATATCTGTACGAAATACTATTATAAATCTTTGAACCACCGGTAAACAGAGGCTATCTCGAGCAAGAAATCAAATGATCATAATAAGGATGTCAATTTATTGTGTAAAAGTGCAAGCGAGGGACCTCATTATTTTTCCCTTCAATCTAGCTTGTTTTCGAGCAACCAGTGAGCTCAGCGATGGGGAAAAATTAATAGTTTTTTCAACCCCCCCCCCCCCCCCAAACGAGGGTTTCCCCAACGTCGTTTGAGTTACCAATATTAATCGTCATTGCCTGTGTCACTTCATATTTAATGTAGATGACATACATCTCCCCTACTTTACAGGTGGATTCTAGGGATCAGCGTGTGACACCCCACCTAATTAAATACCGGGCGATCACTCCTTTATTAAATTAAATCAAGGTAAACAGTTGGTTCATTCTCAGCATCACTGTCGATAAAAATAATTTTTCCAATTTAACACCCTAAATAATTAAGCTAAGTGTCAAAACCATTTTCATACATACCTTCCAAATTTTATTTAAAGAAAATCATTTATTTTATTAACAACATTCAATAAGTAAGAATCACACCACATTAAATATCTGCAACATAGTCCAATTAATTTAAAACATTCGTCAACCGAATGTCAACATGCGAAATATAAAGTAACACAATCAACTGAATAAAACCCATAGTAACAATACTGGAAATAACTGAAATAAAAATGTCCAATAACAACGGAATAATGGAAAGAGCTACACATGCTCAACTAAATGAAAGTACTAAGAGTGGATCCGAATGAACGAAGTCATCTATTCAAAAGACCTGCAACTCCCACCTAAGCTGCAGCGCGTTCCTTCCAATAGATCCTAAGCAAGACGCCCCTGTGGCTGGGCACCTGTAATACATACATATATATACAAGAGAGAGAGAGAGAGAGAGAGAGAGAGAGAGAGAGAGAGAGAGAGAAACGGGTCAGAGCCCGAAAGTGTGTTTGATTTAAAATACGTTTAGCAAGTATTTAAATTGATACAGACCAATGCAACAACATATTAGAGCGACACTCTCTTGAGAAATTCTCACCTCTCTTCTAATGTGCACGCCTATCGTACTAACCTTCCCAACGGGTTATCTTATCATTTTATCATACTAACCTTCCCAATAATTTCGCTTATCTTAACTTACTCATAAGATTTCAAAACCGAACAATATCATTGTTTAAAAATAATACTTCCAATTTGCAGCACAACTCTCGTTTTAGCTTTATTAATTTATAAAGTTTCCCAGTGTCATATTATACTTTCACGAAACAAGTATTTACTATTTGAGTCATCAACCATGTCCTACTTATCAAATCACAGTAGGCAGTTTCAAATTTCCAAATCTCATATATATATTAACTACTCGTATAATATATATAAAATAACAGCACCCCACATAAAACTATGGTGCGTGCATACTTCTACTATCCAAACCCCATACCACTCATATCAAGGGGAATACAAATTCGGAATCACTCTCGAATTGTATTAACACATACACAAACAATATCGAGGCGAAGCATAGATTCCAAGTCTCTAAGAGGATGGCACATACTCGCGTCTCTTAGGACCGTCTGAACTATCAATTCGATAGCCTGTACCAAGGATATCTATCTTCTAGGGTACAAGTCAATATCCCCCATAAAGGTCCCATCGAGATAAGACTGTCCCAGCGCGGTAACCTCAAGGATAGCAAGTAGCGCGGTATGTTTTTCACATGTATATAATATATGTACACACAATCATATAAATATACCACTTTCATCATATTAATATAGGTTCCTCTCGTCACCCATAATTACAACATTTACCCTAAATTTCACATTATTAGTATTACGTATAAGGTTTCATCTCTAACCTTACCTCGAAGGGTTTTCTCACTTATTTCGTGACACTCGTGGACTTCATTCTTCCAAGTAGAAAATTCAGTAGGTGTCATTATTACGTTTCAACGTAACTCTCTTACGCGCCTCACCCTTTAATATATCAATTTACTAACCATAAAGTAAATATCCCATAAATACCATTGTCGTAAAATATTAATGATCCCAACATTAATTCATAAACCCTACTGGTCCTCCATGTCTCCCAAATCATTCTACTAAGAATGTCCAAGAATTATATCACGACAATTCGATTTTTAAATCATTTACAAAGGAAAATAAGAGTCTGCCAGGAGGGGTCGATCGATCGAGGTTTGGGGCTCGATCGATCGAAGCTCTGGGCTCGATCGATCGATCAAGCAGATCTGCGAAATCTGCTGAATTGCAGTTACGGGTTTCATCTCCAAATTTACACCAAATCCATAATTTCAAGTTCCAATCGTCCCAGAATGCTACTACTAACATTATAACAATATATCAGATGTTTCCAACGTAAGGCATGGGTATTTCTATCATTTAATCAAGGATTAATAGCCCCAAAAGTTAATTAATTATCAAGAACACTAAAATTCTCTTAAACAGGTTTCTAACCAATTTTCTTCAGAAATTCCTTCTTATATTTATCAAAATTTCGTGGTTACATCCCTCTACATGGCAAGGTTTCCAGAATTTCCACATAAATCAATACTACATGGGTTTTCCTATCACAAATTGGGTTTTCTTCCATATTTTTCATCTCTAATCATTCCTAAACTAATATGAAAATTGCACCAACGAAAATACGCAAGATAAACACTTGCCTGGGATTTTCAGAAGTCTGGATTGCGGCTGATTTTGGTGTGGTTGCGTTCCCCTTCTCGCGATCTACGCGTTGGTGGTGGCGGCGGTTCAAACCGGTGACTTTTTGGCCTTGAATTGCCTTGAGAGCCTTCTCCTCTCTTCTCCAATGGCCGTACTAGGGTTCTGAATATTCTAACCCTAAATAACTAACCTAAATGGCTGATATAGGTTGCTGAATTTCGTGGGTTTAATTACCCAAATATGTAAAATGACTAAAATGCCTTCCCGGGGTACTAATTAGGCCTAAGAACGCCCCGAGACCCAAACTACACCCCGGGTACACTTTTCTAACTATCTCGACCCTTTCGGACGCGTTGCCGCACTCAAAACGACCATATGGGAAACTTATAAAATATTCACTTTTTATTTATCAAAATTTAGTCCCGACGCGACACGAGCACGTTCCGACTTATTTTTCCGAAATTATCATTTAACTCACTCATGACATTCAATATAACCAATATAATATATTACTTTGCTCATTAGTAATATTCAACAAATTTCCCATAATTACTAACTCTCGTCACGTTAATAATTATAACATAATTAATTTCCGGATTTTTATTAAATAATTAACTCACATTAAATTCAATAAATCCCCAAATTAATATAGCATAAAAATACGGGGTATTACACAGCACTTGTGTTCTGTATGAGGCACCTCATACATCGTTGATTTGTTGTCATCATTATTAAATCTGAATTCGTGCACCCACGCGTGCGTGTGAGCCACGCGAAGCACCTCAAGCACCGCCACGTCTTTCTATAACGCCGTCAATTGTTTTATATTCATGACTCTTGCCCCTTATAAAAGGTCACACTTGGCCTCAATTCCTTTTCACCTTAGGGTTTATTCAACAACTTACCTTCTTAGAGAGAGAGAAAAAAAAAGCATGATTGTTCTTCCTCCAATTTTCTGTAAATAGCTTTACCCTTTATTCCTTTCCTCATCCTTCTTCTCTGTACTCATGGCACCTATTATAAAAAAAATACCTTATGCTAGGAGTGTGTCTCCTAGAACTCGTGCTTGTCAGACTTAGTGGGCACGCTACCGTCGTGTCCCTTATTTCGGTGAATCTGATCAGTTATGGACTATTGCTAATCATTTTCCAGGTACAAACACCTCTAAAGAGGAAGTAAATTTGTTGGTGGATTAAAGTGACAATGCTGAGGATTTTGCTTACATCCCCACTGGCAATGTGCCTCGTTTCAGTATAGAGAGGGGGGACTATCCTACTATAATGTGGAGTTTGAAGCAACTGGAGGTTCCTGTGAAGACCTGGGAGCCTGAACAGACTATATCCATGAGAAGTATGTTGTTAAATTAGCCTTCGTAGGTCTTTCATCTACTTACTGGCTGGGTGATCTTACCCTCTCCAAGAACAATAACACTTTATGGACTTTGGTCAGTCGGTGGAGTCAAAGGACTCACACCTTTATAACTACTTAGGGAGATTTTACTATAACTTTCGAGGATATTTGTGAGCTCTTAGGATTAAAAGCAGCTGGATTTTATACTTTCTTTGAGGAAGCCATTTCTAGCACTGAGAAGGCTTCTCGAGTAGCGTTGAAAGAAGTAGTGAAGAAATTCTTGGTTACCTATAATAAATGTACCTTTCCGGAGGTGATCAATTATTTCTTCTATATTAAACATAAGGCGAGTGCCAAGGCTTGCGATATTGCCAAGAAAAATCCAAAGGTGAAGGTAGTGGTTGAGATGCCTCCTAATGGTAGTGGATACGGCTTGAATATTAAACTTGTAGGCTATATCTGGGTTGTTATTTCCAAGATTTTTCATCCTGTAAAGCCTCATAGTTCCCCCGGGAAGTACCTTATCAGCATGGACATTCAAATGCCCTATGGGGTTAAACTCCACTTAGTTGCCATAAGGTTAGGCTCCTTGTACACATGGCTTGATGGGGTGCAAGCAGATTCAACGCCTAGTCTTGGCCATTTTGATGTTTCTAATTATTCAAACCCCAAGTCTCATGACAAAAACCCCAAGTCTCATGACATTAAGGTACCTCACATTTGCTGTTGGAATTATATACATGTTAAAATGGTTTTCCCGCTATACATTAACGATGTTAAAAAGTTCATTTATCGTCCTTATGTGGGCATTAATCAATTCATTATTAACTCTTTTTAAGAGGAAGTATCCAGGCCGATCGTCCCAGTCAAAGAAACTTATGCGAAGAATTTTCCTACGAGCAATGTCCCACTTGTTCTTGTTCTTTCATACCTGTCATCTTATACCGAATGTTCTTCATACTATTCGTGTAAGTCTCCCAATCGTGTGGCCATGCAGTTTGGCTATGATCAATGTACTCCTATAGGTAGTCATTCACCCATGAAAAAATAATAAATTTTTCCTTTTCTTGTAAAAACCTTGTAAGAAAAAAATTTCAATCGAGTCATTTGTAGTATTGGCTATTCCGTTGGACAAAATATTTTTGGGTTTGTCTTAACAAGTCACACCTTTATTATCCATGGAGATTTGGGCATCCGACTTTTTATGCTTCATCAAATCGCATTCCATTCTCTTTTCCTAAAAGGTATATGGACCAAATTCAATTTATGTGTTGGAGTTAATTTTAATTCACTTAAAATATTTATGGAAAATTTTCAAATTATTTTGAAATCATTTTTTGAGAAAATTAAATTTTCGTTCGAAGTCAATCCCAATCAAACGACCTAGGTCTAACGAACCTGGCCTATATACACTGACATATTGTTAGAAGATTCGTTAGAATTGTCGTTCGAACGAATTCGTTCAACGAGATTCCTAATGACTTGCCTTATATTGCACTAGATTGTCGTTAGAAAACTCATTCGAACGAGTTTTGTCAGTTATGAAAAAAAATAATCTTTTTGCAGTTATTTTGCATAACTGCTTTGGTCCACTACTTTTCCTAGTTTCCTAAAGTGGATAAAAATATAGTTTTTCAATGAGGAACTTGCACATTTCAAAAAAAGAATTTTTGTCTTCCTTTTTATAAAAAACTTTCCAACACAATTTTGATTTTGATTGAACCAAAACCCCATGCTTTCATCCTGAATTTCATCGTGGACATATGCGGTGGATTTCTGCATCCTAGTTGATTGGAGATGATACCTTGGCTTTCGGTGGATACCGAGACACGAGCAGTGTCGTGTAACGCATTGGATCTTCGCGTATTACAAACGGAGGTAGAGGAGACAACATTAACATGTCTTAGTGAGTCAAGTATGTAAGTCTTTTGATCCCCTTATAAGACCTTTATTTGTAGTGGACTTGCTAGGCCCAACCGTCCAAGGTTTTTCCCATTTGGGTTTTCCTCGTACATCGGCGCGTTGTGGTTGTGATTTCTTATTTTATATCATTTAATCACCTAGATGTTTGTGTAGGATAAAAAAGATAAAATTTAGCTAAATTTATATCTCTTAATCAAGTTGATAATCACATCACCTTAATTGATAACTGATCACGCTAACTTACTAATTTACAAAGGATATTAAAATTGGAATATTTCTCTCTTTGGCAAATTTTCGTAGTGTAGCGTGTGTATTCTACGAAATAACCTTAGTTCATATGACCTTGCAACTTCAAACTGGTATCAGATCAAGTCTCTAAAAGTTATTTAGATGAATCCTAGAGGTTATATGGAAAGTTTTTCGTCGAATAGACCACCTATGTTTGATGGAACAAATTACACCTATTGGAAAGCACGTATGAAATATGCCCTAAAATCAATTGATGAACGTGTTTGGGTTGCTGTTGAAAGAGGATGGTCCCCTCCTACTATGATCCTTGATGATGAAATTGTTTTAAAACCTGTTGAGAATTGGAGTGAGGTTGAATTGAAATTATGTAACTTTAACTCTAAAGGTTTAAATGCATTATTTAGTGTCGTAATTCCCGAGGAGTTTTGTCGTATCATGACTTGTGAAACTTCTAAGGATGCTTGGAACATTCTACAAGTTACTCATGAGGAAACGAGTGCAGTTAAAGAAACTAAGATTCAAAACTTAACCACTCAATTTGAAACCATCACTAAGAAAAAAAGTGACACATTTGATGAATTCTATGCCTGCGTTTCCGATATTCTTAATTCATGTTTCAACTTAGGTGACAAAATTCCTGAAAATCGTGTAGTAAAGAAGATTCTTAGATCTCTTCCTAAGCGTTTCATTCCAAAAGTCACGATTCTTAATTCCTTTGGAAAACTAAATACTTTAAAACTTTAAGAGCTTGTTGATGATCTTCAAACATATGAATTAGATATGTTTCCTAAAGATAAGAAAACCAAAGATAAGGGTATGGCCTTGAAAGTAAAAAAATAAGAAGTGTCCAAGTCCGATGAGTATGATATTGATCCTGATGATATAACTCTATTGGCTGAAAAAATTAAAAACTTTCTCAAGTTCAAAAAGCAAAACTCAAAATTTGAAAAACCCAAAATTTGAGAAAAACAAAAACAAAGGTAATAAAAGTTTTAATAATCAGGATCCTAAGAAGTTTAAAAGAGACAACCTTAAAAAAGATGATTCGGAGAGATGTTTTGAGTGTGAGGGACGTGGTCATAGAGCCTTTGAGTGCCCCACTAAACTTAAGAGACAAGGAAAATAAAAGGCAGTTTATAATTCTACACTAAGCGATAGTGATATTGAGTTTGAAGACTCCAATGACTCTACCCCATCTAGAAATATTTTCACTACTTTTATAGTAAGTCATGCTAGTTATTCAAGTGAGTCACACCCTAATGTTAATAATTACGAGCATGATCTTGAGGTTGCTTCCACTCAAATAGCAAGTAGTGATGAATAAGGAAGTGAGAGTGATGTAGATGAGAGTGAATTGCAATCCACCTATTCTAAACTATACACTGAGTCTCTTCGTATTCAAAAGGTAAATAAAAGATTAACCTTTAAAGTTTTAACTTTAGAAAAGGATTTGAAAAAACTGAAGGAGAAGGAGGTTTTAGTTAGTCAACTAGAGGCTTTACAAATTTATCTTTCTTAGAAGTTTATTCTGATGAGTAAAGAAAAATGTGATTTGACAGAGTCTCTAGCTAGTGTTAACAATGATCATCGTGAATCCTTGGAGATTAGAAAAATTCTTGAAGCAAAAATTATCAATCTTGAGAAAGATCTCGAGTCCTCTAGGGAAGTTAAAGTCACACTTATAGATAATTTAGGAAGAATGGATAAATTATTTCTAGGTCCAGTTTTAGGGTACAAGGAAAAAGGTTACCAAGAGAGAAAGGGTATAGGACATGAAGAAGGAGAGTCGTCCAAAGCCAAATCCGAACTCGTAGCTAAGTTTGTTACCAAAACAAATCTACATAAACCTTATCTACCGAAAATAATTCCACCTAAGCAATCTGTAAAAGTGACTCCAAAAGAACTCTATGTGTGCACTTATTGTCACAAACGAGGTCACCTTAGAGATTTTTTCTACAAGCTTAAGAAGAATTCCTATTTTACTACTTATAATCCACACTATATATCCTTTGCTAGCGTTAAGAACCAAGTTGAAAATCTAGTTAACACTTCGAAAGATTTAATGGAAAATTTTCTAAGGTTCTCTATGGATCAAGGAAATAATTCTAATCAAAAGACTAGAATCAACAAAGGGAAATACACAATTCAAGCATGGGTTAAGAAAGATAATACCAATAAAGCTTTTGTTGTTCATATTGCACTTAAGGCTCAAAATAGCTCCCAATGGTACTTTGATAGTGGTTGTTCGAGACATATGACCGGTGATAAATATTTGTTTACCACTCTTGAAAACTATAAAGATGGTAAGGTCACCTTTGGGGATGGAAGCAAATCTCGAATTATGGGTAGAGGGTCTATTAAAATTTTGGAGTTTCCTAAACTTGAAAATGTCCTTTATATTGATGGTATCAAGGCACATTTGATAAATATTAGCCAGTTATGTGATGAAAATCTTGATGTTAAGTTTAGTTAATCGGAGTAAGGCTATTTTACAAGGTGTGATAACTAGTGACTATTGCTACAGAATAGTTCCTAAGTCATCTTTAGTTTGCAATAGTGCAAAATCCTCGTCTTCTGATCTTTGGCATCAACGGTTAAGTCATGTTAACTTTAGAAATCTTGATCGTTTAGTGAGAAAAGAGCTAGTTTGAGGTATACCATCTCTAGGAAAACCAACCTCCACTATTTGCGGGCCTTTGCAATTAGGAAAGAAAATTAAGAATTCACATAAAAAGTTGAATTCAATAACTACCTCTCGTATCTTAGAATTGATACACATGGACCTTATGGGTCACACTCATACCGAGAGCATAGAAGGAAAGAGATATATTTTAGTGATGGTGGATGATTTTTCAAGATACTCCATAGTAGGTTTTCTAAGAGAAAAATTTGAGAATGTTGATTTTCTCACTGTTAAATATAGAGTTCTTCAAAATCAGCACAGTGTTACCATAAACCGCTTTAGGAGTGATAATGGAACCGAATTCAAGGAATTCGGTGTAAATGCCCTTTGTGATGAAATAAGAATTAAGCATGAATTCTCTGTCGTTCGAACACCACAAAAAAATGGTATAGTTGAAAGAAAAAATCGAACGATTCAAGAAATGGCAAGATCTATGCTCCTAGGAAGGAATGTGCCTCGTAGGTTTTGGGCCGAAGCAGTTAACACCACATGTCACACCGTAAATAAGGTTTATTTGCGTCCTAATACTAATAAAATGCCATATGGATTGTGGACTGGCAAGAAACCTAATTTGGCCTATTTTAGAGTTTTTGGTAGTCCTTATTATATCCTTCGGGATAGAGAACTCCTAGGTAAATTTGACTCAAGGAGTGATGAAGGCATTTCCCTAGGATATTCTCAAAACAGTAGAGCTTTTAGAGTTTTCAACTTAAGTAGTTTAAAATTCATGGAATCAATAAATGTTGTTATAAAAGACGATGCTCCAGCGACATTTATTGAAAATGAGGAAGATTTGTCATGTGAGTGTGATGTTGGTCCCGATGTTAAAAATATTGAGTCTCACACTGACTTGGTTGTTCCCACTACTGAGAGAAAGGATCCTTCTCCTTGGGTTCATAAAAGTCATGACCTTTCAAAAATTATAGGAGATCCCGAGGTAGGTGTCAAGACTAGGGATCAATTAGAAAATGAAGTTACCTATTTGTGTTATACTTCTAAAATCGAACCTAAAAATGTTAAGGAGGCTCTAAAAGATGAATTTTGGATAAATGTTATGCAGGAAATTTAAGAAAAATGATGTTTGGGAATTAGTTCCTCGGCCTAGTGATTCTAATATTATTGGCACCAAATGGATATTTAAAAATAAAATGGATGAAAATAGTGTCATTATTTGAAATAAAGCTAGGTTAGTTGCTCAAGGATACATTCAAATAGAAGGTGTTGACATTGAAGAAACTTTTGCTCCAGTAGCTAGGTTAGAGTCGGTTCGTCTTTTACTAGCTATAGCATGTCACCTTAAATTTAAATTGTATCAAATGGATGTTAAAAGTGCATTTTTAAATGGTATTCTTCAA
Source organism: Sambucus nigra (assembly GCA_949130495.1). Lineage (NCBI taxonomy): Eukaryota > Viridiplantae > Streptophyta > Magnoliopsida > Dipsacales > Adoxaceae > Sambucus > Sambucus nigra. Next base: position 381,291,059 of record OX422223.1, on the reverse strand, counting down.
AAAGAAGTCTATGTTGAACAACCTAAAGGGTTTGAGAACCCAAAGCATCCTAATCATGTCTTCTTTCTAAAGAAAGCGTGTAGACACCCCATTCAAACACCCCCTAACCTCTCCGTAGGTTCCCTAGCACGTCCCCTCATCACTACAAACCTAAGTCATACCCCGGGTACTGACCTAAAGCCCATCGGGCAGTCCCAGGCTCCGTTTGACCAAAAGTTAAACTCTTCATCTCGATCGATACTAAATGAATCTTCGAAGGGCACTGAAACCCCTTACCAACGATCCATCCCGTGCGCAATTCTGACTTATGGTGCGGACGAACAACCTGTTTTCCCTCGAAACTTATCAAAGAGGTCACCAGACGCTACTAAGCTCCGTTTGACCAAAGTCAACTCTTCAGCTCGACTGAGATTACATGAATCTTAAAAGGGCACTGAAACCCCTTTCCAACGGTTCACCCCATGCGCGATTCTGACTTACGGTACGGACGAACGATCCATTTTACTCCAAAAAGTCACCGAATGCTTTCAGGCCCCGATTAACCAAAGTCAACCCCCCAAACCGAGTCAAGATCTTTGTAATGTCTAAGTAAATATCCTAACCTTTCCAACGGTCTACCCCGTGCACGATTCTAACTTACCAGGCGGACGAACGATCCATTTGCGTCCGACGATTCCACGTCCAAAGGACCGACGAACACTTCTGAGCCACATTTGACCTAAAGTCAACTCCTGAACCTGAGAGAAGCCCAAAGGACTTTAGAAGTTGTCTAAATTACCAACGGTTCACCCCGTGTGCAATTTGGATTAACGGTTTGCATTTTACGATCGATTTTTCCAAAGAACTTGAAAGAGACTGCCAAACGGCAGGTCCCAAACCCTGCCTATCGGCAGTGTGCCCAAACACACCTGCCAATTGGAAGGACCAGGGCTATGTCGATCGTCAATGCCCTGGGCCAATAAAAAGGAGGGACTAACCTCATTCTAAAGGGAGGGGAAAAAAAGATCTGAAATCCATGACTCTCAACAAATTCAGAAAACCTCTCTCGAAGTCAACGTGATTTCCACATCCAAATCCCTTTCCAACCTTCACCTTTCATCACCTTTTTCAACAAACTTGGTGAATTAAGTACCCTCCATCATCACCCAATTGCAAGGCCCGCTCTCTAACATCCAAGATCAATCTCAAGATCTCTAAGAAGGTCCAACTCTTTCAACTCTCTCTTTAAATTCTTCTAAATTCGCATTAATTTGTTTTATTACTTAGCACTTTTATTCTCTCATCTCACATATCCTAATATACTTTTTATCTATTATTATTGCACATCTCATATTTTCATATAAATAAAACCCCCAAAAACCAAGAAAAATAGGGTTTTCTCATAAATTCCAAACGGGAATTCTCACACTTTTCTCACAACTAAAACATTTTTTTTACACACACACATATAAGAGAAGTCCCGGGTTGGATTTATGGGATAAACCCCACCCCTCGTTTTTCATACGAACTACGTGGACTTTGATGCCTCTATAGGCTATGTAGGCGTCTCGAGATAAAACCCGAGACTCGAGTCCTTTTTCTACTTTTTCCTATTTTTTCTATATTCTTTAAACTTAACTCTCTTAAATTCTATATATTTACATATGCGTATATTTGTGCTTAGTGGCGTATTATTCTATATGTATTATCGTTCCGTTATAATGATCAACGCTAGGATAATCGCGTAAATCCCATTTTCCTAATGTTACTTGTAAGAACATTCCTATGGATGATTCGCTTTATCTCTTCCATGATATAAGTCGATGATTCTTATCTCCACTATATATATACACATGCACACATATCACGGGGAAATAAAGGAAAATAGCAATAACCCATGAGAGACCGTAAGGGCGTAATGGGTGCCTAACACCTTCCCATTTCGTAACTTAGCCTCCGGACCCTTTTCGAATCATTTTTTGGATTTGTATGTATCAGTATGCCTTTGGATGCTATCTTTCGGGACGACTCCCTTTTCTTTTGTCTTTCTTGAGTAAAATAGACTGGCGACTCCATCTGTCTAAATTTTTCACCTCATCAACGACACGGACCGAAGCGCTCCTAAGAGGGATGCGCGGGACCAAGATCCTCTCGATGTTGAAGAAGCCCGCTCTTCTCCATCCCACCCGCCACGAGGATCGGAGGGGATGGCCATAGTGGCGACTCCGCTGGGGACTTTATTTTTAGGGCTAAACTCTATTTACATGGGTGTTATATTTGCTTATATTTTCCCCTATTTTGCATGTTCCCCTTTACTATTCATGTGTACCTCATGCTTATGCTTCTATTCACACACTTGTAGAAGATTCTCCATGTACACTTCACACCATGTGCACCTAGGATCACATGTCCACATGTTGCACGCATCACCCATCCATACTTGGTATACCATTGGTACTAGTACTTTGCTCCCTGTTGGGCATGATCAAGAAAGATACTCTCATCATAAGATACTAAGAAGAGAATCATGCATGATTCACACAACATCATCAAAAGGGCATTGTGATTGACCAAATTTTGTCCAGTAATTGGAAGGTCACTTCGTGATGGGCGCTGGTCTGGCAAGGCGCAGTTAGCCTAAGCGATATGACTCTCACCTTCCATTGGCCAAGTACCTCTGACGTATATCAAATGGTTCCCCCGCATCGTAACGCTTGACTGAAGTCATGACGGGAGGTATATCGCAGAGAACTCGTTCCCGTACGCCGAGTATATCGAATTCGCTCTCACATGTACCGTCCCCATGAGGTATATAGTGAGGCCATTCACGTACACTCAGGTATATCAAATGGCTTGTCCACACGTACCGATTGCCCTTAAAATCAAGGCGTATATCGTGGAAGTCACGCCAAAGGGGGGAACCCTCTCCGACTCACCCAACCAACTGCATACCCACATATAAGTGTCAAGCCTAGGACACATATGTTAGATTGCCGATTTCGACCCAAAACTTGTCGAAATACCGAGTCATCCTGCCGCCCAAATTTTTGCACATTTTTAAAATGGGACCCTGCCCGTGAGCTTGGTTAAAAGTCCAGCCATAGCTTTGCATATGTTACAAACCTAAATTTTCCAGGCTCGGGTCCCAAACCCAATGCAAAATGAAAATTCCAAAAATATTTCTCCTTTCTTTATAAAAAATCCAAGAATATTTCTCCTTCCTCTATCAAAAATCCAAAAATATTTTGTCTTTCAAATCTCAAAACGAAAAAAAAATATGTCAAAAATATTTTCACCCTTTTTGTGAAAAATAAATCCCATTTTATGCCTTCTCACGTTGATCGCACGCCCTTCGCCTAGCTCTTTATTAGCTTCGGTCTTCAGTCAAATAACCCCCGGAGTTTCGTCCGTTCCCCTTATACTTCTTCCGAGTACGGTATCCATCCACTTTCCATGGAGAACACAGATCAAGTACCAGTTGTGCAGCCAGATCTGATGGCAGTCTTAGCTCAACTCTTGTCCAAGATTGACAACCTCCAGACGGAGGTTCGAGAGATGCAACAAAACTAGTTTCCTATTCCTCAAGAGCCCAATGCCCTAATCCCTCGTGCTATGGGTCCATCCGAGCCTATCTGGGTTCTCGAAGAGTATCAGCATGCTCCACGTGGCCCTCCTATTAACCGGTCGCCGCCTGCCCAGATTTCTATTTCAAACCTTGCCCAGCCTGGGGCTAACTTGCCTATGATCATTGATCCGAAAGAGGAAGAATTGAAAAAGGTCAAAGAAGATCTCAAGATGCTAACTAAGAAGTTCGACTAAGTCAGAATCTCTGGGAATTACATGGACTACACCCACATATCTCCTTATCCTAAGGCGAGATTACCCAAGAAGTTCAAGATGCCAAATATCGAGAAATTCGAAGGAAGTGGACCCCTGATTGTTCATCTTCGCAATTATCACCGTTCCATGACTCTCCTAGGGTATTCTGAAGAAGTGATCGCCCAATTATTTCAACAAACTTTGAAGGATTGCGCCCTCCAATGGTTTTCGTCTCTCAAGGAGTCCAGAATCTGTAGCTGGGAGGATGTAGCTCGTGAACTCATGTTACAGTACAAATACAATGAAGAGCTTGAGGTCACCCGACGTGATTTAGAGCTGCTCAAATAGAACTCTGGGGAATCAGTCAGTAATTTCATAGCTCGATGGAGGGAAAAAGCAACCAATATGACCAATCGTCCATCCGAGGAAGAACAAGTCAACATAGTGAAGAGGAACTTCTTACTCCATGTTAGAGCAACAATGGGAGGACAATACTATCCCCACTTCCGAGATCTCAGAGAAGCAGGAGTAGAAATATAGGAGGGTCTTGCTAAAACAGAGGTTGAACCAAAGAAAGTGTCCGGACAGTTCACCCCCAAAATATATGATAAGTCGGTCACTACTGCAGTTTCAACCATTAACAACATCTCTCAACCAACCACCTCGTGGGAACCAGAAAGCCGCTTTGTCCCAGTTCAAAAGGAATACACCGAGCTCCATGCTCCCCTCTCCTAAGTTTATCAAGCCCTTTTAAACCGAAACCTTATCAAACCCTTGGACCCCTATCCATTACCAAATCCACTCCCAAGAAACTTCAAGGCAGAAGCCCATTGCGCCTTTCATCAAACTGTTGGACATACCACCGACCAATGCTTTCACCTTTGAAACATAATCCATGGTCTAATCGACCGGGGTACCATTGCCCCACCAGCCAATCCTAAGCCAAACACTACGCACAACCCACTCCTAAATCATATCAATGATATCTTCCGAGAAATGAACCCAAAATTTGATCCCTCAACTCAAATCACGCCCATATGTTCTCCCAAACCTGCCCATATTTCCTTCTACACCCTGTTAGCCTTGTTGATCAAGCACTGTCACTCCTTACCAGAGCATGCATCGTTGTCCGTACCCGTTCTGAAGATGGAAGTATGGAATTATCAAAAGTGTTCAACCAGCCCCTAGAGTTTGGGATGAAATTTCCCTCATTGATGATCATTGATTACCAAAAGTTCAGTATGCTATTCTTGGAAGAACGGAAATGGGATCGAGAATCAGACAGTTGGGTGGTACCAACCGATGAAGTCAGCCTAGATGACGTTGTCCAGGTTATGGAAAAATCATTCAGGCAAACCAACGATATTTATAGTATGACCGAGTTACTTGATACTCTGAAGCTACAAGGATGCCTGGTCCCTTCACCCTTACATATCCCCACAGAATGGGAGGACCTGTATGAAGAAGCCATTAAAGTTGTGGAATGCATTTACTTTACATAAAAGGACAGAATTGTTTCCACCGGATGGGGGGAAGAATTTGAAGATTCGAATGAAGAGAAAGCTTTCGAGAAAATTATCCTGGTGACCGACATGTGTGGAATGATATCATTTGAGGAGATCCTCGAAGAAATAAACAAAGTGGCAGAACAACCTGAGATCGACGAAGAAATAGGGTTCATATTCTTCCCTTCTTAAGTATATCTCATTGTTGATACCAAATTTAACCTGCTGACATGCTCAATTATGTAAAGACACATGGAAATCTGCATGGCAATAACAAATATTTCCGAACAGCTCTTTGATTCCAAGGAACCATACTGCAACGAGGAACTCTGCTTCCCTGACTAACTCACACGCTCCGACCTACAAGAGTCCTCCGAGGAAGTTCAATACACCGAGAAACTTATGAGTACCGAGCAACTTAGGCGGTATGAGATGCACCTCAAACAGAGCATTAATTGCAAGATAACCAACAGATTGACTGCTTATTTAATGCTTATCATTATCATACAGATGTATACGCTTAAGGGTATTAATGAATTACCCTTTCACATGTACAGCCTAGAGGCTATAAATACATTGTATCATCCCCATTGTGGAGGGAGGGGAATTTCTTGACAAAACTTGTAATCGAGAATTCCCAAACACTCAGCAATAACAGAAACAGTTGACGTAGGCCATTCTTATAAGGCTGAACCACTTTAAAATTTCTTTGTCTTATTTAAATTTATCTGTGATTAAATAATTATACACAATCTAATTTTTTACATCAACATATTGGCGCCGTCTGTGGGAAATGACTGTTAGTATCATTTTTCATCAAAAATAATTCATCACCAATGGCCGATAATCCTGAATCCAGCAATCGAAACACTGGAAATCTCCCAAATCCATCTGCTCCGCCAAACGTTCCAGATCTGGCTGGAATAATGACAAATCTGGCCCAGGGCTAGACAGCCATGCAAGAAACCATGCGACAACTCATACAAACCCTTCATGGCGGTGCACCAACCCATTCAGGACAACGCAGTGTTCAAAGAAACACACGTCTGCTTCCTTCGCGTACTGGGCATACATCTTCATATCATAATGAGGAATCTGATGATTTCTCTTATTAACCTGGGCGAACTTCATCAGTGCGGGCCACAGATACTGAACAACGTATCACTCTCTCTCCAAAGAGGACCATCGCATTGGAAAGATTAAGTAGAGTTTCTCCTTTTAGTCGATTAGGCCCTAGAAGGAACAAAAGTCCTCTTAAAGCTGCATCGAGGAGTTTTCGACGACCATCGGACTTAAGGGAAGGATCTACCCAATCGCAACCAGCTGGTCGTCAAGATAGATCCCAGGAAGCCACATCAACGCGATCAATTGCTCGAACCAACAGGCCCGAGGAAGGAAATGATGCATGGAAAGGTTCTATTCAGAGGTTGGAGGATAGATTAGGGGAAATGGCTAAGGCCAAGAATCCCCTACAACGAACTTTTGTTCAAGGGACGCCTTTTTTCCAGGCCATTGTGGATTTTCCCACACCGTCAAAGTTCAAAGCACCTGTTGTGACCCCCAAATATGATGAAAAGACTGGTCCTATTCTTCATATAGAACAATATCAAGCTACCGCCGACATCTATGCTGTCCCAGATGAGATGAGATGCAGAGCATTCTCGGGAACCCTTACCGGATCTGCTCAAATATGGTACAATAATCTTCCTCGGGGTAAGATCTCAACTTTCATTCAACTAGCCGAGTTATTCATTGGAAATTTCTATTTTGGGGCAAAGCCAATCAAAAGAGTAGCACATTTGTTAAGTGTTAGATAAAAAGCTGGTGAGAGTACTAGAGATTATATAACTCATTTTAATAACGAGAAACTCGAAGTTATAGATTATGAGGAAAAGACAACGATCACCGCCTTGATGAGTGGGTTGTTTCCCAACAAGTTGTATTACACTTTGGCCAAAGATCCACCCACAACCATGTCCGAATTGATGGCAAAAGCGACCAAAATCATGAATACCGAGGAGGCTATGGCTGCAAAGAAGAATATGGATAAAGAAACCAAGGTGGAAGTTGACAAAGCCAAGAAGAAAGAGCATAAGAACAATGGTGGTGACAAACAATCCAAAAATAGGTCGTCATGGGAGGTATTGAGGAAATTTGATAATTATACTCCTTTGAAGGTAGACATCAATCACGTACTGGAAAAAATCAAGAACAGCGAAGAGTTAAAATGGCCAAAGAGAATGAAGGCAGACCCTGACAGGAGGAATAAGTCAAAATATTGTGAGTTTCACAAAGATCATGGCCATATGACCAAAGATTGCATAGCTCTTCAGAATGAGATTGAAACTCTCATTAGACGAGGAAAATTGACAAAATATGTTGATCGTAAAGATGAAAGAAGAAACAGTGACCGAACAAGAGAAAGGTCTAGATCTCCTCGTCGAGTAGAGGAAAACAGGAAAAGAGACCATGAAGATGATACGAAAGACGACCCCGATCTTCCCAAAAAACCAAAGTAGCCAGAACGCGAGGTATTTTCAATACGTTTTGGTACATTTGATTGTAATGTTATTACAAGTGGAGATCCAGGAGGAGGAGATCTTACTGCAGAAAGAAAATCTTACCTCTGTGAGGCTCAAGCTTGCTCATATATTCAACGAATAAATCTAGCTGAGGAAGATCGTCCGAGAAAGGTCAACAAAGAGAAATTGGTCATTGGTTTTTCAAAGAACGACCTCACAGGTGTCCTATATCCTCATGATGACCCATTGGTGATCAAAATGAGGATGAAAGAAGTGATGATTTCAAGAGTTTTGGTAGACAATGGTAGCTCGACAGATATCATGTTCTACTCGTGCTTCGATAGTTTAAACCTAAAGTTATCTCAACTGGAGCCTTATCACAGACCCCTCCTCGGTTTTGCTGGCGAGAAAGTTTTTCCACTTGGGACGATAAAGTTGGATATATTCATTGGTACATGGCCTGCTTGTCGAATAGAAAAAATACGCTTCTTCGTAATGGATAAAAATGTTTAGTCAGCCTACAACATCATCATGGGAAGGGTCGGATTGAAGAAGTTCGAAGCAATCCCATCTACGGTGCATCAATGCCTAAAATTTCCAACAAATTTTGGAGTAGGAGTTGTGAAGGGTGATCAAAAAGTATCTCAGGAATGTTATTATTCATCTGCCAAGCAAGAGGAGCTGGAAGAATCAAGGAAAAAGACTACTACCTACCAAGTGGAGGAAGGAACAAAAATTGAAACATTGGATCCTAGAGATGAATCGCAACTTGTGAAAGGTCAGGCGGTGGAAGCTACAGAAAACATCATTCTGGACGACTAACACCCTGAACGAACAACTCAAATAGGTTCGTCGTTGGATGTCTCGTTAAAACAGGGACTGATAACTTTCTTGAGAAGCAGAAAGAAAACTTTTGCGTGGAGTCATGAGGATATGCCCGGAATAGACCCAAATTTCTTATGTCACGAGCTCAACGTGAATAAGGAGATCAAACCAGTGAAGCAGAGAAGAAGAGTATTCAGTCCCGAGAAGAATCAATCTATACAAGAGGAGGTCGAGAAGCTCCAGAAAGCCTGTTTTATCGAAGATGTTAAATATCCTGGTTAGCCAATGTGGTGATGGTAAAGAAAAAAAAACAAATGGAGGATGTATGTAGACTTCACCGACCTCAACAAAGCATGTCCAAAGCATCACTTTTCGTTGCCCCATATTGATCAATTAGTCGATGCTACCTCGGGACACAAGCTGCTGAGCTTCATGGATGCTTATTCTGGTTACAACCAGATTAAAATGAAACCTGAAGACAGGGAGAGTACTTATTTTATTACCCCTAGGGGAACTTATTGTTATAATGTTATGCCTTTTGGTTTGAAAAATGCAGGTGCGACATATCAGCGGCTGATGAACAAGGTCTTTGCTGAACAAATCAGTTGCAATATGGAAGTCTATGTTGACGATATGTGACAAAGAGCAAGAAAGTTGCCGACCATCTAGTTGACTTAAGCCAGACCTTTGATCAACTGGATAAATATCAAATGAAGCTGAACCCGACGAAGTGCATATTTGGAGTACGAGTGGGCATGTTTCTCGGGTACATTATCAATCAATGAGGCATAGAGGCAAATCCTGAAAAGATCAAAGCTCTATTAGGGTTGCGATCTCCAACGACGAAGAAAGAAGTGCAAAGTCTTACAGGACGAGTAGCAGCACTCAACATATTTGTATCGCGAGCAACTGATAGATGTCTCCCATTCTTCAAAACGCTCTGAAAGACTTTTGAGTCGAATGATGAATGTGAGAAGGCTTTTCAAGACTTGAAGAAATATCTGGGAGCACCTCCACTGTTGTCCAGGCCGGTGATGGGAGAAAAATTATACTTCTTTCTAGCAGTATCGGAGAATGCAGTTAGCTCGGCGTTGATCGGAGTGGAGAATGGAGTGCAAAAAATAATTTATTACACGAGTAAGGCCTTCCGAGGAGCAGAGATCAGATATCCAAAACTGGAAAAGTTAGCACTGGCGCTAATTGAGGTGAGCAGGAGAATGAAGCCATACTTCCAGGCTCATACTATAGTCGTATATATTGATATGCCGTTGAGGCAAGCCCTTCATAAACCAGAAAAATCAGGGAGATTGATGTACTGGGCAATAGAGCTTGGTGAATATGATATAATTTATGAACCCAGGTCATCGCTTAAAGGGCAAGCAGTAGTAGATTTTATAGCAGAGTTCAACTATCCTGATACCCCCGAGGAGCAAAAGCTGCTCACCGATAAACCTGTGGATGTTACAGGATCATCAAACACAAGCCCAGACCAACTTAGGTTGGTAAAAGGTCAAGTGGATGTTACACGATCATCAAATTCGAGCCCAGACCAACTTAGGTTGGTAAAAGGGCAAGAAAAGATGATCGACGAAGAGCAAGAAATATCAGGGGATGGTGAAAGGAAGCAATAAATATTCCACCGAGGAACTCTGTCAGATCAGAAATTAGAAGACGAGTTGCCTATATGGAGACTATATGTAGATGGCTCATCTTGCACTACTGGCTGTGGGGCAGGGATCATTTTGAACAGCCCAGACGAGATCGACATGGAATACGCCCTACGCTTCCAATTCAAAGCTTCCAATAATGAGGCTGAGTATGAGGCCATGATTGTAGGTCTTAATTTGGCAAAAAATATGGAGGCACAACAGGTTATCGTCTTCAGTGATTCTCAATTGATCGTAAATCAAATGTTGGGAATATATGCAGCCAAAGGAGAATTAATGATCAAGTATCACGCAAAGGTGATGGAGTTGGTATCAGAATTTATTACTGTTCAGCTGGTAAGAATACCAAGAATGGAGAATGCGAGAGCAGACGCCCTAGCCCGATTAGCATCAGCTACTCGTACTGAGCTACGAAGAACAATCCCAATTGAAGTGTTGGCTAGTCAAAGCATAGACGAAGATTTGATGATGAATTTTATTACCCTTGATTTAGGACCATCTTGGATGGATCCCATCAGGGCATATATTGAGGAGGGAGAATAACCAATTGATAAGCTCGCAGCCAAGAAATTGAAGTTTAAAGCTGCTCGGTATGTATTAACTAACGGTGTTCTATATAGACGAGGAATTATGGCAGGATTGCAAAGATGTGTACATCCCTCCGAGGTAAAAGAATTGATTGAGGAGATCCATGAAGGGTCCTGTGGAGCCCATATAGCAGGTCGGACGCTTTTGCAAAAGGTAATGACGCAGGGATACTACTGGCCAACGATGAGGGCTGATTGTATAGCCTATGCCAAGAAATGTGACAAGTGCCAGCGCTTTTCCTCCATCCTAAGAACTCCACAAGCATTGTTGACACCCATCACTTCCCCTTGGCCATTTGCCATGTGGGGAATAGATTTGGTCGGGCCACTGCCAACAACCAGAGGAAGGTTCAAATATCTCGTCGTCGCAGTGGATTATTTTACTAAGTGGGTAGAAGCCGAGCCTCTTATCGACATAACATATGAGAAGGTATATCAATTTATTTGGAAAAATATCATCTGTAGATATGGTCTTCCCCATGCATTCATTACCGACCATGGAACACAATTTGATAATGAGGAGTTCACTGCCTATTGCCATCAGTCCAATATCTTAAAAATCCACTCGGCACCAGGACATCCCAAAAGCAACGAACAGACTGAAGTGACAAATAGAACACAGCTAAATGGCTTGAAGAAAAGACTAAGTGACGCAAAAGCAAATTGGATCAACGAGTTACAGTCAGTACTGTGGGCTTATCGTACTACTCCCCGAGCAGCAACTGGAGAATCACCATATATGCTGGCATTTGGAAGTGAAGTTGTTATACCTGCCGAGTTGGGCCTCCCAACACACAGGGTACTAAATTTCAATTCCCCTGTAAGCGACTTAATGAGAAGATTGGATTTGGACATGCTCGAGGAAGTTAGAGAAGAAGCAGCTATCAGGAATGCTGCTTACCAACAACGAACAACTTTGTTCTACAATAAGAGGGTGAAGAAGTACGACCTGAAAGAAGGAGACTATGTGCTAAAGAAAGTCATTCGAAAGCACAACAAACTGGAGGCAAACTGGCATGGACCATACCGAGTTACAGAAGTTGTTCGACCAGGAACTTACCGAATAGCAACTTTAGAGGGGGAGGAGTTTAAGAATGAATGGAATGCAGAACACCTGCGCAAGTATTATCAGTGATGTAAACTCTCGTGTAATGCAGTTCCATCAGTATGAATAAAATGACGATATTCTGCCAGATTCTCTCCTTTTATTGAAAATTTTTCGAGGAATACTAGTGTACACTACTCGGCAAAACTCAGACTACTCAACAAAATATTCCTAAAAATGCCAACTTAGGTTGGTTAGGAGGAAAAATATTTCCTAAAAATGCCAACTTAGGTTGGTTAGGAAACAAAATATTCCTAAAAATGCCAACTTAGGTTGGTTAGGAAGAAAAAATTCCTAAAAATGCCAACTTCGCTTGGTTAGGAAACAAAATATTCCTAAAAATGCCAACTCGGTTTGGTTAGGAAGAAAAATATTTCCTAAAAATGCCAACTTAGGTTGGTTAGGAAACAAAATATTCCTAAAAATGCCAACTTAGGTTGGTTAGGAAGAAAATATTCCTAAAAATGCCAACTCGGTTTGGTTAGGAAGAAAAATATTTCCTAAAAATGCCAACTTCGGTTGGTTAGGAAACAAAATATTCCTAAAAATGCCAACTTCGGTTGGTTAGGAAGAAAAATATTCCTAAAAATGCCAACTTAGGTTGGTGAGGAAACAAAATATTCCTAAAAATGCCAACTTCGGTTGGTTAGGAAGAAAAAATATTTTCGAGAAGAGAAAAATTCATCAATTTAGGTTGGTCGAGAATCAGAAGATGTTGATCATCGTTGGTCAGAAACATTTTATATGAAAAAGATCAAGTTAAATTTTTGTTACTTGTGATTTTTTAATTACTGCCAAAATTGGTCGAGAAACAAAACATCACTAAATTTGGTCAGTCAAATGATCACCACAAATTCAAGCTGGTCGACAATAAGTTTTAATCAGCTACAGTTGGTCGATAAAATTACATAATGTTGTTATCTTTTTAACAGGTATACATATACATATATAAAATGTTTTACAATCACAAGACAATGGCAATTAAGCGAGTCTTTCATTAAATCCAAAAATAAAATACATTGAGAATGAAATGTATACTAACTATTACATCAAGATTCCTACTTTATTAGTTTCTTCCCTTCTGCTTTTGAAACAAGTTCCTCGCCAGCAGGAGGATCATCTAAAGCATAAGGGGAGTTTATGAAGTTAAGGTCTTTGAGCATCCTGATGTTCATCACAGATGGTCTATCTAGCAGGTGCTCGGGGCGAGATATCTCGGCATTAAAATGGAGATTGTAATCACCGAGGTATTTAGAAATCAAACAACGAGGGATGGCCCGAGCAGGGATCCAGCTCATATCAAGCTTGAATGGTGGCACTGGTAGGTCGAGAAGCCCAGGATTATGGCAATCCCACAGGTAGTGACCCTCTTCCAGTTGCAGTACGCCCAAAGCATTCAACCAGCCTTGTTTATAACCTTCATTATTGGCATTTTGGAGTCGATCATCCAAATGGTAAAGAGCTTCATTGTAGCCTGCCATCCAGAATTCCCGGGGCTGCTTGTGGAATTGATAGGTCAATCTTTCCAACTGCTCGTGAAGACTTTTTGCAAAAATTTCCTTACTCTCCAAGGCAGATTTCTGTGCAGATAGATGCTTGTCCAGACTCTGGATTTTCTTAGACATCTCAGCCAAGGCCTGGTTCTTTGCCATTAGTTGGAAGGCTTGATTCTCTAGATCAGATTGAGTTTTCTGTTCCTCGACAGTAATCCAAGCAGCTCTTGCTCCTCCCCGAGGAGCTCTTGCTCGTCCCCAAGTAGAAGTAGAAGGCCCAATCCTCTTAAGGGTTTCTAGCTCATCCCTCAAGTTGGCATTTTCGACTTCCAGAAAAGAGAATCCCTCATCGTTCACAGGGACTAAAGCGTTTGATGAAGAGGCGGCAGACTTCAATTGAGCTACTTCCCTTTGCAGGTTATTATTTTCTTGCTCCAACAGTTTAGCTATTTACCTGTGCTCCTCAACCTCAGTTTTCAGAGTTCTTTCTCTCACTTCATAAGAAGCAAACATTTTATCGTATCCTTTATCAGCATTCAGTTGCTGATATTTCTTCTCGTACCCCTCGTGCAAAAGTGCAGTAGATTCTTTATATTGTTGTTGAAGCTCTTCAAGAGTACTCTGGAGATCTTCAATCATATCGTAGTATGCTACATTGTTAGCTAGTGCACGGTCGAGTAGGCACTTCAAATATTGGTATGCTTCAATTGCTTGCTCTGAAGCATCTTGGCCGAGGATGTCGACGATTTGTGTTGCACTCAGATCTGTGTGACCAGCGGTGAAGTACTCATTACATTGCCTCAATAGATTTGTATCATGAGCAGATAATAACTCCATTCTGGCCATAAACTAGTAAAAGAGGAGAAGGCAAGAATCAATAAGAATATAAGCAGAGCATGAAAAGAAGAATCAACAGTCTGCATAATCAAAAGTTCAAGTTTTATTACATCATAGAGAAGAAGTACAAAGTCAGCGTTACATTGGAAAAAGAAAAAAGAAAACATAGAGAAAGATCTGAACAACTCTACACCTTTTCCTTGTCTCCCAAAACTTTCTCGGGAGGTTGAGACGAGGAGGTGGGTTGCTCGGATGGAAGAGAGAGTTGATCGGGGAGTGCTGGAAGTTGCTCGGATGAGGTAGGCAGAAGTTGAAGTTGCTCGCTGGTTGACTGGATAACTGGGGGAGTAGGGACTTGATCCCCCACCACCATGGAAGATTCCTCAGAGGAAGCTTCGTCCTCTTCTTCTTCTTCGAGAGTTGGAGGGGGACCTGGGATGTGTCGCTGAAATAAGTCGGAACTTTCATCGACTTTCATTTCCTGCAGCGTAGCGACCCAACCATCCCTAAAATATTTGTGGCTACCGTACTCCACCTGCGATATCATGGCAGTTAAGCCTTTGTTCCATCCCTTGTCCCAGCCAGCGCTGAAAGACTTCTTCACAGCCAGTTTTCTTTTCGCTTTCTCCGAGGAGAGCTTCTCGGATAGAAGATCCTCGGCAGCCTTCAACTTATTCTCAGTTTCCTCCTTCTGGAGACTTACTTCGCGAAGTTGAATTAATTCTTCCTCAGCAACCTTGAGCTTATTCTCAAGCTCTCCAGCATTTCTAAGCTTCTCGTCGAGCTCTTTATTCTTCTCCTCCAAATCCTTCATTTTCTTCTCCAACCCTTTGGAGACTTCAACAACCTGAGTTTTCTCCTCCTCGATCGAAGTGAGTTTCTTCTCCCAGACATTCTTATCATCGTCATATTTCTAACGAGAGTCCTTCAGAGATTGGGTCAGGCCCACCAAAGCTTCCTCTACACGAGACGAGGAGCTTGAAGCTTTGATAGCTTCGTCTTTCTTCAAAATGGTATTAAAACAAGTCACCAACTGGAAAAAGAAAATAATGACAAGTCAGTACAGAGACAGATATAACAAGGGAAAGATGAAAAGTTCAAAATAATAAGACTTACAAAAGCAATATGGCGAGCAGCCAATGAGGTGACTATGTCCCGAGAAAGGTTTTCTTCAATACCTTGGATCTTGGGAATGATCCAAGTCTTCACCGAGTTCATGGCAGAGCTCGGGGGAACAAAAGTAGGAACACCAGTTCCAGTGGTTAGGGGCTGAGAGATGGTTTCAGCCAAATTGACCGAGGAGCTCTTCTTCAGCTTCCTCGGGGGAACAGGAATAGTTTCGACCAAGGAGGAACTCTTGGTTGGTGATATGACAACCACCTCTTTTGGAGCATCAGCCTTGTTCGGGGCCACTGAGGGCTTATCGGCAACCTTCACATGAGCAGTCGGAGGGGGTGCATCAATTTTCTTTGTCCCTTCCGGGACATCATGTTTACTTCTTTTTGCCTCTCCAGCAACAGAGGCAGGTTTCTCAAAGAGAGTAGGAGGTCTTCTTTTCTTCATCCTTTCACTTAAAGGGATGTGTGACTCAGGCGAAGAACTCGAAGAACCTGGTACTGGTTCTACTTCACTTATCACCGAACGAGCAGTAAAAGATGTAGTGTAACTCTTATACTGTAGCAGATACGAAGTTGATCTTATATGCTCATCGGCAACAGTATGATGCAAGCTCCAGATAAGTTTTAAATGCTTTAAGTTAACTTCTGTCTCTTTTGGAGATTTTCTTTTACTTTCAACTGCAAATAAATAAGCATTAAAATATCAGTGACACATTTTGTCAAACATAAAGGAAGCATAATTTCAAAATAAATAAAATGAAACAAAAATAACCTATCCCATTGCCATAGGGAGGGCATCTAGGACCCTGATACACTTCATCTCCAGATAAAGGAGCATGTTGCCATTTTTTTATAACAACCCCGTGCTCAAAGTAGTCCCTATTGGCATACAGGAGATTGACCACTAAAGCTCTATTTAAAAATCTAGTTTTTAAATAAAAAGTATTATCACCAACAGCCCATCTATAACAAAACATAATTTCTGGAATTCCTATGCGAGTTCCAAGAATTTGATTTAGTCTATGAACCCCATTAACTATTCTCCATGTATTGGGGGCTATTCTTGCAGGAACAACGTCAAAATATTGACAGAATTCCAGACATAAAGGATTTGGCGGAAAGGAAAATCCACATTTAGCAACAAAAAGACTGGGGAACCAATGTCCCTCAGCCAAACGAAAATAATCTGAAGGTTCAGAGAGTTCCTCCAGAACAACCCATGAAGGGATAGCAAAATCAGAGAGAAATTTATCAAGAGATTCAACAAGGTAAACCATGATGAATAAAGGAAATGAAGAAGAAGGAAGAAGATCTTACAGAAAAAGAGTGGATCTGTTGACAACGAACGATGAAAAGGATGAACGCACAAGAGAGAAAGACAATGGAAAACTCAAAGATAGAAATTTGAAAAAGTAAAAGACGATGCGATTGTCTGCGATGCTTAAATACCTTGCCTTGGGAAATGGTAAAGTTAATGATTACAAAAAGAGATGATTATGCTACTGGCGGCTAAAAAGACAAAAATGGCGCGGGAACCGAAGCGGTCATAGAAATTCAAAAGGACTGATTCTATGAATCTGGAAGGAGAAATAAATACAAAAGAAAGTGCTCCTAAATTTCGGGATGATCATTTAAAGTTGCAATACTTCAAGAAAGAATGTTCCACACTCCTCAAATCACGAACTGTGAAACATTGGGGGCTTCTGTTGATACCAAATTTAACCTGCTGACATGGCTCAATTAGGTAAAGACACGTGGCAATCTGCATGGCAATAATAAATATTTCCGAACAGCTCTTTGATTCCGAGGAACCATACTGCAACGAGGAACTCTGCTTCCCCGACTAACTCACACGCTCTGACCTACAAGAGTCCTCCGAGGAACTTCAATACACCGAGCAACTTATGAGTACCGAGCAACTTAGGCGGTCCGAGTTGCACCTCGAACAGAGCATTAATTACAAGATAACCAACAGATCGACTGCTCATTTAATGCTTATCATTATCATACAGATGTATACGCTTAAGGGTATTAATGAATTACCCTTTCACATGTACAGCCTAGAGGCTATAAATACATTGTATCATCCTCATTGTGGAGGGAGGGGAATTTCTTGACAAAACTTGTAATCGAGAATTCTCAAACACTCAGCAATAACAGAAACAGTGGACGTAGGCCATTCTTATAAGGCTGAACCACTTTAAAATTTCTTTGTCTCATTTAAATTTATCTGTGATTAAATAATTAGACACAATCTAATTTTTTACATCAACACTCATGACCAGATCAGGGAGGCATTACCAGATCCCAAGCTTACCACCAGTCAATGACAAAGGGAAGGGCGTTAAAAACCTTCCTATGCCAGAGATGACCCTCGAGGAGAGCAATATCCTCTATCAACTGAAGAAAACTCAAGCTAATATCACTCTATAGGGACTTTTCATGTCTTCCCAACTGTACAGAAACGCTTTGATCAAGTTGCTCACTGGACCCACAGTTCCTCCTTCTACCACACCAGAAGAAGCGATAAATTTAGTCGGACCCTTGACCTCTACCAGAATGCTATCCTTTTCCGAAGAATAAATCCCCAGAATTTGGCCAAACCACAATCATGCACTCAACATCTCCGTCGAAGTTATGGGGAAGATCGTACCACTCTCTCTTATCGACAACGGATCTACCTTGAATGTCTGCCCATTAAGAACCTTCAAATGCATAGGACTGAAGGAAAGTGGCCTCGCTCTAACCTCCACTGCTGTACGTGCCTACGATAATACCCGTCGGGAGGTGATGGTATCCACAAAGCTTGTAATAGGGGTTGGCCTTATAAACCCTGTCGTTGAATTCCAAGATATCGACATCCCAGCTTGTTTCAACCTATTGCTCGAATGACCTTGGCTCCACAGTATCAAGGGCGTGTCTTCCTCACTCCATCAAAAATTGAAGTTCTTTACCGACGGACGATTCATCACCATTTTGGGCGACGACGATAATACCGAGGGTGCAAGTACCAGTAATCCAATCCTTGAGATACAGCACGGGTCAAATGACATGCTCCTATCACGATTTTGAGTTGAAAAACTTCTACTCCCGGTAGGGGATGATTTCAAAGAAAGGGTTTGTCCAGAATACGACCCTCATGGCAACGTCAATGTGATCCAGATGTTCAGAAACATGCACTTCATGCCCGGACTGGGGCTATGGCAAAGACAACAAGGGATATTTGAGCCCATAAAATTGAAGAAAGCTTTCCCTCCTTGTGGTTTGGGGTATCAATCATTAGAACAAGAGCTCAAAATGATCCGCCAATCTCAGCCAAAGAGAAAACTAGACTGCATTCAGACTATCCCAGGTGACTCCTTGAATGGACGATTTATTAAAGAGGGCGAGGACTTCCCCTTTTACGGCTTTTCAAAACCCTGGTATGACCATACAGATAAGAAGATGAATCCTAAAATGGAGATCTTTTTCCAGGACAGTTACCCATCGGCCAAAAGTTCCTAACACCATATACAACCGCTCATCAAAGATATCAAAGATTACAAGGTAAGTGACTGCGAGGATTCGTTCAACTTACAGACATTGTGGCTAACATTCTGCATGGTTCATTCAAGCACTACATCACTGGATCCATCCCACCTAATTTAAGTTGTTGATACACCTCTCCTCAAGTGGCATGTTGCGCCAGTTCTACCTGTTGAAATCCCACCTAACCCCAATGTTTACCCCATATCTTCTTCTGTTGTCTATCCTTGCTCAAATTTAATCGAGACCTCCTTTGATGAGGTTCTTAATGTTATTTTTCCTATCAATGAAATAAACGAAGATTTTGAGTATCTACTTATGCCTTACATTAATTGTTTATACTCTAATCAAACTTTTCATGATGATGATTTTAAAAATGAAAAATTATTAACTGATCTAAATAAGGTTAATAACAAACAACATAACCGCGTTTAAGTTAATGAAGAAAAAACTGTTGTTATTAACCTTGGTTCTAGTAGAAAATTGCGCAAGATTAGGATAGGGGCTACCCTTGACGATTATGAGCGCGCACAACTCGAAGAATTACTGAAAGAATTCAAGGATGTCTTCTCATGGTCCTATGACGATATGCCTGGCATTGATCCCAAAATAGATCAACATGAGATCCCAACTCTTCCAGATTATAAGCCGATTAAATAAAAGTTGAGAAAGCTCCGCACCGAATGGTCGCTTAAGGTCAAAGAAGAAGTGGTCAAACAAATGAACGTGGGTTTCATTCGTGTGATCAAATATCCCACATGGCTAGCCAACATAGTTCTTGTGCCAAAATTGGGAGGGAAAGTTCGGATGTGTGTAGACTACCGGGACTTGAACAAAGACTCTCCAAAGGATGATTATCCGTTACCCAATATCAACATGATCATGGATAACACGACCAGTCATACTCTCAAGTCATTCATCGATGGGTTTGTCAGATACAACCAAATGAAAATGCATCCAGATCACCAAGAAAAACTTTCTGCTACACTGTTATTCCATTTGGTCTCAAGAATGCTGGGGCTACCTACCGGAGGGCTGCCACAACCATCCTGCACGATCTAATTCACAAAGAATTTTAGGTCTACGTGGATGACATGATTATCAAATACAAAACTAGAGAAGGTTATGTTCCCGCCCTCCAAAAGTTCTTCGAACGGCTACGACGATATCATATGAGACTCAATCCACAGAAATGTGTCTTCGGCATTACAAAGGGAAAACTCTTGGGATTCATGGTTAGTAAAAGAGGGATAGAAGCAGATCTTGCCAAACTGAAAGCCATACTTGAGATGCCACCTCCTCAAATGGAAAAAAAACGTTTGTGGTTTCCTTGGGAAATTATAATACATCAGCCATTTCACCTCCGTCTACGAACCTATCTTCAAACTACTCCGAAAGGATTCAACCAAAGTTTGGAATGAGGCCTACCAAGAATATTTTGACCGAATCAAATAATACCTGACCCAACCTCCGGTACTTATTCCACCATAGCCAGGTCTTCCCTTGCTCTTATACCTAACCGTAACCGACACTGCAGCTGGGGCTTTGCTAGACTAATACCTTTAAATTCCCGCAAAGAAAGATCCATCTACTACGTCAGTCGCAAATTGGTTGGGTATGAAGTAAACTACACTGCTTTGAAAAAAGCATGCGTCGTGCTTATTTGGGTCACCCAAAAGTTATGACATTACATGCTCACCTTCCTCATTAAATTTGTATCCCGAATGGACCCCATTAAGTACCTGCTTGAGAAACCCGCCTTATCCAGCCGAATCGCTCGATGGTTGATGATCTTAGCTGAGTTTGATATCGCGTACGTCACGCAGAAAGCCATGAAAAGAAGATCCATCTCTGACTACCTCGCTGACTA
Organism: Sambucus nigra; assembly: GCA_949130495.1. Lineage (NCBI taxonomy): Eukaryota > Viridiplantae > Streptophyta > Magnoliopsida > Dipsacales > Adoxaceae > Sambucus > Sambucus nigra. The sequence goes on along the minus strand of OX422223.1, from coordinate 381,270,207 downwards.
ACCCATAGAAGAATCTGATGTTTAGGTCTCCGAATTCCCAGATGAAAGCATCCTCTACACTGCTCGAGATGACCCTCGATGACAAATGTTCTTTGATGGCACTGCCAACAAAAAGGGATATGGCATTGGGATACTTCTGATTACCCCAGATGACTCCCACACTCCCATCGCCATCAAATTGGATTTCCCCTGCACTAACATGACTGAATATGAGGCATGTACGGTAGGCCTCAAGGTTTCTCTGAAGAAAGGTATTCAATACCTAGATGTTTACGAGGATTCTGCCCTCATCATGGGTCAAGTGCTTAGAAAATGGAAAGTCAAGGACGAGAAGCTCTAACCCTTCGATGCCCACTTAGAAGAACTAGCCTCCCAATTCTAAGATATCACTTTCCACTACTTACCTCGAGCAAAAAATAACCTAGTCGATGCCCTTGCTACCCTATCCTCTATGGTCGACATGCCCGAAAGAATAAAAATGGCCCCCTTTCTGGTCCAAAAGCAAGATAAACTAACCCATTGCTACCACATTGAGCTTATCACCAAAGAAGATCCCGAGCTAGCCAATTGCTGGTATTATGATATCTAGCACCTTCTCAAGCATGGCAGGTATCCCGAGGGTTCCAACAAGAAGGATCGGGAAACTTTTCGAAGACTGGATGCCCAGTACATCATTTGTTATAAAGTACTATTTAAGAGAAACTTTGATGGAACCAATCTATACTGCATCGCAGGGGCTGACATTGAAGAGGTAATGCAGAAAATCCACAACGAGGAATACGGACCCCACATGAACGGACACATGCTTGCCAAGAAGATCATTCGACAAGGCTATTACTGGACCACCATGATCCAGGATTGCTCCGCCTATGTTCAGAGATGCCTCAAATGCCAACAGTTCTCTAACCTTCAACACCTGCCTCCGCATGAATTGTACAATATGACTTCTCCCTGACCGTTCTCAACCTAGGGCATCGACATTATAGGGAAGGTTACACCCAAGGCCTCTAACGGACATGAGTTCATCCTGGTTTCCATTAATTACTTCACCAAATGGGTCAAAGCCGAGTCATACGCAGTCCTGAATGCCAAGAAAGTGGCCAAATTCATCAAGAAAAACATCATCTACCGATATGAGGTCCCACACGAGCTAGTGTCAGATAACGGGTTGCATTTTGAGGCAGAAGTCATAGAAGTAGTCAGCGAGTGTGGGATTTAGAGACACATATCTTCTCCCTACCGACCTCAAACCAATGGTGTAGTCGAAGACGCCAACAAGAACCTTAAAGACATCATTAGTAAGATGACCAAAAGCTATCGAGATTGGACCCACCGAATACCATACGCCCTCTGGGGCTACTGAACCTCAATCCAAACCTTTACTGGGGCTACCCCTTACTCTCTAGTCTATGGCATGGAAGTAGTCCTACCTGTGGATCTAGAAATACCCTCGTTACGCGTCATGATTGAAAGCAAGGTCAGTGAGGAGGACTGACATCAAAGCCGTCTCGACGAGCTGTCACTCTTGGACGAAAGGAGACTGAAGGCTTTGTATCACATACAAGGGTACCATCGTCGAATAGCACGATCATTTAATAAGAGAGTCAAAGACCACGGTGTCCGAGAAGGGGATTTAGCCCTCAAAGAAATAGTAGAGCCCATCTGGGACCCCAGAGGGAAGTTCAAGCCCAATTGGAGCGGCCCATACATCATTAAGAAGATATTATTTGGTGGTGCTGCCATGCTCATTGACTTAGATGGAGAAGAGATGGTTCATCCAGTCAACCTGGATCGTCTCAAGAAATTCTACCCATAGCCCGAAATCTCGGCGCGCTACGAATCTTCTCATCTCCCTTATATTCTTAAAAAAAATCTTTTCATTTCCCTGTACCCAGAACTACGTGGGCCTAATACTCTACAAGAACCATTTTTAGAAAAATTAAAACCTTTCAAAACCCTCCAGAGGTACGTAGGCAGCTCATACATCTTACATGAGAACGACCCTTTCTTATCTTTGAGAACGATAGTTCATTCTAACATAACTTGAACAAATGGATTATGCATGCCTTAGCGATCGGTATAGATAATTAAAAAATACAAAATTCATCAAAAGGCACAGCTAGATGATTAAAAACTTATTTATTTCACAAATAAGAAGTTACAGTGCAATTACATAAGAAAAGGAACGGATAACTCCCTTCCCCTACCTTCCTAAAAAGCCAAATAAATTCTCAAACTTATTCCCCATTACAAAACAAACTCTCCAAGAGTCCTACCCACAGATACCAGAGGAGCCTGCTCCATCATAATCATCTACATATTGGGGTCCGCAAGCTTCCCCTGCTTGAATCGAGTGCCACATACGCTCCATGGACCGATAAGATTGAACCAGCCTCGGAAAAACTACCACACCTCCCTCCATGGTATCAGATAAGACAAGACACCTTTGTCCAGTCTCCACTGCCAACATCTTGTTGACTACTCTCCTCCACAACCACTTCATATAATCCCCAGGGATGTGCCAAATTCTCCCAACAGACTGAGAGGGACGGGACGATGGACGTTGACTCTCCCACAGAGAGCCAAGTCGCATGCGCAGATGCTCTGTCATATCTTCTACCGAAAATAAATCTAGTGTTCGAGGTGACACGATCTTCTCCCATCCAAATTGGCACAAAATCCGCCAAGGGAAATAGAAAGAGTTTTGTCTGAGACCAATTAGCCGAATGTATGGGTATTCTCCCAGCTCCAGAATAGGCAGTATCTATCCCCACCAAGGCACTAACCAGTACAAATTTATAGCCCCATGCTCCACAAACTAGTTCTCCTAACTCTCAATGTCCAGGCCCACACTGATGAAATGGCACAAAAATAAGTTGGGTACAGCTGACAAAGGATATTCCGGAAGAGTCACCAAGCAGAATCTTGCAAATAACCACATGAATAGCATCACTGGGCTACCCCTTAGAAAGTCAGAATGACCTTCTCGTCAAGCATCCAGGCCATTCAGAGTCTCCTCCAGTATCACCACCACGGGATTGCGACGGTATGACATCCATGAGGTAATGGCTACAAGTTGTAGGTTCACCAGCAGTTCCCCAGTCACCAGTAGAAATTTTGAAACTAAGCCCAGAGCGACCGTTCCGGCATATCCAGCATCACCAACCTCCTGCAAATGCATAAACCGCAGCACCACTGGAAGAGAAATCATTCCTCCAGTGATCAAGGATCTACCCGCCGAGGGCGAGATACGGAGAAGTCAAGCCAAAAATTCCTTAGGAGATCGAGAAAACTCAAGCATAGCACCCGCCACAATAGGATTTACTCCTAACATGGAAAAAAATTCTTCATAAGTCGGACAGACTTTTTCCAAGCCAAAATGGAATACATGATCTTCGGGGTACTAAAATTGTACCGACACCATCAGCATGTTCTACTCTATGGGCCAATTACGCCATAAAGAAACTCGACGTACGTTGAAAGCATCATAGTCGACGTTGTAAGAGCACATTGTCTCCAAAGTCTCAAGGTAATTGGCAAACCCAACACTACCAGGGAAAGCCATCTCACATAATAAGAAAGATAGAATATGAAGGTGTGATGAAAGCACTCCACCCATTACCCCTTTTTATACTTGAAAACCCCCCACAAAAAGACGTAACCCCTGCTGAAATCGGAGGAAACCCTACCCCACAAGGTACTAAAGGATGAAGAGGGTACTAATCAAAGCTTTGAAATGATGGGATTGGACTGACCTGCCGATAGGCAGGATAAGGTGCTTGCCAATCGGCAACCCCCTATTTTTAGAAATTTTTCTTTTTCCTCTTTTGTCAAAATCAGAAAACTCAATAAAAATAAATTGATATTCTCAATAGAACTTCAAAAATCCCCTTTCCATCTTTATATAAACTCTCATTTTAAATAAAACTTTCCTTCAAATCCCAAAAATATTTCTTTTTACGATCTCAACTGCAAAATAAAAGGCGTGAATGCATGCATTCATTCATTCATCATTAACAGAAAATAAAATAAAAACTTCATTGCATTGCATAGATATTTCTCTGTGTTACATCAATCTTTCAGGAAATAAAGAAAAGCAAAAACAACGGAACTCAGCCCGAACCCACATTCTCTCTCACTCTCACTTACCCTTCCCCCTCTCTCTCCTAAGAGCTTCCACCCCTGTGACGCGCTTTCTTTCTACTGCGACGAGATGACGTACCACCACTACCCGAACCAGACTCCTCCCCGGATGAGGCAGACGGCACCAAGCAAGAAGGAACAAGAACCGCATCCTGAATATGGGCAGTCGCCGAAGATATCCAGTCTTTAATGTGGCTTAGCCAAGTGGTGGACACCCAGACTTGCTGCAAGAAAGGGAAAAATCAGTATCAAGCATAAAAGGTCAAAACAAACCAGAAAGGAAAGAAGGAAAAGAGAAGAACAGAAAGGTATACCTCAGGACAAAGGGACTCCTTTGTCAAGCCCAACTCATCCAAATCCATTGCATGAGGACGATGCAACATAGGCATCATCCCTCTATCAGCCCATCAATTGTTGTATGAAGGACTATGCAACCGCACAAAAGGGACCTCCAAAGTCGTCGTTACCGTAGATGTCGATGGACTGCCACCGCTGTGGGAGGACCCCACTCGCCAACTCGAACCCGCGGGAGGGAGGGGAAATGCATCATATATACTGGGCGCCATCAGCCAGCTCGTCACGAAATCCATATAATTGTTCGGCATAGCCGTATCAGTGTACAGCAGATAGAACTCGCCAATTATCGTCGCGATCCTTGCATCCTCTGGCAACAGTCGCTCCCACCTCATAGACATAGGGGGTCTCACAGGTGGCACCACCACCTCCTCCTCAGTAATATGATGAACCACCCTCTCCCTGAGAAACCAAGAGTGGCCAAACTCATGCGCCAGTAAACACCTCATCTGCGCATTCACTCCAGTCAACCCTATGTCCTGAATAGCCGTCCCCCAAGGGTAAAAGGTCACCTGAAAAATCCCCAACAGATATAAGTCAATATGGAATCAGAGCACACACAGAACAAGACTGAAGAAAGGAAAAGTCTTACCCTATCACTGGTCAGGCCATTCAAGACCTGACGCACCGCCTCCAGAGAGAGAGACCTCCTCGACTGCCGATTGGCCTTCCTCCACCGATATAACCGACAAAAGTCCCCAAACGGTGTCATCCTTCAAAGAAATCAGCTGGATATTACACCCAATCACCTCATAGAACCACGTCTTCCAAAGATAAGAAATCCACAATCAAAAAGAGACCCATAAGGAAAATGCGAATGCATGAAGGAAAATGTGCAAATTAAAGAATGCCTTAAGAAGATATGTGGCTCCAGTGAAAGACTGTCGGCAACACCGGCTAAACGCATCCAAAGAAAAATAAGGGTCACCAAAGTCAGGCTCCCCCAATCATAGAGAGGGATGTTCGAAAACATCTTCAAATATGGTAAGAAACGACGTCGCCACTCGACGCCACCATAAATCCCCCCAGCACCAGTAAAATTAACAACCGGGCCATCTGCCTCACCTGTAGCCCAACCTCCCCATCAATCCCCATGCCAAGCAAAACATCCCTCAGCAGCGACAAATGGATGGAGTCCCCAGACACTATCCTCCCCACGTCACCGAGTGCCGCCCGCACTGCCTCTGGCCTCACTCGTAAAGAGCGATCCACCTCTATCTTCTCTCCATCACAACCCAGCCCCAGCAGCTGCAGCACATCTATGGGAGTCACAGTCATCTCCCCGAAACCAAAATGGAAGGTGTGGGTAGTACCCCATCACCTCTCCCCCAGAGCGCATAAGACAGATGTTGAACGAGGCATCTCATCCAGCACAGATGCCAATCTCCCAAAACCTGCTGATGATACCACCCAATGCACCATAGGTGGAAGATGCTCCCAGATATCCTTGAGCCCCGTCATCCCGCGGGCACGCCCAGTCGATAAAGAAACATCAGACTGTCAAAAGAAAAAACCTTGTCAAATTTCAAGAAAAAAAGGAAAACCACAAAAAAGGAATGCCAAAGGTCATTTTACTTACATAACCGCTCAAATCACAATCACGAGGTAATTTCCCCCATAAAGTTCCCCGAGAACATCTCAATTTAATCCCTCAGAATCGGCTTTGACCCATATAATTGTTCATTTCAACTTAAGCCCGCAGAATTGGCTTCAACCCATAGAATCGATCACCCTCACCTTTAAGCCCTCAGAATTGGCTTCGACCCACAGAATCGGTCACCCTCATACCTAAGCCCTCAGAATTGGCTTCAACCTGCAGAATTGGTCATCTCAACTTAAGCCCATAGAATTGTCTTTGACCCGCAGAATCGGTCACCCTTATACCTAAGCCCGCAGAATTGGTTTCGACCCGCAGAATTGGTCATCTCAACTTAAGCCCACAGAATCGGTCAGCCTTACACCTAAGCCCTCAGAATTGGCTTCGACCCACAGAATTGGCCATCACAACTTAAGCTCGTAGAATTGGCTTCGACCCGTATAATCGGTCACCCTTATACCTAAACCCGTAAAATTGGATTTGACCCGCAGAATCATTCACCCTTATACCTAAGCCCGCATATTTGATTATCTCACCTTCAAGCCCTCAGAATTGGCTTCGACTCACAGAATCGGTCACCCTCACTTTCAAGCCCTCAGAATTGGCTTCAACCCACAGAATCGGTCACCCTCATCTTTAAGCCCTCAGAATTGGCTTTATCCTGCAAAATCGGTCACCCTCACCTTCAAGCCCTCAAAATTGGATTCGACCAGCAAAATCGGTCATCCCAACTTAAGCCCTCAGAATTAGCTTCGACCCGCAGAATTGGTCATCTCAATTTAAGCCCTTAGAATTGGCTTCGACACGCATAATTGGTCATCATAACTGGCTTTGACCCACAGAATTGGTCATATCAACTTAAGCCTGCATAATTGGCTTCGACCCGCAGAATTGGTCATCCCAACTTAAGCCCTCAGAATTGGCTTTTACCCGCAGAATTGGTCAATTCATCTTCAAGCCCGTAAAATTGGCTTCGACCCACAGAATCGGTCATCCTCATCCTTAGGTCCTCAGAATCGGCCTCGACCCCCTAAATCGATCATCCTCATCCCTCAGGTCCTCAGAATCGACCTCTTTTAAAGGCATCATGCGGTGTCTATTCGACAACTATCATTTGTTCCAAACTCACCCGTCGAGGGGCTCTATAGACACCCCATTCTAACACCCCCTAACCTCTCTGTAGGTTCCCTAGAACCTCCCCTCATCGCTACAAACATAAGTCATACCCCGGGTACTGACCTAAAGGCCATTGGGCACTCCCAAGCTCCGTTTGACATAAAGTCAAACTCTTCAGCTCGATCGAGACTGAATGAATATTCGAAGGCCACTGAAACCCCTTTTCTAATGGTCCATCCCGTGCGTGATTCTGACTTACGGTGCGGATGAACGACCTATTTTCCCTCAAAACTTGATCAAGAGGTCATCGGACGCTCCCAAGCTCTGTTTGACTAAAGTCAACTCTTCAGCTCAACCGAGACTGAATGAATCTTCAAAAGACGCTGAAAACCCTTTCCAACGGTCTGCCCCGTGCGCGATTCTGACTTACAGTACGGACGAACGATTCATTTTACTCCGAAAGGTAATCGAATGCCTCCAGGCCCCAATTGACCAAAGTCAACCCCCAAACCGAGTCAAGCTCTTTGGAATGTCTAAGTACATATTCTAACCTTTCCAACGGTCCACCCTGTGCGCGATTCTGACTTACCAGGTGAACGAATGATCCGAGAGATGCCCAAATTACTTTTAAAGGTCTCTGAATTACCTTTCCAACGGTTCACCCCGTGCACGATTCGGATCAACGGTTTGCATTTTACGATTGATTTTTCGAAAGAACCTGAAAGAGACTGCCAAACGGCAGGTCCCAAACCCTGCCTATCGGCAGTGTGCCCAAACACACCTGCGGATTGATAGGACTAGGGCTATGCTGATCATCAATTCTCTGGACCTACAAAAAGGAGGGCCTAACCTCATTCCAAAGGGAGGAAAAAAAAGATCTGAAATCCATCACTCTCAACAAACTCAAAAAACCTATCTCGAAGTTAGCGTGATTTCCACATCCAAATCCCTTTCCAACCTTCACCTTTCATCACCTTTTTCACCAAACTTGGTTAATTAAGTACCCTCCATCATCACCCAAGTGCAAGGGCCTCTCTCCAACATCCAAAATCAAGCTCAAGATCTCCAAGAAGGTCCAACTCTTTCAGCTCTCTCTTTAAATTCTCCTAAATTCGCATTAATTTGTTTTATTACTTAGCACTTTTATTCTCTCATCTCACGTATCCTAATATACTTTTTATCTAGTATTATTGCACATCTCTTACTTTCATATAAATAAAACCCCAAAAAAATAAGAAAAAGAGGATTTTCTCATAAATTCCAAATGGGAATTCTCACACTTTTCTCACAACTAAAACACTTTTTTTACACACACACACGTATAAGAGAAGTCCCCGGTTGTATTTATAGGATAAACCCCACCTCTTGTTTTACATACGAACTACGTGGACTTTGATGCCTCTATAGGCTATGTAGGGGTCTCGGGGTAAAACCCGAGACTCGAGTCCTTTTTCTACTTTTTCCTATTTTTTTCTATATTCTTTAAACTTAACTCTCTTAGATTATATATATTTACATATGCGTATATTTGTGCTTAGTGGTGTATTATTCCATATGTGTTATCGTTCCGTTATAACGATCAACGCTAGGATAATCGCGTAAATCCTATTTTCCTAATGTTACTTCTAAGAACATTCCTATGGATGACTCGCTTTATCTCTTCCATGATAAAAGTCGATAATTCTTATCTCCACTATATATATATACACATGCACACATATCACGGGGAAATAAAGGAAAATTGCAATAACCCATGAGAGACCGTAAGGGTGGAATGGGTGTCTAACACCGTCCCATTTCGTAACGTAGCCTCCGGACCCTTTTCGAATAATTTTTTGGTTTTGTATTTATCAATATGTCTTTGGATGGTGTATTTCGGGATGAATCTCTTTTCTTTTGTCTCTTTTGAGTAAAATAGACTGGCGACTCCATCTCTCTACATTTTTCACCTCATCACCGACGCCGGCTAAAGCGCTCCCGAGAGGGATGCGCGGGACCAAGATCCTCTCGACGTTGAAGACGCACGCTCTTCTCCGTCCCACCCATCACGAGGATCGGAGGGGATGGCCAAAAATCTCTTTATGGTTTGAAACAAGAACCCCATGCTTGGTATGAAAGGCTCACTTCTTATCTCCTTTCTCGTGGCTTTTAAAGAGGGGGAATAGACATGACATTATTTGTTCATCATGATGAGAAAGCTATTTTAGTTGCAGAAGTGTATGTCGATGACATAGTGTTTGGTTCTACATGTGATAAGCATACTCAAATTTTTTCGAAAGAAATGCAAGATGAATTTGAGATGAGTATAGTTAGTGAGCTTACCTTCTTTTTAGGTCTTCAAGTGAAACAACTCGATCACAGGATATTTTTATCCCAAACCAAGTATGCAAAAGACATTGTGAAGAAATTTAAACTAGAATTCACTAAGAATAAACATACTCTGATGAGTTCATCGGTTAAGCATAGTAAGGACACCAAAGGAAAGGATGTAGAGCACACTCTCTTTAGGAGTACGATAAGTAGTCTACTTTACCTAATCGCTAGTCGTCCAGATTTCTCCTTTAGTGTAGAAGTGTGTGCCTACTATCAAGTCGCCTAAAGAGTCTCATTTACTTTCCATTAAACTTATTATCCAATATGTTAGTGGGACCCTATCTTTTGGGATTTGTTATTCCTTGGACACCAATGATTGTCTATCGGCATATTCGGATGCCGATTGGACAAGATATGTTGATGGATGCAAAAGTATATTCGGTGGCTGTTTCCACTTTGGTATTGCACTTGTCTAATGGATGAGCAAGAAATAAAATTACATTTCTTTGTCCACGGCGGAGGCCGAATACATAGCCTCTAGGAGTTGTTACACGCAACTCATTTGGATGAAATAAATATTGGAAGATTACGGTATTTCTCAAGGCACTATAACTATCTATTACGACAATACAAGTGCAATTCATATTTCCCGTAATCCCATTCAACATTCTAGAACCAAGCATAGTAGGATCCGTGAACATTTTATTCGTGAATTGGTTAAAGAGAAAATCGTTCCCTTAAGCTTCGTAGGCACCGATCAACAATTGGTCGATATCTTTACCAAACCTTTATATGCCCTTAGGTTTTAAAACCTTAGGAATTTTATTGGGGTTTGCTCCATTGATTGAGTTCGGAGTCGGTCATCTAGTTTAGGTTGTTTCTCATGTCTATTTTTATACCATGAACTAGATTAATCCTTATATATATATTTTATAAAATTCAAAAACATTTTACTTTTTCTTTGTTTATAGTAGAATGGACTTCCTAAAACTTTTGTCCATATAAGTATTGTGTATGATGTTTTCGGATCTCTATCTCATTCCATGTCCACGTGGCTTTCGATGAGATGCTAATTCGGACTTCGTCTCACTTGTGCGCATTGATGCTTGTTTATGCTATATTTCACTGTGATTGCCTCATAATATTGCCTTATTTGCACACACCCTTCACGAAATTACATGATTATCTATGTCACTTGGCATACGCTAAGTGAAGTACGATGTTGTCTTATCAATTTTGTCACCCCTTTATGAGCAATCGATCGTTTGCATGTAAAACCATTGCCCGGATTTGGAAAAATAATCATTATATTCATCCGGTTTATTTGTTCTTAGCAATGGACACGGGCTGCAAAAAACAAAATATTTTTGCATGAATATCCACCATTTACAAATATGTAAAAGTGCCTAAAACAATTGTGGCATTAAAAAAATTGCCACGGCTAATTTGTCATTTTGATGATAGTATCGTTGGTCTTTCAAAATCAAAAGAATTCAAGAGCTTATTTCATATTTATGGGATACATAGGTTGAAGATCAATGGTTTTGCACAATTAATCCATATTGCTTCCGTTTTAGTGACGCTATTGGTACCCAATACCATACCCAAGGATTTTCCACTCAATCCTATGTTTGAGAAAAAATCGTCAATCTCCCCTCTCTAGCTGTGACTGCTGTTCACTCTTGGATTTATGATTTGGGTTGGGACCAGATGTTCAATCTCACTCATTCTATTTATCCCGACCTTATCAGAGAATTTTTATTTTGGATGAGTGTTCGTGAGGATCATATTTTCGCTCGAGTGCGAGGTCGTGAAGTCATCGTCTCTCTTGAATCCATCGCTCGTCTTGTCCCATTATCCCGTGTCACAAATCCCTCTTATCGTTGGCCTCCCAACTCTCGTCCTGCCTTTGGTCTTATCTAAGCACCGTGAGTCGCATTATTCGATTCGGTACCATTACAATTTACCATAAGAATTTAAATCCAAATTTTGTGGTACTCATTAGGATTGTTTATGCCTGTCTCATTCCTCATTCCAACTCCACTCAAATTACCAAGTTCCACGTGGATCTCATGTTTGCTCTCAGCAGAGCTGCTATTGACCTCACTCCCTTCATTTTTCTGGTTATTAAATCTGTCAAAATCAACCCATCCGATCCCGTTAGGCAAATACTTCCTTTTGCGGTCATTATCACTCGCCATTGTCTTTATGCGAGCTTCCCTCATCTTCCCTCAGATGTCCCTATGAACCGATACCAAACAATTGATATGTCCTCCGATGGTCGCTCTCGTGGTCACTTACCACCTGATACTCCACAGATCACTACCTCTCAATCTGCATCCTCCCAATTAGACACTGCCTCCACTCTTGTTCCTTCTAGACCATCATCTTCTCATGCTCAACCACCACTTGAATCGAAGGATCTTAGGTTTGTTCGTTCATAGGTAGAGCAAATTTAGGAAGAAGGACGCCAAGACAGGTCTATTATGCAGGAGCTTTTGCTCAACTTGCAGCGGGATCGTGAAGCCCGGGCTAGTCGAGAGGAGGCTTAAGCTCGTCGAGATAAAGCCCAGGCTCATCGTGATTCCATCCTACTTGAGCATCTTGAGGCGATTCGTCGCATGGAGATGCGTCGTGGTGAAGGTTCATCCAATTCAGGATCCCTTCCAGATGATTCCCCCAATGACGCTCCAGCTCCCCGATTTTATTTATATTTAAAATTTTGGACTATGTACTTGTGAGGTCGAGAGGATCATGTTTATTTTTGTTATCTCACTTGCTCTAGATTATGAACTTGGTTGGATACTCTTTCATTATGTTTGGATATTTGTTTTTCCATATTTATGGTTATTGATATCTCTTTCGTGTTTATATTCTATTGTTGCATATAATGATATTGGCATGTCTTGGATTTTTTACTGCTTCTTTTTATTCCTCGTGTCATCTTCTCTAACCATACAGGATTAATTCAATCCCTTTATCTTTTCCAGACAAAAATGGGGAGAAACATTGATAGGGGGAGTTTATTGTTAGGGGGACTTTAACATGTTTCACATATGTTTTCCATAATTTTCTTACCATGATTTATATTCTATATTTTCCCCATGCGTTTATGTGTTTGTTGTTTCATGTGTGTAGGCCTTCATTTTCACTTGCCCATATATCACCTACTTCTCTGCCGTCAATTTTCAGTCGAGTCTGTTTGTCTATCATTTTTTTTTTTGGGGGGGGGGGGGGGGGGGGGGGACGGGATTTAGAATCGTCTTGACGGTTGGCTTAGCAAATTCGATGTCTTTTTGGTTATATTTTTTATTTTTTGTTTTGTCCCGAAATAGCTAAAGGGAGAGATTTGTAAGGACAAATTTCCAATCGAGTCATTTGTAGTATTGGCTATTCCGTTGGACAAAATATTTTTCGGTCTGTCTTAACAAGTCACACATTTATCATCCATGGAGATTTGGGCATCTGGCTTTTCATGCTTCATCAAATCGCATTTCATTCTCTTTTCCCAAAAGGTATATCACCCAAATTGGAGTTAATTTTAATTCACTTATATTTTTATGGAAAATTTTCAAATTAATTTCAAATCATTTTTTGAGAAAATGAAATTTTTGTTCGAAGTTAGCCCAGGTTGTTCGAACGACCTAGGTCTAATGAACTTGGCCTATATACACTGACATATCATTAGAAGGTTCGTTAGAATTATCGTTCGAACGAATTCGTTCTAACGATATTTCTAACAACTTGCCTTATATTGCACTAGATTATAGTTAGAAAACTCGTTTGAATGAGTTTTGTCAGTTATGAAAAAAAAAATATTTTCTGCAGTTATTTTGCATAACTGCTTTGGTCCATACTTTTCCCAATTTCATAAAGTGGACGAAAATACAGTTTTCCAATGAGGAACTTGCACATTTCAAAAGAAGAATTCTTGTCTTCCTTTTTATAAAAAACTCTCCAAAACAATTTTGATTTTAATTTAACCAAAACCTCATGTTTTTATCCTGAATTTCATCATGGACATATGCGGTGGATTTCTGCATCCTAATTGATTGGAGATGGTACTTTGGCTTCCGGTGGATACCGAGACACGAGCGGTGTCGTGCAACGCATTGGATCTTCGCATATTACAAATGGAGGTAGAGGAGATGGCATCAGCATGTCTTAGTGAGTCAAGTCTGTAAGTCTTTTGAGTCCCTTGTAAAACCTTTATTTGTAGTGGATTTGTCTAGGCCCATTTGTTCGAGATTTTTCCCACTTGGGTTTTTCTCGTACATCGGCACGTTGTGGTTGTGATTTCTTATTTTATATCATTTAATCACATAGATGTATGTGTAGGATAAAAAGGATAAAATTTGGCTAAATTTATATCTCTTAATCAAGTTGACAATCACATCACCTTAATTGATAACTGATCACGCTAACTTACTAATTTGCAAAGGATATTAAAATTGGAATATTTCTCTCTTTGGCAAATTTTTGTAGTGCAGTGTGTGTATTCTACGAAATAACCTTTGTTCATATAACCTTGCAACTTCAAACTTTCTTACATCCACTGTTATTAGTCTTTCTGTGAACTATATCGGTAACCCTGTAATTCCTAGCAAGACTGCTAGGGGAGGCAGGTCAGCATTTTATTTGTCTGTATTTTTACCTAACCAAGTGGGCAGGTTTCAGAATAGCATTCTCTGTTAGCTTTACTACCCTGGTGTGGAAATATCTCCTCCAATAGACCTCGTCTTAAGTACATATTATATTGCCCACTCCGAGCTCCCTTTAAGCACTGCTAATGACACCACTCCCAATGACATGCCCCCCTTGTCTCCCTTAGATGAGGCGATAGCTAAGAAAAAGAAAAGAGCTCAAGCACTGCAGTTGGGCGAGGGGGTTGCTAATTCCCCTAGCTCTTCGAGGGATGTTGCTGAGGAAGATACTCCTCAAGCTGCCTCCACTGGGGCAGCTGTGACGGTAAAGAGAAAATTATCCACCAAGAAAACCAAGGAAACTAAGACGATCACTGCACCTGCCATTATGTGGGAAGATCTTTCTCGCAAGTTTGTTCTTCCTGATTAGTCGAGCAAGTTGATAAGATGTTCAAGGAATTCTCTAGTCAACGGGGTAGTTATTCTGCCGAAGATAGAGCTATAATGTCAGCCCAAATGTCTGCGAGATGTATCTTTTTTACCCAATTAGTGAAAGCGGTAAGAAGTATAGTAGGTCAGTCGACAGGATATATAACCTCGTAAGGGTAGTGTTTAAGTAGGAGGAAGTTGAGGATAGGGATGAGGATGGATATGAACAAGAGGAAAAGGTGGCTATTAAAGAGGAGGGGGAAGAGGATGATGAAGAGGATGAGGATGAGGAAACCCTCGAACAATCTCCTCTGCATCATCGGGTGCGCAAGCTGCATAAAGTGTACTCAACTGAGAAGCCATCCTCGCCTCCTTATGATTACACCCTATTAGAAGACTTTGCATTTGACCAAGAGGTGTGTAAATTTACCTTACTTGTAATTTACACAACTTGATATTCTTGTATTTTACTAACTCTTTATCTGTTGAGCATAAATTCATGTTTAATTTGGCTTGTCGGGGGTGCATTTGTTGATAGTGTTGAGCTTATTTTAGAGGAGGAAATGGCTGAAGAGACTTCCTCATCTCTGGATATCCTAATAATTGGTGTAAGTACCCCTGAAGTACTTGAGGTAACTGTAAATTCCCCCTTAGGGGCAGATACAAACATTTATGATAGTGGGTCAACTAGTGGTTATTCTCCTGATTCTTCTTTCTTGTGCCATCAGGATACTCTCCAGGAGGAGGACTAAGAAGATAGTGTTGGTGTAGAGTAGTGGGGATCCCCCCACTGATGGTCCAACTTCAATGCTAAAGATTTTTAGTTTTGAACACTTAGTAATTTCAAGCTCTAATTCCCTATTTGCTTTGTTAACTGATTCTCTCATTGCGTTCCTTGAATTACAGGCCCTTTCACCCGAGACATTTTTGAGAACCTATATCGGGCCATTATACTTGTACCAACTTCTCCTGTAATAAATGATCAAGTCCCGGTCCACCTATTGGGCCCTCTATCCTTGAAAGGGAGGAAGTTGAAGACACTGCTATTGAGAGTGGGGTTCCCTTGGAAGTTTCCCCAAAACAAGTTGCTTCGAGTACTAAATGTGGAAAGGGAAGCACCTTTAGAAGTGACTCAGGAGAAAAATGCTCCTATTGTTGTTGCTGAGAGAGAGGGACCTATGGAAGTGGCTCTAGAGAAATTTGTTGAGAAACCCAATGAGTTGGTACACGAGGTAGTTCTTACTATTATTGTACCAGTACCTTCTTTGGATGTTTGTGAATAAGAGGTATAACTTCTCTTATAGTTTCATCTCCCTTTTATTTTTTTGATAATTCGAGGAAGTTCTAGCTCGTTGTCATAAACCTGTCCAATAAGCTTTGTTAATCATGCCTAGCAATCTAGGACTTTAATCTCCCATAAAACAGGATCATGGCTAGTAATGTAGGACTTTAATCTCCCTTAAAAAGGGTCATGCCTAGTATTATAGGACTTTAATCTCCCTTAAAAAGGGTCTTGTATAGAATATAGGACTTTAATCTCCCTTAAAAAGGGTCACGCCTAGAAATATAGGACTTTAATCTCCATTAAAAAGGGTCATACCTAGTAATATAGGATTTTAATCTCTCTTAAAAAGGGCCATGCCTAGTAATATAGGACACTTTCAAGATCCATTATTTCTAGGTTGTAATTGTTATTTATCTTACAATAGTGATTATTCATGAGTTTTTGCAATCATTATGTCACAATGTTCACATGCAACATAGAATTCACGCTTAATATTAGACTTTTCATATCCGGCTAGATTTTAGCGGGTTGGAATACATGAATCCAACTTAGGTATTATGGATAGATATAAAACATTATTGAATTAAATAGATAATTAGAGGTTTGATACTTTGTAGGTACGAGTATTATAAGACTTTTAACTTCGTTTGTCGTAGGTAACCGCAGTGTTTAAGGGTGCAATACTTGTGTCGACAATTTCGTCAATCGATTTAGATTTATTTTTGACTATTTATTGTGCAGAGTAAAATTCTCATATATATGTAGTGCTTAGATGAATCTAAGGTTTTCTATCAATTATATTTTTGATTCTTGAAAGTTTTATATCTGACATAATTACTAATGGTTCGGGGGACTGTATTCCAATCCCACTTTTCTCATATAGTTAATAATCACAAGTTCTTTCTCTCTTGCATACTCATTTAATTCGCATTTAATAATTAGTTCATTTTAGTTAATTAGAATTTACAATAAAATCATCACTTTTTCTTTTCACCTTCGTGAGTCGATAATTAGATTTTAGACATCTTTCTTAGTAGTCACTACGAGTTATCATCTTAGTCCCTGAGTTCGATACCCGACTTGCTCGGATTATTACTTATGCAATCGGCTTACACTTGAGCCGTATTTACATGCACTAGAGACACTTTTTTAGTCGCATGAATTTTTTGGCCCCGTTGTTGTTGATTAGGTAGATATACTAGGTTAGGTCAAATCATCTAATAAGTTGACTCTAATTCATAAAAGGACAAAAAAAAATCCAAATAAAATAAAATAAAAACAAATAAAATTATCTTCTCTCCATCCTTAAATGCAAAACACTCAATCCAATCCCAATCCTATTCCTCCTACGGTATACGAAAATCCCATAATCGAATTCATCCTAATAGCCTGCACACTCCAAGCACTCCAATTTTTTGGGTTCCACCTATTACACTGCACAACTCCATCACGAGTCACACTGTGAGTCACACGTTTACGGCGTACAGTGAGGATATCGATTCATTAAGTGAAAGCATAATGTCTGACCACGCTAGTTTCGGGACAGATGAAAGAGTGATACCTTATTTCCCCATAAGAGACCTCTTATACCCCGAGCGAGTCGTCACTCCGGGATGCATTATATTTTCGTATAATGTGGGGAAGTTTCACTTTAGGAATGGGATGATTCAGATTCTCCCAACGTTTCATAGTATGGAGTCAAAAATTCCATACCTCCACATTATAAAGTTCGAGGAGGCGTGCAAGTCGTTCAATGATCAAACGTGCACCCAAGATGTGCGCCTCAAGCTTTTTCCCTTCTCTCTTAAGGACAAGGCCAAAACTTAGCCGTGGTCACTAGCACCGAGCTCGATAGGTACGTGGAGGGATATACAAGATAGGTTTATCCAAAATTTCTTTCCCTCACATAAGAACAATTCTATTAGGACTCAAATTCAGACCTTTAGGCAAAATGAGAACGAGCCTCTCAATAGATGTTGGGAGAGGTTCAATGAGTTAATCAACATGTGCCCACACCACGGTTTTAAGAAGTGGAGACTCATCCCTACTTCCATCATGGGCTAAGCTTAAGTTCTAAACAACTCATTAAAACCATGTGCTTGGAAGAGTTCCTATGGTTAGATGGGGAAAATGCGGAGGCCTACTTTAAATATGTCGTTGAGACTACTCAAGCGTGGGACACATCATATCCAAATACCCAACCCAAAAGTAAACACATGTCCATGGCTCTTTCTGTGTCCGTACTTTATCATTTGGATAAGGAAGCCGACTTAAAACTTCAAATTAATCAACTATCCAAGAGGTTAGAAGACGTGGTCGAAGATAGGGGGAGATATGCATCCGGCTCCACTCGAGCAATGAGATAAGAGGTGTGCGCTAATTGTGAGGCAGTACATAAAACTAAGGAATGTTTGACGATACCCGCCTACAAATTGATGCTCAAAGAGGAAGTTGAGGCGGTGGGAGCCTATAAGGGTAATTTTAATGTCCCTAATAGGAATTCATACAATACCTCATGGCGAAACCATCTCGGTTTAGTCATGAGGAACCTAACACAGCGATGAACCCAAATCCTCATGTTGCCCAACAACTGCCATCACTCCCACCTTACCAAGAAGCTCCACCTATGCAAGCGCCCCCTCTTACGGCGTATATAAAACCATAGCGTAAGAGTCTCAAGGACACTTTAGCCCTATTCGTGCAAACTCAACCAGCAATAAACGCTCAAAACATCCAAACTTTTGTTGACTTAAAGGCGTTGTTATATAAGTTACAATATTCTCTAAGTGTCCAAGAGAAGGGAAAGTTTCCCGCACAAGTCCAAAGACCTCCCCAAGATCAAAATTTTGTTATCTCTGATACCGCCGAGCAGAAAATTTTGTTATATACTAATTTTTATAACTACTAATTAAGAAGTAAAAGCTAATTTAAGAAAGGTGAGATAAACAAAATTGTCCTAATAAGTAAACTAACAAAATTGGACTCATGAGGGCTTCAAAATTTCATCCCATGAATGGGATATTAGCCCTCAATAATCATCATCCAAAAATATAAGATAAACAATTAAAAGCATGAGAAGATTAAACTAAAAGTAATCAAGAGGAGGAGATCAAACCCATTTAAGCCTTGAATTGACATGATATCTTCAATTACATCATCAATCCCTCAATTACAATTCCTCAATCATGTATTTATTGAATCTAAACTAAAAATTACAAAATAAAAATAAAAAGGATAGTGGATGAATTCATAATGGACAATTAAATAATAAAAGAGATTTGCTAAAAATGCAAATTCTAAAATTATAAAATTGTACATTAGAAGTCACCCAAAGAAATAAATTCTAGATCATTAATTTATAATGAGATAATTGCTAAAAATGCAAAATCTCAACATAAAGGAATGGGTTAGAATTTACCTCCCATAAGGGATAAATTCAACTACATCAATCTATAATGAATTAATGGCTAAAAATACTAAGATTCATTATAGATGGGTGGGGTGGAATTCATCCTAGAGATAAATTTCACTACACACCTCTATATTGAGGTATTTGCTAAAAATGCAAATACTCAACATAGAGGTGTGGAGAGAATTTTATCACACTAAGCTTAAAACTAAATTGGAGATCCTTTTGAAAATGGGTCTTCATCTTCATTTTATAATAGGCATGGAGCTAGGGGTATATAGGGTAATTGTTATAAGTGTGCATATGGTTTGGGTGAGGTCATGTGGGTAGTGAGGTGAGGGAATAAAATCTGATATTATTTGAGGGGTGTTTTTGGGTAAGAGGTTTTAGTTGGGAGTAAAATGGGTAAAGAGTTAAAGTGGGTTAAGTGGGTTTTATGCACATGGGCATTTTATTTGGTTTATTTGTTTGGCTTGGGTTTTGGCAGGTAAAAGTCATGCAAGGAGAAGTGGGTCTTTGTTTGAAAGTTGGTTAATGGTGAAGTGGGTTTGGAGTTGAACGTCGGAGTGGGTTTGGGGTTCCGGCGCCCGAAGTTATGGCAGCGAATGGTGGAGGTGGTTTAATCACGAACACAGGTGGTAGAACTTGCCGGTCGGAAGGAGGTGGTGGGTCAAGGCTGGGTCGCGGCGGGTTGCCGTAGAGAGAGAGAGGGGGGGCGGAGGTAGGTGGGTATAGGGAGTCATCGCCGGATGTGTGATAGGGGGACGGGACGCGAGGGTCGCCGGCGTGTGCTGGTGGTCGGAGCAGGTGGAGGGGTTCACGGAGGGTCCGGTTTGAAGATCCGAGGCTGGATCGGACCTGGCGGCTCCGGGCTCAGGTAGGTTGAGGGTCCGGTAGGGATGGGTTTAGCTGCCGGGTTGATGGGTTTTCCATGGGTTAATGGTGGGATGAGAGAGAAGAAGGTTTGGTGGGAGAAGATGAAGGGTGTGGGGTTAGAGTGTATGAGGGTGTAGGGAAGGTAGGTGTGAGGGTGAGTGAGTATGTTAGTTTAGGGGTATGTGAGTGTAGGGGAGTTATGTGTGACTGTGTATTTAATTTGGACCCTTAAAATAAAACTAACTAAAAAAATAATAAAATAAAATAAAAACCTAAAAAATAAAATCCTATTCTAAAATAAAACAAAGACTCAAATAAAAATGAAACTAGAAAGAAATAAAAATTAAAATAAAATTAAAACTAAAATTCTAATTAAATGTAAAATCAAATAAAATGAAATCCTAAAAAAATCTAATCCTAATAAAAATAAGACTAAACTAAAAGCTAATAAAAATCAAAATAAAATACAATTATACTAATAAAAATAAAAATAGAAATAGAAAATAAACCTGAAAAATATTAAATAATTCTAAAATAAATCCTAAAAATAAAAATGACTCAAACTAAAAATATTAAAAATATTAAAAAGGGACAAATTAGACACACACGGGGTTTAGGGTAGGTTTAGGGTCGGGTAAGGGTTTAGGAAATTGGGTATTTAGCATCATTTTAACTGCAAATTGCCTGAAAAATAGAGCTTTTGACACCGTAACTGCAATTAAGCCTGCATAATTAACATTTAAGCACATAAGACCCATATTGCCGAGAATTGGCAACTAAAGTACATCTATTCGGGGTATAAATTGTACAGTTTTGGGTGCTTATCACCTCCCCAAGATCAAAATTTTGTTATCTCTGATACCGCCGAGCACAAAGCACAATGTCAAGTGGTTACAACTTTACATAGTGGGAGAGTTGTTGACTAGTCACCTCCCCCACACAACGAGCAAAATGATAAGGAGGTTTCGCCCGGTACGAAAGAGGCCGAAGATGACCACTTGGACAAGAGTAATAAAGAGGACACAATTTGGCCCGAGGTGGTAGTGAAACCCCCTAATGCCGCCCCTTACCCTCAACGGTTGGTCCCTACCCCCTAAAAGGGTTACCCGTGATGATGTCTTAGAAGCTTAAGAAATTAAAGCTTAATTTACCTTTTCTCGAGGCAATAAAACAAATTACTGCCTATGCAAAGTTTCTTAAGGACTTACTAACACTGAAACACAGGATAAAGGTAAAGAAAAAGGTGTTCTTAGCACAAAGCATAAGTTTGCTACTTTTGAGTGACCTCCCGCCAAAGTATAAAGATCCGGGTGAGCCTACCATTTCGGGTACCATTGGAGAAAGAAAAATTAAAAGAGCGCTATTAGATTTAGGGGAGACTGTTAATATTCTCCCTTACTCCATGTATAGACAGCTTGATTTGGGGGACCTTAAGTCCCCAAAAATTACTCTCCAACTTGTGGATCGTTCCTTGAAGATACCTCGTGGGATTGTTACGGACGTGATCGCCCAAGTCAATATTTTCTACTTCCCATTAGATTTTTTTCATTTGGGATACGGAGACCTCCTCTCCCTCAAGCCATCATGTTCTCGTAATCCTTGGGTGCCCATTATTAACTACGACTAATGCTTTGATTAGCATAAGAAATGGGAAAATGCAACTCACGGGAATATAACACTCGAGACTAATATCTTCAACATCACCAAGAAAATGGGTGATGAGGATGAGTTATGAAAGATAGGTCTTGTAGAGGAGGTAGTACACGAACACTTTGAGGGTAATCATACTTAGGATCTATTATAGGCATGTCTTATTACAGCGAGTGAGAGCGATAATGTGTACACCGAGTTCAAGAGAGAGGTGAGGGAGATATGAGAGTTGTTGGATGCGAGTGATAGCGATGAGGACGTGAGAGATATTAGCTGGGTCTCTTGATTTGAGGAACTACCACTAAAGGAATAGCGCATGGTTCCCTTTGATGAGAAATTTCATACCCTCGAATTGAAAAAGCTTCCTTCGAATGTAAAAATATGCTTTCTTATGAGATAATGAGACATATCTTGTTGATGTCTCCTCGAGCCTACGTAAAGAGCAAGAGGGAAAGCTTATGGCCATTCTGAGGAAGCAACGAAGTGCTTTTGATTAGAGCATTACAGATTTGAAGGGTATAAGTCCTTTCATTTATACCCATAAAATCCATCTTGAGGTGGACGTGACACTCTCGAGAGATATGCAAAGGCATTTAAACCCGATGATGAAAGATGTCGTTAGAGTGGAGACCATTAAATTATTAGATGCGAGCATCGTCTATCCCTTCTCAAATAGCAAATGGGCAAGTCCTATTCTTATCATCCCGAAGAAGTTGAGAATGACCGTGGTTGAAAATGCGAAGGGGGAACTTATTCCAAAACATACCGCCACCGAGTGGCGCATTTGCATTGACTATCAGAAGCTTAATGATGAGAGTAGGAAAGATCACTTCCCTTTGAAGTTTATGAACCAAATTCTTGAGAGAGTATCAAAACACTATTTTTATTTCTTGTTAGATGGTTATTTCAGGTATAACCAAATCGATGTGGATGTGTTAAACTAAGAGAAGACTATGTTCACATGTACTTTTAGCACGTTTGCCTACAAACGTATGCCACGTAACCTTTCAACGGTGCATGATTAGTCTATTTAGTGACATGGTCGAGATGGGCCTCGAGGTGTTTATGGATGATTTTAGTGTCTTTGGCTCCTCTTTTGACCATTACCTTGACAATCTCGATAAGGTGTTAGCCTGATTTGTAAAAAAGAACTTGGTACTAAATTAGGAGAAATGCCATTTTATAGTTACCTAAGGCGTAGTACTTGGCCACATTGTGAATCCAAAGGTACAGAAGTCGATAGGGCAAAAATTGACGTTATAACCGATCTTCCCCACCCTAAGTCACTAAAGGACCCGTTCTCTTTCTTAGCATAGGTTTATTAAGGACTTTAGTGCCATCGTTAGACCCTTAAGCAACCTACTTATGAAGGATGCCCTTTTTGAGTGGAGTGAAGCATTCCAAAATGCTTTTGACAAATTTAAAAGCATGATAGTCTCCGCTCTCATCATGCAAGCTTTAGATTGGACCCTTCAATTTGAGCTTATGTATGGTGCGAGTGAATTTACGGTTGGAGTTATTTTGGGGCAACGAAGAGGCAAAAAGGCCTGCGTCATTTACTACGCTATCCCAACCTTAATCGGGCCTTAATTGAACTTCTCCACCACGGCAAAAAGTTGCTAGCGGTAGTATTCACCCTTAACAAGTTCCACTCCTATCTTATCGAGTCGCCCATTACATGATTTACCGACCACATGGCTCTCAAATATTTCCTTTCCAAAATGGATGTGAAATCGCGCCTCATTAAGTGGTTATTACTACTCGAAGAGTTTAACCTTTCCATTAAAGACACGAAAGGAGTAAAAAATGTCGTAGCCGATCATTTATCGAGGCTCTCGTTCAACGTACCTCACGATCCTTTACACATAGATGAGTACTTTTCGGATGAGAAATTATTTGCCACTTCCTCTCTCCCCTAGTTTGCGAATATTATGAATTATCTTATCACGAGGCCATCCCCTTTGATTGGACACCACAAGAGAGGAGGAAATTCCTTATGTGGTTGTGCATGTTTTTTTATGACGATCCATACTTGTTTGAGTATTGGGCCGATCAAATAATCCGGAGATGTGTACCAGATGGCAAGATTCCTAGTGTCATCCAGTTTTGTCATTCGAAAACTTGTGGAAACCACTTTCCAACAAAAAATACGACTGCTAATATTCTTCAAAGCGGTATCTATTAGTCCATATTCTTTCGAAATGTAAATGCCCATTGAAAATCTTGCGATAAGTGCTAAATTATGGGAGTCGTTACTCAATGAGATATGACGCCGTTGACCCCCATTCTCATCATCAAGATATTCGACTGTTGGGGAGTCAATTTCATGGGTCCTTTACCTCCCTTATTTGGTTTACTATACATCCTCGTCGCAGTAGACTATGTGTCAAAATGAGTTGATGGCATGGCTACGAGGACGAATGACAATAAGGTGTTGAAAAAGTTCATTCATGAACACGTACTCTCTCGCTTCAGTGTTCTGAAGGCAATCATTAGTGATAATGGCACGCACTTTTACAATAGGTCGTTTAAGAAATTAATCAGAAAGTATGGAGTCATCCACAAGGTTAGGAAGACTTACCACCCCTAAACAAATGGACAAGCCGAGTTAGCAAATTGAGAAATCAAATAAATTCTCGAAAAGACTGTGGATCTTAACGGAAAGGATTGGTGTACTCGATTAATCGATGCACTATAGGCTTATCAAACTGCATATAAGAACCCCCTCGGAATGTCCCCATTCCACTTTGTCTATGAAAAACCTTTCCATCTCCCCATTGAGCTTAATCACAAAGTGTACTAGGCCATTAAGAGGTTGAACTATAATCTTGATAAAGCTGGTGAAGTGCGAAAACTACAATTGCACGAGTTGGAAAAGATATGCAATGACGTGTATAAAAGCACCCGCATATCCAAAGAAAGGATGAAACTCGCACACGAGCAAACTATCCATTAAAAGTAGTTTTGTCCTGGTAAAAAAAAATGCTTTTTTACAACTCATAATTACATATTTTATCTCAATAAGTTACGTTTGAGGTGGACCGGTCTGTTCGTTATAAAATAGGTGTTTCCCCATGGCGTAATAGAATTAGAAAACCCGAAGGGTGGGGACACTTTTAAAGTTAATGGAAAATGCTTATAGTCATATCTCGAGGTGTGTGTTCAGGAAGCCGACACAATTTGGTTGTCAGACCCCGTCTACAGGGATGATTGAGCTTGAGCGAGAGATTGTCTTGCCTCTGATGCGTATGGGGTGATTTTGTTGTATATATTAGATTTTAAGGGTGTTATTGAGTCCTTTGAGTCCTCATTACAAGGAGATAGGAGCCCAAATTTTAACCTTACCATGCCCGAGTGAGCGTAAATCACAAACAAAGAGAATTCTAGGTTACTCGGTGCCCAAAGTTGAAAGGTGTTTTTTAGAAGTCATTCTATGGAGAAAATAAGGTTTTCAACACTTAACCTAGGCAAAATGGGGGTCACCAATGCATTGGGACATAAGATTTCTTTGAAAGGGTTCACATTGAGACCGAACCGATTTTCCAGACTTGTCTCCAAAAAAATTCCTTTTTGAAATCCACCCCCTCAAATCTCCCTCTAACCACACCCAATCTCCAAATTCATTCCCTCCACCTCTTCCCACCGAAAACCCTTCCAATTCCCAATTTTTCCCACCATTCACCACCTATAAGTACCACCCACACCACATCATTTTCTCCACACCAACATTCTCTCTTCTTCTTCTCCAAAGTCTCCTCCAAAATTCCCTTTCACCAATTTTCAATCATGTCTCGATACACTAAATATGATTCCGTCGACATTATCGATGAGGGAGAAAATAATGGGTTCCGATCATGCCAAGAACGAAATTACGTCAAAGTCCATTTCGACCCCACCTGAGTTGTTTTCATTAAAAGTAAAGCCCTATGGGATGATCTTCTCAATAAGGTGACCGCGTTATTCAACCTCTTTGGGTGGTTTCGTTTCTTGAGTTCCCCATCCACCTCCGTCGACGAAACTAATGTAGGCCTTTTCTACAGGACCCTTATTCGGAAGTCACAAGGCTTATATAAAGCCCAAGTCCTTGGAAAAAGGGTGACCCTCTCCTTTGACATCATTCAAAGAAAAATACGGGTGATGGGGGTGATTATTCCCCCTCAACACACCTATCCAAACAATGTTGCACTCATCTACACGCAAGAAGGCGTCGCAAGGTGGGCACCGAGGAGGAATGGACTTCGAAAACCTTCCAAGTGGGCCGTCTTCTCGAGAACATTAGGTATGCCCATCTTATCACTTATGGTACCATTCTTCCCACAACCAAAAATTCTGCCATCTTCCTCCGTCATGGGACATTTCTCTACCACCTCCTTGACCAAACAAGCCAAATAAGCCTAGAACACATATACGTCCAAGAGATAATTGCCACCACATTTGATATAAAGGGCAAAATGTCCCTTATATATTCTAGGTTCATTGATGCCCTTTCTTCGATGCACATGTCCCTGGAGGAGGCACTATCGCCCGCCTTCCTAAGCCTATTAATTTTTCATCCATCGAGCGTAGCGCAAAGAAAATGCATAATGTCCATCCACCTCCTCCTATTTTTGAGGATGTAGAGATGGCTGAAGAGGAAGAGGACGAGGATGTTCAAGTGAAAGAGGAGCGGGGTACGATGAGGGAGACTCGGACCATGAGCTCGATTTTGATGAAAGTTCTTTTCAAATGGCGGTCATTAATCGTTGAATTGATGAGTTGGAGACGTGCATAGATATGTTCATTACCAAATTTCGTATTGAGCGAGATATGGATAGGCACGACTATAGGAGGGATCATCACTGCAAGCAAACATGTTCCACTTGCAATTGGGGCCCGATGAACAAATCCCATCCTACTTCTACGACCCCTACACTCACGATCCCAACGCTCCCGGGTCGTCCCAATAAATGTTAATGGGTTACTCGTGGTTCCTTTTTATGTAGTTCCTAGGTTTTCATGAAATTTATTTTGTAAGATCTATGTAATGTTTATCTCCTTTTTTATGAATTGTATTTGTAGTTTTTTAATAAAAAGTTGCATTTGAATTATTTGCTCATTTTTATTTTCACACTTTTTTTTCTTTTCTTATTTAGCTTTTAGTCCTGTTGATTGAGGACAATGAAAAATTTTAAGTTGGGGGGGGGGGGGGGGGGGGGACAAGTGCATCTTTTAAAAACTTCATAAATTATCAGATGCCCAAACAAATTTAAAATGTAAAAAAAATGAAAATTTTGGAAAATAAGTCAAAAATATTTTTCTTCAAAATAAATAAAAATTGGAATTTAAATTTTTCAAAAATATCACAAAAAATTTGTTCAAAGTCTCAATTTGTAAAAATCAAAAGCACTAAGCCGAAATTGACCACGGATGGAAATTGAGCGAATATTCACAATTTTACGAATAAGTGTGAATATTTTAACCCGGTGAGATTTCGAGCCTAGAAATTTTTTGCATGTAATTAAATCACTCAAAGTTAAAAATTAATTCAAAGTTCATTTCAGTGTTTAAATGAGTCGTTGAGGATCTCTAAATCATTGCTTTGATCGGTTATTGGAAATGAGTAAAATGTCGTCTTAAAAACGCGCTAAAATATCTCTAAACCAAAATCAATCTCAAGACGCATATGGTAAAATAAATAATATTTTGGATAAATGAAGTTAGACTATCGTTTATTGCCCAAAAAATATTATCCATAAAAAGTTGTAAATTTTTTATTATCATTTTGCAAACCCAATTGAGCCTAATAATTTTTTTTTTCCGTTTGTTAACCCAAATTACCCAAAATTGTGAAAATCGAAGAAATTCAAGAATTACGTCCAAATGGTGCATACAAAAAGGGGCAATAAAAATAGAAAAAAATGCTCAACAAAAATAGAAAGTAAAAAAAATTTAAAAAAATAAAAATAAAACAAAAATGAGGAAATATGAGGAAAAAATAGAGATAGGAGAAAAAAACGAGCAAAGCTCGAAAAAGCGCCAACGGACATCATAAGTAAATTTCCAATTTCAAAATTCCCAACTAATCCTATTTTTACCCAATACACCTTACAACCCAAAAACCGAGTTCGATGGCGAAATTAATTACTACGTGGAGAGATAAAATAATGATGTTTCCCATTTTTCAATGACCATAATCCTTTGGTGAGATCTTTTCACTCAAATATTTTCATCTTTCAATTTGTGTGCATGAACTCGTGTTCCATTACATTTACTCTTTATATCACGCACACTGAGAGAAAGTAGTTGCATTATGAGAGATTCGTTTGTGAGAATATCCCGTGAAAATTTTAATCAAAGTGAATTTTAAAAAGTAACATAATGATCAATCGATAGAAGTTAGCGGTTTAATTTTCAGCATCACGCACACACACACACACACGTAAGAATTGTAATTTTTGAATAAAAATTTAAAGTGATTACTTTTAAAGAGTTTAAACTATACGTTTTTTAGTTATTTTGATATGTTATTTGAGTCGAAAAATGAATTTTGTAGATCAATTCACTTCAAACCCTCACGAGGCACCACTCGTCCAACTAGGGTAGCCTAAGGGTTTAACGACTTGTTGCATACGCTAAATGCAATCTCTTGTTCGCGAAAAAGGTATTCTATCCCAATAAAAATTTTGGAAGCTATGTTTAGACCATACAATTCTTCTACTTACATTGCTCGAGATGAGCAACGTCTTAAGTTAGGGGAGTTTGATTCGGCATAAATATTTCACATTTATCCTCATAATTTTGGTACTTTATGGTCCCGTGCGGTGTAATTAGAATGGATTGACCTCGCATCCATGCTACTAACCCTTTTTGGGAGTATTTTTTATTTTGTGTATTTCTTGTGTATTTTACAGGTATTTCGTAAAAGTGAATGCGAGAGAGAACTCAGAATAAAGAAATAAAAGAAGAAAAGGAAGTTCAAAGGCATTAAAGTAATTTTACAGCCATAACCCCTGAAGGCGGAGCCTAAAGGAAAGTTAAAGAGCTTGAAGCTAAGAGCACACTAGAAGAAACAACATTCGAATTCGAGCTACGGTGAAGAAGTTATGCGCATCCGAAATCGAGAAAATGATCCAGGGGCAAAAGGGGGAATTCAAAATTTTACAGGGTCAAATCGGTTCGCCCTTGGCCCAACCCCTGTTAGGTTAGTCAGATGCGGGATTTCTAGTTTATTCCTAGTTTTCATCTAAAAATTTATATGAGTTTGAACTTCTTTCAAAACAACCCCAAGTAGCTGTAACTTGTAACTAGACTTAGAATATATTAGTTTTAACCTAGTTTTGGAGAACTTTAGAGGCAAGGAAGATAGTGTGACACCCCGCCTAATAAAATACCGGGTGATTAGTCCTATATCAAATTAAAACAGGAATCCCAGTTAGTTCATTCTTAGCATCACTTTTGAAAACCTTTTTAAAAGTTACTAACCACCTAGTATTCCAAAAAGACGGTGCCAAATTTTAACCTTTTATTTAAACGAGACAAAACATGATGAAATACATATAAACCATTCACAACAACTGAATCAAACCGACTGAATAAATAATTAAACTACTTGCCGAATAAACCATCGGCCACCAAAGTAAATAGTTCAATAATAATCATCCAACATTTGAATAAATAAATCTAAAACCTTTACTGAAAAGTCTAATCCAAGCTCCTGCTAGCATCCACATGTGCCACAGCTACGTGTCCCTGGAATAGAATATCAAGTCTGGCGTCCCTGTGGCTGGACACCTAAAAGGTTTTGAAAATAGTTTTATAGCAAGGGTTAGAACCCAGAATATTTTGAAAATATTTAGCAAATTATTAACTTGCAGTAATATAAAATGCATGAATGCGCTTCATATTTAAGTTAGTGTCGCACTCTCTTGAGGACATACTCACCCATCCACTAATGTGCACACCTGACGGTTTCCTTAACCCTACCTAGTTGTTGTGACACCCCGACTAATTAAATACCGGGTAGCTACTCCTTTATTAAATTAATTCAAAATGCCAAGTTGGTCCAGTTAATAGCATCACTGTCGAAAACATTTTAATGACTACTAACCACCTAGTATTTAAAAAGTAAGTTGTCAAATTTTAAGAAGTCTAATTAACATTCAACAAGTGTAATGAAGAATAATAACACCATTCACCATACCGAAGTAAATAGAATAACCATCACATAATGTAAATAAAGTCTGGAGGAAAACTCCTCACTACAAATCCACAAACTGAAATAATTAAACTGAATCAATACATGCCAAAGTCTGAAAACTGTAATGGAAATGTAACTCTAATGGAACTGGTCAACATGCCCTAAAACTGAGGAATACTGAACATGGAATCCAAATGATAGAAGCGTCTAAAAGCAAATCCCTGTAACTTCCACAAACAGCTACAGCTCGTCATCTGAATGAGTATCCTATGCATGGTGTCCTTGTGGCTGGGCACCTAAAATGGTTTTACAAAAAAAATAGATTTGAAAGCAAATGGGTCAGAGCCCGAATGTGGAGATATTTTAAAAACCTGCAAGTGCTTTAAAAACATTTAAAACATTAAATGCAAAGTACATGTTAGGACGTGCACTCACATGAAATTCTCACCTCTCGTCTAACTGTGCACTCCTAACGCAAGTACCCATCTAAAATGACACAAACCACTAGCTAAGTGACATCATTTCTAGCTAGACTGTCATAGGTTCTACCCTTATTACTCGGTTCCCATTAACATAATAACGCTCGCAATTAAAATAGGGGTTTAACTTAAATTCAGGTTCTCACGTAAAAGTAATACAACTCATTATAGATCATCCCTTTTTGTTATTCCATAGTTATACACACAATACCATATTAAAGTTCCCAGTTTATTAAGCGTATATTTTCCACAACATAAATATACAATATAAGCACCCCGAGACTAAGCTGCGGTGCACACATACTCTGCTATCCATCCCGGTACATCACGTACATAAGGATCACATATTCCGAATCTCTCAGGAATAGTTCACAGATAACAACATCACAAATAATGGAGGCGAACACAGTCACATCACATGGGTCACGCACATACCTACACTCCCACGATCAGCGGACTTATTAACATCCCAATAAGTCTTTCTCTGACCTATGTTCATCAAGGTAACCAGTCTAAATCCGAGCAACACAAGGATTAGAGGGCCCTAAGCGAACGCAAACCTCCCGTGATAGCAAGTATGGTAGGTATGTATTACACACAGTTCATATACCAATACTAAGTAAGCACACATCTTAGTAATCCCGTAGTTTAATTGTAGTACTTATCGCATTCTCGTACCAACTTAATATATATACAACTTATATAATCCCGGTCCATATTTATACGCGCCATAATTTATTCTCACGTCGTAGTAGGCACTCACGTCTCGACTCAATTGTCTATTTGATTTGATCCACACTTATATAATTTACTCCTCATTATATCCCAAATGTCCCAAGTATACTAATACACCATCAAAGGAATGTTATCTCTAACCTCGAACAAGTTTACGGGACTCCCAAAATCAAAACAGGCCAAAAAGGCCTAAACTTCCAGCTCGTTAGAAGTCTCGTTCGAACGAGGCTGTTCGAACGAGATTTCGAACGAACTGGGCTATCTAACGAGATCTCGTTCGAACGAGATTATCAAACGAACATCCCTCTCGTTAGAACCCCAAACTGTCAACTCGTTAGAAGCTCGTTCGAAAGACCTGGGTAGGTCTTCTAACGAGTGACCAGATTCAAGCCCAGAAATTTTATATTCATTTTTCACCAATTTCTACACTTCTAATCTCAACCAAAATTCGTCCAATCAATGTTTTAAGGTCTCCAATCATCCTAAAACATACTAAGGTCATATACTAACATCTTTTAAGGAATTAACACATCCAAACCATCATTAATTCATCAAATCTCTACCCTTTTCCCCAATTTTCAAGAACATAAACCCTAGAATTTTAAATCCTCAATAAGTCCATTCTAGATTCGTTTTTGTTACATCCAACATGTATTAACATCATAATAATCATCTACATACTATTCTACATGCAATTTGTCCTCAAAATTCAAATTCTAAGTCCAATTAAAATGGGTTTTTATTTAACTTCCAAGAACAATTGTAAATCTTTCAATTTATCTAACATGGAAGAGACATTCTCTGAATTAAATAGAATTAAATCACTTGCCTCTAGTGTCTCTGAATTTCGTGTTGTTTTGAAGAAGCTTTTTCTGCAGAATTCCTTTCTATCTCTCTCTCTCCAAGCTTATCTCCAATGGTGGCTAGGGTTTTCTTTGGGAAAGTTTTGGAAACCTAATCTGATAACCCCCGTAGCTTATTGGGTCATTAAGGGTTGGTTAGTGGGTTTAGTGGGTATATTCCCAATCAGATAAAGACTCCTAATTTTCGTCATTATTAATTTCCAAAAATACAATATTACCAAACTACCCTTATAAGATGCCGGTATGACCTAAAAATACCCCGGGACCCAAACTAAATCCCCGGCTAGTGTTTTCTGACTATCTTGACCCTTCCGGACGCGTTGGCGCACTCAAAATGACCATACGGTTAATAGAATTTAAATTCACTTTTACAATTAAAATAATTATATTCTGACGCGACTGTCTCACGCGTCCCAATAAAATGTCCAAATTGCCGTATATCAAACTCACGACAATTTCATAATTCAATAATCATATTTCATCATATATATACTCAATATAGTCAAATACCAACTCACATCTCGCTAGTATTTTATCCGGATTAATTCCCAATTAATTCTCATTTAATTAATTAATCCCAAAAATAAATATCGCCAAAAATACGGGGTATTACATACTTCCCCCCTAATAACAGAATTTCGTCCCGAAATTCGGAACTAGAAAGTACCTTATAAAAACAACTCTGGATAACGTTCGCGCATCTCATCCTCGCGTTCCCATGTGGACTCCTCGACATTGTGATGTCGCCACTGAACACGCACTAACGGAACTATCTTTGACCGCAGCTTCCTCTCACTTCGGTCCAAAATAGCAATCGGCCCCTCCTCGTAGGAGCTATCCGGCTGGAGATCGATGTCCTCCACAGCAATGTGAGAATGAGCCAAATTGTCTCTGAGATATTTCCTTAGCGAGGAAATATGAATCACATCGTGAATCCGGTGCAAATGCTCCGGTAACCCGAGTCTATACGCAACTGGTCCGATCCGCTCAATAATAGGAAACGGCCCCACATACCGTGGTGCCAACTTCCCCTTCTTCCCGAAACGCATAATCCCCTTCATAGGAGATACTCTGAACAAAACCTGGTCCCCCACTTGGAACTCCCTGAAAAACCTCTTCGCATCAGCATAACTCTTCTGCCGGTCTTGAGCTACCCGAATGCGACTCCGAATCAACTCAATCCTTGCCGAAGTATCCTGAATCACTTCCAGCCCAAGTAGTTTGTTGTCCCCCACCTCTAACCAACATGCTGGGGAACGACAAGTCCTACCGTACAATGCCTCAAACGGAGCCATGCCAATAGTGAACTGGTAGGAGTTATTATAAGCAAACTCTACCAGTGGAAGGTATTGTTCCCATCCACCTCCAAAGTCAATAATGCACATGCGTAGCATGTCCTCCAACATTTGATTTGTGCGCTCTGTCTGCCCATCGGTCTGCGGATGATAAGCCGTACTCAACCGCAATTCCGTGCCCATGGCCTCCTGGAAACTCTCCCAAAACCTCGAAAAAAATATCTTGTCTCTGTCAGACACGATATTTAGGGGCACACCGTGAAGTCTCATAACCTCTGAAATGAAGAGCTGGGCATACTGTCCCGTAGTGTAGTCAGTCCTTACGGGTAAAAAGTGAGCGACTTTGGACAACCTGTCCACAATTACCCAAACGGAGTCATAACCCCTCTGCGACGTAGGCAACCTCATGATAAAGTCCATGGATATGCTCTCCCACATCCACACCGGGACCTCCAACGGCTGTAGAAGTCTTGTCGATCTCTGATGATCCACTTTTACTAGCTGGTAAGTGGCGCATTTCGAAACAAACTCAGCAATATCTCTCTTCATACCGCTCCACCAATACGGCCGTCTCATGTCTTGGTACATTTTGTCCCCTCCGGGATGTACCGCGAACCGTGAGCCGTGCGATTCTGCCATCACCTCGTGTCGCAATTTCTCCCCTTCCGGAACTACCAATCTCCCATTGAAGCGTAATCCCCCGTCTGAGCTGATGGTATAGGACTCGGCTCCCTCTGCTAGTAATCGAACTATCTGCTCCTGACAGAACGAGTCATTAGCCTGTGCCCGTACTACCTTCGTGACAATCTGCGGTGTAACGGTCATCACGGACATGAAAGATCGGGCCACTGCATCCTGGTGTCCCAACTCCTTCCACTTTGCCTTCCACATCTCTGCCACCTCATCTGCTGGCCTACGGCTCAACGCGTCTGCTACTACGTTAGCCTTACCTGGGTGATACTGGATATCGAACTGGTAGTCTTTCACAAACTCAAGCCACCTACGCTGCTGCATATTCAACTCCTTCTGCGTGAACAGGTATTGTAGGGACTTGTGGTCGGTGAACAGTTGGAACCTCTCCCCCAAAAGAGAGTGCCTCCAAATCCGTAGGGCATATACCACTGCCGCCAACTCCAAATCATGCGTGGGGTAATTCTTCTCATGAGGCTTAAGCTTACGGGAAGCATAAGCTATGGCATGTCTCTCCTGATGCAATACACCTCCAAGTCCTTGCAAAGATGCATCGGTGTAAACCAAATACTCAACTCCCGGTCTCGACAATGCTAACACAGGTGCTGAGGTCAATTTATCCTTTAACTCATCAAATGCCAACTGACAGGCATCACTCCAGATGAATGGCACACCTTTACGAGTCAGATGTGTCAAAGGACCCGCTATCTTCGAAAATCCCCGAATGAACCTCCTGTATTATCCGGTTAGGCCCAAGAAACTACGAATTTCAGTCGGTGTCGTGGGCTATCCCCATTCCCTCACCGCGGATACCTTCCCCGGATCAACAGATATCCCCCGGTCGGAAATAATATGTCCCAAAAACTGGACCTCCTTCAGCCAAAACCCGCATTTCTCATATTTTGCATACAGCTCGTTCTGACGCAGCGTCTGCAAAACCTGCCTCAAATGCTCGGCGTGCTCCTCCTCTGTCTGGGAGTAAACCAGAATATCATCAATGAAGACAATGACAAACTGATCTAGGAAATCCCTGAACACTTTGTTCATCAAGTCCATAAACACTGCTGGAGCGTTGGTTAAACCAAAAGGCATAACCCGAAACTCGTAAGAACCATATCTCGACAAGAACGTAGTCTTCGAGACATCCTCCTCCCTGATACGCAACTGATGGTATCCCGATCTCAAATCAATCTTCGAGAAGAAAGAAGCTCCTCTCAACTGGTCGAATAAGTCATCGATTCGAGGTAACGGATACTTATTCCGTATCGTGACCTTATTCAACTCTCGGTAGTCCACACACAATCTCAGTGAACCGTCCCTCTTCTTCACAAACAAAACCGGAGCGCCCCAAGGTGAGGTACTCCTGAGAATAAAGCCCTGACCTAACAGCTGCTCTATCTGATCTCGTAGCTCTCGCATCTCTACCGGAGCCATACGGTATGGTGCGCGTGCTATAGGCCTCGTATCTGGCAATAGGTCTATAACAAAGTCTATCTCTCGACTGGGGGGTAGGCCTGGTATCTCCTGAAACACATCCGAATACTCCCTGACGACTGGGATCGAATCTAAAGGAATCACAACCTCCTTAGAGGTATCCTCCTCTAGGTAATACAAATGAGCGGTCGAGCCTCCCTCTGGGCGAGGCATCGCCACTACAAACATCTCTTGCCCCGGAATGGCAAAAACAATGCTCCCACCAAAGCAATCAATCATGGCTCTATAATCAGCGAGCCAATCCATACCGATAATCACATCGTGAACATGCATATCTAATACCAACATATCTGTAGGTAATACCAGACTACCAATCTCTATCCCCACTCCCCGGCATATAAAGAATATAAGTGACCCACTCCCCAATGGTGAGTCGACACACGTCACGGTGCTCTCTTTCATAGCTAACAATCCTAAGGCTTTCGCGAAATGTGTAGCTATAAAACAATGTGTAGCCCCCGTATCAAATAATACCCGACCCATAGTGCCATGGATAGGAAACGTACCCTCAATCGCGGGCGGTGCCAGTGGAACTGCTGCCTGGTGGACGTTGTAGACACGTCCATACTGTAGTTGTCCCTACTGAATTGGGACTGCTGGAATGGATGGCAATGCTGCCATTTGTGGCGGTGCGGGGAGAGTGGCGGGAAACATAGGCCTCTGCGGCTCCTAGCGAGCACCCTGCTGCTGCTGCTGTGGGGCCCTGCCCCTATCAGGACAATCCTGTCGTTTATGGCCAGTCTTGCCACAAACAAAACACTTCCCAGGGAAGTTTCCTCCTCGCTGCCCCTGCTGTCCCCGACCTTGGTGGCCGTTACCGTTCCTCCCTTGGCCCTGCTGGCCCTGCTGAAACTGCTGCCCATTCTGCCCCTGTTGGCCCTGATGGCCGTTTGGACCCTGATGGCCCTGACGAAAACCTCCTTGTCCATGCCTGTAATTCCCTGATCTAAACCTCTTCTGATCCCCCTGTTGAGAACCCTGCTCACCCTGTCTCTGCCCCTGAACAGATTGTGCCCCACCGGCACCATGTCCTCCAGTCCTGCCCTGATGGCTAGACTCTCCCGATCCCTTGCCCTCAGCCATATGAAAGCGGTGATCTTGGCAGTGTAACAAAGCAGCGTTAACCACATCAGAATAAGTGGCCAATGAAAGGTTCCCTAACAGATGCTGACGGATCCTCCATGTCAACCCGTCGGTGAATTTCTCAATCTTTTTCTTTTCTGTTGGTATCTCATCTGGAACGATATTCAACAGATTCGTGAACTCGGCCTCATACTCGGCCACAGTCTTACCCTCCTGCTTCAGACTCATCAATTTCCTCCTCATTTCCGTGTGAACAGCTGACGGAAAGTACTAGCGGTCGAACCGCACCCAAAAGTCCTGAATAGTGAGAGTATCCCTCTCCTCTACGGTGGTAATAGACTCCCATCACTGCAGAGCAGATCCAACTAGCTTGAAAGTAGCTAGCATCTGCTTCTGAACGTCCGTGCACTCATACATCCTTAAGTGCCTCTGTATATCCTTCCTCCACTGGCTCGAGACTACCACATCTGAGCTACCTGTAAACTCTGGCGGATGCGCTTTCTGAAAAGCGTCACGTACACGCTCCCAAGCAGACGGGAATGCATTTGCCTGAACTGGCGCGGCAACCGGCGCCTGAGGTGGTGCCTGCTGAACTACGGCAATTGCGGCATTTACCGCTTGGGCTACAATAGCTGCAACCTCAGCGGCGTTCATCATGCCCTGAACTGGAGCGGGCTGTGGTTCGGGCGTTGCATCCCTGGGAACTCGTCGTGCACGTCGTGGAGGCATCTGAAATAAGAATAAAGTTTAAAAGTTCACTGTTTATAAACTTAAAGTAGCTAAAGAACGAAGCATACACAAAAAGAGTACAACAGTCCTAAAATATAGGGCTCTATATCAAAGAAACTTAGCGTAAACATAATAGCCGTACAGATCCTAAAGGACACTAGAACCTGATGCTCTGATACCACCTGTGACACCCCGACTAATTAAATACCGGGTAGCTACTCCTTTATTAAATTAATTCAAAATGCCAAGTTGGTCCAGTTAATAGCATCACTGTCGAAAACATTTTAATGACTACTAACCACCTAGTATTTAAAAAGTAAGTTGTCAAATTTTAAGAAGTCTAATTAACATGCAACAAGTGTAATGAAGAATAATAACACCATTCACCATACCGAAGTAAATAGAATAACCATCACATAATGTAAATAAAGTCTGGAGGAAAACTCCTCACTACAAATCCACAAACTGAAATAATTAAACTGAATCAATACATGCCAAAGTCTGAAAACTGTAATGGAAATATAACTCTAATGGAACTGGTCAACATGCCCTAAAACTGAGGAATACTGAACATGGAATCCAAATGATAGAAGCGTCTAAAAGCAAATCCCTGTAACTTCCACAAACAGCTACAGCTTGTCATCTGAATGAGTATCCTATGCATGGTGTCCTTGTGGCTGGGCACCTAAAATGGTTTTACAAAAAAAATAGATTTGAAAGCAAATGGGTCAGAGCCCGAATGTGGAGATATTTTAAAAACCTGCAAGTGCTTTAAAAACATTTAAAACATTAAATGCAAAGTACATGTTAGGACGTGCACTCACATGAAATTCTCACCTCTCGTCTAACTGTGCACTCCTAACGCAAGTACCCATCTAAAATGACACAAACCACTAGCTAAGTGACATCATTTCTAGCTAGACTGTCATAGGTTCTACCCTTATTACTCGGTTCCCATTAACATAATAACGCTCGCAATTAAAATAGGGGTTTAACTTAAATTCAGGTTCTCACGTAAAAGTAATACAACTCATTATAGATCATCCCTTTTTGTTATTCCATAGTTATACACACAATACCATATTAAAGTTCCCAGTTTATTAAGCGTATATTTTCCACAACATAAATATACAATATAAGCACCCCGAGACTAAGCTGCGGTGCACACATACTCTGTTATCCATCCCGGTACATCACGTACATAAGGATCACATATTCCGAATCTCTCAGGAATAGTTCACAGATAACAACATCACAAATAATGGAGGCGAACACAGTCACATCACATGGGTCACGCACATACCTACGCTCCCACGATCAGCGGACTTATTAACATCCCAATAAGTCTTTCTCTGACCTATGTTCATCAAGGTAACCAGTCTAAATCCGGGAAACACACGGATTAGAGGGCCCTAAGCGAACGCAAACCTCCCGTGATAGCAAGTATGGTAGGTATGTCCTACACACAGTTCATATACCAATACTAAGTAAGCACACATATTAGTAATCCCGTAGTTTAATTGTAGTACTTATCGCATTCTCGTACCAACTTAATATATATACAACTTATATAATCCCGGTCCATATTTATACGCGCCATAATTTATTCTCACGACGTAGTAGGCACTCACGTCTCGACTCAATTGTCTATTTGATTTGATCCACACTTATATAATTTACTCCTCATTATATCCCAAATGTCCCAAGTATACTAATACACCATCAAAGGAATGTTATCTCTAACCTCGAACAAGTTTACGGGACTCCCAAAATTAAAACAGGCCAAAAAAGCCTAAACTGCCAGCTCGTTAGAAGTCTCGTTCGAACGACGCTGTTCGAACGAGATTTCGAAGGAACTGGGCTATCTAACGAGATCTCGTTCGAACGAGATTATCGAACGAACATCCCTCTCATTAGAACCCCAAACTGTCAACTCGTTAGAAGCTCGTTCGAACGAGCTCGTTCGAACGACCTGGGTAGGTCTTCTAACGAGTGACCAGATTCAAGCCCAGAAATTTTATATTCATTTTTCACCAATTTCTACACTTCTAATCTCAACCAAAATTCGTCCAATCAATGATTTAAGGTCTCCAATCATCCTAAAACATACTAAGGTCATATACTAACATCTTTTAAGGAATTAACACATCCAAACCATCATTAATTCATCAAATCTCTACCCTTTTCCCCAATTTACAAGAACATAAACCCTAGAATTTTAAATCCTCAATAAGTCCATTCTAGATTCATTTTTGTTACATCCAACATGTATTAACATCAGAATAATTATCTACATACTATTCTACATGCAATTTGTCCTCAAAATTCAAATTCTAAGTCCAATTAAAATGGCTTTTTATTTAACTTCCAAGAACAATTGTAAATCTTTCAATTTATCTAACATGGAAGAGACATTCTCTGAATTAAATAGAATTAAATCACTTGCCTCTAGTGTCTCTGAATTTGGTGTTGTTTTGAAGAAGCTTTTTCTACAGAATTCCTTTCTAAATAGAATTAAATCACTTGCCTCTAGTGTCTCTGAATTTGGTGTTGTTTTGAAGAAGCTTTTTCTACAGAATTCCTTTCTATCTCTCTCTCTCCAAGCTTATCTCCAATGGTGGCTAGGGTTTTCTTTGGGAAAGTTTTGGAAACCTAATCTGATAACCCCCATAGATTATTGGGTCATTAAGGGTTGGTTAGTGGGTTTAGTGGGTCTATTCCCAATCAGATAAAGACTCCTAATTTTCGTCATTATTAATTCCCAAAAATACAATATTACCAAACTACCCTTATAAGATGCCGGTATGGCCTAAAAATACCCCGGGACCCAAACTAAACCCCCGGCTAGTGTTTTCTGACTATCTCGACCCTTCCGTACACGTTAGCGCACTCAAAACGACCATACGATTAATAGAATTTAAATTCACTTTTACAATTAAAATAATTATATTCTGACGCGACTGTCTTACGCGTCCCAATAAAATGTCCAAATTGCCGTATATCAAACTCACGACAATTTCATAATTCAATAATCATATTTCATCATATATATACTCAATATAGTCAAATACCAACTCACATCTCGCTAGTATTTTATCCGGATTAATTCCCAATTAATTCTCATTTAATTAATTAATCCCAAAAATAAATATCGCCAAAAATACGGGGTATTACAGTTGTACTACCCCGCCCAACCAGTCCTGGTATAATCTCCCCTTGCCATTCTACTCTAAACAGAGTATTATTATTCCGGGGTTATAAGTTATTCCCCACACTAACTTAATAAATTCCCTTAATATAATATCATATAATCGTGACACAAGTTAAATAAGTAAATACAATTTCTCACCTATGTATTTAATGCCGTATATAATCTTTTTCCCATCAAATACATAAAATTTTAATACAACAATCCCATGCTTGTCTTCCATAAATTATCCTTTTTAAATAAACTAAATAACAGTCTCATTAGTTATATAAAATGCATTCATTCTCGCAACATGTATTTAATTCCCGTATATAATTTTCTATACTATTATATATGTAATTATACCAAAACATCCACACATGTGTCCTATGTATATCCATCCTTCCGAGTATACCCTCGTCGGATGATTTCCTCTAAAGTACTATTATACCAGGTGTGCTCACTTAACCTAGTTACCCCAAGTCGGACTCTCTCGCGAACTTGGCCAAAACATAAACGTTGGATGCGGTCATATTTCCTACCTGAAAGTGAGATAATCCCCTCACCCATATAATGGACGCTATGATCTGGGGATATACCCGCCATACTCCTCAAGTTGGGGGATTCACCCACATCGTACAAACTCCCTTAATAGCACTAGAGTACACAAATTTAATTAAATATCTAGCCACTTATATTTAATAGCGCACACAAAGTACATACATATATGTACTATCGCCACACCGTATATATATAATATAAATCTCGACTTTACCATGTACTAAAATCCGTAACACTAGACTGTATATTCCCGAGCCTATGGTCCGACTTAAATTAATTAATTTTCTCCTTAATTAATTTATTACCTTCCCGAGTCTACGATCCGACTCCAATTAAATTAATTAACACATTAATTAATATAGTCTTTTTCCCGAGTCAATGGTCCGATTCTAATTAAATTAATTCACACATTAATTAATATAATAGTTGGTGTCGCCCAACCAATATACCCGGACTCGCTCACTTGGCCCGTACCATTGTTAATACCCGATTCTATATTCCGCCCCTAATTAATTAATTACACCGCAATTCATTTAATAATGTAGTGCCACTCAACTACAATACCCGAACATTTTGCCTCGGTCTGAAATTAATACTAAAATTGATTTCCCAAAATTCATCCCTTGAGACATACCATTATCACCCGTCTAAACCCAACTATCTCCCCTTATAATTGCTAAGGAATATGTGCTACGTATACATTTATCACTAAAATAAACATGGAAATTAAATTTTAAATTAATTTCCCCCTTATGTATAAAACTGGCGAATCTGCCAAAAATTTTGGACTGTTGATCGATCGATTCCCGGGTCGATCGATCGATGGACCAGTTCCCTTTCTTCTCCGATTTTTTGTTCAGCCATTAACGAAAATCCAAGCTTTCTTTTCTCAAATCCCGACCTCAATCCATCATATTTATTTTCTTTTTACATCGATTATGAACTATAATCATCATCTAAACCTCTTATCATCATTAATATTACGAGTTATCACCAACTCAAGACAACGAATTCTTACGGTACAACCCCAACTGAAATTCGAAAATCTGATTCTATAATCCCCATCAATTCATCTCTAATACATTTTTTTTGTTATAGTTCTAATATCAATAAATACTGAATGCTTCTATAACATCAATTGAACTATTAAATCACACAACATGTTCACTTTCATAAAAATCCAATTTCATGCAATAACCTGCCCAAAACGAATTTTGGTTTACACCTCCCATAATATGAATTGATTATCATCTGTTTAAGAATCACAACAGTTAACCACTTTCCACTAATGGTTCGTAGAGTCTGATCTATTGGTGTAGAGAAAGGGTTGATGAAGAACACCCAATTTGTCCCTCGATATGTCTCCAAAAAGTCCCTAATTTGTTCCTCGATATGTCTCCAAAAAGTCCCCAATTTGTTCTTGATTTGGTTCCTTTATTTCTCTCTCAAAGACCTAAGTTTAGATTTGTGTTAACTGTCGTTCAACACTCCCTCAATTAGGCTTAAAACCCCTAATCACGTTTTTAGTCACATGGGCCTAATTAAAATGGCTCAAATCCCCCGTGTGGGCCCGACTATGCCCAATAATACCTCGAGACCCGATTACTACCCCCGGGCACTCTTTTCTGACTATCTCGATCCATCCGAACTCAACCGTGTACTTAGAATTAACATCCGAAATACTTTATAACATTTTCTAGTTTCGACCTCAAAATGCGGCACAACAATAATTTGAATAATGAAACTTAAGATCGCCAAATATAAATAATTTGTCCCTCTAAAATAAATTCTCCAAATCATAAATTTAAGTTTCTCCAATTTGATAGTTTTATTTCTCCCAAAAATAATTAAATAGTAAATCTCAAAATTACGGGGTGTTATTACAAAGGAATTTCGTCCTCGAAATTAAGGTAAGCCTAGTATTCCAAGCTTCGAATATCACTCTCCAGTCTTGTGCCTCTAAGCTCGATACATCTATCTCTCTCGCTTCTAACTATGAGTTACATAAATATGCATTTTAACTAGTCAAGGCGCCCATACACCCTATACCCATGCTTAACGGCACGAAAGTTACCCTAATTAACCAGGGTGCCCATACACCCTGTCTCCGTGCTTAACCGCACGAAAGTTACCCGACTATGATAGTCGTAACCCATAATATAAGTTCTAAACCGTAGTCATATCACATATATGAATAATAGTAGGGGTACCCAACCCATGTACTAATGACCAAACATCTCCCCACTTCCAACGTTGCGCTAAGTTTCATGCGTGGGATGTCTCGCAAAGCGAAATCCAAATAAGGAACCCCCTGGATACACTACTACCTAACATTGTCGATCGTTGAGATGTGTTAGACCCTCGGTCTATAGAACGTACCCCCAAATACTTATCTTTTAACACAAAATCATACACGCCTACTCTTATGCTACAAAAGACAACATAAAATACTACGCTCCTATTATCACTAGTTCTTGCGCAAAATAAATCCCGAGCCATCTCTCCCCGCTCGATAATAATTCTAACCACCCTGAATCGCTTCAGTATACATCCCTTCTTACTGGAAAAAAATAGAATAACACAACACATTCTCATATGTCTATCCACTACAAAAAAAATTGCTTTTTACTACGGTGCTCCAGCCATCTCAAAAAGTCCTTTGGCCTTCTCAAAAGCCTTTTGTGATGCCATTTGAGACGGCAAATAGGCGTAGTATTAGACCCCCGTTTTAAAAGCTTTTTGAGACGGCAAAAGCCGTCTCAAAAAGTTTTTTTGAGACAGGAAATGCGCCGTCTCAAAATGTCATTGCTTATAGGACCCTTTTGAGATGGCTAAAAAAACGTCTTTTAAAGTTATTTTTAAAGACAACAACATACGTCCCCAAAGAGTTTTTTGAGATGATAACTTAACCGTCTCAAAAAGTCCCCGTTTATGGAACCCTTTTGAGACGGCAAAGAAGCAGTCTTTAATAATTTTGGCACCAAAATTATAATTTCATCCATTCCATAATATACTCTATATAATTATAAACAAAACCTCTTAAAAACAATATGACATATTTTGCATCCCATTTTAATATATAACATATAATTTTCCATTCAATTATAATTAAAGTTTATACAAAGAAAAAATTCACGATTTAAACATTGTGTCCAACATAGATCTCTCTATACAATTTCACTCATCTCATTAGAAAAAATACATAAAAAACCATCTATCCCTAACATAAAATGATATACACAAAGTAAACTCGCAATCTTCAAGCATACGACCTCCAGCAAAACGA
This sequence comes from Sambucus nigra, assembly GCA_949130495.1. Taxonomy (NCBI): domain Eukaryota; kingdom Viridiplantae; phylum Streptophyta; class Magnoliopsida; order Dipsacales; family Adoxaceae; genus Sambucus; species Sambucus nigra. Next base: position 381,225,814 of record OX422223.1, on the reverse strand, counting down.
CTCCAATATCTTGCCTTGTCCACAACAGGTTTTCACCTGCAATAAATTTATTAAGTGTCACTTACCTTAAATAATGAAGTAATTTTTTTAATAGTTCCTATAGATGACAATCTTTAAAAACCTTGTCAAATTTGTATATCTTCGTATTATTTACTTTTTAAAATACTTAATATTTTTAAAAAAATCGACAGTCTCCTTTATTTATTCATGAACACCAACTTGTTTAAACATAAAAATTAACTCAAAGAAAACAATAGAAATAGCCACAACTTTCTAAACAACTAATATAAATAAAAATACACATTGCTATTCCTTTTATCGTTGGACAACATAATGAAAAAAATTTAACTTGAATATGTCTCACCCCTGCTTGTGGTTGAGAGCAAAACTAAAGAGGACTTAAGCGACAAGGTCTTTGTTCGAGAGAATAGATGCAAAAGCTCCAACGGTAAAAGGCTTAAGTATACGTATAACAAGTCCTCGTGGGATAGTAAACTTCCTGCAACAAATGGGATACAAAACGCAATTAGCTATGGTTCTGAAAAAGGAAAGAAACATTAACTTGATTTAGATACTTGGACAATACTTGTTTAAAACCCAATACAAAAACCAGCTCCAAAGATGTCATGATTATATAAATATAAAATAAGAACAAACACTAAAAACGTAGCTGATTTAACTATTTAACACTTAGAGGCTGTTTCTAATCATTTCCATGTGCTATACCAAAGGCTGCCCCAATTCTAACCTATTAAAATCATATTATGGCCCATGGATTGAAAAATGAAATCAAAGTAGAAGTTGGAAAATTAGAAAAGAGGTGTACAAACAAACAAAAGGGTTTTCATCCCATAATTAGAACTGAAATTTAGTTTTGAGTACTATCAAGTATTCTGCAATTTAGATTCCGAGTTCTATTTGGAAGTACCTGTGACGGTTTTGGCAATGTTTCTTCGTTTAGGCTCAGAAGGCACGGTAGTTGGTACATTATCTCACTCCATCACAAATGCGATTTCTTTTGGTTCACTTCAAATTGCGAAGATTGTCTCTCCATAATGATTGTGTTTGGTTTTGGCGGTCGAAATGGGGCGTGATTTCGACTATGCTCCATAGTTGTTCAACAAATAAAGATACAGATATGTTCAAAATCATAGTTATACTTGGATAAAATCACAGTTATTCTTGAATCAAATCAAAGTTCAAAATCAATTCAAAATAAAGATACGGATCCTTATCACATTTACTTTGATCATAATATTCAAGTACCAGTTCAAAATGCAACTACCAATAGCAGCTATACTTGGATCATAATATTCAAGTAGAAAGTTGCAATACTTAGTATACCAGTTCCTATAGAATTTAAGGTAGCTGCCAATATTCAAAATAGTTGATATACTAGTTCCTATATAATATTTAAATGCACCTACAAATATTCAAAATGAAGCTCCTATAGAATTAAAGGTCGTTATACCAGTTCATGTATCAATACCATATCAATTAACAAATGCAGCTATCAATCCCAATGAAAAAAAATTATATCCAATAAATTCAGTAGTCTGCTGCTATCAATACCATGCTTGGAGGTATGCGTACTTAAACCCTATAGAATTAAAGGCAGGTACACCATTTCATGTATCCAATCAACTAAACTCAAGTAGAAAGTAGCAAGATCAGTCCCATGTCACTTCAGTTCATATCAGTCACATATAACTATGTATCTGCTATCAAGTAAATTCAAGAAGCAAGTAGTATGTATCACATAAATTCAGTAAATTCAAGTATGTAATAGTTCAATAAGGCAGACCAGTTCATGTATCTAATTAAAGGCAGGTATAGAAGTTCAGTAGCAACTATCAATTATAAATTATAAGTTTGACTTAAAGTAGCAGTTATCAATCTCAATGTATGTAGCAACATCAATCCCTTATTAGTTCGGTTCATATCAGTAGTATATGGATAACTACTGGATATACAGTATATGTTATAAGTATATATATGCTATCAAGTAAATTCAAGTAGCAATTAGTAACATCAGTACCATATCGATCAAGTACACTAGTTCAATGAAGTAAACCAGTTCAGGTAGCTGGTATGCATACCAGTTTAGTTCACGTAGCAATATAAGTTCAAGGTTTGATAAGCCTAAAGATGAGATGAAATCTCAAGAAGACCTTTTTTGGATGTTTGGTATCTCAAGAAGACCTTTTTTATTTCGATTCTTGCTTTGGGACTTGATTCGTGACACATTATTATTTTCTTTCATTGGCCTTTATTGTTCCTCATGTGGTGTTGGATAAGATGTCTTAAACGATGGGCACTTATCTAGCCTACTTGTATAGGGCGCTTATCTAGCCTACTTGTATGGGAATTGTTATGATGATATAGGTCATTATAGTGCTTATATTGACATCCAGTTACACTGCAACATTAGCATCAATGGTGACAGTAAAACAGATACAATTAAACTTAATCAGCAACTACATAGCCGACCTCTTGAATTTCAAAGGGCATAAGCATAATTTAATACAGCTGAAGAATTTAATAATGAATTGCAAAAATAAAAAGAATTTGTTGATGTATTATCAAAAGGAGTAAGTGTGGTGGCGTTTCTACTATCGTTGAAGAGATTACATACATCAATATTCTCCCAGGAATGTATTCTGCTGACTACTCCATGATTAAACCCGAATCAACTTCCAAAGGTTATAGAGTTGGGGTTTTACGTAACAATCGAGTGCGGGTTCAATTCAGAGCATCATCAATATTTGTTTGGATAGATGATTATACTTGCTAAGATGTAATTACAATATTTTTGGTCAAGGTATACTCATTTATATTATATGGATAGATTGGATCAGATATACTCTTTTCTAACTTCCAATTAATCCATTGTTCCCCGCTTCCTATTCTATATTTTATTTATCTGTTATATATGCACAGGTTGGGCCAGAGTATCAACCCCTAATGATTATCATTGATGGACGCGTCCTGAAGACGTGGAGTATAAGAGGCATGTGACACAATGTGATATTTGCTCCGATATCACATCGGAGATGGCTGCAACATATATGGTTTTCAAAGAGGATTAGGGGATACTCACGGATGCTCATCCATGGTGCCACAAAACTTTTAGGTTTGCAAGGGAAGCAGGGAGAGACTCCTACAGTCGTGAGGGTTTGGCATCATTATTCTTATCTAAATGTATGTATGTTATCACTGTATGCATCATTGATTGAAAATAAGAATCTTAATCTGAAAAAATAAAATAAAATAAGTCAGGTTATAACTTGTTTTCAACCTCTAAAAGTCATTTCGAGTGAACTGCTGAAAGGAATTTGAACAAACAAACAAATGTCGAGTTGCTGAAATAATGGTCTCAAAAGTGATGCTCGGATTGGTTCTAAAGGAATGGAAACACTGTATGTATGTTATCACAGTTTGCAGTATGAAGAGGATAATCCAATTAACCATGACTTAAAAATTCTCAATTCTTTATACAAGGAATCTAATGTGATGATTTCACAGTTATCCTATCTAGGTAAGCTAAAAAAGACTCAAAGAGGCCAAGAAAAAAATTCAAATAAGGGAGCCATACCCCACCCAAAGTAGTGGGATTGACACTTTTTCACGAAGATTCTATTCTGGAATATAAGAGGCTTAGGGAACTCAAACTCTTAAGATGAGTTTTGTAACCTTTGCAAGACTCGCAATCCAAGTTTAATTGGGATTACTAAGCCTATGATTGATTTGGATTGCATTTCTGGTTCTTTCTGGTCTTCTTTAGACCTGAGTATTATTTCAATAAATATTAGAGATAATTTGTCTCCTAATATATGGATCTTTGGTTCTTCTAATGTGGCTAGCACTGCTATTGTTTCCAAGTCTGGTCAAAATGTCACCATCTCTAACTAGATTGATGGAATCCATTCTCATTATCTCTTTGTCTATTCCATGACAACCGCTGCTGATGGAACACCTCTATGGTACAATATGGCTAAGGATATATCCAATATATCCTATCCTTTTATGATCATTGGGAATTTCAATTGTATCCTTGGAGCTCATGAAAATATAGGTGGAAATCTTCCTTCCAGAGCTTCATATACTGAATTTCAAGATTTTATTGACACTTGTCATCTCATTCATCCGAATATCCAAGGCTCTCTATTTAATTAGGCTAGAGGAAACTATGGATCTAACCATGTTGAGGAAAGACTTGCTATAACTTTACGCTCTAAAGACTGGTTTGATAACTGGCCTAATTATTGTGTAGATGTATTGCCTAGATCTATATCTAATCATTAAACTCTCCTTCTCTCTTACCTTGAACCATCTAATGTCCCATCCTCTTTTAGATTCAAAGCTATGTGGACCTCTCATCCGAATTTCATGAATGTGATATCTTCTTCTTGGAATTCTTCTCATATATCTGGATGCCCTATGTTTAAGCTTGTCCATAACTTCAAAGCTATTAAAACAGATCTCAAAATATAGAATAAAAACACTTTTGGTCATGTTTAATTTAATATTGATATGGTTAGGAATAATCTCAAGGAAATTCACTAAAAAATCAGTGAAGAGGGCCTTGGTAATCATAAATTCAACAATGAGGCCAATGCTAAAATGGTCCTGAAAGCTGCTATTCAGGATTGTAATTCTTATTGGAAAGAAAAATCCAATGTTAATTGGATCACTAAAGGGGATAAGTGTACTGCATTCTTTCACAATTATGCCAAAATCAAAAGAGCCAAGTCTTCCATACGCCACATTATGGATGGTATATCTCTCTTTTTCTCCCTCACACATTTTCTATTTTCTGTATCTGTTTATCTCCAAAAAAAATGGGCAAGGGTCTCGGTCTTTACACTGCCATCGACAAGCAAGCTAGATATCTTCTCTACAAGGATTACCAGAGCGACCATAAGTTCACAATCACCACCACCTCACCGACTGGAGTTGCTATTACATCTTCAGAAATGAAGAAAGGCGAGCTATTTCTGGCTGATGTCAATACTCAGTTGAAGAACAAGAATATTACCACTGATATAAAAGTGGACACAGGTTCTAATCTATTTAAAACTATCATGGTTGATGAAGCTGCTCCTGGGCTGAAGACAATCCTTAGCTTCAAAGTTCTTAATCAGAGATCTGGCAAGTTGGAACTTCAATACTTGCATGACTATGGGGATCAGCAAAAGCATTGGGTTGACTGCAAACCCCATAGTGAACTTTTCAGGGGTTATGGGAATTAATTTTTCCTCTGTTGGGACTGATGTCTCCTTTGACACCAAAACAGGGAACTTTACAAAATGCGACACTGGATTTAGTTTCTGTAATGAGGACCTTATTGCTTCATTGACCCTGAATGACAAGGGTGACACTTTGAATGCTTCCTACTATACCATGAGCCCCTTGACCAATATAGCTGTTGGTGCAGAGGTAACCCACAGCTTCTTAACTAATGAGAACACCATCACAGTCAGCACACAGCACGCGTTGGACCCATTGACCACGGTGAAGGCACGGGTCAACAACTTTGGTAAGGCGAGTGCACTTATCTAGCATGAGTGGCGCCCCAGGTCCCTTTTCACCATTTCAGGAGAAGTAGACACCAAGGCCGTAGACAAGACTGCCAAGTTTGGATTGGCTTTGGCTCTAAAGCCATAGGTGAGGAGCCATATGGTGGTTCTTTTTGGTCTTTGAATCTCTATTTATATTTTGGTGGTTTTTGGACTGTAAAAATAAATTCTACATGGTTTAAGCGAGCCCATGTTGGTACTTTTTTTTTACATTCTCTACTCTTCTCGTGTTAAGCTTGTGGAGGATAGATTTGAAGAGTTTTGACTTTGAGATTTAAAAAAAAAATTCAGACCCTGCCCTCATGTCCAACTTTATTCTCATCTTTTATTCTGATATCTACAAAGAAAATCCTTATGATAGAGTTAACTCTATTGATTCTAATTTTAGCAATATTCCATCTCTCATTTCTGATTTAAAAAATGAGATGTTAACCTCAATCCCCACAGAAGCAAAAGTTCATGATGCAGTCTTTGGTATGGATGATATAAGTGCCCCTAGTCCTGATGGCTTCTCTAAAGTTTTTTTTTTTTCAAAAATGTTGGGATAGAATCAACCCTCTTGCTTCCAAAATCATATCCCCTCAATAAAATGCTTTCATCAAAGGTAGAAGTATTATAGATTGTATTGGAGTTATCTCTGAAGGGTTTAATATCATGGAAAATAAATTTTTCTATGGGAATCTTAGTTTAAAGGTGGGCATCACTAAAGCATTTGACATTCTGAATTGGGATTATCTTCAAGTTTTATCAAAATTTGGTTTCAAGCAAAGGTTTATCCATTTGATACATGTTCTTCCTAAATCAACCAAGCTACCCATTCTTGGTAATGGCTATCTCATGGGTTACTTCTGTTATAGTAGTGGTGTTAGAGAAGCACATCTATTATCTCCTATATTATTCTGCATTGCTAAAGAATGTCTAAGCAAAGGGTTTTCTAATATTTTCTCTCGCGGGAAAATAAAACACATCTCTCATCCTAGAGGCTGCTCTTACATTACTCACTCCCTATATGCTGATGATATTATTATATTTTCAAGATATAATAGTAAGTCTCTATCCAACCTTCTCAATTTTATTGATCTTTATGGCAAAGCGTATGGTCAATTTATGAACAAAGATAAAATTAGATTCTACTTGGGGTCTATTTCCACTCATAGAAGAAACACAGTTACTGAAATTTTAGGTATTAATGAGGGTACAACTCCTTTCATTTACCTAGGTGTTCCCATCTTTTTTGGAACAAACAAACAAACTGTCCTAGATGAGGGCTCCCTTGCATTTTGGAACTGAAATAATGGTCCACGTCAATTATATGGACGAAAACAAACTTTATTTCCTCAAGTGTATGGATAGCCATTGTTGGGCTTCCGTTTAATCTATGGAAATAGGAAGTTTTTTAGGAAATAGGAACAATATGCAAAATATTGTTACAGGTGGATAATAAAACATATATAGCCATATCAAAATCATTTGCAATAGCAGCAGCCCTTGGTGGAATCCTCATAGCACTTGACCAATATATACTCATTTGTGTAGGGTACAAAAAGTTGAGAGCTAAGTGGTGACTCTCAATATGGATATTCCAAAAGAAATCCTCAAAATGATAGAACAGAGTAAGATGGAGCAGGTCATCCCTTTTTTTATTTCCAATCCATGAGTGATTGATCCTACAGCAAGATATTAGCATAAGGGATAAAGGCATCCCTTTATTCCAAATGATGGAGCAGGGCATCCCCCTATATATGGCACGTGGAATATATATGGGATGAAAAAATAAACCAAAAGAAATGGAATATTTATTGAGAGGATAAAAAATATGGCACATGGCATAGTTGGATGAAGTCTAGACTTAAGTATTGTTGTGCGTTTTATAATATATATAAAGATTATTAGTTACACTGAGTACACATATACCATTTAAATATTATTAGTTACACCAAGTCTTGGGAGTCGATTACTTCCGTCGTTTGGTATTGGATTGTCGTAAGTGTAGGACATTCGTTGATAGAAGTGAGGTATTTTCGGTGTGAGGGACATAGTCATTAAAAACAATATGACAATTGTAGTGCCATACTAGCTCAGATGTATATGTGACTAGATATTGTAGTCCTCTAAGTTCCATCATTAGTTAGGTCCATAGTTTCACATTGATCTTTTAAGTAACATTTAATAATAGGTGTTCTAATTTTCATAATATAATTTTCATATATCTCTATATGTGTTTGTAAATTGATATTATTTATGTTAGATCCCAAATCCATTGTCCCTTATCAAGACTTATACATTATTCTCACCAAATTACATGTCACTGAGAGTATAGTTAGATGATCAATATACTTGTACATTATATCAATGAATGCCCTACACTTAATGTCCTACCATTATCAAGACCATAGAAACTAAGTTATTTACTTCCCTAGGGAACAAATAGGGTGCTCTTAACAGTTAGGCTCCGCTTACTAATCCACGTATCCCAACTTACTCCCACTAACACTAGCACCTATACAAGGGCATAAGTAGCTTGTTTCCCCTTAATCAATCGCATAAGTACATCACGACCCCATGATATGATCCTATGACCCAATGACATGAGTCTTACCAAGTACATATTGAGATGTATGCTCCACTTGCATCTATTGGAAATAATAGATGGGGGCTACAAGTGTCAATTAGCATCCCCTAACTAATTAAAAATTTTAGTTGTATGACGTGTACACTAAGGGTCCTCTGTGGAGGTTTAACTCATAAATATATGATTTGGTTGGGAAGAACATGTCAAAAGGGCGACGGATATGGGATAACAATAAAAATTATAGGAATTATTCCAGTTGTTATGGTGAAACATTTGGATTAGATAGTGTAAGAGGCAATTCTTGTTCCCCTCATACTTTGCACTGAGGATCTCCCTCTACAAGACATTTATTGTTTGATTTTTTTAATTTTCAAATCAATTCGACATGCCACGTGACATGTTAGAGGGGTGACATAAGGTTTTCATGCCTATGAGAGTGTCCGACATGAGTACATCACCTCCGATCAAGCGCCCTTGCTTTATAAGTCCCTAACAGGTTTGTGGGATGTAATTAAAACTAAGAAAACGGCATTGGATTATATGATCTAGCCTTTCCTTATCCTCGTAAGGTATTCAATGATCAAGGTATGAACTTCGGGTACTGCGATTGCATCGTGTTATGTTTCCTTAAGCTAATTTGACCTTATACAGTCTGCCCCTTTGGGGAAGAGGTGTGTTGTTAATTTAATAGTACAATCATTATTTGATCCAGCTTTAGGACTTCTAAATAAATAATTCTTTCGTACGGCCAAATATTTACTAACATTATCTTCAAAAATCAAATTAGTTCCTTATCCAAAGGTTTAGTCTATAAATGCGATGCTTTCTTGATTCAGCTGACCCGTATTTACATCATTTGAAATATCAACACCATAACAAACATGACATAGTAGCATCTAGTTGAGCATAATTCTACATTGTTAATAATAGAAGAGAAATTAATTTTGCAGCGCATACTACTTTGGGCCAAGCTACTTCATCATTGTTTTCAATTTTCACCCCCAAAAGCTCAGTTTAAACCCCAAACAATTATAAACAGTCAATAATTCTAACTTGAATGGCATAAACAACTTGCAGAGGAAAAGAATTAATTAACACAAACATCAATAATTCTTACTAAAATTCATACAAACTAGTAAACAAATATTCTCGTAGATTAATCTAAACGCTATACTACAATAACCAATTGACAATACGGGTTTTCAATTAGCTCACCCTCAACCTCCTATCACCACTACAAATCAATCCGGTACAAAAATAAATGAAATATGTAACATCATTAAATGATAATTTATGAAAAGAGTGCATACATACCACATGCAATAGTACACTCATCACTGGTGGTGCTAACTTCATTAGCATTGCACTTTATACCTAATTCAAACAAAACACATTAATAAACACAAGATCAAAGTAACAAAAAATAATTACAATTATAAACACTCACGAAGATCCATAATATGATTCTTTAAAATAGCATAGTTGTCCACAACGATATGTGCATCAGACAATCAAAGTTCAATAACTCAATTAACTACAAACATATGATCCAAGTATTTTGTGTAAATTGAAGTTATGGTTAGGTATTATAATGGACCCCAAGTCTAAAGAGAAACATCATTCCACTTCTTGATTTCGAAACGCTTTGATTTCTAGGAAGAAGGGCATTTACAACAAATTGGGGTATTTTCAACAAAACATTTCTCGCAAAATATACATCTTGGGAGGGTTTCTTTTGCACTTTTATACACGGAAAATAATGTTTCCTATAAGGTTCCCTAAACTTATATAGGGGAAAGGCCATTAAAATTGTTAATGTACGAGCATAAATTAACACATTGGATGACCTAAACCTTGTTGATAAAAAGGATTTTATTTACAAACATTCCAAAATCTATTGGATGACCTAGATCTTGTTGATAAAAAGGATTTTATTTACAAAAAATCCAAAATCAATACTAATTCATGGCATGGTCACTGGGATATCTAGACTCAAACATTACAACCATGAGTTAACTATAAAACCAAAATTTGAAATTGCCCAATATTTTATGATTTCCTAAAATCCCATTATGAATCAGTTCACATATAAGTCAATGCTTTAATAAATAAAATTGATATCTACAAATCCAACCCTTTTGGGAAAATGAATTGGCATTAATTCAATCAAATAGTTTAACATAACCTACCAAATCTAACTCTTTATTAAGAAACTTGAAATTTTTAGTGATCTTTTTAGTTTTAAGTAGGTCATATAAATGGATGGGGATTTGGAATTTCAAGAAAGTCCAAAACTAGAACATTTAAATCATTTAGTGTTATACTTAATGATACCAAATAAAACATATTCGTAAACATTAAGGGCAAAAAATTATAAATCCATATGCCATATTGCCAAGTATAAATGACCTTTGGCTCTTGTGTTTTATACCTCATAGTGAAGGTGGTCAAGTTGGGTTCTTATGATATAATGCAGAAAAAATTACTATTCTATTATTATAAGTAATTTATACTATAAGAAAAACTCCAACTATCCCAATAACTAATCAATTACATCAACAAGACATCAAATTTCTTTTATATTACCTTTACTTTCATTTTAATAGCACCCAAATAAGGAAATTGATAATCAATATATAACAAAACTAATTTGATGTCTTCAACCATAAAATCTCACCTTAATAATTTCCAAGTACCCTTAACCTCAATTTTTGAAACCCTAAGTAGCTATCAACCTACACCACCATAATCTCACCACAACCAAGAGAAAGGGGAGCACGACTTACTAGCAGTGAGCGCAGGGGGAGATAGGGCAAGCGACGGTGGCAGGGTAGAACCATAGGGCAAGCGACGGTGGTAGAGAGCGAGGCGGATGCGACGGTGGTAGAGAGCGAGGCTGATGAGTTTTTGTCCGGGTAGAGAACAAAATGCTTTTGCTTTACTTCTTTTTTGTTTTCTTGGTATGAGATTTCATTTCTATGTAGGCAGGAGTTACAATTGTAAAGGTGGGAAACTAAATTATTTCAGCCGTCTTTTAAGGCTGACTATTTGAGACGGCTCTTAATATGCTGTCTCATTAGCCTCACTTTATAAGACGGTTGTGTTTATCCATCTAAAATAATATTAGTTTTTTAGACGGTTTTTTTACCCGTCTCAAAATGTATGCTTTAGGGACTAAAATTTAAGCCGTCTCAAAAGCCTCCGTAGTAAAAAGCATTTTTTTTGTAGTGATCGTACCACACAATACAACATATGTACGCATATATATATAGGCTAGGCTCCCTCTCAGGTGACACCTAGCAAAATTCATTCATACCCTAGTGTCACGAACACCAAAACTTACTATCACTATCCATAATAGTTCACACCCATCGCTAAACAATCCATACCTAGGAAAAACCATGCTTTCATAACACTCCTCAAAATGGGTAAATCTTATCAAATACACCCTCTATAAGGACATGTTTTTATACGTCCGTTATCAATTTATTATATCATATACCGCTACACCGTCGAAGAGGATTCAAGAGAAATCTATCAAGACAGATCTGAATTAATCAAGTTCTTCATCAAAAAGACTCCGCAAAGTTTACTTCGGTAAGGTTTTGTTTTAAATACCTTAACTTTTCACTTAGAGCATTTGGGATACTTTTATAAAAAAATTCTAAGTGTTGGAGCGGAGCGAACCTTTTCGTCAAATTTAAGAATGAGTAATTTTTTCTGAGTGTTGGAGCGTACCTCGATTTTGACGCCCAGGTCATTCAAGCGAGATAGAAATCTCGTTCAAACGATATGGTAGTGTCGCGAGATGTCGTTCAAATGATATCTGTCCTTCGTTCGCGCAAGATTTCTATCTCGTTCGAAGGCGGTGCAGTTTTATTATATATACTCATTAAATGGTAACGTTTATCTTAATAAGTTACGGCGTTTTACAGAACAGAAAGACTGCGAAAGTATAATTCTTTTGGCTTCTTCCTTTTGGGGTTTAATCCCTTTTTGTTTACAATTCACAAAACTCCCATATGCTTTAGTGAATTATTTTGGTGTTTGAAGAACACACTTTGCTGGTGTTTACTCTTGTGGGAAGGATAACCTACACTGAAAATACTACGTGTTTAGGATTGCGGTCCTTATGGTATAGATGCGTGTGAACCATTGTTGTTTTGTTTCTAGCCATTGCTTTGGAGGTTTATCGAAGACACCGTGCGTTACTTGTATGTAAGTCAATGGTCTTGTAAACTTGTCAGAGTTCTAGAAATAAAAAAAGGTTTTGCCCTTAGGGGATTTTTCCTTAAACTTGTGTCGCATGCTTTATTTATTTATGGATTGACACACGCACACACGTAGTTGAATGGTTTGGGGCTGATTTAAGTTTGTTTAAAAATAGACTCTAATTAAATAAGGTTTAATTGAAAACTTGTGAATTAATTTAAATCGGTATCACATACCGTCGTCATATTTTATAAATTAGTATCAGAGCGAGTTACGCTCATTTATTCCGTGATCTTTGTTTTTCGCAAAATTTGTGTGATATTGATTTTTTTTTTAAATCAGTTTTGTGAAAAATCGCAATTTTTCAATGGAACGTTCATATAATAAGGTGCCTATTTTTTATGGGAATAATTATGCCTATTGGAAAGCTCGCATGAAATCTAGTTTAAAAGCCATTGACGAGCGTGTTTGGTTGCTTTGTGAAAATGGATGGACTCCTCCCATGGTCACCGTTGATAATATCACCTCTTTAAAACCCATGTCAGCCTAGACTGAAGATGATTATAAAATGTCTAATTTTAATTCGCGTGGTTTGAGTGCTATTTCTGGAGCCGTCACTCTCGACAAGTTTCGCCGAATTATGATGTGCACCACATCTAAAGAGGCATGAGATATTTTGAAATTGACACATGAGGGTACGAATGCGGTTAAAGAATCAAAATTACAAAAATTTACCACCCAATTTGAGACTATCACCATGTCTGAGTTTGAATGCTTTAATGATTTTTATGCACGTTTGTCGGAAATTGTGTAATACCCCGTATTTTTGAAGATTTAAATAATTATGTGATTTATTATTATTGTGGGATTAATTAATTAAAATGTGAAAATTAATTATTAATTCGGATTAAATTTGAATATTTACTAGCATGACGAGAAGTTAGTAATTATTAATATTACTGTGAGAATAAGTAATATGGAATGACGATTTTATATAACTTTTCGTGAGAGAGAAATACGACAGTTTGGTATATTTAGTCGGGGACGCGTGTGTGAGTCGTGTCAAGACTAATTATGTGGAATAAAGAGGTAAATTATTTTAAGTAACTCGTATGATCATTTTGAGTGCGCCGTTGAGTCCAGAGGGGTCGAGATAGTCAAAAAACTCTAGTCGGGTATTTTATTTGGACTCCGGGATATTTTTAGGCCAAGCCGGCACCCGGTAAGGGTAGTTTTGTAATTTGGATTTTAGGAGGAATTAAATGGACGAAAATTGGAGAATAATATATCAGCTAATTGGGGACAATTAGGGTTAGGTTACACCAAAATCAAGAGAGATCCACAGTGTGTGAGGGAGAGCAAATTCCAAAGGAGGAGAAGTGATGTTCACCACCTTGCACAACCACCACCACCATCGTGTAGATCAGAATGCGAGGAATGCATCCATATCAACAAAACCAATCGATCAGACATTCGAATTCGAGGCAAGTGTTTATTGCTTGCTTTCTTTAGCGATAATTGTGTTCATGTTAGTCTCGGTTAATAAACCATTGTTATGAAAGTAAATTTGGGTGAAATTGGAGAACTGTATCATAACTTATGGCTGATTTGATAAGAAATTGAATCCCATATGTAGATAATATGAGGCCTATGAAATTATGTTAATTTCTATAAACAAATATGGGTTTCATTTAGAAGTTATGCATATCAATTTAAGAACAAGGGTTCTTGATAATAAATTGGGGATTTCGAATTATATGGATGATTAAATGGTTCTAGGGTGTTAGAATTAATTTACAGATGTTAGGATTCGATTTAGGACTGATTGATTGGAGTTGGGATGATATTTAGAGGTTTGAGGGTTGAAAAATGGTGAAAAATGATGTTGTCTAAGGTTGAAGACGAAACAGCCCCGGTAGCGAGATGTCACGCGATGGGCATCGTTCGAGCGAGATTGGTATCTCACGAGAAGTGGTTCGAGCGACTTTTGGATGTCGCACGAAGATTGGTTCTAGAGACATGTGTAAGTCGTTCAAACGACTTTGCTTTCTGGTTCGAGCGAGATTTCTAATTTTTAGGGATTTTCCTGTTTCACCCCTATTTGAGAAATAGTCAATTTGAGTGAGAAAAAAATTAGTGTTCGATGAACCCAAAATAGTGCAGAAGTATTGGGAGTTGTTTAGGTGTAATGATTTAAATATTTGGGACGGTGAGTTTACCTTGAAGATTTTGAGAGAGAGATAATCGTAATTGTTAATGCGTCGAGAGTATTACGTGATAAATACTTATGATATTAGTTCTGAAGATATGGAACTTATAAGAATAAAAATTTGTGGTTACTTTTGGGACTTCTTATGATTATGTATTAAGGATTTTCGGGTGACATATTATCCTTATATATATATATTACGAGAGAGGAAATATCGTGATTTAAAAGTACGTTGATAGTATTTAGTGATGATAATACTACGTATGGAATATGACATTTGATTTTGTGTATACCGTTTGATTTGATGGGTTGTGTGTATACCTATATTTGATATTATGTGTATGACATACCTAGCTGCTTGCTATCGCGGGGGGTTGTCTAGAAATAGTCTTATCCTGAGTGACCTTCGAGGGGATATTCGACTTGTTTCTCAGAACATGAAGACTTATTTGTGAGTTGATAAGTCATTGACTATGGGAGCGTAGGTATGTGCGTGACCCGTAGGTAAGTGAACTATGTTCGCCGTCAATACGTGTGGTTTGTTTATATGGTTCGTGGGAGATTTACAAACCGATAGTCCTTATTTGAGTACGAGATGTACCGGGACATGATAGAAGAGTATGCAATGCACTACAGGTGTATCCTTGGGGTGCTGTGTTAGTATATATATAATAATGGTGGATATTTATATATACTTGTGTTATACTTACAATGTGATATTTGTAGGCTATTAAGATTGGGTTAATACATATATAATAGTGAAAGATATATATGTATGCTTTTGGTATATCCTAAAATGAGATAATATCATATTATTAAGATAGTGAAATCTTCAGCAACA
The DNA here is from genome assembly GCA_949130495.1 of Sambucus nigra. Lineage (NCBI taxonomy): Eukaryota > Viridiplantae > Streptophyta > Magnoliopsida > Dipsacales > Adoxaceae > Sambucus > Sambucus nigra. The sequence continues at coordinate 381,210,401 of OX422223.1, read as the reverse complement.
TAAATAGTAAATACTTGACTTTAGTGTGATAACACTTACTTAAAATGATAAATGTCGAGATCAAATATGGGATACTACTATGAGGGGTAACTAGCAGGATAAGACTTTCCTTAGTTAAGAGTGTGTCAGATGGCTAGGTTCGATTAGATGTACGTTAGGCGTGCACATTAGTTGGGAGGTGAGAATCTCACGTGAGAGTACGAACATTCTGTTATAAATTTTATAAAGGACTAATCACCTGATATTTCATTGGGCGGGGTGTCAAAGGTGGTATCAGAGCATCAGGTTCTAGTGTCCTTTAGGATTTGTACGGCTTATTACGTTTTATCTTAGCGTTTTTTGATGTAGAGCCTTATACAAGGATTGTTGTATTCCACTGCATATGCGATTACGCTCTCTTGCCATTTATTTTAGTGAATCCAATTCGGATGCGAGAGTGATTAGATTTTGTACTTCGAACGATATGGGACGACCAACGAAGGCCATTATCGGGACTGCAGGAGGGGGAAAACAATTGAAAGTTGTGACGCATTCGGGGAACGGTGAACGCGGTAAAAGTCACCAACATAAATATCTAAGTGTGAGGGGCCAATAGAGGGAGCTAATCCAAAGGCAATAATGTAAAGTAGAGTGCAGTAACACTCAGAATTTTAAATTCAGAAGAACTTTTTCTATCTCAGAGAAACAGCAAAGAGTAACAATAGAAAATCAAATCGAGATATTGGGTACGAGTTGACAATTTTAAATTTATCCATCTTCTGGTCAGCCAGAGATATGGAAGAGATGTTGAACTTATCACCAGTAGGCCGGGTAGAGACCGACCATAAAGGATGAGTTAACTTGGTAAGCTAACTTCGTAACCGAAGTAGGAGTCACGAAAGATAAAAAGGGTCCGTGAGTTGAAATGGACTCGTGGGTGGAATGCCCTAGCGTGAATGGGAGGTGCGACTAAGGTGACTAGTGTCAATGCCGTCAAAGTATATGTTTATTAGAATATGTCAACGCCCCAGAAGAAAGGGAGCCAGTAGAGTTGTGATACCTAGACGAAGGGAAAGGTTGAATTCAATAGTGTTAGTAGAATATCACCAGAATGTATACCCAGTGGACGAAACCTATTTAAATGATATGATTAAATCTTAACGAAATGGTGATGAATTCAGTCAAGACCAGCGAGTGGACCATGTGTTACATAGGCCCTGTAGAGCGCAAGGAACAACAAAAATAACAACTGGGAGTTAAGACTGCCAGGTCCGAGAGAAGGACTTCCCAATAAGGCCAGGAGGACCAGTGAAAGGGAAATTACCCTGTATGTAGAGATAAGGGTTACCAGTATTGAATGTGATCCTTGAGAAGTGAAATCTATAGTATCGGGAGTAATAAACCGTGCCCGTAAGGCATACCAGTCGGAGAAGTAAAATGTCTAGTGTAGGATTCGGGTCAAGAGAATTGGGCCCAGGAACTAATAAGCCGAGAGTAGTGGGTCTAGTCGGACCAACGTAGTCCTCAGTAACTGTAGCATACCGTATTTCAGGGTTGATGGGGCCCAGGAAATAAAGGGAAGACCAGTAAGGCCATAATTGAGGCCTAGAGATATGGGGCCAATGTATCGATGTCGGGCGGGTGAGCCGTAAAACAGAATAAATTACCCACCAAAAAGGAAGGGAAAATCTAATGAATGTAATCCAAAAGGTATAACGATTCTAGATAATAATGGGTCACAAAACGAGCGTACGGGGACCCTACGATCAGGATAGAATGACGGAGTTTCGTTTCATACTTGTGAATAAATGATGAGTTCAAGTTACATGGGTGTGTCACAACATATGTGAATAGTTAACACTAAGTATTTGAGCGTGCATTCGGTTTAGTGGGTAAGCTGGCGACAACAACCTGATTATGTAAATGACTACCATTTGGTAGCGAGATTTTTGTGCCACCTGCGGGGAGGAGCAAGTGTGGACACTAAGAGAAATTTGTATATGGTATTATGTAATGATTCGTGCTCCTTTGAGCGTTATGATAGTAGAGAATATTATGATTATATTGTACGGTTACTGGTTACCGAGGGTTTGCATAGTAGTAAATTGTGTGACAAGACTATCGTACTAAAAAATTTATATTTAAAAAAAAATATATATATATATATATATATATATATATATATATATATATATATATATATATATATATATATATATATATATATGGTTTTAACGAGGCATCACCTGAAAGACGGTTGAGCCTGCATATGTGTTGTATTGTATTGTAGACTTCGGTGAGTTGTTGTCTTACTATGTTGATCCCGGTGAGCAGGGATGTTTTACCGATGTGATTCAGGGTATATTGACTTATTATAGAGAGGAGAGGTATAGCTCCTTAATCATATAGCGCTAATAACTTGTGATAGTGAGAGCGCCGCATTGTATGCCGTCTTTAGTGACATGAGAGTGGACGAGTAGACTTTTTATGTTTGTAGACGGGGATTCAGGGATATAGGTTATGGATTAAGGACTTATAGATCCCGACAACCAGCAGTGTTAGGTAGTAGTGTATCGGGGGAGTTTCTTGTTTGGATTTCGCTTTGCGAGACATCCCACGCATGAAACTTAGCGAACGTTGGAAGTTGGGAGAAGTTTACCTTTATTACATGGATTTTATATCGTAGTGATTGTAATATTCGCAGTTATAGCTGTGAATTAATAGTTATATTACAGATTAAGGCCGATGGAGCCGTATAAGATTAATATGTGATAAGGTTACCAGTCGTTGATACCATAAGCAGACCGGTGGGACAACCTAAGATATCATTAGGTGGAAAAGGTAGGGTGGTTGAGTAGGACCTTACCATATAGTCATGCCAAGTATGTGGGGAATAATTTGTTATTTATATAAACGTCTAGTAAGGTGGTGTTGCAATGCACAAAACATAGGGTGTATGGGCGCCCTAGATAGTTGAATTATAGTATTTTCCACTATTGATAATTATGGCACAATGCGTATTACGAGAGGTAACTGAATGTAGAAGAGTGCGACTTCAGAACTTAGTTGTTTGATGGGTTAGGGCAGTTAGGACCGTTAATTCCCAGATTTACCAAGAGGATAGTATAGGAAGAATTCGATAAAGTTTAACTCGGGGAAGTTGAAACTTACTTGATAGGACATGGAGAGAGAATGTTTCACGAGAATCTGAAGCTTAGAGAGAGGGGGAAGGACATACGACATGCAGTGATGACACTGTCACCTGAGCCATAGATATGGATGTGGTTATAAGAAAGGTAAAATGCATAATGATATAAGGTCGTAGTAGTGATGGCATAAACAAAGCAAGACATTACTGAGCTCCAATTGGAAGTGGACCATCAGGAAATAATAGAGTTCCTTCAGCATTAGGAATTCCTTGGTAGTAATGGGAAGGTGAATCCCTGAACTATTACAAAGTTAATTACTTCGCAATGGGATCACGACCCTATGTGGGTGAAAGTGGTTCGGGTAATCAAAGTAGCTCACATTATTCCAAGATAGAACACATTATAACGTGTAACAGTAAACCTCAACCATTATTCTTGGGATAGTAAGGTCATATGGGGTACAATTAGAGTATTTTTCCGATAGAGTCAAGAGAGTTATGACTCGATTATTGGGAAGAGTTTTGGGGAGGCCATGAATATTGAGATGCGAACATATTCAGCCTAACACACTCGCAGGCGGACGGTAAGATTGAGAGTTTTAGTTGCACATTGCAAGGTATGTTGCATTTCCAATTATCGAAAGGTTTAGTGTAAAATCTTCCACTGGTGGAGTTAGTGTAAGACGACTCCCCTCAACTTATTATCGATAGGATTTCATTCGAGGCGTTATATATATCAATCCTTGTTATCCGTGTGCTTATTGGGTAGAGGGAAGGACAATAATCTACTAAGTACAGGGGAATTTTAGGGCCCATTAACCAGGATAGAAATGATTGGGAGTTGCATTATTGCATATTGGAATGAGGGAATTGGTACCGAGTGATGTGGGATCTTTTCCTATTATTGTTAAGTTTGAGCCGGTAGCGTACAGGCTTAGGTTACATAGTCCTTTGCGGAGGCCGTATGGCGAAAATGTGTTAACATTTATAATATATACTGTGTGTAAGACAAATTTGTATATATCTAAATATCAATTAACCTACTAGTGCGAGTAGTAGGAGGCTAGATACTAACTATCTAAAAGTTAAGTGGTGAAACTTCAATGGTAAGGCTCGGAGAGTAAATAATCAGTGAGGTGTTCATTATTAAAGGTATTCGATAATGTATTATATGGGCGGTACTGCGTAGATTACTTGAGATGTGAGGTTAATACTCGGAGTTGTCCTTACCAGAAATGCCTTATTTTCTGAATTTCGGGACGAAATTTCGTTATTAGGGGGGAAGTATGTAATACCCCGTATTTTCGAAGATTTAAATAGTTATGTGATTTATTATTATTGTGGGATTAATTAAATTAAAATGTGAAAATTAATTATTAATACTGATTAAAATTGTATATTTACTAGCGTGACTAGAAGTTAGTAATTATTAATATTACTGTGAGAATAAGTAATATGGAATGACGACTTAATATAACTTGTCGTGAGAGAGAAATACGACAGTTTGGTATATTAAGTCGGGGACGCGCGTGTGAGTCGTGTCAGGACTAATTAAGTGGAATAAAAAGGTAAATTATTTTTAAGTAACTCGTATGATCATTTTGAGTGCGCCGTTGAGTCCAGAGGAGTCGAGATAGTCAGAAAACTCTACCTGGGTATTTTATTTGGACTCCGGGATATTTTTTGGCCAAGTCGGCACCCGGTAGGGGTAGTTTTGTAATTCAAATTTTTGGAGGAATTAAATGGACGAAAATTGGAGAATAATAGCTAATTGGGGACAATTAGGGTTAGGTTACACCAAAATCAAGAGATAGCCACAGTGTGTGTGGGAGAGTAAATTCCAAAGGAGGAGAAGCTATGTTCACCACCTTGCACAACCACCACCACCATCGTGTAGATCGGAATGCGAGGAACGCATCCATAACAACAAAACCAATGGATCAGACCTTCAAAATCGATACAAGTGTTTATTGCTTGATTTCTTTAGCGATAATTGTGTTCATGTTAGTCTCGGTTAATAAACCATTGTTATGAAAGTTAATTTGGGTGAAATTGGAGAACTATATCATAACCTAGGGCTGATTTGATAAGAAATTGAATCCTATATGTAGATAAGATGAGGCCTATAAAATTATGTTGATTTCTATTAACAAATCTGGGTTTCATTTAGAAGTTATGCATATCAATTTAAGAACTAGGGTTCTTGAAAATAAATTGGGGATTTCGAATTATATGAATGATTTAATGGTTCTAGGGTGTTAGAATTCATTTACGGGTGTTAGGATTCGATTTAGGACTGATTGATTGGAGTTGGGATGATTTTTAGAGGTTTGAGGGATGAAAAATGGTGAAAAATGATGTTGTCTAAGGTTGAAGACGAAACAGCTCAAGTCGCGAGATGTCGTGTGAAGGGCATCGTTCGAGCGAAATTGGTATCTCGCGAGAAGTGGTTCAAGCGACTTTTGGATGTCACGCGAAGTCGCACGAAGACTGGTTCGAGCGACATGTGTAATTAGTTCAAACGACTTGACTTTCTGGTTCGAGTGAGATTTCTAATTTTTAAGGATTTTCCTGTTTCGCTCCTATTTGAGAAATAGTCAATTTGAGTGATAAAAAAATTAGTGTTCGATGCACCCAAAATAGTGCAGAAGTATTGGGAGTTGTTTAGGTGTAATGATTTAAATATTTGGGACGGTGAGTTTACCTTGAAGATTTCGAGAGAGAGATAATCGTAATTATAAATGCGTCGAGAGTATTACGTGATAAATACTTACGATATTAGTTCTAAAGATATGGAACTTATAAGAATAAAAATTTGTGGTTACTTTTGGGACTTATGATTATGTATTAAGGATTTTCGGGTGACATATTATCCTTATATATATTACGAGAGAGGGAATATCGTGATTTAAAAATACGTTGATAGTATTTAGTGATGATAATACTACGTATGGAATATGACATTTGGTTTTGTGTATACCGTTTGATTGATGGGTTATGTGTATACCTATATTTGATATTATGTGTATGACATGCCTAGTTGCTTGCTATCGCGGGGGGTTGTGTAGAAATAGCCTTGTCCTGAGTGACCTTTGGGGGGATATTTGACTTGTTTCTCAGAAAATAGGACTGTGAAAACTTATTTGTGAGTTGATAAGTCATTGACTATGGGAGCGTAGGTATGTGCGTGACCCGTAGGTATGTGAACTATGTTCGCCGTCAATACGTGTGATTTTTTTATATGGTTCGTGGGAGATTTATGAACCGATAGTCCTTGTTTGAGTACGAGATGTACCGGGAAATGATAGCAGAGTATGAAATGCACTACAGGTGTATCCTTAGGGTGCTGTGTTAGTATATATATAATAGTGGTGAATATTTATATATACTTGTGTTATACTTACAATGTGATATTTGTAGGCTATTAAGATTGGGTTAATACATATATAATAGTGAAAGATATATATGTATGCTTTTGGTATATCCTAAAATGAGATAATATCATATTATTAAGATAGTGAAATCTTCAGCAACATAAATAGTAAATACTTGACTTTAGTGTGATAACACTTACTTAAAATGATAAATGTCGAGATCAAATATGGGATACTACTATGAGGGGTAACTAGCAGGATAAGCCTTTTCTTAGTTAAGAGTGTGTCAAATGGCTAGGTCCGATTAGATGTACGTTAGGCGTGCACATTAGTCGGGAGGTGAGAATCTCACGTGAGAGTACGAACTAACATGCATATGATACTTGCTTTAATGCATTTTTAAATACTTGTTAATAAATCTTTTTAAAACATAGGGCTCTGACCCGTCTCTTGTATTTCTTCTCTCTTTTGCTATATACATATGTATTAGTACACGTGTCCAGCCACAGGAACACCGGTTCTAGATACTTGGATGGTTTGCCGAGCTGCAGCTGTTGTGGAAGTTACGGGTCATTGAGATTAGACGCTTCTTTCAGTTCATTCAGTTCCTAGTTCAGATATTTCAGTTCGGGCATGTGTCGCCCATTCTCTTTAGCGGAGTTGTACTCAGTTTCCTTTATAGTTCTTTTCAGTCAGATTGAGTATTTATTATGGTTTGGTTTGTGATTTTGAACTGGTGGTTTTTATCCAGTATTAATTATTCAGTATTTGTTTCAGTCAGTATTCATCTCTTGTGTATGGTTTGTAATCATATGTTCAGAAATTAAATGATTTAATTGGTTTCAAGTTTAATTAGAAAATGTTTTGACACTAGCTTAATTAAATGTTAGATAATTAATTGGATTTAAGTTTTCGATAATGATGCTAAGAATGATCCAATCGAACATTCTGTTATAAATTTTATAAAGGACTGATCACCCGATATTTAATTGGGCGGGGTGTGACACATTGTTAACACATGTTTTAATTTGGGTGAGGTGATTGATAACACGCGTGTCGTTAAAAAGATTTTGAGATCTCTTCCAAAATGCTTTATTCCTAACGTCACTGTTTTGAACTCTTTGGGAAATTTGAAATCACTTAGGTTGGAAGAACTTGTAGGAGATCTTCAAACCTATGAGATTGACTTGTTTCCCAAAACCATAAAGGCTAAGGATAATGGCATTGCTTTAAAGACTCATTTCAAGAAAAAGAAAGAAAAAGTTTATGAGTCCGATTCTGAGGAAGAGTTTGATTTTAAAGACATGGCCTTGTTTGCGAAAAATTTTAAAAAATCTCTCAACATGAACAAAAATAATTCTTCCAATAAGAGATTTTTTGAGAAAAATAAGAAGACCAAAGAAAGCGGCGAGGAAGAGAAGGAGAGAGAAAAAGAAAAGGAGAGTGAGGAAAATTTAGAAAGTTTGACGTGTTTTGAGTGTGTGGGTAAAGGACATAAGGCGTATGAGTGTGCCACTAGACTAAGGAGAGAGGGAAAGAAAGTGGCTATGCCTGCCACACTTAGTGATAGCGACATAGAGGTTTTTTATTCGGGTGATGAAAAAGAGCACGGTATGTGTGTCGGGTTTTTATCTAGTCGGGTTAGCACACCTAGCTTGGATGGAGGTGAGGGGACTAGTTCTAGTGAGACCCCCAAGGAGGAGGATTTGAGCGGTTCTAGTGGGCATGAGAGTGGAGATGAAAGTGAGCTCCAAAAAGCCTTTAGAGATTTGTACACCAAGACCTTGAAAACAAAGATATATAATAGAGATTTAGGTCGTCGGGTTTTAGATTTGGAGAGAGAGAAGGGGTTTTTAAGAAAGGAGAAGTGTGATTTGACCAACACGTTGCCTAGTCTGATGACACATGTATCCCAACTCGAGACTAATCTCGAATGTGCCAGGGAGGTCAAAGTCAATTTTGAGAATGCACCTAAGAAGGTTGAAAAGGTGGTTCTTAAGGGTAAATATGAGAAGTTAGGAATAAGTCATGACGGTGCTTCTACTTACCAATTAGCACCCAAGTTGGTTCCCACTTTAGTGTTAGATTCACGTGAGTCTCGCCCTAACCCACCTAGGCGTCCCATTCCTATTAGGAGAGTGCGTCCTAGAGTTTTTGAGAGAGGTGTTCCTAGGCCTATTTATGTTTTTTCATATTGCAATAGGAGAGGTCACCTTAAGGAATTTTGTTTCAAGTTGGGTTATGTGTCACGTTTTGCTTCTACACGTGTTTCTAACACACATGCACCCACACATGATACTTTATATGCTCCCGGAGACTACATGAGAGAGTTTGCACATTTAGGTGAGCAAGTTAAGTTTTTGGTCAAAACTTCACAAGATTTGATGGAGGTTTTTCATAAGTTGGCACCGCCTTTGGAAAACCCCTCCGCACCTAACGATTGAGGTTTGACTTGTTTACAAGCATAAGATGATTTTCATGATGTCATTATTTGCCTATTACTAGTATGTATCATTTTTGTATAAATTTTTGCTTTTGAAAAATTTTGTAAAATACAAAAAGATTTTATTTTGATAAAAGTTTTGAAAAATTCAAAAAGATTTTTGTATTTTGTTTGCACCTTTTATGGATGGACACTTAGGATGATCGAGTCACAATTTTATTCCATTTATTCATGTGACTATTTAATAGTGTTTTGAGACAATAGGTCAATTCATCCATGTGCTTTATAATGTTTTGAGTCATTAAGATGTAATTAAGTGTTACTTCCTACATGTTTGACTCATGTTTTCCTTTATTGCACACATGCACGGATTTGTTTGATTATTGTGCTTGTCTTATCACATGTTGGTTGGGTGTTTCACTTCAATCCTGTCCTTAAAACGAACCAAGCGCGATAAAACTGGATAAGAAAGTTGTGCATGTAAGAGCCGTTTGTGAGGTTTGTGTGCTTTGTTTGAAAACGGTGAAGGGCTACGAAAGATTGTTTTTTACCCTTTGCGATTAAGCCGACGTTTAAATTGGACCTAAAAAATTAAGGAATTTTATTATCCGGGGTCCAAAGAGGTTTAAAAGAACCCAAAAAATTTAAAGGCAATAAAAAGAAATTCATGCCAATTATGGGCCTGTGGCCATCCCCGATCCTCACGGTGGGCGGGAGAGTGAGGATCCTAGGTCCCGCACATCCCTCTCGAGAGATCTTCGGCCGGTACCATTGATGAGGTGAAAAATTTAGAGAGATGGAGTCGCCAATCTATTTTACTCAAAACAGACAAAAGAAAGGGATCCATCCCGAAGGACAGTATCCAAAGACATACTGATACATACGAAACCAAAATGATTCGAGAAGGGTCCGGAGGCTAAGTTACGAAATGGAAAGGTGTTAGGCACCCATTCCGCCCTTACGGTCTCTCATGAGTTTTTGCTATTTTCCTTTCTTTTCCCCGTGATATGTGTGCATGTTTATATATAGTGGAGATAAGAATCCTCGGCTTATATCATGGGAGAGATAAAGCGAGTCATCTGTAGGAAGGTTCATAGAAATAATATTAAATAATAGGATTTACGCGATTATCCTTGTGTTGATCGTTATAATGGAACGATAACATATGTGGAATAATACGCCACTAAGAACAAATATATGCATATATAAATATATGTAATCTAAGAGAGTTGAGTTTAGAGAAAATAGAAAATGAGAGAAAAAGTGAGAATAGGACTCGAGTCTCGGGTTTTACCTCGAGACGCCTACGTAGCCTATAGAGGCATCAAAGTCCACGTAGTTCGCATGCAAACCGAGGGGGTGGGGTTTATCCCATAAATCCAATCGGGGACTTCTCTTATTTGTGTGTGTGTGTGTGTAAAAAAAGTGTTTTAGTTGTGAGAAAAGTGTAAGAAAAGTGTGAGAATTCCCGTTTGGAATTTATGAGCAAACCCTATTTTTCTTATTTTTTGGGTTTTTATTTGTATGAAAATAAAAGATGTGCAATAATACTAAATAAAAGTATATTAGGATATGTGAGATGAGAGAATAAAAGCGCTAAAAATAAAATAAATTAATGCGAATTTATGAGAATTTAAGGAGAGAATTGAGAAAATTGGACCTTCTTGAAGATCTTGAGTGTTGGAGAGTAGCCCTTGCACTTGGATGATGATGGAGGGTAATGAATTCACCAAGTTTGATGAAAATGATGATGAAAAGTGAAGGTTGGAAAGGGATTTGGATGTGGAAATCACATTGACTTCGAGAGAGATTTTCTGGGTTTGCTGGGAGTGATGTCTATCTGATCTTGGCCCCCTTGCAATGAGATCAAGGCCTCCTTTTGATAGGCCCAGGGAATTTCTGATCGGCATATCCCTGGTCGTGCCAATCGGGCAGGTGCGTTTAGGCACACTGCCGATAGGTAGGGTCTGGGACCTGCCGTTTGGCAGTGTCTTTCAGGCCTTTTTAGAAAATCAGTCGCTGAGCGCAAACCGTTGATACGAATCGTGCATGAGGCAGACCGTTGAAAAGGTAATTCAGAGACCTTCGAAAGTCCTTGAGACTTCTCCCGGGTTTAGGAGTTGACTTTGGGTCAAATGTGGCTCGAAAGTGCTCGTCGGTCCTTTGGACGGGAAAACTTTGGACGCAAACGGATCGTTCGTCCGCATGGTAAGTCAGAATCGCGCATGGGGTGGACCGTTGGAAGGGTTAGGAGATGTAATTCGACATTACAAAGAGTTTGATCCGGTTCGGGGAGTTGACTTTGGTCAACTGGTCCCTAGAAGCATTTGGTGACCTCTCTGAGTAAAACGAATCGTTTATCCGTATCGTAAGTCGGAATCGCGCACAGTGCAGACCATTAAAAAGGGGTTTCAGTACCCTTTGAATATTCATTCAGTGTCGGTCGATCTGAAGAGTTGACTTAGGTCAAACGGAGCCCGGGAGTGCCCGATGGCCTCTAGATCAGGTTTCGAGAGAAAACGGGTCATTCGTCCGCATGGTAAGTCATAATCGAGCACGGGATGGACCGTTGGAAAGGGGTTTCAGTGCCCTTTGAAGATTCGTTCAGTCTCGATCGAGACGAAGAGTTTGACTTTTGGTCAAACGGAGTCTGAGAGCATCCGATGGCCTCTAGGTCGGTACTCGGGGTATGACCTGAGTTTGTAGTGATGAAAGGAGGTGCTATGGACCTAACGATATTTTAGGGGGTAATAGAATGGGGTGTATATAGAGCCCCTCGACGGGTGAGTTTGGAACAAATGATAGCCGTCGAATAGACACCGCATGATGCCTTTAGGAGAGTATGACTAGAGGGTCGAAGTTGATTATCAGGACGTAAGGATGAGGATGACCGATTATGCAGGTCAAAGCCAATTCTGAGGGCTTGGAGATGAGGGTGATCGATTGTGCGGGTCGAAGCCAATTTTGGGGGCTTAGAGACGAAGGTGAGCAATTCTGCGGGTCGAAGCCAATTCTGAGGGCTTAAAAGGGCATGTTGGGGGTGGTCTTAAAGGAAAGATTTAGGTAAATTCTGAGGACCTAAGGATGAGGATGGCCGATTCTGCGGGTCGAAGCCAATTTTTTGGGCTTGAAGATGAGGGTGACCGATTCTACGGGTCGAAGCCAACTCCGTGGGCTTGAAGTAATATATTGGGGATGGTATTAAAGGAAGTGATGACCAAAGAAATGATGGGGTGACCAATTCTGCGGGTCAAAGCCAATTCTAAGGGTTTGATGATTGAGGGTGATCGATTCTGCGGGTCGAAGCCAATTCTGCGGGATTTGGAGAGATGACCAATTCTGCGGGTCGAAGCCAATTCTGCAAGCTTGAAGATGAGATGACCAGTTATGTGGGTCAAAGCTAATTCTACGAGATTGAAGATGTGATGACCAATTTTGCAGGTCGAAGCTAATTCTGCAGACTTGAAGATGAGATGACCAATTCTGTGGGTCGTAGCCAATTCTGCGAGCTTAAGTTGGGGTGACCAATTATGCAGGTCGAAGCTAATTCTGAGGGCTTAAAAATGAGGGTGACCTATTCTGCTGGTCGAAGCTAATTCTGTGGGCTTGAGGTTGAGATGACCGATTCTGCGGGTCGAAGCCAATTCTGCGGGCTTAAGTTAGGGTGACCAATTATGTGGGTCTAAGCCAATTCTGCGGGTTTGAGGTGATGATCTAAGATCGAGGTCAATTCTGACCTAACTAAGGTGACGATCCAAGACCGACGCCAATTCAGACCCAAGAGAGGTGACGACCGGGGTCAATTCTGACTTAACTAAGGTGAATATCCAAGGTCGAGGTCAATTCTGACCTAAGAGAGGTGACGATCGAGGACCGAGGTCAATTCTGACCTAACCAAGGTGACGATACAAGACCGAGGTCAATTCTAACCTAAAAGAGGTGACGACCGAGGTCAATTCTGACCTAACTAAGGTGACGATCCAAGACCGAGGTCAATTCTGACCTAACTAAGGTGTACATTTCCTTCGGGAAAATTAGGGATTCTGCTGGGGATAAAGATTGGATTTTGGGTTCCGCTGAGGAATAATGAATGAGCTGGGGAGTAAATTGCTGGGGAAATCCTTGTGTATTTTGGAGACTTTACCTGGGGAGAATGATTCTTTGGAATTCTGTTAGGGAAAATTACCTTGTGATCTTGATTTGAGCTGGGGAGCCAATGGCTAGGGAAATCCTTGTGATTTTGGAGATTCTGTGGAGGAAAGGCAAATTTGATGCTAAAAACTCCACTGGGGGAGTGATTGGGTGTTCTAGGTATTGGACGTATTATGCGGGGAGGTTTGATACCTTTGGGTATAGGAGGTGATCCTTAGAGATTCTCCGGGGACGTTGCTCGGAGGTAATTCACTTGGCTTTTTAGAGCTCCGCTAGGTAAATAGGGGTTCCGCTTGAGGGAGTGTGGAATTCTCTTGGTGAAAATGTTTTAGATCCTTCCTGGGATTTTTAATAATTTTTTGAGGATTTTCTGGGTTTTTTTGGGGAGTTTTTGTACAAAATTTCAAGGGGGTGTCGGTCGGCATGGTATGGGGGGTGCCATTCGACAGTGGCACAGACTTTTGGACTGCCTTGGGAAGGTAAAAGGGCAGTGTCGATCACTGGTTGGGGGTCAGTGCCGATCGGCATGACCCTTGGCATCCTATATAAAGGGGGCGAATTCCCTTCATTTTGCACAGCTTCTTGCTTTCTCTCTTTCTGTGATTTTCCTTTGCGAATCATTCTAGCATTTAGATCTATAAAAAATGTTCGCTTTTGATAGCTCTGCAGCACATAGGGAAGGGTTGACCGTTGATGACTGGGCGAACGTGGAGTGGAGGGCCAGTGTTCCTCTCGCTTTGGGGAGCGAGAACTCCTTTGACGCATTCGAACCGGTTGCGGATGAGCGGACTTTGCTGCGGGAGCCTTCACGTCATCGCTCTTCGAGGGTGGTGAATCCTAGCAGTTATGTAAGTAACTTGACTTTTGGCATTCTTCTCTTTTTGGTGATTTTTCCTTTTCTTCTTGAGTTTTAACAGGGCTTTTTCTTCTAACAGTCTGACATCTCTTTGAAGAACATGCGTGCCTGCGGGACGACGGGGCTTAAGGATGTTTGGGAGTATCTTCCACATGTGGTGCGTCGGGTGGTATCCTCAGCGAGTTTTGGGAGGGTGGCGTTTACGCTGGATGAGATGCCTCGTTCGACAGCGGTCTTGTGCGCTCTAGGGGAGAGATGGTGGGATACTACCCACACCTTCCATTTCGGTTTCGGGGAGATGACCTTGACTCCCATAGATGTCCAGTAGCTACTAGGGCTGGATTATGATGGGGAGAAGATAGAGGTGGATCGTTCTCTGCGGGTGAGGCCGAAGGCAGTGCGTGCGACGCTTGGTGACGTAGGGAGGATAGTGTCTGGGGATTCTATTCGATTGTCCCTATTGAAGGATGTTTTGCTGAGTAGGGTGGTTGATGTAGATGATGGGTTGCAGGTGAGGCAAATGTCCCGGTTGTTTATTTTGTTGGTGTTGGGAGGCTTCATGGTGGCGTCGAGCGGCGACGTCATTCATTTATTATTTTTACCGTACCTGAGGGTGTTTTCGAACATCCCTTTCTACGATTGGGGGAGCCTGACTTTATCTTCCCTTTATTTTTCTCTGGATGCATTCAACCGGTGCTGCCGGCAAACTTTTATTGGAGCCACGTATCTCCTTGAGGTATTCTTTAATTTGCGCACTTTCCTTTCATGCATTCACACTTTCCTTATGAGTCTCTTCTTTTTTTTATTGTGGGTTCTTGTCTTTGGCAGATGTGGTTCTATGAGGTGATTGGGTGCAATACCCAGCTCACCGCTCTGAAGGATGAGACTGTTGGGGACTTCTGCTAGTTGTACCGGTGGTGGAAGGCCAATCGGCAGTCGAAGGGATCTCTTTCTCTGGAGGCAGTGCGTCAGGTCTTGAATGGCCTGACCAGTGGTAGGGTAAGACTTTTTCCTTTTCGGTCTTGGTCTTTTGATGTTCTGATTTTGCATTGGCTTATGCCTGGTGGGGATTTTCAGGGGACCTTTTTATCCTTAGGGGACGGCCATTCAGGACACGGGGGTGACTGGGGTGAACGCGTAGATGAGGTGTTTGCTGGCGCATGAGTTTGGCCACTCTTGGTATCTCGAGGAGAGGGTGGTCTGACGTATTGCTAAGGAAGTGGTGGTGCCACTTGTGAAGACTCCTATGTCTATGAGGCGAGAGCGACTGCTACCGGAGGACACAAGGATTGCAGCGATGATCGGTGAGTCCTACATGTTGTACACTGATATGGCTGCGCGGTATGATTACATGAACTTTGTGACGAGGTGGCTGATGGCGCCCAGCATATATGATGCCTTGCCTTTCCCTCCTGAGGGTTCGAGTCGGGCAGTGGGGTCCTCCGACAGCTGCGGTGTTCCGTCGACGTCAGCGGAGGCAGTGACTTTTGAGGTTCCTTTTGTGCTGTTGCATACCCCTTCATACAACATTCAACGAGCTAATGGGGGGATGGTGCCTATGTTGCACCGTCCTCGTGCGATGGATCCGGAGGAGCTGGGTTTGACATAGGAGGTCCTTCATCCTGCGGTATACCTTTCTGTGCTTTTCTTCTTTTTGGTTTCTTTTCTATTTTGATCTTTTCTTCTTGATACTGATTTTTCCTTTTCCTCGTAGCAAGTCCGGGTGTCGACCACTTGGCTGAGGAACATCAGAGACTGGATATCTTCAGCGATTGCCCATATTCGGGATGCGATTCCTGTTCCTTATTTCTTCGTACCGTCTGCTTCATCCGGGGAGGACTCTGGCTCGGGTAGTGGTGGTGCATCGTCTCGCCATAGGGGAAAGAGAGCGCGTCGTAGGGGTGGAATCTCTTAGAGAGAGGGGTGAAGGGTAGGGGAGGGAGAGAGAATGTGGGTTCGGGCTGAGTCCCGTTATTCTTTTTCTTTTCTTTTATTTCCTGCAACATTGATGTAACACAGAAAAATATATATGCAATGGAGTTTTTTATTATCTCCTGTTAAAGGTGAATGAATGCATGCACATGCCCTTTTTACTTTGTTGCCGAGATCGTAAAAAGAGATATTTTTGGAATTTTGAAGGAAAGTTTTTTAAAAATGAGAGATTATACAAGGGTGGAAGGGGATTTTTGAAATTATGTTAAGAATATCAATTTATTTTTAATGAGTTTCTGATTTTGAAAAAAGAGGAAAAAAGGGAAAACTTCCAAAAATAGGGAGTTGCCGATCGTCAAGCCCCTTGCCCTGCCTATCGGTAGTCAAGTTCAGTCCCATCAATTCAAAGTTTTGATTTGGTACCCTTTTCATACTTTTGTACTTTGTGGGGTAGGATTCCCTCCGATTTCGGCAGGGATTATGTCTTTTGTGAGGGTTTTCAAGTATAAAAAGGGGTAAGGGTGGAATGTTTTGAGGGTTTTCAAGTATAAAAAGGGGTAAGGGTGGAGTGTTTTCATCACACCTTGACATTCTTACTTACTTGCCTACTATATTTTAGTCTTGCAAGATGGCTCTCCTTGGTAGCATTTAGTTTTCTAACCACCTCGAAGCCCTGGAAGAAATATGCTCTTATAATGTTGACTACGATGCTTTCAAAATGCGTCAAGTCTCTTTGTGGCGCAACCGGCCAATTGAGCGAAACATGTTAACGGCGGCGGTACAATTTTGGTACACCAAAGATCATGTATTTTGCTTTGGATTGGATGAGGTTTTTCCTACCTACGAGAAATTTTCTGCCATGCTGGGGATAAATCCCAGTGTTGCCGTGGCTCTGCCTATGTTTTCCCGTTCTCCTAGGGATTTATTGGTCAGGCTTCTTCGTATTTTTCCTTCGACGGATAGAACACTAGTTTTTAGAGGAATGATCTCTCTTTCGACGGTGTTACAATCCGTGCATTTCCAGGAGGTTGGCAATGTTGGATACATCGGAGCCGTTGTTCTGGGCTTGGTTTTAAAATTGCTTCTGGTGACTGGGGAACTGCTGGGGGGCCTAAAACTTGCAGCCATTACTTCATGGATGTCATACCGTCTCAATCCTGCATCGGTGATACTGGCGGAGACTTTAAACGGCCTGGATGCTTGGCGAGAAGGTCATTTTGACTTTCTGAGGGGTATCCTCGTGATGCTATTCATGTGGTTATCTAAAAGACTTTACCTGGTGACTCCTACATATTATCCTTTATCGGTTGTACCCAACTTATTTTCGCACTATTTCATCAGCATTGGCTTGGATATTGAGAGCTGGGATAACTAGTTTATGGAGTATGGGGCACTGAATCTGTATTGGTCAGTGCCTTGGTGGGGACAATTACTGCCTATGCTGGAACTGGGAGAATACCCAAATGTTCGGCTAGTTGGCCTCAGACAGACCTCTTTCTATTTCCCTTGGAGGCTTCTGCGCCAATTTGGCTAGGTACAGGTCGTGTCACCTCGGACACTAGATTTATTTCCGGTAGAAGATTTGACTGAGCGTCTACGCATGCGGCTTGGCTCTTTGTGGGAGAGTCAGCGTCCATCGACCCGTTCCTCTCAATCTGTTGGGAGAGTTTGGCACATCCCCGGGGATTATATAATGTGGCTGTGGAGGAGAGTATTCAGGAAGATGTTGGTAGTGGAGACTGGACAAAGGTGGATTGTTTTATTTAATACCATGTAAGGAGGCGTTGTGGTTTTTTCGAGGCTGGTTCGAGCCTATCGGTCCATGGAGCGTCTGCAGCATTCTGTTCAGGCAGGGGAAGCTTGGGGACCCCAGGATGTAGATGATGATGATGATGGAGCGGGCTCCTCTGGTAGCTGTGGGTAGGACTCTTGGAGAGTTTGTTGTGTAATGGGGAATAAATGTGGGGATTTTATTCGGATTTTTAGGAAGCTAGGGGAAGGGATTTATCCGTTCCTTTTCTCATGTACTCTGTATTGTAATTTCTTATTAGTGAAATAAATAAGTTTTTGATCATCCAGCTGTGCCTTTTGATGAGTTTCGTATTTTTGAATTATCTATACCTATCGCTAAGGCATACCTAATCCTTTTGTTCAAGTATATGTTAGAATGAACTGTCGTTCTCGGAGATAAGAAAAGAATAGTTTTTTGTGAAAAAAAAAGGTCGTACTCATGTAAGATGTATGAGATGCCTACGTACCTCTGGGGGTTTTGAAAATTCTAAATTTATTTGAAAATGATTTTTTTATTGTAGAGGATTAGGCCCACGTAGTTCTGGGTGGTGGGAAATGAACAGATTTTTTTTTAGAATAGATGGGAGATGAGAAAATTCATAACGCGCCGAGATTTCGGACTAGGGGTAGAAATTCTTGAGACGGTCTAGGTTGACTGGACGAGCCATCTCCTCCCCATCTAAGTCGGTGAGCATGGCGGCACCATCGGACAAGATCTTCTTCACAATGTAAGGGCCACTCCAATTGGGCTTGAATTTCCCTCTGGGGTCCCAGATGGGCTTTACTATTTCTTTGAGGGCTAAATCCACCTCTCGAAAACCACGACCGTTTACTCTCTTGTTGAATGAACGCGCTATTCGACGATAGTACCCTTATATGTGGTATAGAGCTTTCAATCTCTTTTCATCTAGGAGGGTCAACTCGTCAAGACGGATTTGGCACCAGTCTTCTTCGCTGATTTTGCTTTCAAGCATGACGCGCAGTGAGGGTATTTCCAGCTCCACGGGTAGGATTGCTTCCATGTCGTAGACTAGAGAGTAAGGGGTAGCCCCACTAGAGGTTCGAATTGAGGTTCGGTAGCCCCAGAGGGAGTATGGGATTCGGTCGACCCAATCTCGACAGCTTTCGGTCATCTTGCTGATGATGGATTTGAGGTTCTTATTGGCAGCTTCGACTGCACCATTTGTCTGAGGTCGGTAGGGAGAAGATTTGTGCCTATTAATCCCATATTTGTTCATCACTTCTGTGACTTATGCCTCGAAATGCAACCGGTAATCTGACACTAACTCGTGCGGGACCCCATATCGGCAGATGATGTTTTTCTTGATGAATTTGTCCACTTTCTTGGCATACAGGACTGCGTATGACTCAGCTTCGACCCAATTGGTGAAGTAATCAATGGCAACTAGGATGAACTCTTGCCCGTTGGAAGCCTTTGGTGTAACATTTCCTATAATGTCGATGCCCCAGGTGGAGAACGGCTAGGGAGAGGTCATGTTGTATAATTCTCGTCGAGGCAGATGCTGAAGGTTGGAGAACTGTTGGCATTTGAGGCATCTCCAGACATAGGCGGTGCAATCCTGGGTTATGGTGGTCCAGTAGTAGCCTTGTCGGGTGATCATCTTGGCAAGCATGTGATCGTTCATGTGGGGTCCGTGTTCCCCGTTGTGCATATTCTGCATTATCTTTTCAATATCAGCCACTGCGATGCAGTGTAGGTGAGTTCCATCGAAGTTCCTTTTAAGCAGTGCTTTGTGACTTATGATGTACTGGGCGGCCAGTCTTCGGAGGGTTACTCGGTCTTTCTTGTTGGAACCCTCGAGATACCTACCATGCTTGAGGAGGCGCCAGATATCATAGTACCAATAATTGGCTAGCTCGGTATCTTCTATGGAGATAAGCTCATTGTGGTAGCAATGGGTTGGTTTGTCTTTCTTTTGAATTTGGAAGGGGGTCATTGTTATTCCTTCGGGCATGTCGACCATGGAGGCTAAGGTAACAAGGGCATCGACTAGGTTATTCTTTGCTCGCGGTAGGTAGTGGAAGGTAATATTTTGGAATTGGGAGGCTAATTCCTCTAAATGGGCATGAAAGGGTTGGAGATTCTCGTCCTTGACTCTCTATTTTCTGAGCACTTGACCGATGATGAGGGTTGAATCCCCGTAGACATCCAGGCATTGAATGCCTTTCTTGAGAGAAACCTTGAGGCCTACCGTGAATGCCTAGTATTCAGTCATGTTGTTGGTGCGAGTAAAATCCAATTTGATGGCGATGGGAATGTGGGAGTCATCTGGGGCAATCAGAAGTATCTTAATGCCATATCCCTTTTTATTGGCAGTGCTGTCAAAGAACATTTGCCATCGAGGGTCGTCTCGAGCAGCGTCGAGGATGTTTTCATCTGGGAATTCGAAGACCTAGATATCAGCTTCTTCTATAGGGTAGTCAGCGAGGTAATCCGAGATGGATCTTCTTTTCATAGCTTTTTATGTGACGTACACGATATCAAACTCGGCTAAGAGCATCAGCCATCAAGCCATTTGTCTGGATAAGGCGAGTTTCTCAAGCAGGTATTTGATGGGGTCCATTCGGGATAAAAGTTTGATGGGAAAGGCGAGCATATAGTGTCCCAACTTTTGGGTGACCCAGACAAGCGCGACACATGACTTTTTCAAAGCAGTGTAGTTGACCTCGTACCCGACCAATTTATGACTGGCATAATATATGGCTCTTTCTTTGTAGGAATCTTCAAGGTATTGGGCTATCAAAGCCCCAGCTGCAATATCGGTTATGGTTAGGCATAGGAGAAAAGGGAGACCAGGCTGTGGTGGCATGAGTACCGAGGATTGGATCAAATATTGCTTGATTCGGTCAAAAGCTTCTTGGCAGGCCTCGTTCCAAACCTTGGTTGAATCCTTTCAGAGGAGTTTGAAGA
The DNA here is from genome assembly GCA_949130495.1 of Sambucus nigra. Taxonomy (NCBI): domain Eukaryota; kingdom Viridiplantae; phylum Streptophyta; class Magnoliopsida; order Dipsacales; family Adoxaceae; genus Sambucus; species Sambucus nigra. Next base: position 381,189,794 of record OX422223.1, on the reverse strand, counting down.
TAAGCTCGTAGATGGAGGTTAGTTGGCTGATGAATTGGCTGATGTATTGTAATTTCCCAAGGAAACCTCGGACTTCTTTTTCCATTTGAGGAGGTGGCATCTCAAGTATGACTTTCAGCTTGCCAGGATCTGCTTCTATCCCTTTTTCACTATTCATGAATCCCAAGAGTTTTCCCTTTGTAACGCCGAAGACGTATTTCTGTGGATTGACTCTCATCTGATATCGTCGCAGTCGTTCGAAGAACTTTCGAAGAGCGGGAACATGACCTTATCTAGTTTTGGACTTGATAATCATATTATCCACGTAGACCTTGACTTCCTTGTGAATCAGATCGTGCAGGATGGTTGTGGCATCCCTCTGATAGGTAGCCCCAACATTCTTGTGACCAAATGGCCTAACAGTGTAGCAAAAGGTTCCCCATGGGGTGATGAACGCGGTTTTTTCTTGGTGATCTGGGTGCATTTTGATTTGGTTGTATCCGAAAAACCCGTCGACGAATGACTTAAGAGCATGGCTGGTTGTGTTTTCCACGATCATGTCGATATTGTGTAGCGGATAATCATCCTTTGGAGAGGCTTTGTTCAAGTCCCGGTAGTCTACACACATCTGAACCTTCCCTCCTGATTTTGGTATGGGCATTATGTTGGCTAACCATATGGGATATTCGATCACACGAATGAAGCCTACGTTTAGCTGTTTGACCACCTCTTCTTTGACTTTTATTTAACCGGCTTATAATTTGAAAGAGTGGGGATCTCATGCTGAGCTATTTCGAGATCAATACCGGGCATATCGTTATAGGACCATGCGAAGACATCCATAAATTCCTTTAGTAATTCTTCGAGTTGTTCACGCTCATGCTCGTCAAGGGTAGCCCCTATCCTAATCTCGCGCAGTTGGCTACTAGAACCGAGGTTAACAATAACAGGCTCTTCTTCATTAACTTGAACGCGATTATGTTATTTATTATTAACCTTATTTAGATCAGTTAAGAATTGTTCATTTGTAAAATCATCATCATCAAAAGTTTTATTAGAATTGAAGCAGTTAATGTAAGGCACAACAAGATACTCAAAATCTTCGTTTATTTCATTGATAGGAAAAATAACATTGAGAACCTCATCAAAGTAGGTATTGATTACATTTGAGCAAGGATGGATAACATAAGAAAAAATGGGGTAAACATTGGGGTTAGGTGGGACTTGAACATGTAAAATCGGCGCAGCATGCCAATTGAGGAGAGGTGTATCAGTATCTTTAATCATGTGGGATGGATATAGTGATGTAGTGCCTGAGTGAACCATGCAGAGTTTCAGCCCCAGTGTCTGTAAATTGAACGAGTCCTCGGAGTCACCTTCCTCAGAATCTTCGGTATCTTTGATGAGCGATTGTACACGGTGTTAGGAACTTTCGGCCCATGGGTAGTTGTCTTGGAAAAAGATCTCCATTCCAGGCTTCATCTTCTTGTCTATATGGTCATACCATGGTTCCGAAAAGTCACAAAAGGGGACATCTTCATCCTCTTCGATGAATCGTCCATTCAAGGAGTCATCTGGGATAGTCTGGATGCAGTGTAGTCCTCTCTTTGGTTGAGACTGGCGAATCATTCATAGCACTTGTTCTGATGGTTGATACCCCAAACCACAAGGAGGGAAATCTTTTTTCAGTTAAATAGGCTCAAGTATCCCTTGATGTCTTTGTCCTAGCCCCAGTTCGGGCATAAAGTGCATGTTTCTAAACATCTGAATCACATTGACGTTGCCATGAGGGTCGTATTCTGGACAAACCCTTTCTTTGATGTCGTCCCCTGCCGGGAGTAGAAGTGGTTCAATTTGAAATCCTGATAGGAGCATATCATTTGACCCATGTTGTATCTCAAGGATCGGACAACTGGTACTTGCACCCTCGTTATTATCTTTGTCACCCAAAATGGTGATGACCCGTTCGTTGGCGAAGAACTTAAATTTCTGATGGAGTCAGGAAGACACACCCATGATATTGTGGAGCCAAGGTCATCCTAGCAACAGGTTGAAGCAAGTTGGGATGTCAATAACTTGGAATTCGACGATAGGGTTTATAGGGCCATCCCCTATTACTAGCTTTATGGATCCCATCACCTCCCTACGGGTATTATCGTAGGCCCCTACAGCAGCGGAGGTTGGAGCAAGGTCACTTTCTTTCAGGCCTAAACATTTAAAGGTTCTTAGTGGGAAAACATTCAAGGCGGATACATTATCGACAAGCGAGAGTGGTACGACCTTCCACATAACTTCGACGGAGATGTTGAGTGCATGATTGCGGTTTGGCCCAATTCTAGGGATTTTTTCTTCAAAAAAGGATAGCATTCGGGTAGAGGTCAAGGATCCGACCAAATTTACTGCTTCTTCCGATATGGTAGAGGGAAGAACTGTGGGTCCAGTGAGCAACTTGGTCAAAGCATTTCTATGCAGCTGAGAAGACATGAAAAGCCCCCATTGAGTGATGTTAGCTTGAGTTTTCTTTAGTTGATCGAGGATCTTGCTTTCCTCGACGATCATTTCTAGCATAGGAAGGCTTTCAACGCCCTTCCCCTTGTCATTGGCTGGTAGTGAGCTTGGGATCTGGTAATGCCTCCCTGATCTGGTCATGTGATTTACTAAAGAATGGAAGAATATGAATCCCATTTCCTCGTTAATCTCGGGTTATTCTGCCACCTTGTTTATTTCTTCGAGGATTTCTTTAAATGATATCATCCCACACATGTCAGCTACCAGGACAGCCTTCTCAAAATCTTATTCTTCATTCGAATCTCCAAATTCTCCCCCCATCCGGTGGTAATAATTATGTCTTTTCGTGTAAAGTTGATGCATTCCACAACTTCAATGGCTTCTTCATATAGGTCTTCCCATTCTGTGGGGATATGTGAGGGTGAAAGGACCAGGTGCCCTTGTAGCTTCAGAGTATCAAGTAACTCGGTCATACTGCAAATATCGTTGGTTTGCCTGAATAATTCTGCCATAATTTGGATGACATCATCCAAGCTGACTTCATCAGTTGATACCACCCAACTGTCTGACTCTCGAGCCCATTTTTGTGCTTCCAAGAACAGTGTGTTGAACCTCTGGCAATCAATGATCATCTGTGAGGGCAATTTCAGCCCGAACTCTGGGAGTTGGTTTAAGACTTATGATAATTCCATGCTTCTATTTTCAGAACGGGTAGGGACAGCAGTGCCTGATCACGAGGCTAGTAGGATATAGGAGGAAATATGGGCAAGTTTAGAGAGGTTTAGGAGAGTATATGGGTGTGATTTGAGTTGAGGGATCAAATTATGGGTTCTCTTTTAGGAAGATGGCATTGGCATAATTTGGGAGTGGGTTGTAAGTAGTGTTTGTCTTAGGATTAGCTGGTGGGGTAATGGTACCCCGGTCAATTAGACCTTGGATTACATTTCGGAGGTGAAAGCATTGGTCAGTGGTATGGCCAGCATTTTGGTGAAAGCTGCAATGAGCATCGGCCTTGAAGTTTATTGGGAGTGGATTTGGCAAAGGATGGGGATCCAAGGGGTTGATAAGGTTTCTTCTTAACAGGGCCTGGTTCGGACTGGGACAAGGCGGCTTTCTGGTGCTCATGATGTGGTTGGTTGAGAGATGTTGTTGATGGTTGAGACTGCAGCACCCGTAGGTTTGTCATATTTTTGGGGGGTGAACTATCCGGATACCTTATGTGGTTCAACATCTGTTTTATCCATACTCTCCTCGATTTCTACTCCCGCTTCTCTGAGAGCTCGGAAGTAAGGATAGTATTATCCTCCCATGGTTGCTCATACATGGGGTAAGAAATTCTTCTTTACTATGATGACTTGTTCTTCCTCGGAAGGCCGGTTGGTTATCATATATACTTTTTCCCTCCATCGGGCTATAAAGTTACTGACTGATTCCCCAGAGTTCTGTATGAGCAGCTCTAAATCACGGCGAGTGACCTCAATCTCTTCGTTGTAGTACTGCGACATGAATTCTCGGGCCACATCCTCCCAGCTATGGATTCTGGACTCTTCGAGAGACAAAAACCATCGGAGGGCGCTATCCTTCAGAGTTTGCTGAAACAATTGGGCCATCACTTCTTCAGAAGCTCCTAGTAGATTCATGGAACGATAGTAACTACGGAGATGAACAATCGGGGGTCCACTTCCTCCGAATTTCTCGATATTTGGCATCTTGAACTTCTCGAGTAACCTCGCCTTAGGATAAGGAGACATGTGGGTGCAGTCCATGTAATTTCCAGAGATTCTAACTTGGTCAAACTTCTTAGTGAGCATCTTGAGGTCTTCTTTGACTTTGTTCAACTCTTCCTCTTTCGGATCAGTGGTAATAGGCAAGTTGGCCCCAGGCTGGGCAAGGTTGAGCATCGGAAGTTGGGAAGGAGGTGGCCCATTAGTAGGAGGGGCACGTGGAGCGTGATGATATTCTTCGAGAATCCATATAGGCTCGGGTGGACCCATAGCGCGACGAAATAGGGCCTCGGATTCTTGAGGAACGGGAACTTGGTTCGTTGCATCTCTCAAACCTCAGTCTGGAGGTTATCAATCTTGGACACAAGCTGAGCTAGGACAGCCGTTAGATATGGCTGCACAATGGGTGCTTGATCTGTGTTCTCCATGGAAAGCGGATAAATACCGGACTCGAAAGAAGTAGCAGGGCAACGGACAGAACTTCGGGGTGATTTGACTGAAGACCGAAGCCAATAAGGAGCTAAGCTAAGGGCGTGCAATCGACCTGAGAAGGCGCAAAATGGGATTTATTTTTGGGAAAAAGGATGAAAATATTTTTGACATTTTTTTTTTAGATTGGCGGACAAAATATTTTTAGCTTTTTAATAAAGAGAGGAGAAATATTTTTGGATTTTTGATAAGGAAAGGAGAAATGTTTTTGGGAGACGATCTCAGCTTGATTATTATAATTATTATGTTCTCACTTCTATTAAATTCTCCTAAATGCAAAATGAAATGCCATAAGGGACCCGAGCCTGGAAAGATTGGGTTTGTAATATATGCAAAGCTATGGCTGGACTTGTGACTAGGCTCACGGACAGGGTCCCGTTTTAAAAATGCACAAAAATTTGGGCGTCAGGTCGACTTGGAATTTCGGCAGAGTTTCAGGTTGAAACCGGTAATCTAATATGTGTGTCCTAGGCTTGACACCTACATGCAGGTATGCAGTTGGTTGGGTGAATCGGAAAGGGTTCCCCCTTGGCGTGACTTCCATGATATACGTCTTGCTCTTGCAGGCAATCGGTACGTGTGGATAAGCCATTTGATATACCTGAGTGTAATGGAATTTCCTCACCATATACCTCGTGGGGACGGTACGTGTGAGAGAGAATTCGATATACTCGGCGTACGTGAACGAGTTCCCTGCGATATACCTCCCGTCATAACTTCGGTCAAGCGGTACGATACGGGGGAACCATTCGATATACGTCGAAGGCACTTGGCCAATGGAAGGTGAGAGTCATATCGCTTAGGCTAACTGCGCCCTGCCGAACCAGCGCCCATCGCGAAGTGACCCTCCAGTTACTGGACAAAATTTGGTCAATCACAATGCTCTTTGGTGATGTCGTGTCAATCATGCATGATCCTCTTATTAGTATCTTATGATGAGAGTGCCTTTGTTGATTATGCCAACAGGGAGTAAAGTATGAGTACCAATGGTATACCAAGTATGGGTGATGCATGCAACATGAGGATATATGTGATCCTAGGTGCACGTGGTGCGAAGTGTACATGGAGAATTTTCTACAAGTGTGTGAATAGAATCATAAGTATGAGGGACATATGGAAAATGGGAACATGCAAAAATGGGGGAAAATATAAACAAACATAACACCCATATAAATATAGTCTAGCCCTAAAAATAATGTCCCCAGTGGAGTCGCCACTGTGGCCATCCCCGATCCTCACGGTGGGCGGGAGAGTGAGGATCCTAGGTCCCGCGCGTCCCTCTCGGGAGTGCTTCGGTCGGCGTCATTGATGAGGTAAAAAAATGTAGACAGATGGAGTCGCCAGTCTATTTTACTCAAAATGGACGAAAGAAAAGGATCCATCCCGAAGGACAGCATCCAAAGACATACTGATACATACGAAACCAAAATGATTCGAGAAGGGTCCAGAGGCTAAGTTATGAAATGGAAAGGTGTTAGGCACCCATTCCGCCCTTACGGTCTCTCATGGATTTCTGCTATTTTCCTTTATTTTCCCCGTGATATGTGTGCATGTGTATATATAGTGGAGATAGGAATCCTCGGCTTGTATCATGGGAGAGATAAAGCGAGTCATCCGTAGGAAGGTTCATAGAAATAATATTAGAAAATAGGATTTACGCGATTATCCTTGCGTTGATCGTTATAATGGAATGATAACTTATGTGGAATAATACGCCACTAAGAACAAATATATGCATATATAAATATATGTAATCTAAGAGAGTTGAGTTTAGAGAAAATAGAAAATGAGAGAAAAAGTGAGAATAGGACTCGAGTCTCGAGTTTTACCCCAAGATGCCTACGTAGCCTATAGAGGCATCAAAGTCCACGTAGTTCGCATGCAAAACGAGTTGGTAGGGTTTATCCCATAAATCCAATCGGGGACTTATCTTATTTGTGTGTGTGTGTGTAAAAAAAGTATTTTAGTTGTGAAAAAAGTGTTAGAAAAGTGTGAGAATTTCCGTTTGGAATTTATGAGCAAACCCTCCTTTTCTTGTTTTTTGGATTTTCATTTGTATGGAACTAAGAGATGTGCAATAATACTAAATAAAAGTATATTAGGATATGTGAGATGCGAGAATAAAAGTGCTAAATAATAAAATAAATTAATGCGTATTTATGAGAATTTAAGGAGAGAATTGAGAAAATTGGACGTTCTTGAAGATCTTGAGCTTAATCTTTAGTGTTGGAGAGCAGCCCTTGCACTTGGATGATGATGGAGGGTCATGAATTCACCAAGTTTGATGAAAAGTGAAGGTTGGAAAGGGATTTGGATGTGGATATCACGCTGACTTCGAGAGAGGTTTTATGGGTTTGCTGGGAGTGATGTCTATCTGATTTGGGCCTCCCTTGCAATGAGGTCAAGGCCACCTTTTTATAGGCCCAGGTCATTGTCGATCGTCATAGCCCTGGTCCTGCCGATCGGCAAGTGCGTTTAGGCACACTGCCGATAGGCAGGGTCTGGGACCTGCCGTTTGGTAGTGTCTTTTAGGCCTTTTTGGAAAATCGGTCGTTGAGCGCAAATCGTTGATCCAAATCGTGCAAGGGGTGGACCATTGTAAAGGTAATTCATAGACCTTCGAAAGTCTTTGGACTTCTCCCGGGTTTGGGAGTTGACTTTGGGTCAAATATGGCTTGGAACCGCTTGTCGATGTTTTGGACGGGAAAACTTCGGACACAAACAGATTGTTCGTCCGCATGGTAAGTCAGAATCGCGCATGGGGCAGACCTTGGAAAGGTTAGGAGATTTACTTCGACATTCCAAAGAGTTTGATCCGGTTCGGGGAGTTGACTTTGGTCAACTGGTCCCTATAAGCATTTGGTGATCTCTCGGAGTAAAACGGATCGTTCGTTCATACCGTAAGTCAGAATTGCGCACAGAGCAAATCATTGGAAATGGGTTTTAGTTCCCTTTGAAGATTCATTCAGTCTCGGTCGAGCTGAAAAGTTGACTTAGGTCAAACGGAGCCTGGGAGCACCCGGAGGCCTCTAGATTAGGTTTCAGGGGGAAAACAGGTCGTTCGTTCGCATGGTATGTCAGAATCGCGCACGGGATGAACCGTTAGAAAGGGGTCTCAGTACCCTTTACAGATTCATTCAGTCTCGGTCGAGCTAAAGAGTTTGACTTTTGGTCAAACGGATCCTGGGAGCGTCCGATTGCCTCTAGGTCGGCACTCGGGGTATGGCCTCTAGGTCGATACTCGGGGTATGACCTGGGTTTGCAGTGATGAACGGAGGTTCTAGGGACCTAAGTAGATTTTAGGGGGTAATAGAATGGGGTCTCTACCGGGCCATTTAGGTTTTTGCACCAATTCTCCAAAGTTTCAGAATTTAGTCTAACACCTGTAAAAGAAAATATATACGAGGAAGTTTGGTTGGAGATTTTATCACGGGTTGCACGTCCTTGAAAATCTTGAAAAAACGCTAAATAGTTTTCGACGTTATTGGTGTGGAAATCACTTTGACTTTGATTTGTTGATTTGCATAAGACGATGTCATTTAAATTCAATAAATTTTTACACCTAAGGATACTTTTGATGTTCATTCATTTGGAGTACACGTATTCATCGTGCACATATGATTGATTGAGTTTATTTACCTATCGAATGTGCTCACACCCATTCATTCCATTTCCATGACTTGGTTGTTTTAGTTTAAATCCATGGTGTGATTTTTAGTATCTTATTTTTGAATGAAAATTTTTGAAAAATCCAAAAAATAGTTTGTGAGATTTTTTAGATACTCCTTTGCATGTGCGTAGTTTGATCCATATTTGCTATGTATTTTATCGTGACACTCCATGTTTTGATTTTTTTCTTCTTATATGTCTATTTGGGGACATCATAAAAAGGGAGAGAAAGAATTATCATGTTATGGGGGAGTTTTTGCATTATTAGGGAGATTTGATTATTAATGCTTTATTCTTATATCATTTCAAACTCGATGCGTCACGAAGGTATTTTTCTTTATCTCATGTGTGTAGGTACAAAGATTGAAGATCGTGATATTTCACACCCTGATGAGAAAAGCTTTGAGAAGATTTGACGAAGATTTTTGAAGAACAGTTTGAGACCTTGCAAATTTATTCATGGGAGGATAGATTTGTATAGGAATTTTAGTTTTTGATAATTCAGATTTTTCATGTATGTACTGGCATAGACATAGGGGGGAGATTTGTAAGGACATATTTTTTATACGTCTGTTATCAATTTATTATGTCATATACTGCTACACCGTCGAAGAGCATTCAAGAGCAATCTATCAAGACGGATCCGAATTAATCAAGTTCTTCATCAAAAAGACTCCGCGAAGTTTACTTTGGTAATGTTTTGTTTTAAATACCTTAACTTTTTACTTAGAGAATTTGGGAGATTTTTATAAAAAAAATTCTAAGTGTTGGAGTGGAGCGGACTTTTTCGTCAAATTTAAGAATGAGTATTTTTTTTCTAAGAGTTGGAGCGTACCTCGGCTTTGACGCCCAGGTCGTTCAAGCGAGATAGCAATCTCGTTCGAACGACATGGCAGTGTCGCGAGATGTCGTTCAAACGATATTTATCCTTCGTTCGCGCGAGATTGCTATCTCGCTCGAACGAGCACGGTTTTCGAGGCGGCACAGTTTTATTATATATAATCATTAAATGGTAACGTTTTTCTTAAGAAGTTCCGGCATTTTACAGAACAAAAAAATTGCGAAAGCATAATTATTTTGGCTTCTTCCTTTTGGGGGTTAATCCCTTTTTGTTTACAATTCACAAAACTCCCATATGCTTTAGTGAATTGTTTTGGTGTTTGAAGAACACACTTTGCTGTTATTTACTCTTGTGGGGAGGATAACCTACACTGAGAAAATTGTGTGTCTAGGATTGCGGTCCTTGTAGTATAGCTGCGTGTGAACCATTGATGTTTTGTTTCTAGCCGTTGCTTTAGAGGTTTATCGAAGACATCGTGCGTTACTCTTGTGGGTGAAATAAAGATTGTATGTAAGTCAATGGTCTTGTAAACTTGTCAGAGTTCTAGAAATAAAAAAAAGTTTAACTTGTGTCGCATGCTTTATTTATTTATGGATTGACACACGCACACACGTAGTTAAATGGTTTGGGGGATAATTTAAGTTTGTTTAAAAATAGACTCTAATTAAATAAGGTTTAATTGGAAACTTATGAATTAATTTAAATCGGTATCACACACCGTCATCATATTTTACACCCTCTCAGTTTTTACACCTGCCCCCTGCAGATAAAACAAAAGAGAGCCTTATTACCCCGTGGTAAACATATACTTAATAGTAACACTACTATACACCCACTAAACTCGCCCCCCACGCGAATATAGTGTTAAGAAGAATACTGTGACCACTCATGTGAAAAAGTTCACCCTATCTATCTGAGGATAAAACTCATACTTCCACTCGCCTATACACCGGCAGCCCAAATGGTTCCTAGACATAATACTCTCATCCAAACGAACCAAAACTCCATAATTGTTGTCCATGTGGGACATACCACTCTTATCCCCTGACTCATCGTGGACATAATCAATTGTTTTGATCCCACTTTCCACACATAAGACACCTATCTGCATCAATCCCCTGCCTCTGGCCCCAATGTCCATGTCGGGGTTGTCATTCTCGCGTACTTGGTCGTCTTGACCCTAATTGCTACCCCTGTTGTCATTTTGGCTTCTCTAACCCTATGGGACTCATTGCGGGCCTCGACGACTCAAATTAAATCCACCATCACTTGGTTGAAATTCTATTGACCTTAGTCATTAAAATGTATCCTTTACTGGGTATCCCCTTGTGGTGCCTCACTAGCACTGCTAAATACGATCTTGCCCTTTTGGTCAGATACTCCACCTCTCTTGGCTTCCTTCTCGCGAAAGTATTGATATCAAATCGAAAATATACTACCTTGATGATTATATCACCAGTCATCCTAGCCAGAGTTTTCCATCCACGCTTGTGTATTACCCACCAGTCCATTATTAACTCATGGACCCCTTCTCGACCTCCGTATCCACCTCATTGGGTACAAATTTTGCTGCATAATTTAACTTTTCCTTATGTTCGGCCACTGTCCGGCCCTTCTGAAGTAAGTACTGAAATCTCCTTTGCCTACCAGTTTAAACGGCTTATGCGAAGATTTGCGGTCAAATCGCACCCTAAATTCCTTATTATTCATGGTATTTTTCCATGGTTGTGGTGGCTGACTACTACCACTACAACACCGCCCCACTGGGCCAAAATTTCATTCAAAATTTAGTCCTTGGTGCCACCGCACACCACCCTACACAATTATCTTTGGGTTATCTCCTCCCATTAACTTATCACGCTACTCTTCTACTCAAGTCCTTATAGATGTCCCTTCCAAAAGGGTCCTTCCACACTTTCTCCACCCCTTGCTGACTACGCTGGGTAAGGCTGAAATTGTACCACCGTTATCTACAACAGTGCTTTAGGAGACTATCGCTCCCGGGTGATTATTCTATCACCAACGGCCTGAACAACAATAGAGGTGATTCCTATCGCGATCACCATTTCGAGAACACCCCATGACTTCCGTTGAGCCCCTCCTCCTGTAATACCCCTATGGCCCTCGTTGGTCGTCCCAAAGAATGTTCGGTGTACAAAGCCCAACCGAACTCATGTATGAATCACATCACTATACTTGATAACAGGAGAATGTAAGTCGCATACATAGAGGAATACAACAATCCTATCATAAGGATCTACGTCAAAGAATGCTAAGCTAAAACGTGAAAAGACACACAGATCCTAAGGACACTAGAACCTGATGCTCTGATACCATCTGTGACACCCCGCCTAATAAAATACCAGGTGATCAGTCTTATATCAAATTAAAACAGGAATCCCAGTTGGTTCATTCTTAGCATCAATGCCGAAAACATTTTTAAAAGTTACTAACCACCTAGTATTCCAAAACGCCGGTACCAAATTTTAACCTTTTGTTTAAACGAGACAAAACATGCGAAAATACATATAAACCATTCACAACAACTGAATCAAATCAACTGAATAAATAATTAAACTACTTGCCGAATAAACCATCGGCCACCAAAGTAAATAGTCCAATAATAATCATCCAACAATTGAATAAACAAATCTAAAAACTGTACAGAAAAGTCTGGGCGACAAGCCCTAAGTAAAATTGAAACTGATAGATGATTCCTACTCTAAGAAATAATGAACGATGCGTCTAATCCAAGCTCCTTCTAGCATCCACATGTGCCGCAACTACGTGTTTCTGGAATAGAATATCAAGTATGGCGTCCCTGTGGCTGGACAGCTAAAAGGTTTTGAAAATAGTTTTATGCCAAGGGTTAGAACCCAAAACATTTTGAAAATATTAGCAAATGATTAACTTGCAGTGATATAAAATGCATGAATGTGCTTCATATTTAAGTTAGTGTCGCACTCTCTTAAGGACATACTCACCCCTCCACTAATGTGCACACCTAACGGTTTCCTTAACCCCACCTAGTTGTACTAGCCCGTCCAACTATTCCTTGTATAATCTCACCTTGTCATTCTACTCTAAACCGAGTATTATTATTCATGGGTTATAAATTATCCCCCACACTAACTTAATAAATTGCTTTAATATAATATCATATAATCGTGACACAAGTTATATAAGTAAATACAATTTCTCACCTATGTATTTAATGTTGTATATAATCTTTTTCCCATCATATACGTAAAATTTTGATACAACAATCTCATGCTTGTATTCCATAAAATATCCTTTTTTAATAAACTATATAACATTCTCATTAGTTATATAAAATACATTCATTCTCGCAACATGTATTTAATACCCGTATATAATTTTCTATACTATTATATACATAATTATACCACAACATCCACACATTTGTCCTATGTATATCCATCCTTTCGAGTATACCCTCGCCAAATGATTTCCTCTAAAGTTCTATTATACCAGGTGTGCTCACTTAACCTAATTACCCCAAGTCAAACTCTCTCGCGAACTTAGCCAAAACATAAACGTTGGAGACGATCATATTTCCTACCTGAAAGTGAGATAAGCCCCTCACCCATATAATGGATGCTATGACCTGGGGATATACTCGCCCTACTCCTCAAGATGGGGGATTCACCCACATCGCACAAACTCCCTTAATAGGACTAGAGTACACAAATTTAATTAAATATCTAGCCACTGATATTTAATAGCGCACACAAAGTACATACATACATACATATATATATATATATATATATATATATATATATATATATATATATATATATATATATATATATACTATCACCACACCGTATATATATAATATAAATCTCGACTTTACTGTTTACTAAAACCCGTAACACTAGCCTGTATATTCCAGAGCCTATGGTCCAACTCAAATTAATTAATTTTCTCCTTAATTAATTTATTACCTTCCCGAGTCTACGATCCGACTCCAATTAAATTAATTCACACATTAATTAATATAGTATTTTTTTCGAGTCTATGGTCTGACTCTAATTAAATTAATTCACACATTAATTAATATAATACTTGGTGTCACCCAACCAATATACCCAGACTCGCTCACTTGGCCCGTACCATCGTTAATACCCGAATCTATATTCTGCCCCCTAATTAATTAATTACACCTCAATTCATTTAATAATGTAGTGCCACTCAACTATAATACCCGAACATTTTCCCTCGGTCTGAAATTAATACTAAAATTGATTTCCCAAAATTCATCCGTTGAGACATACCATTATCACCCGTCTAAACCCAATTATCTCCCCTTATAATTGCTAAGGAATATGTGCTACATATACATTTATCGCTAAAATAAACATGGAAATTAAATTTTAAATTAATTTCCCTCTTATGTATAAAAGTGGAGAAGCAACCAAAAATCTGGGACCGTCGATCGATCGATGCCCTGGGTCGATCGACCAGTTCCCTTTCTTCTTCGATTTTCTGTTCAGCTATTAACGAAAATCCAAGATTTCTTTTCTCAAATCCCGGCCTCAATCCATCATATTTATTTTCTTTTTACATCGATTATGAACTATAATCATCATCTAAACCTCTTAGCATCATTGATATTACGAGTTATCACCAACTCAAGAAAATGAATTCTTACGGTACAACCCCAATTGAAATTCGAAAATCTGATTCTATAATCCCCATCAATTCATCTCTAATATATGTTTTATGTTATAGTTCTAATATCAGTCAGTACTCAATGCTTCTATAACATCAATTGAACTATTAAATCACACAACATGTTCAATTTCATAAAAACCCAATTTCATTCAATAACCCATCCAAAACGAATTTTTGTTTACACCTCCCATAATATGAATTGATTATCATATGTTTAAGAATCACAACAGTTAACCACTTTCCTCTAATGGTTCGTAGAGTCTGATCCGTTGGTGCAAAGAAAGGATTGATGAAGAACACCCAATTTGTCCCTCTATATGTCTCCAAAAAGTCCCCAATTTGTTCTTGATTTGCTTCCTTTATTTTTCTCTCAAAGAGCTAAGTTCAGAGTTGTGTTAACTGTCGTTCAACACTCCCTCAATTAGGCTTAAAACCCTTAATCACGTTTTTAGTCACATGGGCCTAATTAAAATGGCCCAAATCCTCAGTGTGGCCTCGACTATGCACAATAATACCCCGAGACCCGATTATTACTCCCGGGTACTCTTTTCTGACTATCTCGACTCATCCGGACTCAACCGTTGACTTAGAATTAACATCCGAAATACTTTATAACATTTTCTAGTTTCGACCTCAAAATGCGGCACAACAATAATTCGAATAATTAAACTTAATATCGCCAAATATAAATAATTTGTCCCTCTCAAATAAATTCTCCAAATCATAAATTTAAGTTTCTCCAATTTAATAGTTTTATTTATCCCAAAAATAATTAAATAGTAAATCTCAAAATTACGGGGTGTTACAGATAGGAGGAAAGAAGGATATCAAGAGATTATTGTTTTGGCATTATTTTTCAATCTATTCATCAATATAAATATTTATTCCTTTATTTGCTTTCAAGATCCATTATTTCCAACCCCGTATTTTTTAATATTTAATTTTAACATTTTAATTAAATGCGTGCTCATAATAATATTGCTTATTTAATAAATATTAATTAGTGTGAATAAAATTGATATTTATGTGGAAATAAAATTTACTAAGTGCGATTAAGTAAATTAATTTTGAGGAATCGATAGTATGCCGTAGTGAGTAATAACGACGGGAACTGACGGTATCTCAATCGGAACATATGGGTAGATTATTTTTAGATAGAGATAAAATATTGATGTTTGGTGACTCGAATGGTGATTTCGAGTGCACGGTTGATCCAAAATGGGTTAAAATAGATACAATTAAGTACCCAGGGTTAAAGATTGGTTATCGAGAGCTTTTCAAACTCGTCGAAACCCATTCAAGAGCATTTACGTCACTTTTTCTTAAGAAATTAATCTAACTACGGGATTAAAAGGTTAAAATGGGAGGTTATATATACGGGTATAGAGATAGTACATATAAAAAGAATAATATCTGTGTGTATGATATTATGTGAAATATACCCCTCTAGTGCTATCAGTAGAGGTTACACGATGTTGGTGATCTTCCCTCACGAATCTCAACAGGCTAAGTATCGACCCCAGGTAATAACACCATGCTTATATTTATGTAAGTCATATTCGGAGTGAGGTAATTGTGGGTATGGTTATGACTTGCTGTCGAAGGACTATGACCGCCTTCAATACGTTTGTGACTTTTATCGAGTCGATGGGAGAAAGTATGACCTCCGGCAACCAGCATGAGGTGAGCATGCCCTGGATTATGATTGCCTTTTAAAGACCCGTATCTACTGAGTTATTGCTCTGAGGGATAACGACTATACGTGACATATGTGTGTTTGTTGTAGTATATTATTATGTATGATGATACCAGAAATGGTATCACCAAATCAATGTATATATGCAAGCTCAATCCAGTATATTAATGGAGTGTAAACATATATGTAAATGTATAAGGATGTGAGTCAAAGAGGGAGATAAGACAGAATATAAGTGATTCAGCCTATCTAGGCCTACGCCACTGTGTGCGTGTGAGTGAATTCCACTAAGAAAGGGACCTAATGGCCTTTAGATACAAATCACTCAAACTTTCTCTCTCTATGCCATAATTTTAGTTGGGTTTCAGTAGGGTTTCGAATTGGAGGTCCATTATAAAGATGTAGAAGACAAGTATATATAATGCTTAGGGGGTGTAATGTACCCCCCAAGCATGGAATGTTCCTAGCCAATGCGAATAAGCCATCTGTTACTGTCACATGTAGGTCATGATGATCAAATATTCCCTCACGTGTGAAGGTGATAGTATTATGTAATTTATTCCACGTGGGATCCAAATCCCATGCGCACTCTCCCATGCGTTCCCCCATCCATGTGCTTTGCCAGTTGTCTATCTTTCGACTATCCAGGTTAGGCCAAGGCCAAGGTGTCAAGTTGGGTCCACTAAGGATATGGTCTGTTGTGGCGTACTATCTTTGGTCAACCCTCATCTCCCTGAGACGACGGACGAGGCTGAGGGTGATAGCTTCACAACACGTTACTGGTGTCATTGATTGTGTCATCGTCCGAGGACGAGGCAACAGATGAACTGCAGTGGCCAAGGATGAGGCAATCCATGTTAAGTCACAGGTCGAGTCGTAACTCATTCTATTGAGCGCTTTGGAACTAGTTGGCCCTGATCGAGTTGGTCCACATTGTGGATGAGGCTATACTTGGTATATCAATCACCCTTAGCCATTAGTCTTCTATGTGAGGGGTAGACTGAGGGATAAGGCATATGTAGGCAGATATTGATGAGTCGTGTCTTCACATGTCAAGTCTGGTTCATTGATTGAGGGCCTTAGTGACATTTGGCAGCCATTATGTGGAATGGCGTGTGGCTAAAGAATGACAGGTATAAGTGTGCCTTAAGGAGTTGTGCCCTAGTGATGACTGCCTTGGAAGTTGTGCACAATCATAACAAGCATTTAAATGGTTTAAAAACCATTTTTCTGTTTCCACACTTTTTTCTTCGCGCGCAAGTTTGTTCTTTCTCTAGAACCAGTCTCGCTGTCCTCTAACTCAGGTATTTTCAAGCGAGATTCTTGGGGAAACACTACTTTTTTTATTATCGTTCCCTTCTAGGTAGCTTATTCCATTACCATTTCCAAGCTTTAGCCCTTTGTTCTTTGTTGGTTTTAAATTTTCATATTTTTCGACGGGGTTTAGTTTTTTTAACAGCCTTAACTGGTGGTTCTAGGGTTGCCTTTAAGTAGCTTGTGGTGATTTTTTGGAGTTAGGCAGTGGTTTTTAGGATTTTAAACCTTTCCCAGCCTTATTTCCCACTAAATTAGCCGCTCGTGTAACTCTGGTGAAACTGTTCTTCATTATTCTTGGTTGAAAACAATTCAACTACCCCTTTTGATCCATTGGTCAACAATAGTCAAACCTTAAACTGTTTGTGTCCCTCAAGCCTTTAGGTACTTGTTACTTAAGTTTAAGCTCAACCTATTGGATGTTAAAGACTCTCTACGAGTTAGCAGAACAGTATCCCACACTTTAGGAGAGATACTTCCAATAGATACGTAAGATAGAGGAAGAGGCCGAAGCAAGACACAGAGTCTACCCACATTTTATTCGTCCAATTTTTCCCATTCCATTAAAGACTATTCAACCCTCTTCCTCTGAGGTTGTTAGAGACGGGATGCCTAACTCATCCTATACTCCAACCGAGAGTATAGATTCTTTTGAAGAGGCTATGAGAGTATCACCCTCACATCTTATGGGGTCTGAGGCAACCGAGAGATCATCTCGAACGTCATTTTCTAGCCAGGTCGATTCCTCTAGTCAAGATGGCTCTTCAGTCCAAATTATGGATGATGGATCTTCTAGTGAGGATGATTCTTCAGTTGAAGTCATCTCAGACCCTGCTGAGCCAAGAGTCAACGTTGTTATTCCTCTAACTGCCATCCCTCTCAGTTCCATGATCGAGAGTGAGTTTCAAGAGAGGTTTACAGATGGGGCTCCAGCTGCTGAAGCTCTTAGTGCGGTAGAGGACTCAGAGGCCGAGGAATAAGTAAATAACTCTTATGCGAAGACCTTTCAATCTTTTGTCAAATAAGTGGACTTGTTGCTTTGGAGAGATATTTACAATATTAAATCTGATGTAGTCATGCATGTCCCTGACGAGGACGAGAGAGTATATGGCATTTGACAAGATGAAGTTGCTGTTTATGAATAAATGTTCAAGGTCGGCATCAGACTGCCTTTCTCTCCTTCCATCAGGGCCATTCTATCTAGCCTAGGACTTACTCCCTCCCAACTAGCACTAAATTCCTGGTGAATAATACTCGGCTACGTCTCTCGGTGGATGAATAAATATATCGACTTCAATCGACATATTCAAAGCCTTCTATAATGTCTCGTCCACAAGGACTCAGCACGGTTATTACCACTTGGGGGCGATAAAACTTGATAAGAATATTATTCAGGTCGCCCCAATATCTAACCATTCTTGGAAGCCTAGGTTCTTATTTATTTTTGGGGCCCAAGAATTTTCGGCTGATGCCGACCCATTTGAGGATGAGCCGATAGTTCCCTATGACTGGGCCAACCCATCCAAGTCCGCCAATTTGGACCCGACCTCAGCGTTGATAAATGGGAGAGGGTTGAGTTTTTAAAGAGCCAAGGGAAGAAAGGTGCCCTTCCTAAATTTGAGGATATTATGACCCATGACTTTCTGGAAAAGGCTAGCTTAGAGGTTGACCCCCTAGTTGAGCTATGTGACTCACTGAACTTTTTTGTTCCTAAGTCGTGTCTCGTCCCTGTTTTTTATATCTAATAATAATTTTTGTTTTTCTTTAAAGATCTCCCTTCACATATCTTGGACGACTTGTGGAGTAGGATAACCCCTAGTTTAAAGAGTGTCTTGAAAAAAGGGGCAAACAACCTGTGAAGAAGACCACAATTAGCGGGTCGACCAATCCTGAGGTTGATCAAAAAATAAAAGAGCAAGCTCCTCCCTCTGATACTCGCTAGCATCGCGATATAAGGCTAATGACTAGTCATCCTACCCAGATCGTGTTGGGCTCATCTGGGCCGAGTTCCTCTTCAGGGGATTCGTTTGAGCACTATTAGTCATCTAACATCGTTCAACTGAGAGCGTGCTAGAGTTCATTACTTCCTTCTTCTTCAAGATCAAAGAAGGTATTGCGTGGTGTCCTGTCAAAAGAGGACTATGAGTTCTTGGCAAAGATACCTCCTCATCAGATCTTTGACTCCGGCCTCTATTCTATGACCTAGGTATTTACCTCTTCATGAAAAACTTGTATCTCGTCCCTTGCTACTTATGTGTGTTCTGACATTTATATTCTCATTCTTCTGTAGTCTATGTGCGCTTTCTCTTAAGCCATAAAGTGGATGGAAGAGAGTTATCCAAAAATTCAAGAGGTTGGGAAGACTATTCTAGATTTGGCCGAGTTGAAGAAGAGGCACAAGGAGCACCGAGAGGAGTATCAGAGGACTCCGACTCAGCTAAAATTGGATCATGCCACTGAGCTGATGACCAAAGATGGAGAGCTGACCACTCTAAAAACTCAAGTTTACAATCATGCTGAGATGTCGCTGTAGCCGTCAAGAAGGCTAAGGACGAGCCTCTGTCAGCTGAGGCCATAAAGAAAATTCAGGATGAGGCCATTGACGCATATAAGGCATCTCATGAGTTTCTCAACTTCGGTGCGGAATACTTTGAGAGGGGTATCAAGAAGGCCTGTAGGCTAGTCATCACCAAGTTTTGGAGGTGGTCTCATCCATGAGTATCGACCTAGAAGCTTCTGACATGGAGGATACTTTTATGGAGTCGGCTCTAGAATACGTTGAGTCCCTGCCTACAGCCAAAGAAGACGAAGCCCCTATTGAGTCTGACACCAATGCTACTGCCTAGGAAACTCTGGCCATCAATGTTGAGCAAACTCAGGTTGGTGAAGGTGATGGAGAGTCAACCCTGAACTTGGAGCCAACACAATAGGGTGGTCGTCTGTGACTGATACCCTTCATTTTGTAACATCTTTTGTGAACACTTTAATTATTTTTCTCACTTTGTATTATACTGAGTTTATTGTCATATTTGGATGAATAAAGGTTTATCTTGTACTTGAGCTTTCTTTATCTGTTTGCATGTCTGAACTGTACTGATGTTTAACAAGTAACCATGCTTGAATGGCTTATGATCTTAAGATCACCAGTTAATAATTTTCTTTTCACACATCGTCACGTCCTTAGACGATATAAATATAACCAAATAAGTGTTTGTTTTAAAATTAACTCACAAGTCCCCTATCATCGTTTTGAGAGTGTATGGGCGAGAGTTACCTCGTCTTACACTATCGTCTCGGTAAAAAGAGTTTTTCACCAAATTAATAATGTTGAGACCAACCATGATAAAATGATTTTTGAATTTGACTTCACCAAACTAATGATGTTAAGATAAACCATAATAAAATGATTTTCGAATTTGAATTCATCAAATTATGGTGTTATATCATAAGTCCCCTCTCGTCGTTTTGAGAGTGTATGGACGAGAGCTACCTCGTCCTACACTGTCATTTCGACCAAGAGAGTTTTTCACCAAACTAATGATGTTAAGATAAACCATAATAAATTTATTTTTGAATTTGAATTCACCAAATTATGGTGTTATATCATAAGTCCCCTCTCATTGTTTTGAGAGTATATGGATGAGAGCTACCTCGTCCTACACTGTCATCTCGGCCAAGAGAGTTTTTCACCAAACTAATGATGTTAAGATAAACCATAATAAAATGATTTTTGAAGTTGAATTCATCAAATTATGGTGTTATATAACAAGTCCCCTCTCGTCGTTTTGAAAGTGTATGGACGAGAGTTACCTCGTACACTATCGTCTCGGTCGAGAGAGTTTGTCACCAAACTAATTATGTTAAGATAAACCATAATAAAATGATTTTTGAATTTAAATTCACCAAATTATGGTGTTATATCACAAGTCCCCTCTCGTCGTTTTGAGAGAGTGTGGACGAGAGTTACCTCGGCGTACACTATCGTCTCGGTCGAGAGAGTTTTTCACCAAACTAATGATGTAAAGATAAACCATAATAAAATTATTTTTGAATTTGAATTCACCAAATTATGATGTTATATCACAAGTCCCCTCTCATCATTTTGAGAGTGTATGGACAAGACCTACCTCGTCCTACACTGTCGTCTCAACCGAGAGAGTTTTACACCAAACTATTGATGTTAAGATAAACCTTAATAAAATGATTTTTGAATTTAAATTCACCAAATTATGGTGTTATATCACAAGTCCCCTCTCGTCGTTTTAAGAGAGTACGGACGAGAGTTACCTCATCCTACACCGTCGTCTCGACCGATAGAGTTTTTCACCAAACTAATGATGTTAAGATATTATTCCCCCCTCGCGATGTTATTGGGAGTCTATGGATGAGGTTAGCCCCGTCTGGACTATCATGTCACTGAGGGCAAGGTAAAGCTACTTCACCACGTAAGTGATGTTCTATAGCTTATGATGAATTGAAACATATAATCTAAATTACTCATACAGTAAGAATAGGAGAGAACACTTGCAATTTTTCATTCATAATTTTTCTTATCATATAATGATACAATGATAGAGGAAACTTATAGAATGTCCTACTGATAATACTTCTTTAGATGGTTGGTATTCCAAGGATTGGAGAATGTCACTCCTTTTAAATTTTAGAGTCGATACGTGCCAGGAACTACTCTTCGGTTACCCTATAAGGACCATGCCAATTAGTATGGAGTTTCTTCGGCTTTTTCCAAGCCTTCTTCAAGACTAAGTCTCTTACTGCTAATGGCCTGGCCTTCACCCTTTTATTATAAAATCTAACAGTTCTCTACTGATAGGCTGTTTGCCTAATTTCTACGTTTTCTATTCTCTCCTCAATGAGATCTAAATCCAACCTCCTTTCTTCAACATTTGCTTTTGGGTCATAAGTCTGCATCATGTGGCTTTGCAAACCAATTTCTATAGGAATCACTGCCTCTGAGCCGTAGGTAAGCATAAAAGGGGTCTCTCCTATCGGAGTCCTCTTTGTCATCCCATAATCCCATATGACATGCATTTTATCGCTCCAAAGACCCTTGGTCTTCCAACATCTTCTTAATCCCTTTCAATACTTTCCATTGGTTACCTCTACTTGACCATTTGTTTAGGGTCAGCCTGGAGTTGAGAAAAATTACTTGGTGCCGACCCTCTTATAATAGGCTTCCAATGAATCATTTTTGAATTGTTTTCCATTGTCTAAAATGAGGGTATGAGGCAAACCATATCTACAAATTATGTTCCTCCAAATAAACTTGAAGGTATTAATGTCAGTGATGGTGATCATGGCCTCTGCTTCAACCCATTTTGAGAAGTAGTCAATCACCACTATGAGGTACTTGTAGTTTCCAATTTCCCTAGGCAAGGGTCCCACCAAATCGATTCCCCAAATAGAAAATGGTCAGGGAGAGGTGATAGGAGATAGAGGCTGATGAGGGTGGTGAGGGATGCTAGAAAACCTCTGACACTTGTCATATCTCTTGACATAACTGGTCGTATCCCTAGCCAAGGTTGACCACAAATACCCTTGGGTAACCACCATTTTCATCAAAGATCTCCCACCTACATAGCTGGAGCAGGAACCTTCATGTATATCTTTCAAAATGTATTCCACCTCTGCTGGATGAACACATCAGATTAGAGGTAGGAGGAATCATTTCTTATACAAAACGTTCCCAATGACTGAGAACTTAGTAGCTTTATACCTTAGCTTTTTCCTTTCCAACTTCGACTCTAGCAGTTCACCATCTTTATATATCGGACGAGAGGGTCCATTTAAGATTCTCCTAGATCCAGGTTCAAGCATCATTCAACGGCATTGTCTTCTTCGTTAATGCTCGATCGGTGTAGGATCTCCACTGATACTGATCTTTGAATCTCTATCCTAGTTGCTGAGGTAAGTCTTGCCAATGCATCGACTGGACCATTGTCTACTCGAGGGATCCTTTTCAGTTTCACCTCCCTGAATTTTTTTAATGCTTCTTTTACCTTAGCCAGGTATCTGCCCATCCTATCGTCCTTAGCCTCGTACACTCCTAGGATTTGGTTCACTACCGGTTGAGAATCACTGTGAATTAATAGTTAACTAACATTCAGAGCTTTAGTGAGGGAGAGACCGATAAGAAGGGCCTCATACTCAGATTCATTATTGGACGCCTTGAACTTTAATCTCAAAGCATATTCTATATCGATTTCGTCTACCATCGACACGATCAATCCTGCTCCACTCCCCGCTTCACAGGATGAACCATTAACAAATAGGCTCCATATAGTTCTTTTCTCATAAAAGTTGCCTTCTTCTAACGTTCCATTTTTTAACACAAATCTTTCTTATTTATTCTCGTCCACTACTCTCCTAGCAATACTCATCTCGGCCTCATCCAAGGGGAGGCATGTTCTTTATTCTGGCTCATAAGATGGATTTACAATCTCTTTCGGATCAACCTCATCCCATGTGACCTCGACTATAAAATCAGTTAAATCTTTCCCCTTTATGGTCGTTCTGGGCTGGTAGACGATATTGAATTCTCCCAACTTTATAGACTAGGCCATCAACCTACTCGATTTTTCGAGTTTATGGATGACCTGCCTAAGTGGAGAGTCTGTCTAGACGACCATGGTATGGGCTTGGAAGTAAGGCTTCATCTTCGTGGATGCATGAATGAGAGCATAAGCTAATTTCTCCGTTTTTCTATATCTCGGCTCGGCCCCTTGAAGAGCCTTGTTGTTGAAATATACTGGCTTGTGAACACCCTCATCATCCCTCATAATAGTTGCACTGATGGACGACTCTGACACGACCAAGTACAAATACAAGTTTTCCCCTTGAACATGTCGTAATAATAAGAGTGGGGAGCCAAGATATGCCTACAATTCCTGAAAGGCCTTCTCAAACCCTTTATTCCACTCAAAGTATTTCCTCAACACCTTAAAGAATGGGAGACACTTATCAGTAGCTCTGGATACGAACCTGTTCAGTGCTGCCACTCTCCCAGTCAACCTCTAGACTTCCTTTATCATTGTAGGAGTCTTCATCTCCACTAAGGCTTAAATATTTTCTGGATTAGCTTTTATCCCCCGCTGATTGATAATAAAATCCAAAAACTTGTCTGCTCTGACTCCGAATACACACTTTGTGGGATTGAACTTCATTCGATATTTATCCACTATGTCCAAAGTGCGCTCCAAGTCGGCCACATGAGTCTCGGCCTTAAGGCTCTTAGTAAGCATGTTATCAACGTACACCTTCAATGTATCACCTATTTGATCCTCAAACATTTTATTAACTTGCCTATGGTATGTAGCCCCAACGTTCTTGAGGCCGAAGGGCATTACCTTGCAGTAGTATGTGCCTTTATCCATATAAATAAGATCCTCTCAATGTCGGCCAAGTCCACGAATATCTGATTATAGCCTAAATAGGCATCCATAAAACTCATCAATTCATGGTCGGCTGTGGCATGGACCATTTGGTTTATTCTTGGCAGATGAAAGTTGTCTTTAGGGAACGCCTTATTTAAGTTTGTGAAATAAATACACATTCTCTATTTTTTGTTAGCCTTTGGAGCAATGACAGCGTTAGCTAACCCCTCTGGGTTGATAACTTCTGGAATGAAGTCGGCTTTCTCCAACTTCTTCACCTCATCTCTGATTACCTCGTAATTCTCTCTAGAGTACACTCTTCATCTTTGCTTGGCTGGCTTTGCCTCCTCGACCACGTTCAACTTGTGATAGAGGACCTTAGGATCAATTCCAGGCATATCATCGTGGATCCAAGCAAAAATGGTCTCCCTCTTATTCAGAAGTTTAATCAACTCTTCTTTAATCTCTTTCTTCAGGGCCTTACCGACTTGGACGATTTTTTCAGGCTCATCCTCATTGAGGACGATGGATTCTACCTCCTCAGTGGCTTTACCATTTTCAGCTTTGTCTCATCTTTGGGGTCGAGAGTGCCTATATTGTAAATTGTGGTGGCCCTTTTATACGCCTCTATTTCCTTGACCGGGTTGAAGTAGCACTCACATGCCTCGACTTAGTGTGACACCCCGCTTAATTAAATACCGAGTGATTATGCCTTTATTAGATTAAAATAAAATATTCAGATTGGTTCATTCTTATCATTACTGTCGAAAAACTTTTTAATATTTACTAACCACCTAGTATTTGAAAAGCTAGTGTCAAAATTTTATTTTTTTATTAACATGCAAAGATTTAAAATAATTAAACAATTAAGTATCACATTCACCATAATAAATAAATCAACACCACAGATAATGAAATACTAAATCAATTAAGTTATGACGGGAGTAAACACCCCAGTCTGAAACTCTAATACAATAATCCATATAAAAATTAAATCCACAACTGAATAATAAAGGAAATACAATGTCTCTAGAAACAATTGCTAATAGAAGAAGGGCGACATGCCCGACTGAGATAAAATAAAAGAGGCATCAGATCTGAAAGGAATGGAGGTGTCTACCAAACTAGGACCTACAATCATCCACAACAACTGCACCAACGACAAATAGAATGAACTCCTAAGCTAAGCCTCCCTGTGGCTGGGCAGCTAACATGGTTTTTACAAAAAAATAGATTTGGGAAAACGGGTCAGAGCATAAGTAAAAACATTTAAAAATTCATCAGGTATTTAAAATGCATAATTAGCAGATATTATATGCATGTTAGGTTCATGGCAATCACTTGAGGTCCTCACCCCTCAACTAGTGTGCACGCCTAACGTATTCTCCTAACCCGTCCTAGTTCTGCTATCCCGCCTAACTAGTTTGAATTAAATAATTTACTTTATCTACTAACTTTTGGTACTCGCTTGTGTCACCCATACAACAACAGTTTATGTTCTATGTCTATTGGACATTTAAAAATTTCTCATATAATATTAAATTCTCGCACGCTTATATACATTTAGATATCATTATATTTCTCATCTACTAAGCACAAACAATAGAATTAAATCACAAGTATATATATATACATGTCACTCTAATTATATATACTATTATAGCACCCTTAGGCTGAGACCTGCGGTGCATGCATACTCTGCTATCATGTCATAGTACATCACGCACTTTATAAAGGACTATTGGTTCTGTATTTCTCTCGAACCATAAATACAAATCACATATATTGGAGTCGAACATAGTCCCCAGCCAAATGGGTCACGCACATACCTATGCTCCCATTCAATCGTCGAAACTATCATACTCTGAGATAACACGTATCCAAGGTCCTATGTTATGGGTACAAGTCTAAAATCCCCCCCCCCCCCCCCCCAATGGGCTCGTCGGGATAAGACTGTCCACAATGCGAAACCTCCACCCGATAGCAAGCAATGTAGGTATGTCATACACATAAGAATCATACAATAGGTATACACACAACCTATATATTTGTATCCTCAATATAGGTATAATCCCGACCTATATTATACATCCCATACGTAGTATATATATCCCCTGAATATTCCACATATGACTAATTATTAATTATACTTATCGTCGCATATTCTCGACTATTCCTCACCACTCGAAGTGTGCCAAATATTCTTTAACATTTTTTAGTAGGTAAGTCACTCATCTCCTACTGGTCTAAGTCATCATTCTCACCGGCCTCTCAAGGTACTACAAAATTCTCCAAACTAGGTTTTAACCCACGATTATACCTAATTAGTCTGTATCCTTAAATCCTTCTCATATGACTAAACTTCAAGGTCACTCTTGGCCTACTGATATTTTAAATTTAATTATCTTTATTCTTAAACTTTATCCCTAAAGTAAATTTGGTCGTTTCCAACGAGTTCTAATTAAAAAGGGAAAAAGTTGTCAAAATCTCGGCAGCCGAATCGATTCGCCCCTGGACCGAATCGATTCGCCGGTAGCAGGTCTCGTCTTCTACCCTTGAACTGTTATGGGTTTCACCATTTATCACATTCAAACCTCCATTAATCAATCCCAAACTACCAATTAATCATCTTAAACGTTATACCAACATATTTAAACAATTTCTAACGTAGAAGAATCATTAAATCATCAAAGTTACTCCAAGGATAAAATTTATCTCTAGATTATCTCTTAAAAACCCTAGTTCATCTAATATAATCAAGAACCTCTACAAACCTAGATTTCTTTATGTTATATTATCAGAATATCATCCAATTTAATCATGTTATATAGAGGATTCAGTCTTAACCTTAATTCAACCTAAATCATGATTTAATTCTTCAATTTAATCATCAAAACTCATGTATGTAATATAATGAACATCCTATCCTAACATGGATGTTCTATCCTACATAAATTGAGAAAGATAAATACTTGCCTTGTTTTGGAGGTCTGATTCTCTGCAGAAAATTGGTATGGTTGCAATCCTAACCTTCCGATCTACGCGATGGTGGTGTTGGTGGTGCAAGAGTAGAGTTTTATAGCCCTATGACTCTCTCTCATGACTCTCCTTCTTCCTCCCTTGATAAACTTTCCAAGTTTGATTCATGTAACCCTAACTTATAGCATTCCCAATCTAATTTAAACCTCTTAAATTCGTGGGTCTCCCTCCCTTAAAAATGCAAATGACTAAAATAACCCTCTGGGTACCAGTTTGGCCTAAAATTGTCCCGGGATCCAAACTAAACCCCTTGGGTACACTTTTTTGACTATCTCGACCTTTTCGGACACTTTAGCGCACTCAAAATAACCATTTGAAATACCAAAAATAAAGTTACATTTTATTCTCAAATTATGTCCTGACACGACTGACACGCGCATCCCGACTAATTACTCTAACTGTCGTATTTTTCACTCACGACGATTATAATCTTTTCATATCATTATTATTACTCGTTCACTAATTAATATTCAATATAAATAAATATTAATTCTTATCTCGCTAATTAATATTCTTTATCCCGGATTAATTACTTAAAAATAATTTAATTAATCCCAATTTAATTTACAATTAACTCAATTATAAAAATCATTAAAAATACGGGGTGTTACACTAGGTCACCTTGAACTTTCCCTAATCCATAAGGAGTTGGAAATTTTATCATCTGGTGAACTGTTGAGGGCACGACCTCAAACTTCTTGAGGGCTACTCGTCCCAAAATTATGTTGTAGGCTAAGTAGACGTTCTCATCCATGACAACGAAATTGATCTTCTTTATGAGACATTTCAGCCAACTGTTCCCCATTCTGACATCCATTTCATAGAATCCTAGAGGTTGGACCTTCTCTCCGCTAAAACCAATCAGAGATTGGTGATATGGGATAAGTCTCTTCTTGCTCAATCCTAGGCCCTTGTAACAATCCCAGAACATCACATCGATCGAGCTACCATCATCGACCAATATCCTAATGACTTCGTACCCATGTACTAAGGTGGTGATCACTAAAGGGTCATCATGTGGGCTAGGAGCCCTTTAAAATCCAACCTCGAGAAACCCACTATCAGAGTGTTCATATCAACTTTGGTTCTCTTACCCTCCATCGGCTCGACGGTTGTCGAGTACACCACTTTGGGCTTTGGAAGGAGAGCTTTGGTTTCTGTCACATAAGCCTTTTTGTTTGCAATTTCCTTTTTGCCACTTATTAGCCCCTCGCAGATCATTTTTACATCGAGAGAAATTATATGAAGTCGACCTTTAGGATCAGTGTGCGGAGGTGGTAGGTCTAGGTCGTCTTCATCATCATCGTCAGAGGCATCATCGTCTCGATTCGTTGAGGCATCGGGACTGCATTTATTATTCCTCTTCTTTCTGGTGTCATCTCGGACACCCTTCGAACTACCTTTATCCACGTATTTCCTCAATTTTCCTTGCTTTAACATTTTTTCAATCTCGTCCTTCAGAGCGAAACATCTGTTAGTTGTATGACCATGATCCTGGTGAAATTCACACCATTTGATCTTGTCCTTCTTATGCGAAGGGGCTCTGAGCTTTTCTGTCCATCTCAAGGACTTATCATTTTTAATCTCACGGCGTGTAGTCAGCGAACGTGTCGTCTGCTAACCTTTTTTAATCTTCTTTGCCTTTAGACTTCTAGGATTTGCTCCCACTGTCTCCCTTCTCGTCCTCATATTTGGTCGCCATGGCCTCCTCAACATTCATGACTCTCCCGTCCATAGCCAGGAGTTCTTCCATGGATTTGGGAGGGTTCTCGGCCAATTTTCACAAAAGTTTTTGCTTTTGCAGACCACCCATCAATGCGACCATGGCTATACTCTCATTGTAATATTTAATCTATAATTTTACCTTGTTGAAGTGGGCTATATAATCTCGCAGAGACTCGTTCTTCGCTTACTTCACATATAACAAGTGAGTAGTCTTCTTTCTTGGCTTGACCCCAAAATAGAATTATGTATAAACCTCTTTGCAAGCTGCTTAAAGTTCTCTAAAGAATTTATGGGGAGAAAAGTATACTAAACATGTGAAGCACCAGTTAGAGTGCTTAAAAATGCCCTACACCTCATCTCGTCTGGTACCGATAAGATATCTGCAGCGAATTGATACATCTCAACATCATGAACCGGATTGGTACTCCCATTATACCTTACTGTAACCACCAAAAGCTTGAACTTAGACGGGGTAGGATAGTTCATAATCCTATAAATAAATGGCAACCCCTCATTATAACCTCTCTGCAAAGGGTCTCTGCTCTTTAGCAAATCTTCAATTTTATCTTCCAATCTCTGAATAGAGTTATTCCAAGGTTTTTCGGCATCGACCATTGTATCATTATCTCCCTCGGCCTAAGCAGCATTCTAGCCAGCCCCCCTCTCTCGGCTTGGCATTGGATGGGTTCTTGGTTTGCCATCCTCTAGCAGATGTTGACTTCACGCTGCTCCTCGTCTCGGCCATGGGAGGGTCATCTGTCAGCACACCCTCCATTTTTTCTAGATTCTGCCCTGAAATGAGACCTGGACAATCGATCTCGGAGGTCACCTACACGGTCGAGTCTGTCAAATGCAGACCCCCTGCTGAGCCTATTAATGCTGATGGATGATCTCATCCTTCACAGCTCGGTCGTGCAGTATTTCCTCTACTTGCTTGGATAGGGCGAACAGTATTACCAAAAATTTCATATGGATCCCAACACTCATCCTCGTCATCAACATACTCATTACTTTCACATTCTTGACCCTGCCTCCCCAGGCATAAATGTCTAGGGTCAACAACGTCTCTCCGCCGCTGTTGCGGCGCAGCCTTCTATGAGGTTGGGGGTGGCCCCCTGTCACCTAACGGGAATCTTCCCTGGCGGTCGGAGTTATCATCTCCATCGTTGCGCCAGTGAGCATGAGTATGATGTTCTTACTAAAGGCAGCCAGTTGCTCCTGCATCTTGACCTGATTGGATACTAATGAATGCATCACTACTGCAATGTTTGCCATCTGAGATTGTGGCGGTGCTTGACTGGAACGAGGACCTCCACCCGGTGGAAAGTCTGATGCCATCGAAGAATTCCGGTGATCGAAAAAATCAAGAGGTATACTAGATGAGAGCTGGATGAACTGTAAGAAAGCTTAAACTCAAACTAGAACTCTTTCAATGGTGGTTCAAGCTTAACCAAGTGTGAGGTTGATCCACCACCAGAGAATCCGGTATGAAGTAACTACTAATGAGAGGAAGAAGATGATGATCTCTCTTCCCACAAACGGCACCAGATTGATGACACCATAAATGGTATCACCAAATCAATGTATATATGCAAGCTCAATCTAGTATATTAATAGAGTGTAAACATGTATGTAAATGTAGAAGGATGTGACTCAAAGAGGGAGATAAGACAGAATATAAGTGATTCAGCTTATCTAGGCTTCTCCACTGTGTGCGTGTGAGTGAATTCCACTAAGAAATGGCTCTAATGGCCTTTGGATACAAATCACCCAAGCTTTCTCTCTCTACTATAATTTTAACAGGGTTTCAGTAGGGTTTCGAATTGGAGGTCCCTTACAAAGATGTAGAAGATAAGAATATATAGTGCTTAGTGGGGTGTAATGTACCCCCCCCCCCCCCCAAGCATGGAATTTTCCTAGCTAATGTGGATGATCTATCTATCATTGTTACATGTAGGTCATGATTATAAAATATTTCCTCACGTGTGAAGGTGATATTGTTATAACAGTTTGGTCCACATGGGATCTGAAGCCCACGCGCACTCTCCCACGCGTTCCCCCATCCACGCGCTTTGCCAGTTATCTATCTATCGGCTATCCAAGTTAAGCCAAGGCCAAGGTGTCAAGCTGGGTCCACTGTGGATATGGTCTATTATGGCGTACTATCTTTGGTCGACCCTCGTCTCCCTGAGATGACAGACGAGGCCGAGGGTGCTAGATTAAAGGCACGTTACTGGCATCGTTGATTGTGTCCTCGTTCGAGGATGAGGTAATAGGTGAACTGCATTGGCCGAGGACGAGGCATTCTTGAGTCGTAACTCATTCTGATGAACGCTTTGGAACTAGTTGGCCCTGACCGAGTTGGTCCATATTGTGGACGAGGCTATACTTGGTATATCAATGTATATTTATTTGTAGACACGTATACGGGTTCATAGTAAGCGATTATGGTTTAGATAACTAGTGACAGTTATTGGAAATAAAATAATTAATTATAAAGGTGATTGTGGAATTAAATAACTGGAGTAAAGTTACTATTAAATTATGATAATTTAATTAGATATTGATGTAACAATGGTGAAATCTAATTAATTCACTAAATATAAATATTATACTCGGGGTTGGATAGTACTGTATTTACAATAAGTGGTAAGGCTAGTTAGGTATGGTAGCATAACTAGACAGGTCAAGATAGTACATTTAAGTGCGCACTTTAGAAGAGGGGTGACTCAAGAGAGTGAGCTACCGGTTAAATAATATAAAAATTGCTTAACATTTTCATTTACGCATCTTATACACTTGCAAAATATTTTTCAAAGGTTTAGGGTTCGGACCTCTGTCAAATCTATTTTCAAAACTTTTAGGTGTCCATCCATAGGGATGCCAATGATGGTGATTCTTTTCAGGGACATGTAGATGTAACTGATATGGAGGTTTACAAGATTCGGATTAGTCACTTCATTTATTGCTATATAGATTAGGTTCTTTATTTCAGTTGTTAGTAGGGAGTGCTGCCCGTTTATTTCATACTTATTTATTTCCATTTATTATAGACAGTTGGTTTGGATGCACTGGTTTTTACCCGATGGTTTATTCGGAGACTCTAGTTATTTATTTAAGCTTTAGACGTTATATTGTGGTCTCATTTATTATTTTTACTGTGCATGACATTGTGATGGATTTGATTAATGTGGTTGTATGTTAATGAAAGATAAAATTGATATTGCTTGTTAAATTAATTAGATGGTTAATAATTAAATGGGTTTCAATAGTGATGCTAAAAATGAGCCATATAAGACTATCGTTTTATTTTGGTAGATGGTTGGCCACCAATTATTTTAATATGCGGGGTGCCACATAATTGTTGTTTCTCTTGCAATAGTGATTATTCATATAAGTTTCTGCAATCTTTATGTCACACTATTCACATGCAACATAGAATTAATTCATGCTTAATATTAGATTTTCCATGTCCGACTAGGTTTTTAGCGAGTTAAAATACATGAACCCAACTTAGGTATTATGGATAAATATAAAACATGATTGAATTAAATAAATAATTAGAGGCTTGATACTTTGTCGGTACGAGTATTGTAAGCTTTTTAATTTCGTTTGTCGTAGGTAACCGGAGTGTTTAAGGGTGCGATATGCATGTCGAGAAGTTTGTCATTCGTTTTAAATTTATTTTTGACGATTTATTGTGCGGAGTAAAATCCTCATATATATAGTGCTTAGATGCATTTAATATCTTCTCTTAATTATATATTTGATTCTTGAAAGTTTTATATCTGACATAATTATTAAAGGGTCGAGGGAGTGAATTCCAATTCCACTTTTCTCATGTAGTTTAAAATCAAAAGTTACTTCGCTCTTGCATACCCAGTTAAATCGCATTTATTAATTAGGTTATTTTAGTTAATTAGAATTTTCCATAAAATCATCACCTTTTATTTTCCCCTTTGTGAGTCGGTAATTAAATTTTAAGCATCTTTCCTAGTAGTCGTTACGAGTCTTCGTCTTAGTCCCTGAGTTCGATACCCGACTTGCTCGGATTGTTACTTACGCTGCTGACTTACACTTGAGCCATATTTGCATGCACTAGAGACACTTGTTGAGTCGCATCACAAGACTTAGGTAGAGTATTTTTAGACTGCGTGGGCAAGGTTATGACGGGGTGTCTAATATGCGTGTAGAGTTCAATGGACTAAAAATTCTTATTTTGAGGGAGAATGGATGTGCTTTTTATGTTAATTATTTTTCTCACCAATTACAATTACCTCTTTGTAAGGACATTATTTTATAAGTCCTTTTTACAATTATGTATGTCGTATACCGCTACAAGTCGTCGAAGAAAAGGTCGAGTTCAAAGCTTGAAAAGACGGGTCCGAATTCCAAATGTTCTTCAACATTCAAGCCCAACGAGACTATTTTGGTAAGAATATGTTTAAGGTCCATTTACATTTCATTTAATAGTGTTGGAATATTTTTTATAAGAGATTAGAAATTTTTCTAAATATAAAAATATTTTTTTATAAAAAGTTTTATAACTGTTTTGAAAGTTTTGGTTTTGAAAAAGTTTTCGGAATTTTTTTCAGTCTGATGGCGAACCTCGGGATTGTCGTTCTGATCGTTCAAGCGAGATCACAATGTCGTACAAACGACACGTGTCTCGTTCGAGCGAGATCAAGATCGTTCGAGCGAGATGTCTACTGGCCTCAATGTTTGTTTTATAATGGTTGTCAGCCTTTTGTTTTGGGCGTGAAGAATATTGTTTCTATCAGAACATTTTTTAATTGTTTCAATAACTGCTATGCAGTATCGTATGTGTTCTTCTCCAAGAATTTAAGGGTTCAAAGTTTGTTTTCAATTCACAATCCCAATTACTTTTATGTGAGTTGTTTTGTGGAACCCAAGACATATTTTGCTGGAATTTTATGCTGCTGATTTATGTGTCTTTTATGGTATTGGGTTGTTGATTGCGCGTCATTAGGGATTACTTGGGGGTGTACCTTTGCTGAAGATTAGACTGCGGTTCGTGTGGGTTCGCTGCATTGGATCCATTGTTGACTGTAGGTTGCGTGTCTATGTAGGTTTGATGTGGTAAAGTTAATACAAATTTCATTGCGATTGTAAAATGCGATTTAATTCATAGTGAAATAAAATATTTTACTCGAAAGGGTTTTTTTTCCTGAAATTTGCGTGTTGGTTATTTGTGTTTATTGGTTTGACACACACACACACGTAGTTGCTTGTTTAGGAGCTGATTTAATTTTGTTTAAAATTGACTCCAGTTAAATAAGTTTAAATTGAGAATTTGCGAATTTATTTGAATCAGTATCGCACAAGGTATTCTCAAATTGATATCAGAGCAGGTTTCACTAATTTATTGTGAATTCCTATTTTTTCGCAAAATTTATGTGATATTGATTTTTTGAAAAATCTGATTTTTAAAAATTGTCGCAACGTTTCCGAATGAAAACTTATATAATCGGTTACCAATTTTTTAAGGGTCTAATTATGCTTACTGAAAAGCCCGCAAAAATCGTATTTAAAAGCAACCGATGAGCGAGTTTAAATAATTTGTGAAAGAGGTTGGACTCCTCCCACTCTCACCGCAAATAATGTCAGGAATTTAAAATCTGTGTCAGACTGGATTGATGATGAGTTTAGGTGGAGCACTTTTAATTTACATAGGCTTAGTGCAATTTTTGGGCACGTTACCCCCGATGAGTTCCGACGAGTTTGGGACATGTGCACCACGTCTAAAGAAGCGTGGGATATTTTGCAACTCACCCACGAAGGCACTAATGTGGGCAAAGAGTCTAAAATTCAAAATTTAACTACTCAATTTGAAACGATAACCATGCTTGAGACTGAGTGTTTTGATAAATTTTATGCACATTTGTCTGATATTGTCAACATTAGTTTCAATCTTGGTGAGCCTATACCTGATGCACGAGTGGTTAACAATATTTTAAGATCGTTGTCAAAATGTTTTATCCCTAAAGTGACTGTTTTGAATACCTTAGGTAATTTCAGTCGTCTGAAATTAGAAGAGCTGGTAGGAGACCTCCAGACATATGAGATTGACATATTTCCTTACACTGTCAAGCCTAAGGATAAATGGATAGCATTTAGAGCCTAGTCTAGAAAGGGAGAGGAAGTGTCCATGAGAGAGAAGAAAAAGAAAGTTAAATTTTGCGAGTCTGACTCTGAGAGTGAGGTTGATTTTGATTTGTCCATGCTTGCAAATAATTTCAAAAAAATTCTCAAGTTGTCAAAACAAAATTTTTCCAATAAAAGAATTTTTGAGAAAAATAAAAATGAGGCCAAAGAGAGCGGTGAGAAAGAAAGTGAGAAAGAGGAAGAGGTGAAGTATTTTGAGAGTTAGGGGGAGGCAATAGAGCATTTGAGTGTCCCACTAGACTAAAGAGAAAGGGGAAAAATATTGTCATGCCAGCCACTCTTAGCAATAGTGAGGAAGAAGTGAAAGATTTCGGGAATGAGTCGTCACATGGGAAGTTTGTTGCTTTTTCTGCTAGTCACGTGAGCAAACTCAGTTTGTCTCACTACGATGAAGATACTTGTGCACGTGAGACCCCCGAAGACAATTTGAGTGTTTCTAGAGAGTATAAGAGTGAGTGTGCTAGTGATGGTGATAGTGAGCTCCAGATTTCATTTAGAGATTTATATGCCGAGACCCTAACGACCAAAAAGTTGAACAAAGACCTAACTCTTAGGGTGAGAGATTTGGATAGAGATTTAGAGGGTTTGACGATGTTTGAGGTGAAAGCAAGTCAACTAGAGAAAGTGAAGGTTTCTTTGAGTGAAGAGTTGATTGCTTTAGATCAGGAAAAAGGTGATTTGACCAACATGGTATCAAGTCTGGTGACACGTGTATCCCAACTCGGGAGTGATCTCGAACGTGCCTAGGATGTCAAAGTCCCTTTAGAGAACGCATCTAAGAAGGTTGGAAAGATGGTTCTTAATCCCATTTTCGATAGAGGTGAGAATTTAGGAATAAGTCATGACGGTGCTTCTACTTCACAAGTTGCACCCGAGCTGATTCCCACTATAGTGTTAGATTCACACAGTTCTCAACCTAACCCATTTAGGAGTCCCGTACTTGATAAGAGAGCGCGTAGGAGACGTTTTCTGAGAGGTGTACCTAGGCCTGTTTATGTTTGTAAACACTGCAAGAAGAGAGGACACCTTAGGGAGTTTTGTTTTAAGTTGGGTCGTGTGTCACGTTTTGCTACTACACATGTTCATACACACGCGCCCACACATGATGCTCTGAATGATTACACGAGAGATTTTTCCCATATTAAGGAGCAGGAAATGTTTTTGGTCAAGACTTCACATGATTTGATGGAGGTTTTTCATAGGATGTCACCACCTTTGGAAAACTCCACCGCACTTAACGGTTGAGGTTTAGACTTGTTTGCTAGCATAGGTTGATTTGCATGATGATATTTTTTTGTCTATTGCTAGTGTGTATCATTTTTGTATTAGATTTTTATTTTTAGAAAAATTTTGAAAAATATAAAAAGATTTAGAAAATTTTGAAAAAGCCAAAAAGTTTTTTTTGATAAAATTTTTGGAAAAAGATAAAAAAGAGTTTTGTATTTTGTTTTGCACCATATATGAATGGAAATTTAGGATGACTTAGTCACAACATCATTCCATATCCACGTGACGATTTGATAGTATTTTGATATGCGTCATCATTTCATTTTTGTGCTTTACAATGTTTAGAGTCATTGAGATGTGATTAGTTACTATTACCTACATGTTTGACTCATGAGTTCCTTTAATGCACACTTGCACGGATTTATTTGATTATTGTACTAATTTATCACATATTATTCGGAGTGTTGTCATCTCAATTCTGTCTTTAAAACGAACCATATGCGATCAAACTTGACAATAGAAGTAGTGCATGTAAAAACCGTTTACTGTGAGGATTTAATTGCAATAAAATATGATGAGTGAATCACGAAAAAGGGCTGCGAGAGTAAAAAATTAACTCATCGTGAAAGCCACCGTTTTAAAAGAGCCAGAAAGAATTTAAAGGCAATAAAAAGGTAAATATGCCAAAAAGAGTCCACCTCAAAAGAAAAATAAAAGCATTATTATTTATGAGGGAGTTTGGATGGAAAGAAATGAAAAACGGTTTTGCATGTCCTGACAACATCATGAAAAAGCATTACATAGTTTTAGATGTTGTTGGTGTGGTAATCATTCTTGACTTCGATGTATTGATGAATTGAGTCGATGTCTTTTAAATTCAACATTTTCAACACCTAAGGACGATTTTGTGATTCATTCGTTAGGAGTACACATATTCATCGTGCACATATGATATGTTTGATTGCGTTGACTTGCCCATCGAATATGTTCACACCCATTCATTCCGTATCCATGATTTTGTTTTCTTAGTGAAAATTCATGGTGTGTGTTTTTTGTAAAATTTATTTTTTCATTTTTGTAGGAAAAATTGAACAAAAATAAAAAATAGTTTGTTGGAATGCGTTTCAGTATATCCTTGTGATAACAATTATTTGCCTTGATTATCGTGACAACTCCATGCATGTTTTGTTTATTCGTTCCTTTGTCTATTTCGGTCAAATAAAAAGGGGGAGAACGAATTATGGGGGAGTTTTCGCATTATGGGGGAGATTTTATTATATTGATTGATTTATGCTTATATCATTTCGCTCGATGCGTCACGAAGGTATTTGCTTTGTCTCGTGTGTGTAGGTACAGAATTAAAGATCATGTTGCACACCATCATGTTTCTCACCGTCATGCTTTGTCTCATGTGTGTAGGTGCAGAAGAGGAAGAAGGTAGACATGGACACCCTCGTAGTGGGGTTCTCCAGACTCGACTTCAAGGGTATCTTATCCCCCCATGATGACCCTTTGGTCATAACAACAAGGGTGCATGGGTGCGAGGTACGGAGGATCCTCATAGATGGGGGAAGCTCAGCAGACGTGATGTTCTGGCCTTGCTTCAAGAGCCTGGGTCTTAGCAGGGCAAGGCTGGTGCCCTATCATCACCCATTGATAGGCTTCAGTGGCGAAAAGGTCCACCCATTGAGCATGTATGAGATGGATGTACGGATGGGGGATGAGTGGCCTAGGAGGCTGACCAAGAAGATAAACTTTTTCATTATGGACGAAAACGTCTTCTCGGCCTACAACCTCATCATAGGAAGGGTGGCCCTTAAAGAGTTTGAAGCTGTGCCGTCGACGGTCCATGAGATGTTAAAATTCCCGACTCCTTATGGAGTAGGGGAAGTGCAAGGGGACCAGGCCACGGCGCGAGAGTGTTACTTCAACTCGGCCGAAGAGAGAGAAGCCCATAAGAGAGCAACCACCACTTACAGCATTGACACTCTTAACCCAAGAGACGAAACAAAATTAAAGAAGGGTGAGGCCGCGGAAGAGGTAGAATCCATCGTCCTCAATGAGGACGAGCGGGAAAAAACCGTCCAGGTCGGTAAGGCCCTAGAGCCAGGAATCAAGGAAGAGCTGATAAACTTCCTTAGGAGGAGACAGAGTGTCTTCGCATGGAGTCACGCAGACATGCCTGGCATCGACCCTGAGGTCATGAGCCACAAGCTCAACGTGGACAGAGATGCCAATCCAATCAAGTAGAGACGAAGAGTCTAATCCAGGGAGAAGTACGACGTCATCCGGGAAGAGGTAAAATAGTTGGAAGAGGCCGAGTTCATAAGAGAGGTTACCTATCCGGAGTGGCTCTCAAATGCAGTCATCGTGCCTAAGGCCAATGGGAAGTGGCGAATGTGTGTAGATTTCACTGACCTGAACAGGTCCTGCACGAAAGACAACTATCCCTTACCTAGGATAGACCAGATGGTGGACGCAACGACAGGGCACGAGCTCATGAGCTTCATGGACGCTTATTCAGGCTATAACCAAATCTTCATGGATGCTGAAGACTCTGAGAAGACAGCCTTCATTACTGACAAAGGGACGTACTGCTACAAGGTGATGCCCTTCGGTCTGAAAAATGCGAGGGCAACGTATCAACGTCTTGTCAATAAGATGTTCGAAGAGCAAATAGGTAAGACCATGGAGGTATATATAGACGATATGCTAACGAAGAGCCTGAAAGCATGTACTCACGTAGCGGACCTTGAGAAGACCTTCGATGTCATGGACTCGTACAGAATGAAACTCAACCCAGCAAAGTGTGTCTTCGGAGTAGGAGCTGGGAAATTCCTAGGATTCATCGTTAATCAGAGGGGGATTGAAGCGAACCCAGAGAAAATCAAGCCATTACTCGACATGAAGACTCCTAGGAGTATCAAGGATGTCCAAAGACTCACGGGAAGAGTGGCTGCCCTTAACAGGTTTGTTTCTAGGGCAATGGACAAGTGTCTTCCATTCTTTAAAGTTATAAGAAAGGCCTTCCAATGGGACGAAGAGTGTGAAAAAGCCTTCAAACAACTCAAGTCCTACTTAGGGTCTCCCTTGTTGCTGTCTCGACCCATCACGGGGGAAAGGTTGTTTGTGTATCTGGCAGTCTCTGAATCAGCCATCAGCGCGGCCATCATATGGGAAGAGGATGGGGTCCAGAGGCCTGTGTACTTCAACAGTAAGGCCCTTCAAGGGTCTGAACAAAATTATCCCCGAATGGAGAAGTTGGCGTATGCCCTAATACATGCCTCAAGGAAAATGAAGCCTTACTTCCAAGCTCACTCCATGGTAGTCCTCACTGACTCCCCACTAAGGCAGGTTCTGCACAAACCTGAGAATTCCGGAAGATTGATGACCTGGGCCATCGAACTAGGAGAATATAATCTTACCTACCAGCCTAGGACAACCATCAAGGGGTAGGCCCTCGCAGACTTTGTCGCAGAATTCACCTTGGAAGAGGCCGGTAGAAGTTTGGAAGAGGCCGAGACAGAGAAAGGCTTAGATGACGGCGAAGAGACGAACCGTAGTGTCTTCCAAGATTTGGAAGAGACGGCACCAAACGTCTTCTGAGATCGGGAAGAGGTCATCTCAGCCAAAACCCGGAGCGGAATAGAAGAGAACGAAGAGGATCGATACTTCTTTAAGAAGGGGGTTTTGAGAGAAGGGGTCTTCTCATCAGATACAGACGTCTGGAGCCTCTTCATTGATGGCTCTTCCTGTGACAGTGGAAGCGGGGCGGGACTAATACTCTCGGCTCCAGATGGCGCCAACATTGAATACGCCTTGAGATTCAACTTCCATGCCTCAAACAACGAGTCCGAGTATGAGGTCATGATAGCAGGTCTCTTATTGGCAACAACTCTTCGAGTAAAGCGACTCCTACTCCATAGCGACTCAAGGTTGGTTGTCAATCAAGTATTGGGGGTATACGAGGCCAAAGACGAAAGGATGGCCAAGTACTTAAAGAAGGTAAGAAGGTTGTTAGAATATTTTGAAGAAGCAAAATTGAAGAGAGTGCCTCGACTGAGCAACAATCACGCTAATGCATTGGCAAGGCTGGCCTCAGCAGTAAAGACAGATATGGGAAGGACCATTCCAATCGAGGTCTTAGGAAAGGCAACCATCGAGGAGGACGAGGTATGTATCCCTTGTCACAATGTGAACCTAGGAGACTCATGGATCGACCCGCTCGTCAGATACCTAAGAGAGGGAGAGCTGCCTGAGTCCAAGCTAGAAAAGAGAAAGTTGAGATACAGGGCTGCCAAGTTCTCAATGATAGGAGACGTCTTGTATAAAAAGGGGTTTCTATTGCCTCTCCTCAGATGTGTGCATCCCATGGAAGTACCCCGAGTCTTACAGGAGGTTCATGAGGGTTCTTGCTCTAGCCACATAGGGGGAAGGCTCTTATCCAAGAGGATCATCACTCAGGGATACTGGTGGCCTACCTTGTCTAAGGACGCTGCAGACTATGTGAAGAGGTGCGACAAATGTCAAAGGTTCACCACTATCCCTCATCAACCCCATCAGCCTATGACGTAAATCTCTTCTCCATGGCCATTTGCGGTATGGGGAATTGACTTGGTAGGACCTTTGCCAAGAGCTGTCAATAACTATAGATTCTTGATAGTTTCCATTGACTACTTTTCAAAGTGGGTGGAGGCAGAACCAATGATAACAATTACAGAGCAGAAGACCTTCCAGTTCATTTGGAGGAACGTCATATGCAGATATGGCCTCCCAAACACTCTCATCTCAGATAATGGGACCTAGTTCAAGAACTCCTCCTTAGAAAAGTATTGCCTAAGAGTGGGGATTAAACAGTTCTTCTCATCTCCTGGTCGACCTCAGGAAAATGGCCAGACCGAGGTCACGAACAGAACCATCTTGGACGGAATCAAGAAGAGGTTAAAAGATGCGAAGGGGAGATGGACAGAAGAGGTCTACGCTGTGTTATGGGCCTACAGAACCACGGCAAGGACACCAATAGGAGAAAC
The DNA here is from genome assembly GCA_949130495.1 of Sambucus nigra. Lineage (NCBI taxonomy): Eukaryota > Viridiplantae > Streptophyta > Magnoliopsida > Dipsacales > Adoxaceae > Sambucus > Sambucus nigra. The sequence goes on along the minus strand of OX422223.1, from coordinate 381,148,275 downwards.
CCCATTCATGCTGGCACATGGCTCAGAGGCCGTCATACCAACGGAAGTAGGACTACCAACTCATCGGATTCAGACCTACGACCCAGACAGCAATGGGTAAGAGAGGAGGCTAGACCTGGATCTTATCGAAGAAAGAAGAGAAGACGCAGAGGTCAGAAAAGAAGCCTACCAGCAGCGGGCAGCGAAATTTTATAACTAAAGGGTGAAGTCAAGACCCATTGCAGTGGGAGACCTAGTGCTAAAAAAGACCCTACAAAAGGCAAATAAGCTATACCCAAACTGGCATGGCCCCTACAAAGTAACAGAAGAGGTTGTGCCTGGAACTTACAGGCTAGGAAACCTAGAAGGAGAACCTTTCACTAACCCATGGAATGCTGACCACCTAAAGAGATATTACATATGATGTTGCGTAGAATTTTATGTAAATGTACCATCTTATCGAGAAGAGGTTACTAATAAAAAGATCAGTTCCTATAACAGCTCTTATTCCATTTTACATCAGAAATTATGAGGATAACATCTTAGGTGATGACCTCAGACCTTCATAACATCACTCGATGGTGAAGAGGTCTGAGCTCAGACACCTTAGTAGATGACCTCAGACCCTTAACATCATTAATTTGGTGAAATTAAGTATGAGGATAACATCTTAGGTGATGACCTCAGACCTTCATAACATCACTCGGTGGTGAAGAGGTCTGAGCTCAGACACCTTAGTAGATGACCTCAGACCCTTAACATCATTAATTTGGTGAAATTGATTATGAGGATAACGTCTTAGCTGACGACCTCAGACCTTCATAACATCACTCGGTGGTGACGAAGTCTGAGCTCAGACACCTTAGTTAGATGACCTCAGACCCTTAACATCATTAATTTGGTGAAATTAATTATGAGGATAACGTCTTAGGTGACGACCTCAGACCTTCATGACATCACTCGGTGGTGACGAAGTCTGAGCTCAGACACCTTAGTTAGATGACCTCAGACCCTTAACATCATTAATTTGGTGAAATTAAGTATGAGGATAACATCTTAGGTGATGACCTCAGACCTTCATAACATCACTTGGTGGTGAAGAGGTCTGAGCTCAGACACCTTAGTAGATGACCTCAGACCCTTAACATCATTAATTTGGTGAAATTAATTATGAGGATAACGTCTTAGCTGACGACCTCAGACCTTCATAACATCAGTCGGTGGTGACGAAGTCTGAGCTCAGACACCTTAGTTAGATGACCTCAGACCCTTAACATCATTAATTTGGTGAAATTAATTATGAGGATAACGTCTTAGGTGACGACCTCAGACCTTCATGACATCACTCGGTGGTGACGAAGTCTGAGCTCAGACACCTTAGTTAGATGACCTCATACCCTTAACATCATTAATTTGGTGAAATTAAGTATGAGGATAACATCTTAGGTGATGACCTCAGACCTTCATAACATCACTCGGTGGTGAAGAGGTCTGAGCTCAGACACCTTAGTAGATGACCTCAGACCCTTAACATCATTAATTTGGTGAAATTAATTATGAGGATAACGTCTTAGGTGACGACCTCAGACCTTCATAACATCACTCGGTGGTGACGAAGTCTGAGCTCAGACACCTTAGTAGATGACCTCAGACCCTTAACATCATTAATTTGGTGAAATTAATTATGAGGATAACGTCTTAGGTGACGACCTCAGACCCTCATAACATCACTCGGTGGTGACGAGGTCTGAGCTCAGACACCTTAGTAGATGACCTCAGACCCTTAACATCATTAATTTGGTGAAATTAATTATGAGGAAAACGTCTTAGGTGACGACCTCAGACCTTCATAACATCACTCGGTGGTGATGAGGTCTGAGCTCAGACACCTTAGTAGATGACCTCAGACCCTTAACATCATTAATTTGGTGAAGTTGGTTATGAGAATAGCATCTTAGGTAATGACCTCAGAGCCTAATAACAATTCAGTGGTGAAGAGGTCTGAGGTCAGAATTATTGACTGAGTATAAACAAGACATCACTACAACAAAATAATAGAAGAGATCACATGGCATTCAATAAAGGGAAGAGATCATATAGCATTCAGAGGTTGAAATACAAAGAAGTAACAAATATTCCTTGAATACAAAGTACCATGGTGTTACAAGTTACGAGTTACAAGTTACAAGTTACAAATCTTAAAGGTTTGGGGGGGGGGGGAACATTAACAGCCTCGGCCTGATTGGATTGATCGGCATTAGTCACCTCGGCCACGTCATTAGTATGGTCTGCCCCTACGACCTCGGTCCCTCCCAGAGTTGCAGGAGCAACAGCCTCGTCCTCCACCTCTTGAAGCGCCTGAGCAAACTGAGGGTCAGCAAAGCCAAGACCCACAAAGTCAGAGGCCTTTAGAGTACCGACCTCACTCTCTCTGACTTCAGCCCATTTGGTAGTGGCCTTGATACCTCTTTCAAGATATTCAAAGCCAAAACCCATGAATTCGACCGAGGCTTTGTAGTCAGAAATTATTTTGTCCGAGGCATCTTCGAGGGCAGCCTTGACAGCCGAGCTGACCTTCTGCTGCAGAACGTCATCTTTGGCCTTCAGGGCTTTGGCATGATCTTTGACGAGCAGAGAAATGTCTTTCTCCAATCCCTTAACCTTACTTTCAGAGTTCTGCAGCTCTGATTTCAGACGATCGACCTCAGCATTTAGGGCGCTCTGAACCTTCTCGGCCTCTTACCCCTTGTGGATGAGGGGCAATTTCCTCAGAGTCCAGTTCGATAGGTGGTTCATAGCATCCAATCCCTGCACATTTAAGGAAGAGGTTAAGCTGGAGAAAAGTCAGATGTTGCACTTATAAAATTTTGACGAGAGATCAAGACGTACTTGAACGGCTCTATGAAGGCCGAACTCAACCAGTAATTGTGTATCCAGAGACCTGAAAAAGCACTTGTCAGCCTCGATTATTGCAGAGCCGATGGCGTCAAGGGCCTGCAGACTATGGCCGATAATGCTGTCAGATAACTTCAGCTGGTCCAGGCGGGCCGACAGGGCGTCGGTCGAGGATATTGGAATTGCAGCATCAGAGGCCTTCTTCTGTCTCAAGGTCGGCCTCTGATCCTCAGAGGCAGGGGCTTCTGGGGCCCTCTTCTTTGAGGCCTGAGATTTGGATGTAGAGGGAGCTGGGGGAGGAGCGTTCAGATCGATTTTTTGGCAAGTCTCGCTAAGCTCGGTGCAGCCATCTCCCACAGTTCGTCTGGAATGCCTTGTGGTCGCTCTTCAAAAGTTAAAAGATATGGGTCAGAGATCAGATATGAATGAGTTCAGAGGTTAAACTTAAAAGAAAAATCCTTACCAAAGTCAACAAGGGGACTTCCACCTAGGCCCGTCCCCGAGAGATAATGGGGGGTCAGCAAATGTTCGAATTTAACAAAAAGACCATGTGCCCCTTGGTCTTGCAGGGCTTTCACCTTTTGGATATTATGAAGACTTAGACCAGGGTCGGCCCTGGCAGACATGGAGACATTACCCCATTTGAAGGGTATCCTCGGCTCAAGTGTGGAAGAGGGAACGCATGGGCCAAATTCCCATGGTCCAGAGGCGAAAAAATAGCGGGGCTTCCAATTATGGTTTGAGGTCTGAGTCACCTGGAGCATTTTCTTCTCAGGCCTCCGAGCCACAAAATGATAGTAGCTCGGACGGTTTTTGGCCGAGGTTGGGACATAACAACCAACGAAGACCTGAACTGGGAGGTCAGAGTGGTGGACTGCCCTCCATAAGATAATGGACCATATGATGAATATCCAGGCGTTGGGGGACAGTTGTGAGGGGGCCAAGTTGATATAAGAGAGAATGGATTTGATGATGGGATGAATGGGTAGGCGAAACCCTAACTTAAACATCTGCTCGTACAGGAAGATTTCTCCATCTCGGATGTGATAGGCCCTCTCTTCCCTCAGATGTCTCCTTAATTTTATGGAGGGACTAATGGAGTATAAATATCTGAAGCACAGAAGATCCACCTTAGTTACCGTGCTCTCGATCTCGGCCGCCTCGGAGACGTCGACATCGCTTTCAGCATCTTCATCATCATCAAGCTTAACGTCGGCTGGAGCAGATGTAGATGGGTTACTAGCGAATCTCTGAGCGAACTCTGCCCCTGTGACGGCCGACAGGGGGATGGCGTCAAGAATGGGTGGCACAGCCACACTCGGCTCAATAATTTCAACCTTTGAAGATGAGGCTGAGGTGCTTGAGCCATTATGGGATGAGGCTCGGCTGGAGACCTAGGGGGAGATTTGTAAGGACATTATTTTATAAGTCCTTTTTATAATTATGTATGTCGTATACCGCTACAAGTCGTCGAAGAAAAGGTCGAGTTCAAAGCTTGAAAAGACGGATCCGAATTACAAGTGTTCTTCAACATTCAAGCCCAACGAGAGCATTTTGGTAAGTATATGTTTAAGGTCCATTTACATTTCATTTAATAGTGTTGGGATATTTTTTTATAAGAGATTCGAAATTTTTTCTAAATATAAAAAATATTTTTTTAAAAAAAAGTCTTATAACTATTTCGAAAGTTTTGGTTTTGAAAAAGTTTTAAGATTTTTTCTAAGTCTGATGCCGAAACTCGGGATTGTCGTTCTAATCGTTCAAGCGAGATCACAATATTGTTTGAACGACACATGTCTCATTCGAGTGAGATCAGGATCGTTCGAGTGAGATGTCTTCTGGTTCGAGCGATGCTGCTTTTTATGCTAACACGCCACCGCCTCAATGTTTGCTATATAATGGATGTCACTCTTTTTTTTTAGCGTGGAGAATACTGTTTCTATCAGAACATTTTTTATTTGTTTCGATAACTGCTATGCAGTATCGTATGTGTTCTTCTCCAACAATTTAAGGGTTCAATGTTTGTTTTCAATTCACAATCCCAATTACTTTTATGTGAGTTATTTTGTGGAGCCCCATACATATTTTGCTGGAATTTAATGATGCTAATTTAGGAGCCTTTTATGGTACTGGGCCGTTGACTGCGAGTCATTGAGGATTACTTGAGGATGTTCCTTTACTGAAGATTAGACTATGGTTCATGTGGGTTCACTGCGTGGGATCCATTACTGACTCTAGGCCGCGTGTTTATATAGGTTTGCTGAGGTAAACTTATTGCATATTTCATTGTGATTGTAAATTGCGATTTAATTCATAGTGAAATAAAAGGTTTAACCCGAAAGGTTTTTTTTCCTGAAATCTGGGAGTGTATGTTATTTGTGTTTATTATTTTGACACACACACACATAGTTGCTTGTTTAGGAGTTGATTTAATTTTGTTTAAAATTGACTCCAGTTAAATAAGGTAAAATTGGGAATTTGTGAATTTATTTGAATCGATAACGCACAAGGTATTCTCACTCTTGTTGCGGTATCAAAGAAAAATGATGATATTATTACTCTTTTTACGTTGGTTTATAGTGTTGTCAATCTAGTTGGTGCTTCATGTAAATGTCTTGATATTCTTCACGAGAAACAACTTGAAAATATTAGTAGCGCAATTTCTAAAGGTGAGATTCAAAGTGGGAAATGAGTAAATCAAAGTATCTCCCTACAACGTCTCAGTGATACTCATTGGGGCTCATATTTTGACACTTTTTGTAATACCCCGTATTTTTTGTGATATTTATTTATGGGATTAATTGGATTAAATGCGTAATTAATTGGAAATTAATCCGGATTAAAATACTAGCGAGATGCGAGTTGGTATTTGATTATAATGTGCATATATGATTATATATGAATATTGAATTGTGAAATTTGTCGTGAGATTGAAATACGGCAATTTGGGAATTTTGTTGAGACGCGTGTGACAGTCGCGTCAGGAATATAATTATGTTAATTAAAAAGAGAATTTTATTTTAATTAACCGTATGGTCATTTTGAGTGCGTCAACGCGTTCGGAAGGGTCGAAATAGTCAGAAAACACTAGCGGGGGGTTTAGTTTGGATCCCGGGGAATTTTTAGGCCATACCGGCAACGTATAAGGGTAGTTTGGTAATTTTAGAATTTTGGGATTTTTGATTAACGAATTTTAGGAGTTTTAATTGAAAAATTAAAAGACCCACTAACCCATTACCAACCATTTACTGATTAGAGGGCTACGGGGGTTATTAGAAATTGTTCCAAAAGTTCCTTAGGCAAAAACCCTAGCCACCATTGTTACTTGGAGAAGAAAGCTTGTAGAGAGAGAAGAGAGGAGGATTCTGCAGAGAGAGAGAGAGAAATTCATCAGATTCGTCATCAAATCCAGAGATACACTTAAGGCAAGTGGTTTAATTCCAATTAATTTCATAGAATGCTTCTTCCATGTGTAGGAATTTATAAAACCTTATTGTTCTTGGGAATTTATGAAAAACCCATTTTAATTGGAAGTGAAAATTACATTTTTGATGAGGAATCGCATGTAGATTTGTATTTAGATGATTATTCTGATGATATTATAATTTGGATGAAACAAAAACGGATTTATTAGGCTCATTGATGATTTATAAATTTTAGGGTTCATGTTCATGTAATTTGGGGGATAAATGAAGGGATTTGATGATTTGATGATGATTAAGTTGTATTGGCCCTATATAAACGTTTAGTTATGATCCATGAATGTTTAGTACGAATTAGGAACCTTAAATTGATGTTGGAACGATTTTTATGAGGGATTAGGAGTGAAGAAAGTTGGAAAAAACGAGATTAGAAATTTCTAGGCTTGAATCTGGACACTCGTTAGAAGACCTGCCCAGGTCGTTCGAACGAGCTCGTTCGAACGAGCTTCTAACGAGTTGACAGTTTGGGTTCTAACGAGAGGGATGTTCGTTCGAAGACTTTCGTTCGAACGAGATCTCGTTAGAAGGCCCAGTTCGTTCGAACGAACTCTCATTCGAACAGCCTCGTTCGAACGAGACTTCGAACGAGTTGACAGTTTAGGCTTTTTAGCCTGTTTTGATCCCGAGTGTCCCGTAACCTTGTGTATATGTAGAGATAACCTTCCCTTGATGATTAATTGTTACATTTGGGATGTTTGGGATATAATGAGGAGGCGAACCTAGAAGTGTAGTTTGAACCTAAGGGAAAATATGAAGTAGGACGTGAGTGTCTATTACGTTGTGAGAACTATTGACGACCTAATTTATTATATTAACCGGGAACATATAAATTATGTAGTGTTATATGTCGGTACGAGAATAAGAGGTGTACCTCCAATATATTATGGTAATTACTAAGAGGTGTGCATACTTAGTATATATATTGATTTTATGTGTATGACATACCTACCATACTTGCTATCACGGGAGGTTTACGTTCGCTTAGGGCCTTCTAATCCTTGTGTTGCCCGGATTTAGATTGGTTACCTCGATGAACATAGGTCAGAGAAGGACTTATTGGGATGTTAATAAGTCTGCTGATCGTGGGAGCGCAGGTATGTGCGTGACCCATGTGATGTGACTGTGTTCGCCTCCATTATTTGTGATGTTGTTATCTGAGAACGATTCCTGAGAGATTCGGAATACGTGATCCTTATGTACGTGATGTACCGGGATGGATAGCAGAGTATGTGTGCACCGCAGCTTAGTCTCGGGGTGCTTGTATTGTATATTTATGATGTGAATAATATACACTTAATTAATGGGAACTTTCATGATTGGTATTGTGAATAATATTATGGTAATGATTTGAGAAAACAAAACAGGTTAACTGATAGTGAATTATATTACTAATTGAGAGTCCGAGTGCATGTAAAGCCCTCTATTTAATTGATAACGTTAGGATGTAATATGGGAATCGAGTAGTAAGGGGTAGAACTTATTACGTTTTGGTTAGATATATGTGTCATTTAGACGGGTGATGTACGTTAGGAGTGCACATGTAGTCGAGAGGTGAGAATTTCATGTGAGTGCACGTCCTAACATGTATTTTGCATTTAATGTTTTAATGTTTTTAAAACACTTGCTGTTTTTAAAATGATTTCCACTTTCGGGCTCTGATCCATTTGCTTTCAAATCTATTTTTGTAAAAACCATTTTAGGTGCCCAGCCACAAGGACACCATGCTTAGGATTCTCATACAGGTGACGAGCTGTAGCTGTTTGTGGAAGTTACAGGACTTTGCTTGTAGACGCTTCATCTATCTTGACTCGATATTCTTCAGTTATCAGTTGTAGGGCATGTCGCCCATTTCTTTTAGAGACATTTCTTTTATTTCAGTTATTCAGACTTCTGGCATGTAATTATTCAGGATTCAGACTTGTCGTATTATTTTTCAGTTGTGGGATTGTTGTGAGGGGTTTTCCTCCGGATTTATATTTATGTTGTTGGTTATTCATCACTTCATTATAGTGAATGGTTGTTATTCTTTCATTATCCTTTTACTGCATGTTAATCAGACTTAACTTAAAATTTGGCACTTACTTTTAAATACTAGGTGGTTAGTAATTATTAAAATGTTTTCGACAGTGATGCTATTAACTGAACCAACTTGGCATTTTGAATTAATTTAATAAAGGAGTAGCTACCCGGTATTTAAATTAGTCGGGGTGTCACACTTTTTTAGATTGATTTGCATGTTCTCCGCCATAATTGGTGTTCTTGAGATAGTAGAAGATGACGCAATCAAACACGAGCATTAATTTGAGTCCAGGGTTGCTTTGGATTCGATGCATACCTTTGACTTTGTTTTTAGTATGCATTTGATGAAAAATGTGTTGAGGGTTTGCAAATGAATTATCAAATTCGTTGTAAAGGAAATATTAAGATATTGTGAATGCCATGTCTTAAGTTCGGGTATATAAGTAATGGCTACAAATGATGAGGGGTGATGAATGGGACTTGTTGATTAATGAAGTTTCTTCCTTTTCTGATAAATATGAAACTCAAGTACTCAACATGAATGATGCATTCATTGCCAAAAAATGATCACAACGGAGATTGTCGAAAAAGACTAACTTGCATCGTTATTGTTTTGAGTTATTTTGTGCAATCATTGATTTGGAAATGGTCATTTCAATGGGACAAATTCTGAATTACTTCTTTATATGGCATGTCTTTGTCCCAGTGATGCATTTGTTGCCTTTAACAAGTGAAAGTTAGTTGGACTTGCCTGGTTATATCCAAATGAATTTTTAAGCTTTTAACTCATGGAACTTGATATGTAACTTGGAACATATATTCTTGATATGCATTCTAGTATGGCCTTTAAAGGATTGAATGAGATTTATTCTCTTGTAAAAAAATGGCCAAGATGAAGAAATGTGAGGTATATCCATTGGTGCATTTGCTTGTGACCTTGGCATTGATTTTACTCGTAACGACGACCTCTGTGGAGAGGGCATTTTCTGCTATGAATATCGTAAAGACTTCATTACATAATAAGATGGAAGATCAATGGATGAATGATAGAATAATTGTATATGTAGAAAAATGTAATTATTGAGATAAATAATTAGGTTATCATTCAATGCTTTCAAAACATGAAAGGTCATTGAGGACAATTGTAATTGTAACCATGCCAAAAAAAATTAATCGAATATTATATCTTTTATTTTTGTGTTATGCTCCTTATTTTTTGTGTTGGTATTTTTTAGGCCTCTCTAAGTAAAATTTCTGTCTACGTCCCTGCATATTTATATGCGTTGTGTGTTAAATGAGAGAGAGAGAGAGAGAGAGAGAGAGAGAGAGAGAGAGAGAGAGAGAGAGAGAGAGGAGGTGATATGTGTGTTAAATGAGGGCAAAATGGATATTTAACCTTATTATGCAAATTTTAATGGGGCGAATGGACGAAGTTCTTTTTTTTGACATATATGATATAATTTAGGGTCAATAACTGTATAATCCCCAACATAAGTACATATTTTGCAAAAAAGACACTTATTTTTTACTTTAACTTATTTAGTCCCTCAAACACCATTTACCCAATATTCTCTTGTTCTTAAGAGTCCGCACTAGCGGCACCCCCTTCCCACCTCCCCCCAATGCCGAAGCTCCGGCGACTACCCAATATTCTCTCCTTTTTAAAGGCTCACGCTAGCGGCATCCCCTCCCCCACCTTCCCACTCACTCCCTATCCCACCTCCCCACTGCCGAAGGCGGGAGCTCCGATGACCCCCACTAGAGCTCCGTCGACCCCCATCGGAGCTCCGACGGTCTTGTCGAAACTTTGGTGGGGGTCGTCGGAGCTTCGACGAGGGCTACCGGAGCTCCAACAGTTGAGGGGGGGGGGGTAAACGAGTTTTCTGCGTGTTCTCGTTTTTAGCGTTTTATGTGTTGAGAGACTTTTTGAAATAAAATAAAAGATTTGAATTAATCATGTATTAATATTTGTTTAAGGGACTAAATGAGTTAAAATCCTATAATTTATAGACTAACTTGAACTAAATAAAAGGAGTAATGATAAGGAGATCCAATTTTCGACCCAATTTTGAGATACAGTGACGTGTCATCATCATATTGGGTAGTGTAGTGTGTGAACCACATGGTTTAAAACACCACCCAATGTGATGATGACATGTCAATGTGTCTCAAAATTAGGTCCAAAAAGTGGGTCTCCCTATCATTACTCAAATAAAAGATTGAAGATCATTTAAAAATCAAGGAGATAATTTTTAGATATTAAAAGCATATTATGGTATATAATTAAAATTAATAGCAACACCCATTGTCGCACCCACACGACGACACGTATATACTTCATAAATATTTTTATTATTTTACTCTGTCCTAGAATTTAAAGAGATCCTATTTATATGACTCCATGTCTCTTTATCTCATTGCCTTTGGGATTACTACAACCTATATTATTTGAGCTTCCACTAAAAAAAATCACACATGCCTCCTATTACAGAGGCGTCTCTCATTCCATAATTAAGATAGGCATGTGTAAAGTTTTTCTGCCCAACTATTTATTGTGAAGACCGTCCATGGTTATCTCAAAGTTGGGTTTTCCTCAAGCTGCACATCAAATACTGTGAGTTCCCCACCTCTTAGTTTTTTCCTTATTTGATATATGGAAACCAATTAATTTTTTTGATATATTCATATGTGATTCGTTTGGGGAATCACTTTTATTCTCTCTATAACATCGTTTTTTTTACAAAATTTAGTGCTTTTTTTCATGTTAACCTATTTGCATTACAAATGTTTGACAAAATACCAAAGTTAGGTTTAGCATTAACATTCTGCTTTTATACTGATTCATTTTTCCCCCTTTTTGTAAATGTTATTTTTTATATGTCAATATTACTATATTCCTTTATAAAAGGATTTTACTATATTAATAAAAAAAACTCAATTCAGTGGAATTACTTTGTTTCTCTCTATAAAAGTGGTTTTTTAAAAAAATTGAGTTCTTTTTCATGTTACCGTATTTGCATTACAAATGTTTGACAGAATGCCAAAGTTAGGTTTGACATCAACATTTTTCTTTTATAATGATTCAAATTTTTTTCCCTTTTTACATTTGTTTTTTTTAATATGTCAATATTATGAGATTGTTTTATAAAAGTAGTCTAATTATCTCTATCACCCATTATTCCGCTCTCTCCTTGATCTTTGATGAGTTATTTCTACATCAGACTAATTATTTTCTCTAACATTTTTCATTCCAACTATAATTGGTAGATGTGAATGATTGTGTAGATTATATGTCTGAAAAAATGATCAAATACCAAAAAGTCCCTCAAACATTGTTTAACACACATTTAGTCTAAACCTTTTATTTTGTACCAAAAAGTTCCTTATTCTCTTACTTGTAAAGGTCCGCGCCAACGACATATTAAAGAACTTTTTGGATGCTTGGACTAAACGTGTATTAAAAAAAATGTTCGAGGGACTATTTGGTATATGCCCCCTAAAAAAATGGGTTTTCACCACTAGAGACAAATATATATTCATATCCTCACAATTTGTTCATAAATGCTAGGGCGATACATAGTTTTGACACATAATGGTGTGACACAGTGACTTGTCGTATCGGGATTCGCTATTGTCTTATAGATGTGGGTTCACGCTAGTGTAATTAGTCAATTTCAATGCGACACGTCACTGTGTCAGCACCAAATGCGTCGCAAAACTGTGCTAGTGTAGAAGTACTCAAAATTGTTATCCCCCCTAGTTTTACTCTCAAAATGAACATGTGTACCCACGTGTTCAACTAGTAACCTATTGCCACGTGACAAACTTTTCTTGAAACCACTTACGTGGCAGTTTTTCATTGGTTGAGCAACTTAAACTCTCATCACCGTTGATACCCCACCAATTTCTTCTCCTCCGCAAAAAAAACTAAACACAAGCCGAGTGGAGAAAAATTCCCCTGTGACGCACTACATCGACTTTCTTCTTCATCTTCGTCTTCATCAAAATTAGGGTTTCAATTTGCAGAAAAAAAACACAATTAAAACATGAGATTGATGTCATGGTGGGCCCTAATTTTGTCGGTCAATCTGTTAAACGTCGTCGTTTTAGCCGATCAGATCTTCCCAACTCATACAGGTACATATTTTTATGTTTTAATTTCTTGTAATATCCTCTGATTTCTCATAAGCATTAATTTCAACTTATATTTCGTTTATTCGAGTTCTGGGTTTATTAGTAATAGCTTTAATTTTATAAATTATTATTATTTTTTTACTTTTGACCCCAATAATTGCATAATTAGACTTCCACCTAAAAAGTTAGACTTATACAAATAGGGGTGATAATTTTAGAAATGACACGAAAAAACGACACGGAACGACCCGAAATTGAGACGATGCTTCGTGTTCGTGTCGTGTTTTTTTGACACGAAGTCGTGTCGTGTTCGTGTCTTAATTATGAGTCGTGTCGTGTTATCATGTTTTTTAGGCGTGAAATTAAGAAATTCTGGTATTCGTGTTGTTTCGTGCCGTATTATTTTTTATTCGGGTCGTGTTCGTGTCAACTAAAAAAAACACGAATTCGTGTCGTGTTCGTGTCAGAAAAAACCTTGTCGTGTCGCGTTGTGTTGGCCCGAAACACGACCCGTTGACCCGAATTGCCACCCCTATATACAAAGGGGTTGATGACACGTGTGTGTGAGGATGTGAGTCTAAATTTTGAACTTCTAGGGGGTTAAATCTAATTATGAAATTACCTTATGGGTAAAGGGGAAAAAATAAATTATACACACACTTATCTTCATTTTTTGTTATATTTAGGTTAACATAGTTAGGTAATATATGTTTTTTCTAGACCTCTTGGGAACATTAGTCATAAGTCAAAATTAAGGTATGTGTTTGATCGAATTATGGAAATTCTGTAAAAACACTTTATGGTGTTTCTTTGTGAATGTTATATAATGATTTTGTTATAGGCTTACTCAATTGAGATCCCAATTATATTTATATGAACTGGAGAGGAATTACATTTATGGTAAGTCTAAGAAAATAAACAAAAACAAATGATACAACACTCCCTTTTAAGCTGGAGCGAAGATGTTAATCAAACCAATTTCTCACATCGAAGCCACGGAAGCTTAAGTCCAACCATACCTTGATGCTTAGCCTTTGCAGAAGAGCGAGAAAAAACAGCCCGCCTTTTGTTCTTTCATGAAACAAGGTGAGCACCGGAAGGTAGAGCATTTGTTGGAGCCATCATAGCCCACATAGTGAAATAAGAAAGGCCCATTTGGTTATTTGAGAAATATGTAACTCAAATTTTGAACACAACTTGATATCTCAGAATGTGATAGTCCAAATGAGTTGTATGTGGGGCATGCACGAACTGATTGTCCACATACTAACAACAAAATAACATACAAGACCCAAGTCCTTCGCACCGACCTTCTCTCAACAACACGCTTCACCCCAAGCAATCCCATCATCATCATCCCCTCTCATGATAATATCATCTACATATACCAACAAAATAAGACGTTTACCATTGTGCTTACAAAAGCATGTATGTTCAGAAATAATAGCAATGAAAGCCCATAGATAAACCACATCATTAAAAGATTGAACCGAGTCCGGGGAGATTGCCTGATGACATAAGGGACTTCTGAATACGACACACCTTCCCCGTATACTTCCCATCAACTCAAAAGCCCTAAGGAAGATCCATATAGATAGCCTTTGGAGATTTCTTTAAAGAAAAACATTCTTGATGTTTGACCGAAAAAAGTGTTGTGAGGGAGATTAGAAGTGTGTTGCAGGAGCAAAAGTGGCACCAATATCATTACTAGAAATCTGAGTGAAATTTTGCCACTACACCGATAAAAGACCCATTTGCCGAGTACTTCATACTAATGACATTTACATCCAATCAGGTGGAGGCGATTAAACAAGTTCTCAAGTATCATTGTACAACAAGATATCCGTTTTTTTTACAACAAGATCCGTTTTTACTTTCATGGCACTCAATTAGCAATCAAGAGAGCAAGCATTCACCCAGTTTGGTTTATGGAAAATAAAAATTGCGTCAATTTTACCCAAAAATGGTTTATAAGGACCTGAAAGACTGTCACAAGAAATATACCGGGATGTAGGGTGAGTAGTGCTACTAAAGAAACCATAACAGGAGTGGGTCTCCGAACACAAAGGAATGACTTAGAAATAGTAGTTGGTAAAGGAGCAAAGGAACTTTATAATTGATAGGGACCATAGGGTTGAAGCTGAGTAGGATTAAACCGGAGTACCAGCAACTTATTTTGATGTCAAGTCATTGGGTTCGTGTTGGTCAATAGGGGGAATTACCTCTAGCTACCGTAACTCCTAAAGGTAATTCTAAAACTATGTTCCCCTATTTTGAATACTCTAACTAACCCTTTGAGTTTCAAATAATTACAAAACCTCCCTAAAAAATTACATTTCAGCTCACATACCTTTTGAAAAATTCCAAGTACTTTCCCCTCAATTCAACCCCAAATTCATTACCCCACACCTATTCTCCGTGTGATTTGATATGGGGTGAGGGTACTGATATCGGGTATGCGGCGGATATGTAGGCTTATACTGAATTTGAGCGAGTGAGTTATGCAACAATCAAGGAATTCCGAACTCGCATCGATGGTTGGAGCCTGCAGATGACTCTATTTACTGTATATATGGAGGTTCATAGTTATCAAATTAGCGTCATTTCCATTAGACGATATGAGGAGTGTCAGCGGCTCCTGAATTAGTGTCGTGAAGAGTTTCTTGAGATAGAAGCGACGCATGATCATTGGGTGCGCAAATGGGAGTGGCACTTGGCCCAGTATTATGGATATTTGTCAATGGTGGTTACAACTTCTCCGACCTTCAGCGCTTCTGTGTACGATGAAGTTTGCGGCGGCGACCTTATTGTGGCATTATAATGACTCCCTTGAGGATGACGAAGAACCTTGGGAGGATGGTATGGATCGCTAACTCTTTCCCTTATGATTTTTTTTTCAATTGTTGAGGACAATGTATGGATTTCTCATACTCGATTATGAGGTTTGGAGGTAATTGAACTAGGGGCTTTTATCCCGGGTTGTGTAGACGTCTTCGATATCTTTTCTGGGACTTGTTGGACGAATCTCACTCATTTTTGAGTGGAGTCGTATTGTATTGTTGATTTCTCCCAACTTTTTAAGAATCTTGATGATTTTGCTAAGATTGCTCCATCGACGCGTTGCTTCGAGTAGATAAGTTTGCTCTCGAGTATGTGAACCCGATTTGGGATGCATGCGAGTCCCGTCGTGACTAGATATTATGACTTTCAGAGTTGAGGATGTTGGTCATGCATAACAATGCCATGTTTGGCATCATTGGCCCTCTCTGAGGAGCGTGTGTGGGTGGCCATTGTGTTAAAGTCCGACTCTATGTTCATCGGCCATGGTTGAGATTTATGATTTCATTTTTGCTAGCCAATATGCCGGGCGTTGTCATGGGAGGCTTCCTTCCTCAATTGGGGAGTGCGCGTTCATACAACCTTGATGATGATCACCCCTCCCCCTTTCACACTCGGGTCGAGTTTTTCTTAGTTGGGGAGAGTGATGAGGGGACCCCAGGATTTTTTTGTATTTTTGTATGTTTATTACGTGTCTTTTTAGGTTATTTCTTATTTTCTTTAGTATTTACCTTAACAAATGTTGCTGCTGTCGTCGTTGTCGTTGTAGTCTTTTAATCGCCTCCGCTTTGCTACACCATGAAGAGAAATGAAATATAACTACGGTCAAAGAAGGAATACTATGGGTCGGGGTAGGTACTAAAGATCAAAGGCCAAGAGATTCGAATGGGTGAAGTGAACGCTTACATGTATTTAACTAATTTTTTTTTAATTTACCACTCTAATCACTCTTTAAGATGCTGTTCCGTATACTTACCCCGCTGCATGTTCAAATATTAGACTTACCCATGCCGTTAGCCAAATATTTAACACTTTTATGAAATAACCCTACTCCGGGGATATCGCTAGATAGATATTATGGCTTTTCATAATGAGATGGACGTCCGACTCCGTTACATGACAGAAGTATGAACGGTGGGGGTCTAAATACTGAATAATCTGACGTGGTAAAGTAAAAAAGCAATTAATAATTTTGGATAAAGTTTGCTATTTTTTTGCTAAACCTTTAACAATTTTGGATAGTGGTTGATTTTTTATTTTTTATTTTCGGTACTGATTTCATATGCTTGATGCTTATGTTTCTTTTGCTGTTCTGTTCACTGTTGACGAGCAGGTGGGACCTTTGGTCGCAGCTCTCGAGAACCAAAATACAAAATAGAGTTTCACCCAGAAGGCTCACCTTTTCATCCTGTAAGTAAGAATATTATATTATATAATGTTCCTGTAATTCACTTGACCAATTTGAATACATAAATTGTTTACTGTGTGGATAAGAAATATATTCTCAAAGAGTTTATCAAAGTCAATACAATATATAGGTTGCATTCTGCCTTTTGAGGCCCACCTCACTTTGTAGCAGCTAATACTTGATCTCAGAAGCCGTTTCTTTCAATTAGAATTGCAGTCTTCTTTCTACTAGGTTGGCAATTGAAAATTTTGACAAGAAAATTTGGAATCTATTGGCATAAACTCATGGAAATGGACCTATTATAGGGTTTTATTAGTCATTTTATTTTCTTTTGTATTTTCTTCTATTTTGTTATTATATTTTCCTTTATTTTGCCTTTGTATTTAGAGGTAAGGAGTAGTAATGACATTTTTGTAATTAGGTTCTTAGTTTAGAGCTTAAGCTACTACTTCTCTTTAAATACCCACTTGTAATTTGTAGGAGCCTTTTGAAGTGTAGCTACGTCAAATTGGTATATAATAGTGGGTGTCGCTCCACATTGGTGTTTGGTGTATTTTTGTTATCAAATTCGTACGCTACAATCAATGGCTCTCCAAAAAAACATAAAAACAAAAAGAGATTCAAGAAGTGAGAAAAGGCATTCAAGACCTCAACCATTGATTTCAAGATGAGATTCAACAGTTAAGGCAAGAATTCAACACACAATTTGATGCCCTCCAACTCATCTCATCCAAGATTCAAACCCCTCAACTCCCTAGCCCACCCAAAACCCTAACCCTAGTTTCCCCTACACCTTACCCCTACCTCGCAGCCCAGATCCCAAAAAAACCCTGCCCGACCCAAGTCCCTACCCCAAGCCCGAAACCCTAGCTGCCCCACCCCAAAAACAGCAGCCCACCACCACTACCACTGACAACACTCTTTACATCCATGGGGCTGTAAATCCTACCCTGACTGCACACCACCATCCAGTCGCACAAAAAGGCTTCTCCCCTACCATCGAAACACTAACGCCCAACCTCAACAACCCGCCCAACCCTGCCTCCGACACGAATCTGCCACCAAAGGCCTGCCGACTTAGCCGCGGCCCTACCTGTTTCCCCCTGCCCTACTTCCGCTGCTACACGCTACCCCACAATCGCCGGAAAGTCCCCGAACCCCTTCAACCGACCCGCTGGCCACTTTTTCTCCCACACACACATGGTTTTTGACCCGGGTGGAAGCTTTTAGGGTTGCTTTGGGTAGAGGAAGAGAGAAGAGAATAAAAGAAGAAAAAAAAATGTGGTTTGGGCACCCCTCAAGTTTCAGAAATAAATCTTTGGCCCCCACAAGTTTTTGGCACAATTTTTGGAATTTCCTCACGAGCCCCCAATTGTTTTTAACGCTAGAGGATGAGCTTGGTCTTAAGAGGGGGAGAGCGATGAAAATGGACCTATTTTAGGGTTTTATTAGTCATTTTATTTTATTTTGTATTTTCTTCTATTTTGTTATTGTATTTTCCTTTATTTTGCCTTTGTATTTTGAGGTAAGGAGTAGTAATGACAATTTTGTAATTAGGGTCTTAGCTTAGAGCTTAAGCTACTCCTTCCCTTTAAATACCTACTTGTAAGCCTCATTTGAGGTAGACTTGAATTTTGGAAATAGAAAAGAGTATTTCTCTCTTTAAAGTGTTTAGATATTTGTAGGAGCATTTTGACGTGTAGTCTACGTCATAAACAGGTTTGACAATTAAAATCAAAATCAATTTGTCGTTTCCTGACTTTTTTTCTTCCATCACTCCCAAACTGAGAAGCCTAGTACTTTTCTTAGAAATACATTATATTTTTCATATCAGCATCATTTTGTTTGCAAGGCATGTCTCTTTACCACTATTATTACTCTGAGATCATCCATGATACATGAAGTTCTTATGGTGAATTACTACTACAATACTTACGTTTGATGAGGCTTGCAAACTTTTGATAATGATATGTTTCCTAATATATTACATATCTAATGCAGAACAACCCACCCTCCACCCCCCACCCCCCTCCTACACACACACACGGGGGCGGATCTACAGCCAGTTTCCCACCTTAATTTATGTGTTAAGATTAATTAGGTATAAAATATGGGGTTAAGTTTTTATCTGTAACACTTTGACCACCTTTAGTTATTCTGGAAAGTTAAATGCCAGAACATTTAAGTGACAAAAACTACAAACTTTTAAAGCCATAAATCAATTAATAAAACAGAGCAGTTGCAATCATGGTATGCATTTGGTGGGAAAATTTTATTTCTGTAGAATGTGAACTAAAATGGGATAAATTTTTACCGAAATTATAAATGATATTAGTAATATTCTTATGGGTATGCTTGATTTCCTAAAAAAAGTTCATCCATAATATATATTCCTGCAATAATTTTGTAATAAAAATTGAAGTTTAATTTAATATTTTCTAAAATCTATTTTTTAATATTATGAATAGATTTTTTTTGAATGTATATTTTCCGCCAACCTTAATAAAAGTTTCTGAATCCGCCCCTGCACACACACACTACAACATGGACTTGATACCAGATCAAGCAGAACTTTTCTTGCATACATCTAGAGGAAGTAGTTTGATGGGAATTGGAGGTTGATATACTGGAAATTAGTATCAACCTTTGATATAGTTGATTCTCATTATTTGTTATTAACTTCACCTCCTTAGATAATTACATAACTAGACTTACCCCCTAGAAGTTCAAATATTAGACTTACCCCTCCCTCTCCAACCCCCCATCCCATCCCCCGCGAGCGCATGCAAGAGATAATGCATAAGGCACTAGTGGGTTGATGCACATGTCGGGGGGGAGTTAACTTCTATGGGCATATGTCTAATTATGCAATTCTCTTGGGGGCAAATAAAAAGAACCCGAAAATATTTTCTTGGTTAATACTCAATACAGATGCATTTTAAGGGCTGGGAGAGATATGGTAGTTGATGCTGTTCTGCATCTCCTCGCGACATCTACTCCTAGGCATGGAGCATTTTATACAGTGTTCTGAAAAACGGTCTTGACAGCCTATTAATCGTCTTCTAGGCGGTAGAAGGTGATAGACGTGGGAGTTTTATTGAAAATCAGCTAAAAAAAGGTTTTGGATTTAAACGGCCATTTAATATGCTGGATTAGAAGGTGTTATTAACAAGCTTTTTTTTTTTAAATTTAAAATATACTGTTTTCTTACAAGTTTTTTTCACAAGCCGTTTTATTTCTTTTGAATTATTTTATATCTGTAATCCCTGTAATGGCTGCATATTATTGTTATTAATGGTTGCTTAATAGTTTTTATATGTGTGGACTTATTTTTGTTTTAATAAGACATTACTAGTAGTTGAATAATTTTGTTAGAGGGTATGCATATTAAAAACACATTAAATAAAAAACTGCCTAGAAGGCCGCCTAACTGCCTACAAGCTAGAAGGCCCTCGGCCGCCTAGTGTTTTTTAGAACATTGGTTTTATATAAAAATTGGGTTACCACCTTCTATATTTTAACTCATCTCTGTTTTGTTTCATTGCCTTGTGTGTTTACATGTAAAGTTTGTTGCAATGTAATATAGTAAACCAACCCCATTATTGCCAAGTGGTATAAGAGTTAGCATAGAATCTGGAAAAGTGAAGTGTTTAATTATCCAATTTTAGTATTTTCAAGATCTGATATATTGGTTTAAATTTCTATTTTGCAGGATGATGATCAGGAGTCTGTGATTATGCCCAATAAAAATGGAGAGAAATTTTTGTGCTTCTTGCCTAAGGTGGAGAAATCCAAGAGTGGAAAGCCAGTTACTCAACAAAACACAAGCAGCTTGGTCGTCGAAACCGAGAAGCGCATCAAGTTGAAAACACCTGATGAGCTGCTTGAAGTTCTAAAGGAGGGATGCTTTGTCAGAGTTTGTATCTCACCCATACTGTGTTTACGATATGTCCAATATTGAAAATTGTTTCATATAAGCCTACTGAGATATCAGTTGAGCCAATGTTTTTCACACAGTATAAACTTAGTTGGTTTAGTCTAGTCAGAACTCATCTAATAATTTGTTTGTGAGATTTTGACTTTCCCACCCACTTTTATTCAGACTTTAATGTCTCTCCATTTTTCTATAAAATAGATGCACCCCAAAAGTGTCGCTATAAAAAGACCTCAAAAAGCATCACTTTATGAGTTTTAGTGACATGACGGGGGAAGGTAAAAGAAACTCAAATTTGTACTTACAATGACGTTATTTTTCTTTGCACTGGAAAATTTTATATGCAGCAAGAGGGTTGGTGGTCATATGAGTTCTGTTATCAGAAGAAATTGCGTCAAATTCATGTGGAGGATGAAAAGGTACCCATTTCCAATTGCCTCTGAAGGGGTTCTTTCTTCATATGCCCTTTTTTGTGAGTAAATGATGCATTCATGCAAAGCAGATAGTGGATCTGCATTATTCTGGGGTGAAACCCCTCTAGCATTACCGTATGAAGTCCTTACTATAAACTGTACTAGCATCATATGTAAATAAAGGAATATGAAGTTAATACTGATTTTGGCAATGTAGTGGTTCTAAGAAAAGCAGCTTTACCATGGATGTGTACATATTGTGTTGGGAAGTGAAAATATTTTGTATAAAAGAAGAGCATCAATAATTGTGCCTACCCATGTATATATTGTATATACACATTGTATATGTATAGATATATAATGAGAGAGAGAGAGAGAGAGAGAAGATTTGAGAAAATGAAGTAATGGTGATACCTAATGGTAATGGATGCAACAATGTACCACCTTGGGTATTTATAAGAAGAAGGATTTCGTACTTCGTTTGTTGTGTTTCTTGTTAGGTGTAGTGTTGACTCTTTTTTACATCCTACCTAATTTATACTTCCCACATCCCAAAGCATGTGTCCATGTTTAAAAATAAAACTTTTTTTCCTGAAAAAATGACTTTTAGCATAATTAATGGCCAAAATTAAAACATCATTGGATATTTTGGAAGATGGTTAATTAATTTTCAATGTGGATTCTTAGTTTGTGATGTACAAAAAGGTAAGTAGAGCTCTTAATTCGGGACGGAACGAGTACTTGAATTATTAACCAAATCAGGCATTGATAGCTTTTTAGATTATGCTTGTAATATAAGGGTCTCCCTCCCTCCCTCTCTCTCTCTCTCTCTCTCTCTCTCTCTCTCTCTCCCCCCCCCCCCCCCCCCCCCCCCTCTTCTGTGTCTAATATATGTTTTGAATTATGTAACAGGTCACTCAAGAGTTTATCTTGGGTGTGTATGATGCTGAGGCCACAGCTGCTTACAACCAGAACCTCTCTGACATTTCAACACTGAAAGATCCACGCTCAAAAGATGCATCACAAAGGTATGAATACCTGAAATAATGAGTTTATTTTGATGAGTTTGACAATATGTTTGGTAAAAGGGAGAAGTGAAGAGAAGGGAGGAGTTTCCCTTGTTTGTTATGAAAGTAAAAAGAAGGGAAATGAGCGATTAGTTTATTTTATGATCCCCATACATATGTCAAAGATTGGGGGGAAAAGGTTTGGGGAAAGAAGGGATATTTTCTTTGATTTTTTTTACCCTTCAATATTCATTTTCGATTATGCCATTCTTTGTTCAATATACATGTAGGGTTTAGTTAATAAATTGAAAAAAATGATTTTGGCTGACCCCCCAAATGTTAGAACAGTTTTGAGTCTCACCCTAAAAATAATACTAATAGACATACACCCCCAAAAGTGTTGCACAAACTCATGAAGTGTTACAGAAGATCATGGAGGAGTGTTGCTAAAACCCCTTTTGAGAGTATAACTTGACTCTTTCGGCAAGTCAAAAGTTGCCCTAAAAAGGGGGTCAAACTCATAATATCCTTTAAAAAGGCTCTTTTAATTTTTACTTTAAATTCTGCCAATCACAATGAGGGAAAAACATCCCTAAAGCTGCACTTTCCATTCATCACATCTCTCATTGTTTCTCCACTAGACACACACACACACAGGTACACAGAGAGAGAGACGGAGAGATTATTTAAAGGAAATCTTATTACCCGCTGCTTGATTCCTGCAGGTATCATGCTCATCAGTATACGAATGGTACCCTCTGTGATCTTACAAATCAGCCTCGTGAAACCGAGGTGTGATGCTCATCAATATTCTCTCTATAATTTATCTCTTAAAGGTTTATATATATCTTGGGTTTATTTCCAGGTGAGATTTGTTTGTTCGGAGCCCAGAGCTATGATTAGTTCTTTTACAGAGTTATCCACGTGCAAGTATGCGCTCACAATTCAGTGCCCAATGCTTTGCAAGCACCCGTAAGTCTCTCTCTCTCTCTCTCTCTCTCTCCCCATTATGGTAGTTGCAAAATCTAACAGCAGGACTGATATGGTAGAGTGAATACTTTTTTAATGCAATAATATGACTCTAAATTTTTCAATTTCAATTTAATCAGACAATTACCATTTGCTGTGCTTGTTTACTGACAAGTGGAAAGTTTGGTCTTCCCAACTGGATACATATCCAATGAGTGATATATATATATATATATATATATATATATATATATATATATATATATATATATATATATATTATGAAAGTGGTATCTATTTATCCATTATCAAGTTGTTCAACTGGAATTGAAAATTAATAATTTTTTTCTGAGTGCGAATAAATTTTAATTTTCAATCAACTCCATCAATAATTTAATGGTATTACAATCTTAATGTGATATGACTGGAAAATTACAAGAATATTAGGGGACGTCATTGTTACCAAACCATGTGTGGGAAGGTTATCGATACTACTGTAGTTTTTCAAACACATTTGGTGTCTATGTAATAAGCCGAGAACACATAGGCATTACTATAATTATTTTAGATATTATAGTTCGTCACAAATTTAAAAGTCCAATTGCTTTTCTTGTTGGAGGGGGTGGTTGTGGTTAATGATAAATGCATAATATCCTCACTCCCCATTCATTCCTTTAAACGGGATACATTTAGGGTGTGTTTGATAACACTAATTTTCCATGGAAAATGCAATATATGGAGTCATTTTCCATCTTTTGGATGTTTGATAAACAAAATTTTCTATGGAATGGATTTCTTTAAAACAAGTCACGTAACCACTTTTTCCACAAAAAGATGGAATTAAAAAACCTTCTCCCACCTTGTTATTCATTTTTCCCACCTTGTTATTCATTTTCCAGGGAAAAGAATTGTTACACCAAAAAAATTGATAAAAAATCTAGAAAATGAATAAAAATCCAAAACTAATGAAAAAAAATCCAGAAAGTGAATAAAAACGCAAATATAATGAAAAAAATACGGAAAGTGAATAAAACCCAGAAAAAAAATCTAGAAAGTGAATAAAAACCCAAAAATAATGAAAAAAATCCAGAAAGTGAATAAAAATCCAAGAATAATGAAAATAATCCAGAAAATAAATAAAACCTAAAAAATAATGAAAAAATACAGAAAGTGAATAAAACCCCCAAAATAATTAAAAAAATCCCAAAAAATGAAAAAAAAAAAATCCAGAAAGTGAATAAAGACCCAAAAATAATGAAAAAATACAGAAAGTGAATAAAACCCCCAAAATAATGAAAAAAATCCAGAAAATGAATAAAAACCCAAAAATAATGAAAAAAAATACATAGAGTGAATAAAAACCCAAAAATAGTGAAAAAAATAAAAAAAGTGAATAAAACCCCCAAAATAATGAAAAAAATACAGAAAGTGAATAAAACCCCCAAAATAATGAAAAAAATACATAAAGCGAATAAAAACCCAAAAATAATAAAAAAAATACAGAAGGTGAAAAAACCCCCCAAAATAATGAAAAAACTACAGAAAGTGGATAAAAAAAGAAAATAAATATTAACCCCGGAATTAATTTAAAAAAACCCCCATAAATTTATTAAAAAGTGAGAAACTTTTTAATTAAGAAAACAAATAACAGAATTAAAAAAGCGCTCAGAAAAAAAAAACAGAAGTAAATAAAAACCAAAAATAATGAAAAAAAATATAAGAAATGAAAAAAATGCATAAAATAAATATCAGTCCCAGAATTAATTTAAAAAAACACCAGAAAATAAGAAAAGCTCAGAACAAAAAAATCAATAAAAACACAAAATTAATGAAACAAATACAGAAAATGAATAAAAAAAATAGCAAATAAATATTAACCCCAGAATTAATTTAAAAAGACACCCAGAAATTTATTAAAAAGTCAAAAATTTATTAATTAAGAAAAAAATAAAAGAAAATGAAAAAGCGCTCAAAAAATAAAAAAAAATGGAAATGAATAAATAGTAATACCCTAGAAAACTAATAAAAATGCGAATATTGGAAAAAAAATTAAAAAAACAAGAGAATTAAAAAAAAAAGAACAGACCTAGTGGCGACAGGGGGGACGAAACAATTGGGGGTTGGGGTGGATTTGGTTTTTATTCATTTTTTATTTTTTGTAAGTACTCTTAATACATTTTTTCGGTTTTTTTTATATTATTTTAAAAAAATTCATTCTGTGGCTAATATTTATATTCTGTTTTTTATTCATTTTCTGTAATTTTTATTTTTTGGAATTTCTGTTTTTTATATAAATGTTCTACTTTTTTTCCATAGAAAATATTGGGAATCAAACACATAAAAGATGGAAAATAAAAATTTTCCACCTGGAAAATAATTGCAATCAAACAACACCAACAAATTTTTTCCATGAAAAATATTTATAAGTTTTCAATTCCATAGAAATTGACTATTAGCGCTTATTTTCCATCTTTGTTATCAAACACACCCTTAGGGGTTTTGATTACAAAGTTGGAAAACGGTTCATTTTTATACAAAATTTAAAAAGGAGTGGAAAAATAGATAATTGTCTTGGTGAGACAGGCTCCTACTTTTCCAATTTTACGTGAAATCCAATTTGTTAGGAGTGGATTTATATTGGATTCCTTGAAGAAACAAACAAACAAGAGAACATTTCACAAAACCGCTCATCCGTCTTGCACTTTTGCTTCATGAAAATGGACCCGTTTTCAGTCTTTTTTCAACGTTGTAACAATCACATATTTACTTACCTCTCACAAAGTCAATAATTGTGTTGATTCCCTTGAATGGTATTATTTTCCTTCTACATTGAAGGAAGTGTATATCATGAATGTGAACCAATGAGAAATAGTAGCATGCACTTTGGGTACCACTTGTCCATTCTCAATACTAATACAGACCGGACACACTTGCACATGTAAAGGTATTGTATTAATAATGGGGAACTTACTATGAAGCACCGATTATTGTGAAAGGGCATTGAGTCCAAAATCCAATTCGAATAGGTTCCCGATTCTCACCTATGAAGAATCGGGAAACTAATAGAAATCTGAAATTTGGACTTGGCTCGGATTTAGGTTAGGATTTGTTGGAGATTTAGCTAGGATTCGTTCTTTTACTAGTTGATTATTTTTTATAGAAATTGGGTCGTGTTTTTTAGGATGTAAAAAATTCAGTTTTTAAAATTAAAAATATGGACTTTTATTAGCAAACAATATTTTAAATTAATAATATGAACTTTTCTTAGTAAACCATTTCCTCTTTCTCACTCACCAGCCTCTTCTCTTTTCTCATTTATGTTCTTTGTTGTAAATATGACCATTAGGGCTTGATTTATTAGTTATTTTATTAATTTTGTGTAGGATAATTTAAAACTTTATATTAAAATATCTTTGATTGAAGAGTCTAGGACGTTAATTATATCTTCCTCAATTTCTCTTTTGTGCAGTTCTTTGAAGTTTAATTGACGTAAACGATGTCAATGGCATTTAAAGAAAACATTCACACATAAGAGACAACTCTCAAAATATCTATTAAACCCCAAATGGGGAGTACACTAGTTAGAGAGCTAAGAGAAGGATCTAGAAAATGGCCCATTTACTTGCCCATTAAGGAATGTTTAGGTCAAATGTGATGTCATGGGGTGATGTCACTAATGACATCATATGGACTAGATTATTCTTTATTATATAGTTCTTATTTTAGCCCTTACCATACTACTAATCACTTAAAAGACAACAAAAAGAGAAAAGACATGAGAGGACAATAAAATATAGAAAAATAGCAAACACGCCCTTCAGTTTCACATCACACGCCTCGGTTGAAAAGAGTTCGTCCTCGAACTCAGAGGGAACACCATCGATGTTGGGCTTGAGTAGAACGATAGTGCGATCAAGGCATTGGGTTGCATCACACCCTCTTCTTCTTCTTCTTCTTCTTCTTCTTCTTCTTCTTCTTCTGCTTCTTCTTCTTCTATGGGTGGGTCTATTCCATCAGTCACAAGAACGAGCTTTTTTCTTCCTTTGGGGCACTCCGAAGCTTGGTGGCCAAACACGTCACAAGTGAAGCACTTCACGATAGTAGTGAGTCCATTGGCCACCTTGGTAGGCGGTGGAGGGGCCGTTGCTCGAAGGTGGATGAGCTTCGGTGGTGCTCTTCAATCTTGAGTGCATACTCGACAACCTTCACAAATGTCGGAAAGCCAACATGGGTACACAAGAGCTGAGATTGTTCGATGTAGGTTGTCACTGAAGACGTGCCTTGGCGGAGGCCTTGCACTCTAGCAAAGAGGTCCCTCTTATAAGTCAAGGGTATGAAAAATGCTCTCATCTTCGCTTTCATGCGCGACCAAGTGTCGATTAGGGGATTTTGGGCCAAAAAATGTCATTGAATCATGTCATTTCACCATACTTTGGCGAAGCCTCATAGCTTGGAGGCGGCGAGTTGATCACACTTGCGCTTGTATTCAAACACTTTTTCTAGTTGAGTCAAGTCAATCGATGAAATCGTTGGGGTTGAGGTGGTCATTAAACATTGTTACATCAACCCGAATATTGCCATGAAGGCTTTTGGCAAGAAGTCGAAGCACATATGATAAATGATCACTCCCGATAGGTGCTTCAAAGGGTCTTCCTCCTCCTCAACATCAATCAGGGGTAGCTCTCTCATGTCAATGGTGGGTATAGGGAGTGATGCATCGAAACGCTGTCGCCCCTCTCAAATCGATGGCCAATCGAGCTCATCTTTACCCCTCAAGGGACACACGTCCATTTGGTGACCTTTTTCATAGCAAATAAAGTAATTGCGTAGCTCAATAAGGACGAATGGAGTTATCTTTGGACTGAGAGACTCAAATGGGGATAAGTCTGAACGCCACTCGTTGAGCATTGATGTCCGACCATCTCCGTATAGGGACATGTGTCGGGGGCATGCCCTCACCACCGATTAATTGGCCAAACCGAATGGGAGGTGGTTGAGTGATTGATGGAGCCATTCACGAACCTTTTGTTTGTAATCTCTACCCACATTTAATAGATCAATAGGCGTTGTTGCAATAAATTGTACATCTAACGGGACTTGAGGAAGCTTGATTGGGGCCTTACCAACTACCAAGTGGACGTCAGAGCTTGTTTGTTAGTTCACTAGTGGTCTTGGGCAGTGTGGTGGTCGGATGGGATGGTATGGGAGGTTTCGTTCTTGACAGATTGTCTGGGTAGGGATGTCTGGGGTTGGGTTTGGTTCTAGCAAGGTTAGGCAGTGTCGGGATAGTGATAGGTTAGGGTTTACAACAATCGGTGTAGTGGTGTGGGCTCGAGGGTGTTGGGTTTGGTCATTGCCTTCCTCACGAAGAGCTAAGGCTTGATCACCTTGTTGGGCTGGTCGTTTCCACTCACGGTGACGCCAATTGATGTCCCTTTCTTTTTGTAGAGGATCACGAGTAGTTGACGAATAAAGTTGTGCAGATTTGGTGTCGGGGAGCTGTTGCGAGGTCATCTGGCTGGGAATAGGAGTCGGAAGAGGTCGACGACAGATTCCGACGGTCGCAACAGGTGGTGGTCCAGTGTTGGATCCTCTGGCGACCACCGTGGAGATTGTTGGTTCCAACAGTTGGGGCAAGTTGTTGGGCGTCAAAATTCAACGTCCGTTAGATTTTCGAGTTTGTCCAAGATGGATTGGGCAGTGCGACGCTTGATCCCGATTTGAATATTTTTCCTTGGCGCCATTGTTGCTTTGTTTACGATTTTTACCTACGCAACAACAACAATTGTGGAATGACGAGGCTCTGATACCAATGACTTAAACGATGCCAATGACACGCAAAGAAATTATACTATCAAAATATTTATTAATTGAATGCCTTACCCTAAATGGGAAGTACAATATTTATAAGGCTAAGAGAAGGATTTAGAAGGGGCTCATTTACTTGCCCATTAAGGAATGTTGATGTTGTGGGGTGTTGTCACAATGACATTACATGGACTAGATTCTTTATTACATAGTTCCTATTTTAGCGTATTCTACTTAAAAGACAACAAAAGGAGAAAATACATGACAGGACAATAACATATAGAAAAATAACGAACACGCCCTTTTGATTCACATCATCAACTCTTGTGAACTTGTGAGTTAGACTCATTTTTTCAAGGAAAATGAGTCAAGAAGATGATGAATATCCTCTTTGGAAGCATGGTTTAAAGGAAGGAAGAAGGTGAAGAGAATGAGCAACTCCGATGTCATTACCAATGTCGTTATTGCAAGGAATGCTCAAGTCACATGTGATGTAATGAGTGATGTCACTAATGACATCACATGGACTAGAACATTTTTTATTAAATATTTCCCATTTTATCCCTTACTATACTAATTGCTTAAAAGACAACAAAAGGAGAGCAAACAAGAGAGGACTATAAAATATAGACAAATGACGAGCACGCCCTTTTGATTCACATCATTAACTATTGTGAACTTTTGAGTTTACCTCAACTTTTAAGGAAAATGAGTAAAGAAGATGAATATCCTCTTTGGAAGCATGTTTTAAATGATGGAAGAAGGTTAAGAGAATGAGCAACTCCAATGTCGTTACTGTAATATTGGATTTGTTGGGTCATACTACAGGGTGAAAGTACATTTGTTTAAAAAAATAGTGTTGAGATAACAATTGTCCTAAAATCAGTGTTGGAATTGTCTCGAGTTAACAACGGTACAAGATGTTGATATATCCTAAAATTTGGTTATTTGGTGGTTGACTTATAATGATGTATATTTTTCAATAGTAATTTAGGAATATTTAACATGTCATTTTTATTATTATTTTCTTCTTGCAGCAGCCGTATCCTATTTTTCAAGAGTTTTTGAATTGCTGCACCCATGCAGGCTTCTTAGGGAGCATATGAGAGCTGTATCGCATCTGTGCCGCACTCAATAATGTGTCTTTGTTTGTGTAGAACACACATTTGTACTTTCCCCTGGCTATAATTTTCATGGCTGACCATTAA
Source organism: Sambucus nigra (assembly GCA_949130495.1). Taxonomy (NCBI): domain Eukaryota; kingdom Viridiplantae; phylum Streptophyta; class Magnoliopsida; order Dipsacales; family Adoxaceae; genus Sambucus; species Sambucus nigra. The sequence continues at coordinate 381,118,181 of OX422223.1, read as the reverse complement.
AGCTTATGCTTGGATATATACAACCCATGAATCTCATTCTCAGGCATATTTTTGCTTATTTTGTGTAGCTTCACCCTAATAATATCATTTTTAGTCTCTCTCTCTCTCTCTCTCTCTCTCTCACACACACACGCGCACACACACACACACACGTGCACAGACACTGTGTGTGTGTGTGTCATCCTGTAATTCAACTTTTGCTTGGTTTGTGTAGCCTGCATCATAATAATATCATCGGTATTTTTCCTTGGTTTGTGTAGTCTGGACCCTAATAAATATCTTTTGTAGTATTGTGTGTGTGCACACGTGTATTTGAAGAGAGACCAGACATGCATAAATAGAACAGACAGATAAGCAAAAGCATTTATTGGAGCTTGACAAATAAGTCCCCTTTATTACCTGTTTTTCTAATTGGACCTATTGGAGTAAAACTGTTTCCTAATGGGACCAAAGAAAAATCTGTAGGATCTATCTGACAATAAACTCAGTAAACCTAATAAAAAGTCCCTTCTATTTACTGTATATGGTTGCTTGCTGATAAACCGTTGTAATTTTGCAGATTGTTCCAAGAAGAAAGACCGGTGTGGCAGACCATTAACTGTAACATGCTCCCAAAAGATTACAAGCAACCAAAAATGGAGGAAGACAATTTTGAAAATGACAAGAAGATTGCCATGGTCACAGGCACTGAACATCCATCGAGTTTTCACTCGGAAGAATATGCAACATAAATATAAATATCATGGAATTAATTGTACTGGAAAGAAAACAAAAAATTTATATAGTTTGTATGTTGAGCTCACAACATTTTCATAATTGTTTCAACCATATTGACATATCTTAGAGTTTATATTATCTGCAGCTATCACAAGGCGGTTTACATGTTTCCTTGAGGAATGATCAGCTACTGAAGGCAATGCAAAACACATGTTATTTTATGTACATAACAAATTTTTGCTTGTTTTTCTGATGTAAGAGAGGATTAAAGATAGAAGACTGCAATTGACGTACTCGTGCTTATGTTACACCCGCATGTCGTGTCTACGATATGCTTATCAAGTTAAAACTAAAAATAGGAGTGTATGTTGTCAAGAATTAGTCGCAGGAAGAATTTAAAGGGTGAGAAACCTTTCATTTGATTCTCTCAATAATCATAGGGGTTCACCCCTATTTATAGCACATAGGGAGTCAATCCAATAGACACATTTAAATACATGAAATGTAAACGGACATTCCCAATATAATGTGTTCACAACACTTCCCTTTGGGTCTGCGTTATATTTACTATTTAATGATTGTTAGCTTATTAAAACTTTATTAAGGAAAAACCCCGTTAGAAAAAACCAAAATGAAAAAAGTGTACCTTTTATTTACCACTGAATCGGTGGGTGATGTTGCCCAGATTATACTCAAGAGGGGGGGTGAATTGAGTATTATAAATATATTTAAGTTAAATTAAGTTTTTAGGAAAATATTAAATTTCTATCACTTGGACAAATTTCAGATCAATAAAACTGTAAAGAATAAATATAACAATATCAAATAAATTTAATCAACTAATATTAAACAGCTAGAATTGCAGATTTTAACACACTAGAAATATTAAATTAATTTTCGTAATAAAAATATGATATTCTGAAATAAATTATTAAAGAAATTATTTTAACATTTGAATATTAATTAAATTAAATTTCAAATTTGTTTAATGCGCAAAAATAGTGTGCTGAAAATTTTAATTTAAGCTAGCAAGTGCAAATAAATAAAAGCGCTGAAAATAAATGACACCAAATTTAACGTGGTTCGGTCAAATCTCGGTCTACGTCCACGCGCCTAGAGCTCCCGTCTCCTTTGCGCTTCACTAAATCTGATCCATTTGTGGGTAGGATCAAACCACCGCGTACAACTGTTTGCAAGCTAACACCGAGCTTCAAACCCCGTGACCCACTTAAGGGTAGGAACCAATTACCGGTACAAACCGAAGCTTGAACAAAGCTTCACAACAAATCTGAATTTTTGTAGTACAGAATAAAACACTGAAACTCCTTAAGATATAATTTGTAATCTGAGTTTCTGAGACTTCAGTAAATGTTGTTGAAGTAGGCACTAATCTTCTTCTTTAATGATTGAGCAGATAACAAAATTTATGGCTCTCTTGAATGTGTAGAAAATAGCTGAATAATAAATTCAGTGCTCTCAATAAACTGTCTAGTTCTTGCTCATCTTCTTTCTATGTGTTATGTGTCTTTAATGCAGCACTAGAAAGCTTTAAGTATCTCTTTTGAAACTAGCTGTTAGACACAAGCATTTTGAGCATTAAATGCTCCTGATTTGCTGAGATGGTGATAGCTGAAAATCAATTGCAAATCTGATATCAAATCTTCATCTTTTTTTCTTCTTCATAAAAATATAGCTGTTGTAGCATGGAAATAGACATTTGAAAAATATATGACATATGAAGATAGATAGATAGATAACCCATCTGCAAGAAGATTGTTAGTCCAGGGGATAAAGAACAAAACTGATGTATAGATGGAGAAGTGTTAGTCCAAAAAAAATAGTCTCATATATACCATTGTGTAAAAGACAAGAGTGATTCATATAAAAGTCTGATAAAGCAAGTTATTTCAAAAGTCCAATGATCTTAACTGTCCAATAAATATCAGATATCATAAGGAAGAAATCAACAGTTTACAGAGGAAATCTGATAAAATATAAAAAATACGATATCAGATATTTAATTACTACTACAAGAGAATATCTCTAAAATGTCACATACGTACACGTATTCACATCTATATATAATTTATATATATATATATATATATATGTATAGATTATCATTCGCAAAAAAAAAGAAACAACCGACGTAAAAAAAAACGAGCGGGTAAGACAAAAGCTTATTGCAGCTTTTAGAAACCAAGAGCCTATCGCAGTAACCCATCTTCAAGGAATAGGTCTAATTCTGTCAGGCCACAAGAGGGACTTGGTGCAGAAACGAGGAGTAATAGTTGACAAAAGGCCGTAAGGTTGCCAGCCTTTGAACGAACGAAAAAATTAATGCCAAATCTTTTGGCAGTTGATCCTTGGAGAAAACGCCAGATGAGAGACTCAAGCTATTGGCAAACAGCTCTCGGCAAAGCCACTAGATGATGGGCTGTCAGCTCTTGACAAGGACAACAGGATATGGGCGAATATCAACTTAGAACAATATAGAAGCGTTAATTCCGGTACAGGTCAAACGGCGGTAAGAGCAATTCAATGGTAGCGTGTAGCAGTAAGCATAGTACACGGCGGTAAGGGCAATAGTGTGAAAATAGGTAATGCCGAAATCAGGTACTGACAAAAAGAGCTTAGGTCCAATCAATTATAAAAGAATACGAAAAAAAAATATAGTGGATAAGTGTCTTTCGGAAACCATACCATCAGTGTTAAGACAAATATAAACACTAAGCTCCATACAAATGATAGTATACATATAACTTATATGCGTAACATGAATAAACATATATACATATGAAAATATTTCAGTTTTAAAAAATTGTATTAACAATATTTCGAAAATTATTTTTAAAATAAAATAAGATAACTTTAATTTTTACAAAAAAATTGTTTTAGACAACTATTCGTATTATCACTATAAATATATACAAGAGTGCCTAATGTGTCAAGTGTAAATGTGCAACATACATAAATACCTTAAACATAAGACAAATATATAACTTACTCAGAATAGATATGTAATAGATATATAATGGTATGATTATATTATGAATATTATAAAAAAATATCTAAATAAAAAAACATGTTTGGAATCATCAAAATCAATATATTAAGTTAAACTAAAATGTACATTTAATTAAACTAACTGAATTAATTAGGGATAAGGTACATTTTCGTTAACAATCTCCCCCTTTTTGATGATGACAAACAATGATTCACAATGATCCATAAAGTGTATAGATTAAGCACACAGGGTGAATCAGAAACATTTCTCCCCCTTTTGACATTATCAAAAAGAAATTTTTCATATAAAATGAGTGTCAGGAATTTAAATGCAAAGCTCCCCCTATAAAAAATAATATAAGCATGGAAAAAAATAAGGAACATATGTGAAAACCTTGAATTTTCATTAAGCACATATTCAACATAATCATATGTAGGAATAACATTTAGAGAGTAGCATATTCATAGAAGATTACATCTTAAGATTGTTAACAAAATGACACACATCTTTAGAGTTTCCCTCAATCGTGATTTTCTCAACAACAACTTTGATAGGATTTTCAGCATTGTCTTGAGAAGATGAACTTGCAACATTATCATTAGTAGGTGTAGAAGCATGTGAGTGCATATGTGGAGGCAAGACAAAGGGCCAAGAAGGCGGCTTCACCCAAGGAGCATGTGGTTGAGATGAGCGAATGGCTAGCATGGCGGCATCAAATGAAGAATATTTTTTATATTGAGGGCCGCTAATTCCCTTAATTTGGGATTCACAATCTTCCCAAGTAGTATAAATGCTGGGAAATTTTCCAACCCACACTACATAAAATGACTTTATGATATTTGAATGAGGAGGAGAAGTCCGCATATGTATTTATAAGAGAATGGTAAGTGTCAGCTAGTGGTAAAAGAATATAAAAGTGGGTCCACTTGAGATAAGATATTTTTGGAAGATTGTGAAAAATAATTATAATTTCAAGTCATTTAAACATGCCATACCAAGTTCTCGACGGATAAAGGTAAAACGATCTTCAGATAATGGTTTTGTAAGAATATCTGCTAGCTGAATATCCGTAGAAGTAAATTCTATGCGTACGTCACCTTTTTGAACATGATCGCGTAAAAAATGATGTCTAATTTCAATATGTTTTGTTCTAGAGTGCAGAATTGGATTTTTTGTCAAACATATAGCGCTTGTATTATCACAAAAAATCGGAGTATTGTGAAAGGATGTTTTAAAGTCTTCTAATTGTTGTTTCATGTATAATATTTGAGCACAACTGCTACCGGCGGCAATATATTATGCCTCGGCCGTGGAAAGAGCAACAGAATTTTACTTTTTACTAAACTAAGAAACTAGTGAGTGTCCTAAGAAATGACATGTGGCACTAGTGCTTTTTCTATTAATTCTACAACCGGCGAAATCTGCATCGGAATAACTTACTAGTTCGAGCGAAGTACTTTTAGGATACCATAATCCTAAATCTTTAGTACCAATTAAATATCTAAATATGCGTTTTACGGCACACAAATGGGATTCTTTAGGATTGGCTTGAAAACGAGCACATAAACATACACTAAACATAATATCGGGTCTACTAGCGGTTAAATATAATAGACTACTAATCATACCACGATATAAGGTAGTATTAACGGATTTTTCTTTTTCATCAAAATCTAACTTGATAGAGGTGCTCATTGGTGTACCAAGTGCTTTACCATGCTCTAAACCATATTTTACCAAAAGATCTTTAATATACTTAGATTGATTGATAAAGACCCCATTTTTGGTTTGCTTAATTTGTAAACCTAAAAAGAATTTTAACTCACCCATCATACTCATTTCAAATTCTCTTTGCATAAATTCTGAAAAATCTTTACATAAATTTTCATTTGTGGATCCAAATATAATATCATCAACATATACTTGTACAAGAAGCATATCATTGTTATGAATTTTTATGAATAAAGTGGAATCCATTTTTCCTCTCACAAAATCATTTTCAAGTAAAAATCCACTTAACCTATCATACCAAGCCCTAGGAGCTTGTTTTAATCCATATAGGGCCTTATTTAGTTTATAAACATGATTTGAAAACTTGTGATTTTCAAAACCGGGAGGTTGCTTAACATAAATATCCTCACTAATAAAGCCATTTAAGAAAGCGCTTTTCACATCCATTTGAAATAATTTAAAATTTTTATAACATGCATATGCAAGTAACATACGAATAGCTTCTAATCTAGCTACAGGGGCATAAGTTTCATCAAAATCAATACCCTCTTGTTGGTTGTAGCCTTGCGCAACTAGTCTAGCTTTATTTCTTATGATCAATCCGCCATCATCCTTTTTATTTCTAAAAACCCATTAAGTTCCAATAATAGTTTTATCTTTAGGTGTGGGAACAAGTGACCAAACATTATTTCGCTCAAATTGTAACAATTCTTCTTGCATAGCTAATAATCAAAACTCATCTTTTTCGGCTTCATTTATGTCTTTTGGTTCAATTTCTGACACAAAAGCTAAATTATTACAAATATTCCTTAAGGAGGATCTAGTAAGAATACCACTAGAAGGTTCTCCTAAAATATTTTCAAAAGGATGATTATTAACGAATTTCCAACTTTTAGGTAAACTAGAATCATTATTATTTTTATCTTTATGCGGAGTGCTTTCATTATTAATAGAATTATCAATATTAGAAGTAAGGTTTTCTTCATTAATAGACTTATTTAGATCTATAGCCTCATCATCATCTTTGAAATTTCTAGAAAGAGAGATAGATTCATCAAAAGATACATGTATTGATTCTTGAACGACTAGTGTCCTTTTATTAAAGACTCTATATGCTTTACTATGAAGTGCATAACCAAGAAAAATACCTTCATCAGATTTTGCATCAAATTTTCCCAAAATATCTTTATCATTAAAAATAAAACATTTGCTTCCGAAAACCTTGAAATAACCAATATTTGGTCTTTTATTTTTCAATATTTCATAAGGGGTTTTATCTAAACCTTTTCTAACAATAGTTCTATTTATTACATAACAAGATGTATTAATAGCTTCCGCCCAAAAATATTTTGGTAGGTTATGTTCATTTAGCATAGTTCTTGCCATTTCTAGTAAGGATCTGTTCTTTCTTTCTACCACACCATTTTGTTGAGGTGTCCTTGGTGCTGAAAAATTATGTTCAAAACCATTTTCATCACAAAATAATTCAACATCTTTGTTATCAAATTATCTTCCTCTATCACTTCTTATGAAGACAATATTGCACCCTTTTTCATTTTGAATTTTCTTACAAAATTTGGCAAAAATAGAGTGTGTATCATTTTTATGAGTAAGAAAGAAAACCCATGTAAATCGAGAATAATCATCAACAATAACAAAGGCATAATATTTTCCACCTAAACTAGCAACTTTATTAGGTCCGAATAAATCTAAGTGTAATAATTCTAAAGGCCTATTTGTTGAAATGTCTCTTTTCTTTTTAAATGAAGTTTTAGTTTGTTTTCCAAATTGACATGCATTACACAATTTATCTTTAACAAACTTTATTTTGGACAGCCCTCTAACTAACTCATTTTTAGACAAAATATTAAGTTGTTCCATGTTGGAATGACCTAATCTTCTATGCCATAACCAACAAGTATCATTTAGGACAGCTAAACACTTTACATCTTGTTGTGACACGTTATCAAGGTCGAGAGTATAAACATTTTCATGTCTAGAAGCAACAAACACAACATTATTATCTTTAGCATTTTTTATTAGACAATAATCTTCTTTAAATAGAACATTATAACCTTTATCACACAATTGGCTAATACTAATTAAATTATGTTTAAGACCATCAACTAGAAGAATATTTTCAATGCAAGGAGAAGGATCCTTACCAACATTACCTATGCCAATGATTTTGCCTTTGGAATTATCTCCGAATGTGACTAGACCTCCATCTTTGGCTATTAAGCTCGAAAACTTACTTTTGTCACCCATCATGTGTCTTGAACACCCGCTGTCTAAAAACTATTTTGATTTGATCGATCCAGCTTTAAAACAAACCTACAATGAACATTTAAATAATTTTTCTTTTGGTACCCAAAATGTGTTGGGTCCATACTGGTTAGCAAACATAGGAGTCTCTTTAGGAATCCATGCCACTTTGGTGGAAAATCTATATTTGCAAAAATTTGAGAAATTGGTATGTCTTCCACAATATGTACATAATGAATTTCCCATATTTTTAGAGTAATTTTCAAAACTTTTTTCATTTTCTTTTTCATTATATCCAATTCCAGCCTTATCATACATCCACCTTTGGTTTCCAAGTAATAAATTCAAATTTTTTTCTCCATTTACAAACTTTTCAAGACACCAAGTTAAATCCTTATTTTTAAGTTTTAATTGTTCATTTTCAGAAAAGTGACTAGATGATTCTTTAATTTTTAGTTTTTCCATTTCAGATTTTATTGACTTATTTTCAGATTTCATTAATTCTATATTTTCAAGGAGAGAATCATAATTATGAGATAAAGAAGAATGTATCTTTTTAAGATTAATATATTTAGTTTTGAGTTCATCAAAATTGTAATAAAGTTCATCAAATGCATTTTGAAGTTCATCATGATCATTTGAAGTTTCATATTCACTATCTGAATTAAAGTTAGAAGATACCTCATCATCATTTGCCATAAGGCAAAGATTTGCAACTTCTCCATCACTTGAATCTTCATCGTTGCTTCTTCCATCACTATCACTCCAAGTATTAGCTTTCATGGCCTTTTTATATTTTTCATTTCTTTTCTCTTTTCTGTCATTCTTCTATTCTTTGGCTTTGGGACAGTTAGGTCTAATATGTCCTAACTCTTTGCAGTTATAACATTTTGGTTCAAACTTGGAGGATGGCTTTCCTTCATGTGCCTTCTTTGAAGAAATTTTTTTGTATTTTCCAGACAGTCCCTTCTTTTTGGCAAGAAATTTTTTGAATTTTCTTGTAAGAAGTGCTATGTCACCATCTTCATCATCATCAGCTTCTTCACTATCTTCTTATTCCTCAATGGATTTGAAAGAAATGGTTTTGCTTGCCTTAGGCTTTTCATCTTCAGCAAGTTCTTTGAGTTCCATTTCATGAGTAATTAAGGAGCCCAATAGTTCATCAAGAGAGATAGGTCTTTCTCGTATAGCTTCTTTGATTGTCAGCTTCTTTGTCATATAAGCAGATGGTAATGACCTGAGAATCTTACTCACTAATTCAGAATCAGTATAGGATTTTCCAAGAGATTTCAAACCGTTTATAATATTTGAGAATCTTGTAAACATATCAGATATAGTTTCATCTGCTTTCATTTTAAAAAGCTCATAGTTATGAACAAGCATGCTGATTTTATCCTCCTTGACTTGACTAGTTCCTTCATATGTAACTTCTAGTCTATCCCAAATTTCCTTAGCAGATTCACAACAACAGATTCTGTTATACTCATTTACATCAAGTGCACAATGCAAAATATTCATAGCTTTAGCATTTATTTGAATTTTTTTAATATCAACATCATTCCATTCATTTTCATCTTTAGGGACAGAAGCATTATTTACTATTTTAGTAGGAATATAGGGACCATTCATGACAACTTTCCAAACTTCATAATCATGTGACTGAATAAAATATTTAATTCTATTTTTCCAGTAACTATAATCTTTTCCAGAAAATAGAGGAGGTTTAAAAATGGATTGACCTTCACCAAGAGATGTGGTAACATATGCCATTGATCTTTAACTCTAAGATTGTTAAATCTAAAGATAAAAAGAGCACCTGCTCTGATACCAATTGTTGCCCAGATTATACTCAAGAGGGGGGTGAATTGAATATTATAAATATATTTAAGTTAAATTAAGTTTTTAGGAAAATATTAAATTTCTATCACTTGGACAAATTTCAGATTAATAAAACTGTAAAGAATAAATATAACAATATCAAATAAATTTAATCAACTAATATTAAACAACTAGAATTGCAGATTTTAACACACTAGAAATATTAAATTAATTTGCGTAATAAAAATATGATATTCTGAAATAAATTATTAAAGAAATTATTTTAACATTTGAATATTAATTAAATTAAATTTCAGATTTGTTTAATGTGCAAAAATAGTGTGCTGAAAATTTAAATTTAAGCTAGCAAGTGCAAATAAATGAAAGAGCTGAAAATAAATGACACCAAATTTAACGTGGTTCGGCCAAATCCCGGCCTACGTCCACGCGCCTAGAGCTCCCGTCTCCTTTGCGCTTCACTAAATCTGATCCACTTGTGGGTAGGATCAAACCACCGCGTACAACTGTTTGCAAGCTAACACCGAGCTTCAAACCCCGTGACCCACTTAAGGGTAGGAACCAATTACCGGTACAAACCGAAGCTTAAACAAAGCTTCACAACAAATCTGAATTTTTGTAGTACAGAATAAAACACTGAAACTCCTTAAGATACAATTTGTAATCTGAGTTTCTGAGACTTCAATAAATGTTGTTGAAGTAGGCACTAATCTTCTTCTTTAATGATTGAGCAGATAGCAAAATTTATGGCTCTCTTGAATGTGTAGAAAATAGCTGAATAATAAATTCAGTGCTCTCAATAAACTGTCTAGTTCTTGCTCATCTTCTTTCTATGTGTTATGTGTCTTTAATGCAGCACTAGAAAGCTTTAAGTATCTCTTTTGAAACTAGCTGTTAAACACAAGCATTTTGAGCATTAAATGCTCCTGATTTGCTGAGATGGTGATAGCTGAAAATCAATTGCAAATCTGATATCAAATCTTCATCTTTTTTTCTTCTTCATAAAAATATAGCTGTTGTAGCATGGAAATAGACATCTAAAAAATATATGACATATGAAGATAGATAGATAGATAACCCATCTGCAAGAAGATTGTTAGTCCATGGGATAAAGAACAAAACTGATGTATAGATGGAGAAGTGTTAGTCCAAAAAAAATAATCTCATATATACCATTGTGTAAAAGACAAGAGTGATTCATATAAAAGTCTGATAAAGAAAGTTATTTCAAAAGTCGAATGATCTTAACTGTCCAATAAATATCAGATATCATAAGGATGAAATCAACAGTTTACAGAGGAAATCTGGTAAAATATAAAAAATATGATATCAGATATTTAATTACTACTACAAGAGAATATCTCTAAAATGTCACATACGTACACGTATGCACATCTATATATAATTTATATATATATATGTATAGATTATCATTCGCAAAAAAAAAAGAAACAACCGACGTAAAAAAAAAACGAGCGGGTAAGACAAAAGCTTATTGCAGCTTTTAGAAACCAAGAGCCTATCGCAGTAACCCATCTTCAAGGAATAGGTCTAATTCTGTCAGGCCACAAGAGGGACTTGGTGCAGAAACGAGGAGTAATAGTTGACAAAAGGCGATAAGGTTGCCAGCCTTTGAACGAACGAAAAAATTAATGCCAAATCTTTTGGCAGTTGATCCTTGGAGAAAACGCCAGCTGAGAGACTCAAGTTATTGGCAAACAGCTCTCGGCAAAGCCACTAGATGATGGGCTGTCAGCTCTTGACAAGGACAACAGGATATGGGCAAATATCAACTTAGAACAATATAGAAGCGTTAATTCCGGTACAGGCCAAACGGCGGTAAGAGCAATTCAATGGTAGCGTGTAGCAGTAAGCATAGTACACGGTGGTAAGGGCAATAGTGTGAAAATAGGTAATGCCGAAATCAGGTACTGACAAAAAGAGCTTAGGTCCAATCAATTATAAAAGAATACGAAAAAAAAATATAGTGGATAAGTGTCTTTCGGAAACCATACCATCAGTGTTAAGACAAATATAAACACTAAGCTCCACACATATGATAGTATATATATAACTTATATGCGTAACATGAATAAACATATATACATATGAAAATATTTCAGTTTTAAAAAATTGTATTAACAATATTTCAAAAATTATTTTTAAAATAAAATAAGATAACTTTAATTTTTACAAAAAAAATGTTTTAGACAACTATTCGTATTATCACTATAAATATATACAAGAGTGCCTAATGTGTTAAGTGTAAATGTGCAACATACATAGATACCTTAAACATAAGACAAATATATAACTTACTCAGAATAGATATGTAATAAATATATAATGGTATGATTATATTATGAATATTATAAAAAAATATCTAAATAAATAAATATGTTTGGAATCATCAAAATCAATATATTAAGTTAAACTAAAATGTACATTTAATTAAACTAACTGAATTAATTAGGGATAAGGTACATTTTCGTTAACAGGTGACATCTCGTATTGGTCAACAAATTGATGCACGCGATTGATATATTAATCGATACATATAATGAATCCTCAAACACTCAGGTTGCTTTCAACAAACTGAGTTAAGAGATCTACACTATTAGGCCCAATCAATATATCAACCTCGAGAAATTAATTATCTAATTGCGATGGATTTTACATTTAAAGTTAAAAACCCTAGGTTGGTTTCGTATTCCCCAATCTACGACTAATTTAGCTAGACATAACTATTTCTAAATAAATTACATTACGCACGCAAGAATTCATATTGAATAATAAAGAAGAGGAGAGTTTAAATTAAATACCAAATGAAGAGAATCCAAAGTGCAGAAAATGAGAACTTCAAACCAAGTAGAAATTGAAATAAAACTCCTCTTATTGCCTTGCAAAAGATGAATTCATAAAGTCATTGTTACTCCAATAATTCTAGATGAATTCTAAACTTAATAATGTATGAATTATATCAAAATAAACTCCTAATTGGTCTATTTAAGGACCCCAAAACGACCACGAGGCTAAGCCTAAGCCCTAACACCTTTAGCTACGAAATAAAAAGAGTTAAAAAATCCCGCTGAAAACCGAACTCTTTAGCTAACCCGAACCGGTTTGGACAGCACCACTTGGAAAAGAAAACCGGTTCACTCTAAAACCGAATTGGTTCGATTTTTGGTACTGTTTTTTGTGCTTGGAAATGCCCTAAATTTTTACTATTTACAATTTTGACCCCAAAACTTTTTTCCCTCTTCGAAGTGTTGTAACTTCTTCACCGTAAGTCAAACTGAGGTGTTGTTTCTTTTCATGTTCTCGTGAACTCAAGATTTATGAATTTCTTATTGACTCCTTCTCCGAATTTGGCTAAAAAATTAACGAATTGCCCTTGACTTTCCTTTCTTGCATTGTTTCATCGCTTTGCGCTATTCTCTTCCACGCACTTGCACGAATTACCTGCAAAACACATAAGAGATAGACAAAACATGAAACGCTTTTCAAAGAGGTTAGTTGCAATAAATATGAGCTAAGTTCGGAATAATTACGATGTGCGGGACCGTAAAAATATGAAATTAGAGGAATAAATATGAAATATTCATGCATAATCAAACTCCCCTAACTTTTGACATTGCTATTCCCGAGAAATATAAGAGAATAAAAATTAGGGTCCATAAATAACACTTATTAACTAAAGGATATAATACCTACTTTGTGAGTACACAATTGCATTGAGTGTATGCAACAGGTCGTTAAACCCCTAGGTTACCCTAATAGGACGAGTAATGTCTCGTGAGAGTTTGCAGTGAATTTATCCACAAATTTCTATTTATACCACATGGTACAACTCAAGCACTATAACAAAATGTCTTATTAGTAACAAAAAAATTAAGACAAAATTAAATTTGTCAATAAAAGTTACCTTTCTGTGAGTAAAATTAATTTTGTCACGAATTGAGTGGGATGATATTCAATTGGTGACGAATTGATATTATTAGTCACCATATAATCATAATTTTTTTTGTGAAATGATATATACTAATCGTAAAAATATTTGCCAATTGGTGACGAATTGATAACACCAACACTTCAATTTTGTGAAATGATATATATTAATTTGGTTTGCAGATTGAGATGAAACGATTGTAAGCTGAGCCTACTCCCGAGGGTAGTGAAACTTTGACTTTCGATCAGATAGTTGTTCAAGTACTTGGTACTAAATCGGGGTATATCATAGGTCTTGAGCATGGATCGGAATCTACCAAATCAAAAACATCACGACGAGACGCACAGTTGGAGGAGGCCCGTAGGGAAGCTCAGAGAGAAAATCGTGAGTTAAAGGAACAACCGCAGGCTCATGATGAGTGTCTGGAACGTTTAGAGGCTCGTCAACCTTAATTCGACAAGATGTGTGATGCTTTAAAAGCATTGGGTTCTCTTCCTCGCACATTTACTATATGGTAAGTTGTAATAATTTTAATATTGAATTTATTGAAATTACTTTGTTGGATTCACATCCTTTGACTTATTTAATAGATATATTGATGTTGTTATTACCTTATTTGCTGAATCGATGGAAGGGATATTTTGGTGGATTGTCGTTGGGTTTCTTGACTTTTTTATTTTTTAATTAACAGGGTAGTTTTAGTCCATAAACAAATGAAACTCTGCCGATTTTTTTTAAAATATTGGCGATGTTATTACCTTATCTTTTGAATCGGTGGAAGGGGAATTTTGGTGGATTGTCATTGGGTTTCTTGACTTTTTAATTTTTAATTTAATGAGGTGGTTTTAGTCTAATTTTTTTTAAATATTAAAAATAAAATTGAATTTCGTAATTTTTTGGGTGTTTAGCTCAATGTTTGTTATTTCTTAGTTGATGCTATTCCATTTATCAATTGTTAATATACTTATAAAGTTATACTTATTGAATTGCAGATTGGGATGTTGTGAGGACGCTTTTTTGGAAATTATTTTTGGGATGATGATGAAGATGGAAGGAGAACTTAACAAACTTGTCAGCGAATTATTTTTTGGAGGCTACGTTGTAATTGATTAGAAGCTAATGCCTTAGAAAATTTAAAGTTAGAAACTAATGCCTTAGTTGATGTGTTGTAACAAACGATGTAGGAAACTTTGTAATTGATCAATGGTTTTGAGATATTTGTACGAATACTTTCGTATCAATTAAATAATCTTTTGAACCTTAATCTTGAGTATGCATATGATGGTAGTTGATTACTTGTATAATGTCGATGAAATTTAGTCGATTCTATAGTTAATATTTATTTGACTGAATATACATATATATGAGAAATGAAAAAATTGAGTTCTAAATTTATAATTTTTTGACAATAAAATTCATTTCGTGACAAAAATATTTTGTTCCCGAAGTATATTATTTTTGTAACCAAATGGTTATCCTTTTGCATATTATCATATATATTAGGTGACAAGATTTGCATTTTTTTGACAAAAAATAAGATCATTGGCTATAAATAATTTTGTCACTAAAAGCTTGCTATTACGTGACAGAATATTTTGTCACCAAAAGGTGTACTATTTGGTAACGAAATTTATATTTCCTGACTAAAACCTTTAGCGACGGGGCTTTCGTGACGAACGATTGATGAAATTTTTTTCGTCACAAAATGTTTTTAGTGACGAAAATTTTTCATTTAGTGACGAATTTTTTGTCCACTAAGTATCTGTTTTGTTGCGGTGAAGAAAAAATAAAAAAATAATTAAAAACTGTTCAATTTAAATTCCACAAAAATAATAAAAAAAATTATTCGATAAATCTCAATTTATAATGTGTGTGTGCGAAGCCGATAATTAACTGTAAACATCCACCGATTGATCATCACGTTAGATTGACGAGACGAGTGCGTAGATGTAGTCCCCCAGATGGAAATGTCTCGGACACCCACGGCGTGTTGGGTGCCCACCGATTTGATAGCTCAAGCCTTGAGATGTCATTTCATTGGGGTACGTGTATGATTGGTAATATTTCACTCTTGCAACCCGCATTTTCCTTTTGATGATTAGGGAAAAAGGAATGACAATCCCTTCAATGCATGCATCGTAGTAATTGTAAAAAATATGGACCAGTGTCCCGTAAAAGGTTTAGACGAGTTATTCATAGACGGGACCCTCGTCTTGGGCGTACCAATTGCGCCACCCAAATTTATAAAAGAGAGACACAACGTTGTCGGGTCGGTTGTCCCATACACCGCGACGCTCAATGAACAGTGTCCGACTTGCGCCAAAATATGCAGTGCACCAATCCCGTTCGCGGGGTAAATGGTAGATACTATAACCCTCACCTCGGACTTCAGTAGAGTTATATTTATTGAGGCATTGATTTGGTGCCATGGAGATTCTAAGGTAGGAATTTAGGATGGGCTTGGAAGAATTTTAGGAAGGAGAAGAATGGTGAGTGTAGGTGTGAGGAGATATGGAGGTGAGGGTTGGTATTTATAGGGTGGAATGGGATGGAAAATGAAAGGTTTGGTTGGGGGAATGATTTGGATTGGTTGGTGAAACGTTTGAAGATGGAGGGAATCAATTTGGAGGTATTTTCGAGTTTGGAGGGAAGGAGAAAGGTTTGGGTTAGAGAGAAGGTGAAAGGGTGAGAGGTAGATGGGAAAACAAGGAGAATTTTTGGACTTGATGCTCAAGAAACCAAACTGGTTTGCTTGAGGAACTGAATCGGTTTGCTCCAAAATCGAATTGGTTCATTTTTTTCTACCGCCCAAATGTTTTATGAAATCAAACCTCTTCCCAAGGGTTCAGTTTTCGAGCGAATGAGTTCGGTTTTTTTAAGGAAACTTTTTTATGTTTTCTCATTTTCTTCATAATTTTCACATTCTCTCGCGAACACGGTTGGTGGGATTCCTAAAATCTCTTGAAATTCAACCTAAAAATGGTGTTTTCTATGAATTTTCACTCAAATCTCCATGAACTTTGTTGGGCAACGCTCGAAATGGGACTCGATATTGGAATACTCTTATACACACACAACTGAATCCTAACTACACGAAACACTCACGCGACTCCTATATACAACAAAATTCACCCCATACACGTCGAGGGTGCGACGACCTCTCTCCACAACCTAACTATCCCTATACTCGGGGTCCGACAATATAATTATCTCCACTTCCTCAATGTACGCATGTAGATATGGATTTAGGCACTGTCCATTTACCTTTAAAGTGCTCCCATCCTTCGGGTCTTACACCTTTATCGCTCCGTATGGGAACATTTCCTTTACTACAAATGGTTCGGACCAGCTTGACCACAACTTTTCGGGAAACAAATATAATCATGAGTTATAGAATAGCACCATTTGCCCTGAATGAAACTCCTTATGATTAATACTCCGATCATTAGATAATTCACTATGTTCACAAACCAAGGAAGAGAGGAAGTGGAAAAAATTTCTCATTCGAGAAAAAAATCATCTATAAGTGATCGCCAACGACATTTTCGTCTCACTTCTTATCTTTGATGGGAAGGTCAAATTCTTGGAGTAGCAAGGTCCACCTAATGAGGCGTGGCTTGACATCCTTCTTGGAAATGAGGTATAGTGCTGCGTAGTCGGTAAAATAAATAATGGGCGATGATATACCCAAGTACAACCTCATCCGAGTCTGGGACCCACTCAGCTAAGGTCGACCCATTGGAAACCCTCAGACATGAAGATATTGTGACTCGACCTGGGGGTCAGCGCGAGAGGCCTCGTCCTCAGCCTCAATGCTGACCCATGTTCCCTAAACCTTAATGTAAAGTGAGCATTAATGGTCTCATCTTCCTACATGTTACCCCGACCTCGTCCAAGACAAGGAAGCTAAGGTTCCTATACAGATTCAACTCAACACGAGCAACCATCTTATCAATGGACTGACCCAGTATCTCGGCCTCTGCTTGGACTAGCACGACCAATAGTTTTCATCTGTGAGAGCGCGTGAGATTGGGAATGCGTGGCAGTGAGTGTGTGGGGTGTGGCTTATTATCCCATGTGGATAAACCGTTATAACAAGATCTCTCCCTCATGTGAGGGAATATTGTATCACCATTACATAATTGAGCTATGGATATATGTCCATTCCCTAGTGAAGGCTACTTCATGCATCTGTTCAATACAAACCTATGGGGTACATTGTACACCCCTATCACTATATAAACCCATATTCTTCCCCAAAAGAGGGGATCGAAAATACAAATCCTTAACCTAAGCTTTGTTCATTTTACATTAGAGAGAGAAAGTGTGAAAGTTATATTACACATGCCATTAGTGCCCATTTATATAGTAAAATTCACACTCGCATGCACAGTGGAGTAGGCTAATGGATTAACCACTTATATTCTAGTATTTATTCCTCTTATCCTAATATCCTTCTTCATATTTACTTTGTTGTGTTGTTATACATACATCTCCATTATTATGTGAACTTAAGCTAGAGCTGCTAATACAAATTCAAATGGTGACTCTATAACATCATCATTTTGGCTCTGTCTGTGGGAACAGAGGTTCTTCATCTTATTCCTCTTTATTTTCATCTTGTCTCTCACTTAATTCTCTGGTGGTGATCCAGTTCCACACTTGGTTAGATCTGTATCACCATTGAAAGATCTCATGTTTAGTTTTTCAAGATTTTTCCCAGCTCACTTAGCTCATCCAGTTCATCATTTATCCTGTTCATTCACCAGAGTTGATGACCTTCGATTTTCCTCTTGGCACTAGACCCAGCTCCATCTAAGTGCCTCCTCATTCAGATATGACTAAGTCTAATGGGAGAAGAATGGATGACACGTTGACTGCCTTCGATACTATAAAATATAAGCCAAGCGGCCCCAGGGCGGACCCCAATCGAAAGGCACTAGAAGGACTAACGGCAAGCGAGATGAAGAAAGAACCTGACCCTATGTGTAGTGTAAAACCTTTTCGCGGGAGAGTCTTTATCCAATGAGAATACGATGATGCTTCGCTCACTGGCAGTCATCCAGTAGAAAATGCAAGAACAACTTACTGTATTTAGATAAAATATAATGACTAGACCCACCGACGCTGTAGCGGAGATGATAAATATGATCGCCAGAGAGGGTTTGAATCTGGTGACAGGGAGACCACCTCCGACCCCACACAAATAAGTGCGACAACAGTAAATATGCAAAGATGTGGCTAACCCCAGGTAATTATTCTTGGGAAGATAATGCCAAGAGTTCCAAGATGACCAGTGTTGTGACGAGGACGAGCACTGGGAGCCCTATAAAATTTATGGAGATACGGTGCGCCTAGTCCCAATTATTAGAGGAAACAGTGGTAGGTCAAGCCGAGATGGTCAACCTCGAACTTCAGCACTTAACAAATTGAGTAAAGGGTCGGGTTTTGATCAACTCAACCCAATCGGTGACCTATGGGAGCCGACTCTCCAGATCACACAGTATTGCGAGATCCAGGGGAAATGGAGGATGTGATGATCGTCGGCCTACACGTGGTCAAGAGGAGGAACAAAGAGAAGTTAACAGCCGCCAGAGGACAGGAAGAGAACCTATGTAATGCCCAGTTGACAAAGAAGGGGTTGGGGATAATGTTGTGGCAACTGAGGGATACAATGCATCAACAACTAATAAGCCATGGAATAGCTCCATACAAAGGCTTGAAGATAAAATAAGTGATCTCTTGAAGAGTCGAGACACCATGAAAGAATAGTGAGCTACCCAACTCTGTCCAAGTTCAAGCCGCCAATTATCACACCAAAGTACGATGGGAGAACAATCCCTATTCATCATGTAGAGATGTACTAATCTGCGATCGAAATCTATTCAGCTTTTGATGATATGAGATATTGGGCATTCTCTAATACTTTGACAGGTGTAGCCTATGTTTAGTACACTTCACTGCCCAAGAACTCTATAGAGAACTTCAAGCAATTAACCAAGAAGTTCATTCGCAATTTATGTTTTGGCGTGAAGCCCTGGAAAAAGGACACCCATTTGCTATATGTAAAGCAGGGGAATAATAAGTCTATTAGAGACTGTATAGTAAGATTCAACAAAAAGAAGTTAGAAGTTGAAGACTATGAGCAGAATATTGCTATAACTGCCTTAATAGGAGGATTAAAAAGGGAAAATTACTTTGGAAGATGGCCAAGGATCCTCCAAAATCCATGGCAAAACTCTTGCCTATGATCGAGAGAGTCATGAATATGGAGGAGGCCATAGCGACTAAGGGAGAAGATGAGAAAGAAGTTGGTGGAAGTAAGTCTCACAAAACCAAGGGCAAGGATGGGAAGAAGAGGTCATCTAATGACAAATTTGTGGACTACATCCCTCTCACAGTAAGTCCTGATTTGATTTTGAATGAAATTAAATGTGATAGATCATTGAGATGGCCTGAGAAGCTGAGGTATCCTCCTCATAAGAGAGATAAAATCAAATGGTGTGACTTTTATCAAGATTATGGCCATACCACTGACAAATGCTTTGCGTTGAAAGACGAGATTGAGAAGATGCTCAAGCAGGGAAGTTTTGAAAGTACGTTAACCGAAGTGGTTCCAAGGGTGAGGACCGAAAGAAGCAAGGTGGACCAAGAGATGAGAGGTCAAGACGACATCATCAAGATGATAAGAAGGATGAAGAATCTGATGATGATGTAGGCAACCCTGACCTCTCGCAAAAAAATCCTAGAGCTAAAGGGACGATGAAATATGATTTTATTTGACGTGAAAATGTTAAAAGGAAGGATGGCTAGAGGATGTCCAATGTAGTCATCGTCCCTAAGGCAAACAATAAATGACGAATGTGTGTGGACATCACAGACCTAAACAAAGCCTGCTCGAAGGACACCTTAACTATACCTCACTTAGACCAACTGGTCGATGCCATATTCGATCATGAATTAATGAGTTTTATGGATGCCTACTCAGGCTATAATCAAATCTTCATGGACCCAAATGATGCTGAGAAAACCTCCTTCAACACTCACAAGGGAACCTATTATTTTAAGTTTATGCCCTTCGGCCTTAAGAATGTTGGCACAACATATTAGAGTCTGGTGAATAAAATGTTTGAAGATCATATTGGCAAGACCATGGATGTTTATATATGGATGACATATTGGTCAAGACCCATGTGGCCGACATTGAGCGTACCTTTTATACTATGGACAAATATCAAATGAAGCTCAACCTAGCCAAATGTGTTCGGCGTGGGAAAAGGTAAATTCCTTGCGTTCATTATCAACCAGAAAGGCATAGAGGCAAACCCAGAAAAGATTAAAGCGTTGATTGAGATGAAGACTCCTAAGACAATCAAAGACATGCAGAGACTAACTGGTCGAGTCACTGCACTTAACAAGTTCGTCTCAAGGGCCATAGACAAGTGCCTCCCCTTTTCCAAAGTTCTACGGAAAACGTTTGAATGGAATGAAGAATGTGAAAGAGTCTTTAAGGAGCTCAAGGCATATCTAGGTTCTCTGATGCTCTTGTCTCGGCCAGTTCAAGGAGAACAACTATTCCTATATTTAGCAATGTTGTAATCTGCAGTGTAGCCATTACCTGAGTTGACGAAGGGGTAAAGATACCGGTCTATTTCAACAGTAAGGCTATTCATGGGTCCGAGATAAAATATTCAAAGATGGAAAAGTTAGCTTATGCCTTGATACATTCTTCAAGAAAGATGAAACCCTAATTTTAAGCCCATACATTAGTCATCCTCACTGACTCCCCTTGAAGACAAGTCATCCAATAACTCGAGAAATCGAGTAGGCTGATGACTTGGTCCATTGAGTTGGGAGAATTTGATATCGTATACCAGCCGAGAACGACAATTAAGGGCAAGTGTTGGCAGAATTTATGTAATACCCCACCTTAGAAAATAAATAATTAATAATGATTGAAGTATTTTACTCGAAGGGTAAATCATTGGAGAAATAAGTACATAAGTAATGAGCTGAAATTACACATAAAGTGACGTGTCACACGTAGGGGATTATAAAAAGAAAAATTCACATTACATGGTCCGCATGGAGGGACATTTAGGTTCAAATGGTCATAATTAATATATTGTTAGAGTACGACGCGAATTATTTAAGGAACGGATGAGTTACAGATGCGAGTAGGTGTAAAGTGTCATTTGACGGTACATGACACTGTAAAGTAGAACTTTGTGGAATTTTTGTAGCAAATGTCGTGGACGATAAAAATAATTTGACCAAATATTTAGGGTCCTAAATATATATATGATAATACCTTGGGCCAAGAAATGCAAAAAAAATAAGGTTGCTTACACTAGGGACAGTCGATCACGGCTCCCTGGACGGTCGATCGCGCCTGACAGATATAGCCTGGGAGGGAGTATATTTTATGTGTTGTCTCAACCACCACCCTTGGATCTTGTGTGCTGTCGATATGTGGGGAGTTTAATACCTGATATAGGAAGGTTTAGTGAGGATAAGGTTCCCTATTTTAGTAGAATCACTTGGGGTTAAGTTATATAACACAACTCATATAGTCTTGGGGGAGAGACTTCATCAAATTTTTCAAACACTTTCTCCCTCTCTCTAAACTCTCAAACCATAGACCCTTCTGCCTCAGACTTCTACCACACACACCCACCACTACCAACCCTTATAACCATGATTTATAGAGGTATTCCACCCCATACTTCAATATAGAAACCCAAGGTGACCTAGGAGTAAATATGAAGATGATGTTCTTGGTATATTTTAATGGGTATTAGAAGAGGGCTTCTTATAGATTGAAGAGAGATTCCATGAAGATGAATAATAGGTTCATAAAGACAAGTTTGAAAGGGCTTTCAGAGACCCCCTTGAGGCCACCTTTGTAGGTGGGGGATACTCCATCTTCTTCACCATTTCCACCATTATTAGAGCTCATTAAGGTGGGAAAACTCATTAAGGTGGGAAAACTAACTTTGATCCAAGTCTAATGTGTAGTATAGATTCAGCATGTTATTTACATATATTAAATTAAATATATGTAGGAAAAATATTAGTTTGCATCCTAGTGTTAATTATTAACCATCTTAGCATTTGTATGAAATGGGTATAAAAAAGGATGATTTAAAAATTGATTTTGAAATGTAGAAATTTTCAGAATATATGTCTTGAATAGTTTGTGTGAGAAAAAGGGTTATAATGATGTTTTAAAGGAAAATAATGTGATTTTATACACCAAAATATATTAGGCTTGTTTGAACCATTTGTGATATTAAAAGATGATCTATTACATGAATAAATGAAGATAAATGAAAAGGGAAACTTTCACCCTAATAGTCATTTTAAAGTGTATAAAATTCATTTAGAATGTAAAGTGGCTTAAATGCTTAAAATGTTAAGTGGAAAAGTTGATAATGGAAGTTAAAGGGTGAAAATGTATGAATAGTGGCCAAGTGGGTTTTAAGATGCAAAATCCCATAAATAAAGTGTGTATTTCAAATTTCTAGAATATGGTACTTTAATATGTAAAAAGGTGTTGTTTTATATATTAAAGGTGCTAAAGTATCAAGTAAGAATGTTGAGTAAATTTTGATATTAAGCAAGTGTTAAAATGAGGAAAAATGTTTAAATTGTTTAGTGGAAATTTAATAACCATTTTGGAAAAATAACACTTGAAAAGGACCAAATAGTAAGTTTGACAAATGAAGGGTAAATTGATAATTTACTTGAAATGGAATATTTTTATGGTATAAAAATATCAAAGAATATTTTTACAGATAGTTTGGGTTGAATAATAAATTAAGTCCTAAAACGTGGATGATTTTGGTATCAAATTAACGTGTGTGTGAATAAAGGACATAAAGGAGAAAGAAATATTTTTCCAAGTGTGAATGAAAAAACGGATGGTTAAGTTCGGACTTTTGGCTTTGGCCGGTAAAAGTGGAATAATGTGGACATTTGTTAAATGTTAAAAAACATAAAAGGGAACTCGGACAACACCGGGATAAAGTTAGAAGGGCCCATAGTCCTTGGATGAAAAGTCCTAAATCACTGGTTAAAGCATATGGTGCGCATAGCCGGCGGTGTGGAGCCCGTGAAAGTATGCAGTATAGGAAGATTCCTAGTAAAGATAAAGGAAATTTAGAACATGTCAAGAAATGAGTTGTGTGGTGAAACGTGTTAATATAACCTAACTTAAATGAATATAATAAATATTCCGGTTAAAGTGAAATGGACAAGTAAATGTGTAAATCTATTAGGTAAAAGGGTAAAGAAAATGGGTGAATGAAAGATTAAGTAACCTAAATGGTTTAACCCATACTTAACGCAAGAATGTGTTGTAAAAAGGATTTTCAAAGATTAAATAAGTATTTTCTAACACGGTGAATGCATGTGTTGAAAAGGTGCTTTTTAACGAAAATACTAAATTATATTTGCATGAATAAAAAGGGTGTTTCCAATAAAGGAATGGGTTTGGATAAACTAAGTGTAATGGTTTCAAGTGTTGAACCGGCTGTGTTAAATAAAGTGAAAAATGCTAAGTATGAGTAAAGGAAGTTTTTAAAAGGTTAAGGATATATATATATATATATATATATATATATATATATATATATATATATATATATATATATATATATATATATATATATATATATATCCTTTCTGCTGTTCGTTTCTATACTGCTTTGTAATTTCCCATTGGGCACAGGCTCACAAAGGACGTCTCCTATGATGGAGAATTTCTTGCCTTGTATATCAATTTTTTTTCTCTTGGCCTTTGATTCTGGAAGCTCCCCGCCTCTGATATATCTGATGATAGGGCCCATTCAAGAAGCTCCATAATTTAAATTCAAATGAAATTCAAGTTTCTCGTCGTCTTCCTCAATGCTCGATCTCTGCAATATCTCGACTGGGATGGTTCTCCCGATTTCAATTCTTGTAGATGATGCCAACCTCACCAATCATCTCGGCTGTTGTCTAGTTAAGGGGATCATTTTACTTTCACTTCTCTGAAGTACCCCAAGATCCTTCTTACCTTGGCTGGGTATTTGGACATCTTCTTATCCTTTGCTTCATAAATTCTGGGAATCTGGTTTACTACCAGTTAGGAGTCGCTATGAACCACTATGTGGATGACATTCAACACTTTAGCCAGGGTTAAACCCGTAAGCAGAGCCTCATACTCGGACTCATTGTAGGAGGCTTTAAAGTTGAACCTCAATGCGTACTCAATGTATGTCCCGTCTGGAGCCGACAGTAAAAGCCCTACTCCACTATCGCTTTTATATGATACTATTAACAATCAAATTCCAAATTGGACTGTCACTCGTAAAAGACCCTTCACGTGCTCACCATTCTTGAACAAAACATCTTTTTTTTGTAAGGTCAGATCTCCCATCATCGGCTATGACCGGACCTACTATTTCTCTCTCTGGAAGAACTTCCATCTCATCTTCCGTGGTGTCGGCCTCATCCCAAGTGATAAAATCATTAATTTATTTGGTGATCTTTAGTGATTTAGTTTTGCAAATCATTTAATAATGGTCCCTTTAAACATCACAATGTGGTGACTTCAGAGTCAAAACTCTCTCGATGAGATGACATTCGTCCATACACTCCCAAAAATGACGAGAGGGGACTTATCATTAAACACCATTAATTTAGTGATTCAAAATTGAAAAATCATTAAGTTGGTTAATTTGTCTCTCGGATAAGGACGAGAGTAAGCTTGAGGAAAACATCATTCATTTGGTGGTCTCAAAATTGCAAAATCATTAAGTTGGTTAATTAGTATATCGGCTAAGGACGAGAGTCAGCTTGAGGAAAATATCATTCATTTGGTGGTCTCAAAATTGAAAAATCATTAACTTGGTTAATTAGTCTCTCGGCTAAGGATGAGAGTAAGCTTGAGGAAAACATCATTCATTTGGTGGTCTCAAAATTAAAAAATAAATGAGAAGCAAAAATACGAGATATCACTTCATTCAAGAAAAGTGTTCATCAAAATAATAGAATATTATAGACGAGGAAGTGTTTAAACAAAATACATGAAGAAAGGGTATGGGTCATATGCAACCATCCTACAAAGTCGGCTCATTAATAGCGGACGAATCATCAACATCAGCCTTGGCCTGTGCATCCACGGTAGTGGTGTCCTTGGCAACAGACTCTTCAACACCGATCTCTTTAATAATTGGAGCCTTGGCTTCGGCAGCCTTCTCAACTTCGACCAGAGCTATTTGGAAAAGGGGGTCTTCAAGATTAGGAGCAAGTACCAACCCGATCAATATGGCTCTTATTAAGGGGTGGATTGGGATATAAAAGACTACACTAAACATCTGGTCATACACGATAATCTCGCTATCTCGACCATCATATGCTCTCTCATCCTTATCAGGGACTCTCATCGTCACATTAAGTTTTATGCCATAGGCATGTCTCCAAACTAAAAGGTTGGCCTCGGTGATGTATGAGGTAAATGTATGGGCATATAAATAATTAAGTGGATCCCCGGTGTTAGAATTATCTTCCTCGGCTTCAGCCTCAGTGGTCAGGGCCCTGCTTGGAAATCTCTCTTGAAATTCTCCATATGTCATGGTCGACACAGTGATGGATATGGAAGGAATGACCTAAATAACACTGACATCCTCAGAGGATGAGGACGTGGAAGGTTGGTGACTTTGCAAACTCTCGACTGCGTCAGACTCAGTAGCACGAGATGAGGGAAATTTTAAGGCCTCATCGACGGACGATGGACTGTATTCAGAAAACAAGGACGAGTTGGATGACATCTCGTCCTCGGGGACTCTGTCCTTAGAAAACTCAAAAATAGGAGGTGGTACGACTGTTAAAGGAATGAGAAAGTATAGAAGTGTATTGTCTCCCCCAGCCCTCCTCTTAGCTACAACCTCGGTCTCAATCCTACGTATCTCACTAAAATATCTCTCTATTAGTGTTGGGTATTAAAAGGCCAACTCGTACATGGTTTTTAATAGTTAAACAACTACAATTTTGACTAGCGGATAAAAGGAATAAACTAAAACGTTTTCAAGTGAGAACACTTAAGAACAGTGGCTTAAAGGCCACCGAAGAAGATGACTAGAGAATTTGCGGCAGCTGCAAAAATGAGAAAAAAGGTCGAAAAGAACTTAGACACCACTTTTCGAACCAAAAACCACCGGTAAAAACATTAAAATAACCCTAGAACCTCCTATCAAAGTTGTCACAAAACACGAATGACCCACCGAAAAACTTAAACCAGTGATTAACTAACTGGAGAACACATAAACTTCAAGGAAATGAAGGAAGGGAGTTACCTGTAGGAAAAGGATGCCTTGAAAACCAAGAGAATCCATTAATCTTATCAAAAAATCACCAAACAGAGGGGAGAGAGAAAGAACATGACTTGTTTGATGTATAGAGAGAGAGAACGTCGCGAGAAAATTAGAGAAGAAAAAGAAAAGGTTTTTTCAAAAACCCTTATATAGTTACAATGATGAGTTCAACTTCCAAAGCAACCCATCATTAGGGCAATATTCTCTATATAGGCTTGCATTAGCCAACCTTGGGCAACATGCTAAGGCATAAAATGAATGCCAAGTGTCACTCCATACCCCTTGTTCATCATTCCAGGACTGGCATTGAAAAGACATATCAGCCGTCAATCAAAGACGTCTCATCAACTTCTGCCCAAAGATACTTTATCCTTCATCCTTCCACTCACATTGATAACTAATGGCTAGGGGTGATTGATATACCCAATTATAACCTCATCCCATCCTGGGACCCACTCGACCAAGGCCGACCCTTTAAAAATCATTAGATAGGAAGATAATATGACTCGACCTGAGGGTCAGCACGAGAGGCCTCGTCCTCGGCCTCAATGCTGACCTATGTTCCCTAGCACTACACCAAAATGGTAAAATTGTAACCTTTTTAGCGGCTAGGCTTGTCACGGTCAATGACCGTGACAAGTCCGTGACAAAGACTTGTCACGGTCATTGATCGTGACACGCCCGTGATAATTCTGTCACTAAAAAACCCTCCCCCTTCTTTTTTTCCTACCGATTTTGTTCCCTCCATTTCTCTCTCTCTCTCTAGCGGTTGCTCTCTCTCTCTCTAGAACTTTGGTATGTTTACTCTCTATTTCTCCTTAATTTATGTATATGTGTATATATATGTACGTGTGTGTATATATGGCGTATAAATGTGCATGTGTGTGTGTGTGTGGTGTATATATACGTGTGTGTGGTGGGGGGAGGGGGGAGGCAGCAGGGCTGGGGGAGGGGGTATATGTGTGTGTGTATATATATGTGTGTGTGTATATGTGCCTGTGTGTGCATATATGTGCGTGTGTGTATATATGTGTGTATGTGCATGTGGTGGGCAGGGGCAGCGCGGGGGTGGGGGTGGGGGACGGGGGCAAGGGACTGGGACGGGGGGCAGGGGGTTTATATGTGCGTGTGTGTATTTTTTTTAATTAATTTTTTATTGGCTTATTACATATTGCCCCTCATATTGTAGTGCCCATTGTAAAAGAATTGATTGATTTAATATTGATTGGTTGTTAATTTTTTTTATAAATTAATAATTAGTGTCCCTTTCATATGCAAGTAGGATTGCCCCTCATTGTAAATTAGTAAATTAATAATTGTATACTTTAATTGATGAAAAGAATTAATTGTGTATATGAATTAGAAGGAGTACGGGATACACATTTGTTATTTCCATTGCGGTTGGATTATAGTAGATCGATGTTGGGTTGTTTAATTTTAAAAGTGGCATGACCACTGAATTATTGTCCATATGGGGGTGGGATTTTTCAACTTTTTTTGAAAATTACTTTGTATAACGAACAATATATATATATATATATATAGTATGATAACTAAATGAAACATACTTGAAATTACATATAGTGCGCATAAATACTAGCCTTCTAGTTCTTATGCGTACGCATTCAATAGCTACTGAACCCGTTCGAGAGTCATTACCCCTGTAATGAGAACTCTCGAATGGTCCCGTTTGGACAGTTTGGGACTGCATAATTTCTGTATAATAATATTCTTAGTGGCTTAAAGTTGTTACTTTTGGAGGAAGTTATGCAGTCGTATCCTAATGTTCTCTGGGTACATACTAGATTGACAAGTGTGACTATTATTTTAATTGATCAATTGAAATAATACTCACACTTGCGAATCTACGTCGTGTACTTGGAGAACTACAGGGATATGCTGCCGAATTTTTCTCAAATCGTAACAATGTGCATGAGCTGTTAAGTATATTACAGAAATATGCTGTCTTGAATGGGATAGGACCACTCACCCTTTAGAGGAGATGGAGGAAATAGAAATTAAATGAAACATACTATAAATCTAAGTTTGAATTTGAATTTGAAATTTAAAAATCGAATATAAATAAGACATAATTAAATGAAATATACTATAAATCTAAGTTTTGTTTATACTAATCCATGAATATACGCTTCTTACCTTTAATAGGTGATTAGTTGTGGTAGCTGTGATGGGATATCCGAAATACAAAGAGTGGATGGGTGAGACAAATAGAATGGGGGATGTGTTTCGCAGAGGTGCTAATGAATTTGTGAAATACACAAAGAGATGTCATAATGATGAAGAGTTTCCGTGTTCGTGTGCTAGGTGTAAGAATGGCAAGGTGTTTGAGTGGAAAATAGTTGAACTACATTTGTTAAGATCGGGTATGCAAGATAGTTATCGATTTTAGAGTTTTCACGGTGAATTAAAAGTTCCTTTTGCCCCCGAACAACCTTCACAACAACCTTCAACAAGTAGGATAGATGTAGAAGGGGACGACGTAGATCATAATATGTTAGAGGATTTAGTTGATGATGCGTACGGAGTTTATAAAGCAGGGGAGAATGAGGTTACTGATGATGTAGAAGGTTCAAGTGCTCGTAAAGATATCACGATAAACCTTGACGATGACTACCAAAGTTTAAAATTTAAGGAGACCCAACCATTATACTATGGCTGTGAGAAAGATCAAACAACTTTACATGCCATGGTTGGTTTGCACAGTTTGAAGACGCAGTACGGTTTGTCTGGCAATAGCGTGACAGGAATTCTGAAATGGGTGAAGGGGTTACTACCCAAGGAGAATACGCTTCCAAATAGCTATCCTGTTATGAAAAATAGTTTGAAAGGTTTGGGAATGAAGTATAAATCGATTCATGCTGGTGTGTATGACTGCATACTATACCGAAAGGAGTATGAAAATCTCGATCGTTATCCAATTTACGATGAACCTAGATATGTCCAATCAACTAGTAAAGAAGGCACAAGCTCAAAAGTGCCTCAAAAAGTGTTGAAATATTTTCCCGTTGGACCTAGATTAAAGCGATTTTTCGCAGTACCATGGATAGCGGTGGCAATGACTTGGCATGCTTGTAAAGTTGATCTTGTCACCAATTTTTTCATGGTTGACTTGTCCAAGTTGAAGAGCAACGACCACATGAGCGATGAGTCGTTTATTTGTGCATTTCAAAAGGTTAAACAAGTATTTTACTCGAAGCATATCAACAACGAGCCGTGGTCAATTATCCTACATGCGCCAAAGCGTCTAAATAGTAGTGTGGATGACTTGTCTTCTCCTATCGAATATCAATCCATTTTTTATGATAACCCGAATTTAAAACAATTTTTCAATTTGTATTAAATATTCCAATTTGTACTTTATCAATCCATTTTTAATGCTTTTAATTGATTTGCACTTTATCATTTTCACTCTTGTTTAGTGTGCTTGTGTGTGGGCAGTAGGGATGGGGGTGGGGATGTTTCGGATTTTTAGCAATTGTACATATTATGAGCTAGATGCTGTTGTTTTGGAATTCAGAATTAAGGTGTTAAACAGTAACAATTCATTTGTATTTGTAGTAATTGTACATATTTGCATGTCTTCTTCTAATTCATTTTGATTTGTACTAATAACAACATTTTTTTATAGCAAATGTCTCTTTCAGGTGTTAAGGTGAGGATGATAATGCTGATTGTGATGATGTCGCCTGGGCTCGGTGGTAGTGGAGGCGATGAGGGCTCCTTGGCCCCTAGGTTCCCCAAATATGGCGAATTGGGGATGGCCATCGAGAACAAGACGGAGCAATTAGCGAGATCCCTCGAGCTGGTAAAGACGATCATCGGCCCGGGATACACTAGTTGGAGGGAGGTGCCAAATGAGCTCAAGTAAGCTATTTGGGTGGCACTATAGGTAATGAATTTATATGAATATGAATATTTCAATTTCGATTTCGATTTCGATTTCAATTTCAATTTTAATTTCAATTTCATTTTATATTTATATTTATTCGCAACTAACATTGTATTTGTTGGACAGGAACAATTCAACCTGGATCCAAAGCTACGCGATTCCGTCTTGGAGCAGTTGAGGGAGCAACACAAGACGTGGAAGAAAAATATGCGGACCCGATACTTTAGGAAGACCTGAGAGTCTGTTATCCAAATGCGTGAATCCGTCCCGCCGAAGGAGCCGATCTCATTGGCACAATGGCAAAAGTTCATTGACAATGAGATCAGGGAGCGAAAATTGGCATCTCGCTAATCGAGGAGGGAAAATCGGGCAAAAAAGACGGACGTGCATTACTCCGACCGGACGTCCTACGCTGAGGTGGAGCATAGGATGATGGTAAGATTTAATTTTTCTATAACTATAAAAATATATTATTCTGCATTATTTTACTTTACGGGGCCGATACTAATTTTAATTTATTTTATTTCAGATAGGGAGTTGCCCTGGGGGTAGGCCACATAGGCTTTATACTTATGTGGCTATTCGAAAGAAGAAGGGGAAGGATAAGGAGGTGTCCCCGAGCGTCGCGTCCACGATTGTAAGTAATTCGTCAGTTTACTTTTTGTTAATTACATTATAATTTTTTTATTTACTTATTTTACTAATCATGTGCTTTTTGTCATTTCAGACAAAGCTTAAGGAAGTGCATGAGTCGCAGTCTGATGCCGACAAGGCATCTTTGTCCACTGATGAACTCAGCCAAGTGTTTGGCGTTGATTGTAAGGGGAGGACAAGAGGGGTGAGCTCGCGGGTGGCCAAATCTAGGATCATCGGATTGGAGATGAGCGACATCGGGTTGGCTCGAACGGTGGACTCGCATGATGCCAAGCTGTCCCATTTGGAGGTAATGGTCCAAGATATGTTCTCATTCATGAAGCGTTCATTGAGCGGAAATCGTAAGGGGAAAGGGAAGGAGAAGGTGGTGGAGTAGGAGGTGCAGGATGACAAGGATGTGGACCTCGCTGCTTCATTGCCGATACGTGCGGACTTTGATGATCCACTCCCCTATTTGGCTCCCTTAAACTGACCGATGTCGACACTTGGTTGGCCGAGCGTGTTTATACTGGACATATTTGATGGCCAGCGGATAGGGTGGGGGTTGTGGGACCCAAATACCGTTCAGGTTATGCCAGTTTATGGACGTTTGCTTCAAGACATCGAGTCCAAGGTGCTTGTCAAGCATATGATACCCGGGAAAGAGAATTCCCCCTCGTGGTTGCGTAAACAACGAGGCACGATGTATATTACTGGGTGTGTTAATTCATATATCGTGTGGCCTACTCACCTCCTCAGAGCTAACCTTACCCCATACATATAGTGACATTATTTGAATTGAATTTTTTTAAGTTGGTACATTTGAATTATATTTGGATTATATCATGATGCATATTATTTTAAATGTATATTTGCATATCTCTATTTTATTTGGATATATGATGTTTGAACATGTACAACGTTGCTATAACAGATACAAATATACTGCTGGGCAGTGGCAGTGGCCATACTGCCCAGCAGATTTTTTTAATTCTACCCAGAATTGTCACGGTCATTGACCGTGATAAGTTTTTAAAGAATGTCGCGGATTTGCCATGGTTTATGACCGTGATAAAACTTGTCACGGTCATAGATCGTGACATGACCGTGATAATTTTAATGAACTTGTCACGGTCAATGACCGTGACAAAAAATTATCACCCCCATAATTGTCACGGTTATAACCTTGACAAGTTTAACTTGTCAAGGTCAATGACTGTGACAATTCGGCATATTTGGTGTAGTGTAGACCTCAACGTATAGTGAGCATTAATGGTCCCCTTGGCCTCGTCTAAGATAAGGAAACCGAGGTTCCTATACATATTTAACTCAATACCAACAACCATCTTATCAGTGGTCTGACCCAATATCTCGGCCTCGACTTGGACCAGCACAACTAATAGTTTATATCTGGCAAAGCGTGTGGGATTGGGCATGTGTGGCAGTGAGCGCGTGGGTTATGGATCATTGACCCAAGTGGATAAACCATTATAATAAGATCTTTCCCTCACATAAGGGAATATTACATCATCATTACCTAGTTGAGCTAGGGACAGGTTTCCACGCCCTAGTGGAGGATCTTTCATGAACATGTTCTATACTAACCAGGGGGTACATTATACACCCCTAACACTATGTAAATCCTTTTTCTCATCGAGAAGAGGGGATCAAAAGTAAAAAAACCTAGCCAAGCTTTGCACCTTTTACAGTATAGAGATAAAGTGTGAAAGTTGTATTACACAAGCCATTAATGCCCATTCATATAGTGAAATTCACAGTCACCTTTATAGTGGAGTGGGCCAATGTCTGAGCCACTTATATGCTAGTGTTTATTCCTCTTTTCCTCATCTCCTTCTCCATATTTAATTTGTTATGTCATTATACACACATCTCCATTATTGTGTGAACTTAAGCTAGAGCTGCTAATACAAATTCAAATGGTGACTCTATAGCGTCATCAGGCGACCCAATAAGATATGAACGAAATTTATCAAGGGCGAATACTACTGTTAGAAACTCTTTATCCACAATGGAGTAGTATACTTGTGGTCCAGTTAAAGTTCGGCTAACATTTTAAATGACATGGGCCTTATTATCTTTCTGTTTCCCTAAAACAATCCCTACCACAAAGTCATTCGCATTAGACCTTAACTCGAATGGAAGGCTCCAATTCGGAGCTTGCATGATAGGAGCGGAGATGAGCCTATTGGGAGGACTTACTTCATTCGAATGGGATATCCTTAGTAAGTAAGTTACTTAAGTTTCTAGCTATGGAGCAAAAGTCCTTAATAAACATATGATAAAATCTCGCATGTCCCAAAAATGAGCGCACGTCTTTGAGTGACTTAGGTGGAAAAAGTTCGACAATGATGTCAATTTTTTCCCTATCCACTTATATCCCCTTGGATAAAACTATGTGTCCTAGAATCACTCCTTTGGTTACCATAAAATGTCATTTCTATCAATTAAGCACCAGGTTCTTTTCCACACAACGAGCAAGTACTTTATCAAGATTAACAAGACATTGATCAAAAGAGGGGCCAAAAATGCTAAAATCATCCATAAACACCTCAAGGCTCTTTCAACCATGTCGCTAAAATTACTCAACATGAAACTTTAAAAGGTCTTCGGTGCATCAAACAACCCAAGTGGCATCCTTTTGTAGGCAAAAGTGCCAAAAGGGCTGGTGAAGGTAGTATTTTCTTAATCAAGCATGTCCACCTCTATTTGATTATAACCGGAGTAACCGTCTAGAAAATAGTAAAATGGGTGGCCCAACACTCTCTCGATCATTTGATTCATGAACGACAAAGGGGAGTGATATTTCTTAGTGCTGACATTGAGTTTTTTGATAATCAATACAAATGCGCAAACCGGTGGTGGTACATTTGGAAGAAGTTCTCCCTTATGATTCTCTACCACAAACATTCCCCACTTCTTGGGAATCACTTGGATTAGACTAACCCACATACTATCCGACATGGGATAGATTATGCCCGCATCCAATAAATTTATGATTTCCGTTATCAGCACGTCTTTCATTGCGTTCTCATCATGTCTTTCATTTTCGGGCTCAATCTTCTTTGCATTTCCCTATATGGATTTACGTCTTCCTCTAGGTGGATTTTATGGGTACAAACCAAGAAACTTATACCTTTCAAATCTACGATAGTCCAACCAAAAGCACCTTTGTGCTTCGTCAATATCTCCTAAAGCTTCCCTTCTTTCTCTGTATATAGGCTAGAGGAGATAACAATGGGGTATGTCTCATCCTCTACTATTTAAGCATATTTTACATTTGAATGTAGCTTCTTCAACTCGAGTTTTAGAAATTTAATATTGGAGGTAACCTCGTAAGATTCCCTTGGGGGTAACCTTTAATATAGTGAGACCCGACTTACACTTCTCACGTCGACTTCGACTTCGCTCTCATCTAGCATCTCCTTCATCATAAACATTTCATAATCATACTCCGAATACTCTTTCTCTTCCTCGATAGTCATCATTAAACACGCCTCAAGTGGATCCTCAAAACTATTACCTTAAGAAGATCTGTGTCATGTAAATCGTCTTTATCATCCATTTTGAAGATATTCGTTTTAAGCATCATCTTCCCAAAGGTTAATTGCATTTTCCCATTATACGTATTGATTAAGGCATTAGTCGTAGCTAGAAAAGGGAGGCCATAAATAATGAGGACATGGTGGCTTGATGGGGAGGAGGGCTCCGTGTCCCAAATGACAAAATCTATCAGGAAGTAGAACGTGCCAACTGGGTTGATCATGTCCTCAACTACCCCACGAGGAACCTTCACGAAAAGATCCACAAGTTAGAGAGTGATTTTTGTGGGCTTAAGATCTCCCAAATCGAGCTTTTTATAGATTGAATAGGGTAGAATGTTAACACTCTCCCCTAAATCTAACAAGTCTCTTTCTATCTTACTATCTCTAATGATACACGAAATAGTGGGGCCTCGGATCTTTGTACTTTGATGGGAGGTCGCTCAAAAGTACCGAGCTAACATTTTGTTCCTGAAAAAATATCTTCTTTACCTCTAACATTCGTTTCACTGTGAGAAAGTCTTTTAAGAACTTAACGTACGTGGGAATTTAATTTATAGTCTTGAGAAAAGGTAGGTTTAACTTTACTTGCTTAATCACCTCTAAAATTTCATCACATCAGGCCCGTTTGGGGGGGGGGGGGGGGGGAACTGTTAAGGGTATGGTAAAGCTATCGAGGGTTGTACCACCACTTCAGGACCAACTGTGTCTTCTTTCTCACTCTCGCTCAAGTGGCATCTTCAGCCTCTTGCGTGTCGGGCAAAACCTCCTTATCTTTATGTACATATTGTAGGGAAGATGACAAGTCAACAACTCTCCCACTATGTAGAGCAGTTATAATTTTACATTGCTCTTGATTTTCATTGGGGTTAGAGCTTACACAGTTTTGACCTTGGGGAGGTCTTTGGGTTTGAGCGAGAAATTTTCCCTTCTCTTAAACACTAAAGGAGGATTGCAACTTAGACAACGATCCCTTTAGGTCGGTAAAATTTTGAGGATTTTGGGCATTAATTGACGAGCGAGTTTGCATGAATTATACAAGAGTGTCCCTGAGACTCTTCTGTTGTGGGATCACATAAGTCACGGGAGGAAGCACTTGTATTTGTGGCACTTGTTGAAATTGTGGGAGTGGTGGCGATTATTGGGCAACGTGTTGATTAGGATATAACGACGCATTCGCTTGCCCATAATTGAAACCGGGATGGTTCCTCCACAAGGGATTATAAGAGTTCCTATGAGGTCCGTTAAAATTCCCTTTATAAGATCCCACCGCTTCAACTTTCTCTTTAAGCATAGTTTTGTAAGCGGGAATGGTTGGACATTCTTTCGTGAGATGTCCCGCCTCACAAATAACGCAAATATGATCCTTTAAAGTTCGAGATGGGTCGGATGTATCTCTTCCCCTTGCTTCCACCACGTCATCTAGCCGCTTGGCTAATGATTTATTTGAAGCTTCAGCTCAGCATCCTTGTCCAATTGGTAGAGTTCGGAGGATGAAGGGGTTGTTGATGTGATTCAAGCCTTAGGTTGGGTATTCGGATCCGATGTGTCCCGAGATTGAGTAGTCTCGGTAACATACTTAAAGTGGTCCTCTGCATCGTTCACATCTAAACCGATGAACTCTCCTGAGCACATTATTTCTACGAGTTTTTTTGAGCTTAGCATAAGCCCATGATGGAAATAGGAGTTAAGTCTCCACTTCTCAAAATCAGGATGTGGGCACATGTTAACCAACTCGTCAAACCTCTCCCAACACTTATCAAATAGCTCATTATCATTTTGTTTAAAGGTTTGAATTTGATCTCTGATAGAGTTGGTCTTGTGGGAGGGAAACAACTTTTAGATAAATCTTGCTTGCATATCTATCCACGTACCGATAGTGTTCGGAGCTATAGACCAAAACCAAGTCTTGGCCTTCTCCTTAAGCGATAAGGGGAAAATATTGAGATATATAAAGTCTTTCCTTCAAGATTAATCAATAAATATTTTTCACGCCTCCTCGAACTCAAGGATGTGGAGATATGATTTCTCCAACTCCATGCCATGAAATGTAGGAAGAATTTGGGTCATTCCATTTAGAAAGTGAAATTTCCCTGCATAATACGGGAATATAATGCATTCCAGAGTGATGGTTCACACTGGATATAAAAAGTCTCTTATAGGATGGTACAAAATCTCACCCTTTCTCGTTTCGAAACTCGCATTGTCCGACATGGCGTTCACACTTGATGAATCACTATCCTCACCGAATTTTTAGATGTTTGATTAGGGGTGTGGCTACTTGGTGTATGAGGCATTGGAGATCGTACCCAGAAATTTGAAGTGTTATTACAATAAGATGGGGGATTTAGTATTGGCTCGGGAGCTAGATTAGGTTATGTGTTTTGCATCTCAGGACTTGGGCAATTTTTGTATATTTATATTTATTTTTTTGAATCTTTGATTTTTTTTCATTTTTGACTTTTTTAGGAATTAGAATCAAATTAGAATTAATTCAACAACCTACTATCTATCTACTCCCCGAAAATGACGCTAAAAACTTGACGAGCAACGAAATGTGTGTGCTACATGTGAATGTACGGCTCAAGTGCAAGCTGATCTCTTAAGTAATAAAACTCGGTAAGTCGGGGTTTAATCATTAGGGAATAGAATGCTCGTGACGAGAGTAGTGAGGGTTTCTTAAATCTAAGCTTTGACCAAAAAAATGAAGTAAAAGGTGATGTATTGTTACGTGAAGTGATTTCTAACTACCGAGACAATTTAAGCTCTATAATTGAGAATTAAACTAAACTATGTGAAGAAAAAATTCAGTTTTGAATTAAGTTTGGAAAAGGAAGTTGGGATTCAATCCCCCATACCCTAGGGTTTTTACTGTAAATATAAAACTCTGTGAATAAATTAATTAATTAAAGGGAAATTGACGAATCAATTTGAAGCACCAAATATGTTTGGGCGCGGCATAATAATTGGTCGACAAATTAGTATGCGCGATTGATATATTAACTAATACATATATTAGATCCCCAAACACTCAGGTTGATTTCAAAAAATTGAGTTAAGAGATCTACACTATTAGTCCAGAGCAATATGTCATTCTCGAGAAATTAATTATTTAATTACGATGAATTTTACATTTAAAGTTGAAAACCCCAGGTTGGGATCATATTCTTCAATCTACAACTAATTTAGCTAGATATGACAATAATTTCTAAACAAATTACATTATGCATGCAAGAATTCATATTGAATCATAAATAAGAGGAGAGTTTAAATTGAATACCAAATGATGAGGATCCAAAGTGCAGGAAATAAGAACTTCAAACCAAGTAGAAATTGTAGAAATTGAAATAAAACTCCTCTTATTGCCTTGCAAAAGTTGAATTCATAAAGTAATTGTAACCCCAATGATTTTAGATGAATTCTAAAGTTAATAATGTATGAATTATATTAAAATAGACTCCTAGTTGCTCTATTTAAGGACCCAAAAATGGCTAAGAGGCTAAATCTAAACCCTAACAACTTTAGCTACAAAATAGGGAGAGATAAAAAAATCCCGTAGAAAATAGCCAAACCGAACCGGTTTGGACCAAACCCCTTGGAAAAGAGAACCAGTTCGCTCCAAAACAGAACCAGTTCGGTTTTTGGTAGTGTTTTGTGTGCTTGGAATTGTATGAAATTTTCACTATTTGCAGTTTTGATCCTAGAACTTTTCCCCTTCATTAAAGTGTTGTAACTTCCTCACTGTAACTTGGAATGAGGTGTCGTTTCTTTTTATATTCTCGTGAACTCGAGCTCTACGATTTCATGTTGGATCCTTCTCCGATTTTTGGCTGAAAAATCACTGAATTGCCCTTGACTATCCTTTCTTGAATTTGTTTTCATCGCTTTGTGCTATTATCTGCCACTCACTTGTACGAATTACTTGTAAAACCCATAAGAGATACATAAAACATGAAACACTTGCCATAGATGTCAGTTACAATAAATATGAGCTAAGTCTGGGATAATTGCAATGTGTGAGACAGTAAAAACGTTGAAATTAAAGGAATAAATATGAAATATTCATGCTGAATCAAACCTCCATAACTTATGACGTTGATAATCCCCGAATAATGTAAAAGAATCAAAATTAGGGTCCATAAATAGCACTTATTAACTAAAGGATAGAATACCTATTTTGCGGGCACACGATTGCATTGAGCATATGCAACAAACCGTTAAACCCCTAGGTTACCATAATAGGACGAGTGGTGTCCTGTGAGAGTTTATAGTAAATTTACTCACAAAATTTAGTTTGTACCATATGGTACGACTCAAGGGAAAATCAATAAATTCCTAAAATTATACAATTTAAATTCTAGGAAAATAACAAAAAAAAAATTCGATAAATCTCAATCCAGAGTGTGAATTCGAAAATTAATCGTTTACATTTACCGATCGATCATCATGTTACTTTTCAAAAATTGGTTTTGATTTCAATATCTCAGGGGATGCACTCACAAACGAATCACTTGGATAGTGGCTTTATTTTCTCTTGGTGTACGTGAAAATAAGAGTAAATGCAATGGACACGAGTTCACACATACTAATAAAAAGACATAAATTTTTATGGTGAAAAGATCTCATGAACGGATCAAGGTTGTTGAAATACGGGAATTTATCATTCTTTATTTTTACCAATTTGTCTCATTATTATATATTTTTTTACTTTTAGCTCTCCACGCAGTGATCGATTTCGTTGTTAGAAATCGATTTGGAATTTTTTCGGGTTAAGGGTGTTTTGGGGAATTACGTAAATTTTCGAAGTTGGAAAATTTTCTTGTAAAGGTTTGTTGGTACTTTTTTAAGCTTTTGCTCATGTTTCTTTTTTTTTCATTTTATTTTCTTTTCTATTTTTCATATTTTTTTTCATTTGAGCATTTTTATGTTTTTCCACCCTTTTCATGTACCGTATGGACTTAAAATTCCGAATATTTTGATTTTCACAACTCTGGGCCATTTTGGGATTTTTGGGTTAATAAATAAAAGGGATATGGATTTTTGGCTCAATTTGGCTTTCAAGTGTTGGACATTTTCTGGTATTTTTTTTTGGCTAATAATTTTGGTGGTTAACAAATGATGGTCAAACTTCATGTGTTCGAACACTAATCTAATTACCATATTCATCTCGAGAATAATTCTTATTTTTATTTTTTAGACATTTTTAGGTGTGTTTTCAAAACAAAACCTCCACTCTTTTGCTGTAACCGATCAAAATAATGAATTTGAGATGTACGATGAACTTACCACTGAAGAAAATTTTGAGTTATATTAACTCAAATTGATTTAAATCTTTCGAAATTGTGTAATGACATAAAAATCTCGTCAGGTTAAAATCTCTACATTTATTCATATAATCGTCAATTCTCATTCAATTTCCCTTTTGAATCGATTTTGTCTTAGTGCATATTTTTTTTTACAAATTGAAATTTGGAACAAAATTTTTATGATATTTTTAAGGATTTTAAATGCCAATTTTTAATTATTTTGAAAAAATATTTTTGTTTTTCTGAAAAATTTCCATATTTTTGAGTTTTTGAAAACTTTCAATTTTTTTTTAAGGGGGGGGGGGGTTTAAAATTGTGAAGTTTTTAAAAGACGCACTTGTACCCCCTAACTTCGACTTTTCATTATCCTCAATGTGAAGGACTAAAATCCAAATAAGGAAAAAAATAGGTGCGGAATTGAAAAGTAATAATAAACAAAATGCATAAATGACACAATATGAACACAACACAAATTTTATTAATAAGCGAGAATAAAGATTACATAGTTTCTTAAAAATAAATAATTAAAACAAAGAAACTACATAAGATGTTGCACACCCCGAAATCATTTGGATCCCGAGCATATCAGTCCATGTAGTAGGAAGGTAAATCGGCTCTCGGGCCCAAGCTAAGCCTATACAAGTCGCCTTGAAGCCACATCATCATATAGGTGTCCCGACGGTAGTTGGCAAAAAAATCATCCCCGTATTGACGGTTTTTTGTGAGGAAGTCGTCAATCTGGGGCTCTAGCTGGTCCATGCGGCTATTAATGACTGTCGTTTCGTATGCTCTCTCATTGAATTCACCCTCAAAGTCCGGATTTGCTGGATCGTCATCTTCTTGTTCATCGGGGCCGACATCCCCGCCAACATTCTCTTTTTCTTCTCTCTCTGCTCTCCTTCTCCTCCACCCTCTCCTTTTTCAACGACTTTAAAAATCAATGCGGGGGGAGAGGGTTGATTTCGAGCCTATCGAATACTCCTATCCGCTGATGTCTCATTGATTGGCCTGGGCACCCGTGCCTTTTCGCCCCGAGGTTTGACTCCAGCCTCTAAACATAAGGAAGTGATGAAGCAGCCATATGGCAAAGAAGTCATCCCCGTTGGGTCAAATGCCGCATTTGTGATCTCATCGAAATAAATATGCAGAAGGCTAATTTTGGCCGCGGCGTCGAACAAAATGTAAAGAAAGATTTCGTATCACAAACGAATGGCAGAGTCATTCCTAGTTGGCAATAATGTTCCGCACACTATGAGATTGGCGAGACGAGTGCGGAGAGGTAGTCACCCGAATGAAAATGTATCTGACACCCAGTGTGTGGGGTACCCATCATTTTGATAGCTCAAGCCTTGAGATGTCCTTTCAATGGTATGGGTACGTGTATGATTGGTAATATTACACTCCTGCAGTCCACATTTTCCTTTTTGATGATTTCTAGAGAAAAAGTTAATTATGGCCTTTGGAGTTATTTGAATTGATAAGGCCACGGTCTCAAGGTTGAAGTTACCCGGTGAGGCCACAGCTCTTTAACTTTCTTCTTGCATCAAGAGAGAATATTCCTTGTTGATAGTTGGAAGAGGTTCCATAAGTAGATTTTGACCACGAATGGAGAGGTAGGATATGTGCAGCCCCATCAAAAATTGGGTGAGGCGTTCTTGTTGTTGATATACTTGTATAGCCTTGAAGGTTTCAAAAGAACAAGGTGGAATGACCTTAAGAGATGATTGTTCATCCCAATAACCTTTGAATTTGGTGAAATAACCTGCAACGGTACGGGATTTTTATGTGCAAAGAGAGATATCTTTGTGTATTTCAAAAAATTGAGAAGAGTTACTTTAAGAAAATTGCTCATCGGTTCTGTCCATATATCGGAATAGACAACAACTATTTGAAATCTCAAGGGAAAGCGAGTTGAGAAGCCATGACTTTACCATATCGTGACAACGTGTCCACGGTGAATGGTTTAGGGAAGAAGACTCTAGAATAGGTAGACCTCCATTAATGAAAACAAATTTATACTTGGCACTAAGTATCATGCACATCGCATTACTCCAAGTTGGATAGTTTTCACCATTGAGCAACTGTGACCCAAGGATTGTTCCTGGATTGTCGGAATGATGGGGAGTGTAAGGTAAGTATTGATTTGTGCCGGAGTTTTCATTCAAGGCTTTGGGTGTTCGTTGATTCTGCCATGATGATGATGATTGTTGATACCAAATTTAGTCTGCTGATGTGGATCAATTATGTGGAGACACGTGTCAACCTACATGGCACCTACAAACACTTTCAATAAACAACACACTGACTCCTAGGAACTTAAATTCCCCGACCAACTCAGGCGTCCCGAGCAACCCATGTTCTCCGAGGAACTTCATTGTACCGAGCAACTTAAGTGGTCCGAGCAACTCAGGCGACCCGAGCTACTTAGCGTACAGAGCACTCAAATCAGGATAATCATAGAGATGACTGCGTATTAATTGCTCATTATTATCGTACAGATGTATATGTCTGCTAAATAACAGCGCATTGTCCTTTCACATGTACAACCTCAAGGATATAAATACATTGTAACCCCCTCATTAGAAGGGGACCAAAATTTCTTGAGAAAACCATTGTTATCGAGAATTCCAAGCAAACAGTCAGCAATACAAAAATAGTGGATGTAGGCCATTCTCATAAGGCTGAACCACTTTAAAAATTTATTGTCTAGTATTTCTTTATTCATTTTTATCTGTGATTAAAATAATTAGATCAAATCTAGTTTTTTACATCAACAGATTGGCGTCGTCTGTGGGAATCGAC
The DNA here is from genome assembly GCA_949130495.1 of Sambucus nigra. NCBI lineage: Eukaryota > Viridiplantae > Streptophyta > Magnoliopsida > Dipsacales > Adoxaceae > Sambucus > Sambucus nigra. The sequence continues at coordinate 381,075,107 of OX422223.1, read as the reverse complement.
TGTAATTAGCATTTTTCACCAAAATAACTCATCATCGATGGCTGATAATCTAGTAATCAAAATGCTGGTATCCCCTCAAATCCATCTACTCCCCCAAATTTTTCGGATATGGCTGGTATAATGGCTAATTTGTCCGAAGGCCAGAAGGTCATGCAAGAAACCATGCGACAACTTATACAAACCGTTCAAGGCGTAGTGCCGGCTCAATCAGGATAACGAAGTGTTCAGAGAAATACTCGTTTACCCTCTTCAAGAACTAGGCGAATATTATTTCTAGAGGAATCTCAATCCAGACGCATCGATTCCTATCGCACTGAGAGATCTATTGATCCTTCTTATCAACCTGGACGGACTTCCTCAGTACGAGCTACAGACACTCATCAAAATGTCACTCTATCTCCAGAGAGGACAAGTGCTCTTGAAAGGTTGAGTAGAGTCTCTCCTTTTGATCGTTTGGGTCCTAGGAGGAATAGAAGTCCCCCTAGGATTGTGTCGGGGAACTCTCAACAGCCATCCGATTTAAGGGAAGGCTCTGCCCAATCACGACCAACTGCTCGTCATGAAAGATCCCAAGAGGCAAATTCAACACGATCAGTTGCTCGAACAAATAGGCCCGAGGAGGGAAATGATGCATGAAAGGGCTATATTAAGAGATTGGAATATAGACTAGGGGAAATGGCTAAAGCCAAGAATCCTCTACAAAGAACTTTTGTCCAAGGAACACCGTTTATACAGGTAATTGTGGATTTTCCCACACCGTCAAAGTTTAAAGCTCCGGTGGTGACACCTAAATATGATAGAAAAACTGACCCTGTCCTTCATATAGAACAATACCAAGCAGCTGCTGATACCTATGCAGTGCCAGACGAGATGAGATGTAGAGCATTCTCAGGAACTCTTACCGGATCAGTTCAGATATGGTATTACAATCTTCCTCGGGAGAAGATTGAGACTTTCTTTCAATTAGCAGAGATCTTTATCGGCAACTTCTGTTTTGGAGCAAAACCAGTCAAAAGAGTAGCACACTTGCTAAGTGTTAGACAAAAGGTAGGTGAAAGCACCAGGGACTATATTACTCATTTCAATAACAAGAAACTTGATGTAATTGATTATGAGAAAAAAATAGTAATTACTGCTCTGATGAGTGGACTGTTTCCCAATAAATTGTATTACACTTTAGCCAAAGATCCGCCCAGGACTATGGCAGAACTGATGGCGAAAGCAGCCAAAATCATGAATGCCGAGGAAGCCATGGTTGCGAAGAAGAACGCAGACACTAAAGAGACCAAGGTGGAAGATGGTAAAACCGAAAAGAAGGATCAGAAGAACAATGGTGGTAACAGGCAATCGAAAGCAAAGCAAACACTGGAGCAGATGAAGAAATTTGGAAATTACACTCCTTTAAAGGTAGTTATAAATCACATTCTGGAGGAGATCAAGAATAGCGAAGAGCTAGCCTGGCCAGCAAAAATGAAAGCAGATTCTGATAAAAGAGACAAGTTCAAATATTGTTAGTTCCATAAAGATCATGGTCACACGACCAAAAATTGCATAGCTCTCCAGAATGAAATTGAAGCACTCATCAGGCGACGAAAGCTAGCTAAGTATGTTGATCGACGTAATGGTGGAAAAACCAACGACCAAGCAAGGCAAAGATCTAGATCTCCTCGTCGAGCAAATGAAGACAAGAAGAGAGAACACGAGGACGATCCAGAGGATGATCCCGACCTTCCTAAAAAACTAAAAGAGCCAGAGCATGAGGTGTTTTCAATCCATTTGGATCATTTGAATGTAATGTTATTACAGGTGGAGATGTAGGAGGTGGAGATCTTACTGCAGAAAGGAAAGCGTACCTCAATGAGGCTCAAGCCTGCTCCTACATTCAGCGAATAAATATAGCTGAAGATGATCGCCCGAGGAAGGTGAATAAAGAAAAATTAGTCATTGGTTTCTCTAAGAACGACCTGACAGGAGTACTATATCCTCACGATGACCCATTAGTGATCAAGATGAGAATGAAGGAAGTGGTGATTTTGCGAGTACTGGTGGATAATGGTAGCTCGGCAGACAGCATGTTTTAATTATGCTTTGACAGTTTGAATCTGAAGCTAGCCCAGTTGGAGCCATATCATAGGACCCTCCTTGGTTTTACTGGCGAGATAGTTTTTCCACTTGGGACGATCAAGTTGGATATGCTTATCGGTACGTGGCCTGCTTGTCGAACAAAAAGAGTACGATTTTTTGTAATGGATAAAAATGTCCAATCATCTTACAATATCATCATGGGTAGAGTAGGTCTGAAGAAGTTCGAGGCAATGCCATCTACTATACATCAATGTTTAAAATTCCCAACCAATTTTGGAGTGGGAATTGTAAAAGGTGAACAAAAAGTAGCTCGAGAATGCTACTATTCATCTATCGAGCAGGAGGAGCATGAAGAATCTAGGAAGCAGACTACTACTTATGAGGTGGATGAAATAAAAGATGCGGAGATTGAAACTTTAGACCCCAGAGATGAGTCTCAACTCGTTAAAGGCCAGGTCGTGGAGGCTACTAAAAATATTATTCTAGACGACGAGTATCCAGAACGAACAACTCAAATTGGTGCTTCACTGGATGCATCGATAAGACAGGAACTAATAGCATTTCTAAGGTGTAGAAAGTAAACTTTTGCATGGAGTCATGAAGACATGCTAGGGATAGATTCGAATTTCTTATGTCACGAGCTCAATGTGAACAAGGAAATCAAGCCAGTGAAGCAGCGAAGAAGAGTGTTCAGTCCTGAAAAGAACCAAGCCATACGGGAAAAAGTAGAGAAACTGCAAAAAGCCTCTTTTATTGAGGATGTCAAATATCCTGATTGGCTAGAAAATGTGGTAATGGTGAAGAAGAAAACTAACAAATGGAGGATGTGTGTGGACTTCACTGATCTTAATAAAGCCTGCCCAAAGGATCATTTTCCTTTGCCCCGAATCGATCAGCTGGTGGATGCTACCTCGGGACATGAATTGTTGAGTTTCATGGATGCTTATTCTGGGTACAACCAGATTAAAATGAAGCCTGCGGATAGGGAGAGTACCTCTTTTATCACCCCTAGGGGAACTTATTGCTATAATGTTATGCCTTTTGGACTTAAAAATGTTGGTGCAACATATCAGCGGCTGATGAACAAGGTGTTTGCGGAGCAAATCAATCATAACATGGAGGTTTATGTTGACGATATGCTGACGAAGATCAAGAAAGTTGCTGATCATCTAGTTGACTTAGGTCAGACCTTTGACCAACTAGAAAAATATCAAATGAAGCTGAATCCCACCAAATGCATATTCGGAGTACGGGAAGGCATGTTTCTCGGATATATTGTTAATCAACAAGGAATTGAGGCGAACCCTAAAAATATCAAAGCTCTATTGGAGCTACGATCTTCAATGACGAAGAAGGAAGTACAAAGTCTCACAAGACGAGTTACAACACTTAATAGGTTTGTGTCACGAGCAACTGACAGATGCCTACTATTCTTCAAAACACTCCGAAAAACTTTTGAATGGAATGAGGAATACAAGGAAGCCTTTTAAGAGTTGAAGAAATATCTGGGGACACCTCCATTGTTCTCTAGGCCAGTGATGGGAGAAAGACTATACTTGTATCTAACAGTCACAGAGAATGTTGTGAGCACGACATTGATAAGACTGGAAAATGGAGTACAAAAACCAGTCTATTACACCAGCAAGGCTTTTCGAGGAGCAAAAATTAGATATCCAAGGCTGGAGAAATTGGCACTAGCATTAATTGAAGCCAACAGAAGGATGAGACCATACTTCCAGGCCCATACTATAATGATGTACACTGATATACCATTAAGACAGGCTTTGCACAAACCGAAGAAGTCGGGAAGATTGATGTATTGGGCAGTAGAACTTGGAGAATATGATATAATTTATGAGCCTAGATCGTCGCTCAAAGGACAGGCAGTAGCGGACTTTATCGCAGAGTTCACCCAAGAAAATGCCTCTGAAGAACAGGATTTGAATGAAGATCAACCTGTAGATGATACAGGATCATCAAATGTAAACCCCGAACAACTTACGTCGGTGGACAATCAGCAAGAAATGCCAGTCGAGCAAGAAAAGATGACTGACGAGCAACGAGAAGTACTGGAGGGGAACAAAAGGAAGTACCAGATATTCCACCGAGGAACTCTCTCTGATAAAATTTTTGATGATAAGTTACCCATATGGAATTTGTATGTAGATGGCTCTTCGTGCACTGCGGACAGTGGAGCAGGGATTATTTTGAAAAGTCCAGACGAGATTGATGTAGAGTATGCTCTACTCTTTCAATTTAAATCTTCTAATAATGAGGCCGAATATGAAGCAATGATTGTGGGACTAAACCTGGCCAAAACCATGAAGGTAGAGCAAGTCGTTGTGTATAGTGACTCTCAATTAATTGTAAACCAAATTCTGGGGATATATGCAGCAAAAGGAGAATTAATGATCAAATATCATGCCAAGGCAATGGAGGTTGTATCAAGTCTTACTACAGTTCAGTTGATTCGAATACCCAGATTGGAAAATACAAGAGCAGATGCACTAGCTCGATTTGCATCAGCCACACGCACCGAGCTACGAAGAACAATCCCAATAGAAATCCTAGTTAGTCAGAGCATAAACGAAGATACAATGATGAATTTCATTTCCCTCGACTTGGGACCATCTTGGATGGATCCCATCAGGGCCTATATTGAAGATGGGACTTTACTAACTGATAAACTCGCAGCCAAGAAACTAAAATTTAAAGTTGCTCGTTATGTATTGACCAGTGGCATTTTGTATAGAAGAGGAGTTATAGCAGGGCTACAAAGATGTGTCCATCCCTCTGAAGTGAAATATTTGATCGAAGAGGTTCATGGAGGGTCTTGTGGAGCCCATGTAGCTGGTCGGACGCTCTTACAAAGAATAACCACGCAGGGGTACTACTGCCCGACAATGAGAGTTGATTGCGCAGCTTACGCTAAGAAGTGCGATAAATGCCAACGCTTCTCGTCCATTCGAAGAAATCCTCAGGCATTGCTAACACCCATAACGTCCCCTTGGCCATTTGCCATGTGGGGAATAGACTTGGTCGGGCCACTCCCAACGACCAGGGGAAGGTTCAAGTACCTAGTGGTTGTTGTGGATTATTTTACAAAATGGGTGGAAGTTGAGACCCTTATTGATATGACATACGACAAAGTCTATCAATTCATTTGGAAAAACATTATTTGCATATATGGGCTCCCACATGCATTCATTACTGACCATGGAACCCAGTTTAATAACGAGGAGTTTGCTGCATACTGTCATCAATCCAATATATTGAAAACTCATTATGCACCAAGTCACCCCCAGAGCAATGGAAAAACTGAGGTGGCAAATAGAACACTACTAAATGTATTGAAGAAACGACTAGATAGTGCAAAAGCAAATTGGATTAATGAACTACACTTCGTGTTGTGGGCTTATCGCAGCACACCGCAAACAGCAACTAGAGAGTCCCCATACCTGCTAGCATTTGGGAGTGAGGCTGTCATACCTGCTGAATTGGGTCTACCTACGCATAGAGTACTAAATTTCAATTCTCCTGTCAGTGAATTGATGAGAAGATTAGACATAGATATGCTCGAACAAGTTAGGGAAGAAGCAGCAATTAGGAATGCAGCATATCAACAACGAACAACTTTGTTCTATAACAAAAGAGTGAAGAAGTGTGATTTGAAGGAAAGGGATTATATGCTGAAGAAAGTGATACAAAAGCACAACAAACTGGAAGCAAACTGGCACGGACCCTACAGAGTAACAGAGGTTTTTCCCCCAGGGACATACAGGATTGAAAACTTGGAAGGAGAAGAATTCAAGAATGCATGGAACGCAGAGCATCTACGCAAATACTATCAGTAATTGTAATTCATATGTAATGAAGTTTCTTCAATATGAATAAAGTGAGGCTTCATCCAGTTTCTTTCTTTGTTGAAATTTTCGGAATATTAGTGCTACACACTACACATCAAATTCAGAGCATTTACCACCAACTCCGGTTGGTCGAAAACTTATTTACCACCAACTCCGATTGGTCGGAAAGCATTTACCACCAACTCCGGTTGGTCGGAAACTTATTTACCACCAACTCCGGTTGGTCGAAAAGCATTTACCACCAACTCCAGTTGGTCGAAAACTTATTTACCACCAACTCTGGTTGGTCGAAAAGCATTTACCACCAACTCCGATTGGTCGGAAACTTATTTACCACTAACTTCGGTTGGTCGGAAAGCATTTACCACCAACTTCGGTTGGTCGGAAACTTATTTACCACCAACTCCGGTTGGTCGGAAAATTATTTACCACCAACTTCGGTTGGTCGGAAAGCATTTACCACTAACTCCGGTTGGTCGGAAACTTATTTACCACCAACTTCGGTTGGTCGGAAAGCATTTACCACCAACTCCGATTGGTCGGAAACTTATATACCACCAACTCCGATTGGTCGAAAAATATTTACCACCAACTCCGATTGGTCGGAAACTTATTTACCACCAACTCCGGTTGGTCAGAAACTTATTTACCACTAACTCCGGTTGGTAGAAAGTTATTTACCAACAACTCCGATTGGTCGGAAAGCAATTAACTCAAATTAAATGACAAATGGGTTAAGAACATTCTACAAATTATTTATAAGACAATGAAATGGAAAAAAATTTCTTCATTCGAAACAAGGAGAATTACATATGCTGTGAAAAATACATAAATTCTATTCTATCGATTTTTTCCCTTCTGCCTTTAAAACAGGTTCTACTCCAGCAGGAGGGTCATCTAAGGCATAAGGAGAATTTATAAAATTTACATCTCTTAGCATTCTAACATTCATCACAGATGGCCGATCAAGCAAATGCTCTGGGCAAGATATATCAACATTGGCATGAAGACTGTAGTCGCCAAGATATTTGGAAATTAAGCATCGAGGAATTTCCCAAGCATGTATCCAACTAAAATCAAGCTTAAAAGGAGGCACGGGCAAATCGAGCACTCCAGGCTCATAATAATCCCATAAATAGTGTCCTTGCTCCAATTGTAACACACACATAGCATTCAGCCATCCCTGCTTATACCCATCATTATTCGACTGCTGGATCCGATGATCAAGATGGTAAAGAGCTTCATTGTACCAAGCCATCCAAAATTCTCTGGGTTGCTTATGGAATTGATAAGTCAACCTCTCCAATTGCTCGTGGAGATTCTTCACCAAGATTTCCTTACTTTCTAAGGCTGAACTCTGAGTAGTAAGTTGCTCGCTGAGACTCAAAATTTTCTTGGACATTTCTGCTAAGGCCTGGTTCTTCGCTACCAATTGAAAGGCCTGATTCTCCAAGGCTGCTTGAGTTCTAGCTTCTTCAATGATGACCCGACCAACCCTAGCTCGTCCCCGAGAAGAATATCTTTCTTGACCACGAGTAGAGGTGGAAGGTCCAGCTCTTTTCAAAGTTTCCAACTCATCTCGCAAGTTGGCATTTTCTACCTCTAAGAAAGAGAAACCTTAATCATTAACAGGGATCAAAGCTCCCGAGGAAGATGCAGCAGATTTCAATTGTTTTATCTCTTCCTGCAAGGCGATGTTCTCCTATTCCAACAACTTAGCAATATGTTTGTGTTCTTCAACCTCAAACTTCAAGATGCTCTCTTTCTTCTCATAAGCAGAGATGAATTTATCATATCCTTTATCAGCCCTCAATTGTTGATATTTCCTCTTATGTCCCTGATGCAAAAGTGTGGAGGACTCTTTGTACTGCAACTGGAGCTCCTCGATGGTTCCTTGGAGATCCTCAACCATCTCATAGTAAGCCACATTATTGGCGACTATGCGATCAAGAAAACACTTCAGGTATTGATAGGATTCTACTGCTCGTTCAGAAGCATATGAACCAAGGATGTCAAGTATCTGGGCCTCATTTAGATCAGCATGACCAACTTTAAAATAGTCGTTGCATTTCTTCATTAATTTTGTGTCATTGGTTGATAAGAGTTCCATCCTGGCCATAAACTAGCAAAGAGAAATATAAAGAATCAATAAGGATGCAGACAGAGCAAGTAGGGGAGAAATTCGAGATGAACAACCAAAAATACGAATTTTACTTCATCATAAGAAAAGATACAAAGTCTTAGATTACATTCAACAAAACAACAAAATAAAAATTCGAACAACTTTACACCTTCTCTTTGTTCCCTATGACTTCCTCAGAAGGTTTGGATGAATGGACTGGTTGCTCGGAAGATAATGATAGCTGCTCGGCGAAAGTACTGGTTGGTTGGAGTTGCTCGGTAGGCTGAACAACTGGAACAATAGGAACCTGATCTCCAATCATCATGGAAGACTCATCTGAGGCAACTTCATCCTCTTGTTCTTCTCTAGGAGAGGGAGGAGGGCCATGAGTGTGTCGCTGAAATAATTCAGAATCCTCAGTAACTTTCATCTCTTGCAAGGCTACGACCCATCCGTCTCTAAAATATTTAAGGCTGGCATACTCAATTTGACAAGACATGGTAGCCAGGCCTTTGTTCCATCCTTTATCCGAGCCAGCATTGAAAGACTTTTTAACTGCTTTTTTCCTCTTTGCCCTCTCCGAGGAGGTCCTTTCCCTAAGAAGCTCCTCGGTAGCCTTCAATTTATCCTCCACCTCCTTCTTCTGTCGCTCAACATCTTTAAGAGCAACAACCTCATTTTCAGCAGCCTTGAGTTTAGCCTCAAGCTCCTTGTTGTTCTGTTCAAGATTTTTGTTGCTCAGATCAAACTCTTTCAATTTCTTCTCCAATTCCTTGGAGGCATTCTCTACTCAATGGACTTGAGTTGCTTTTCCCAGGATACCTTATCTTCCTCGTACTTTTGACGAGAGTCTTTTAAAGACTAGGTCAGACCAACGAAGGCTTCCTCTACCCCTCCCGGGGAACTTGAAGCCTTGATTGCTTCATCCTTCTTCAAAAGGCTGTTGAAACACGTCACCAGCTGGAGGAAGATATAACAATGAGTCAATATATTAACATAATATTAGAAAGTGAAAGAATCATGCTAATAATACTTACTGAGGCAATATATTGAGCAGCCAAGGCAGTGACTCTGTCACGAGAAAGAGTGTCTTTGATACCTTGGACTTCGGGGATAATCCAAGATTTCACCGAGCCCATAGCAGAGCTCGGAGGAACAAAAGTGGGAACACCACCTTCAACATTTAAAGATTGAGAGACAAGTCCAACAGGTCTCTCAGAAGAACTTTTCTTTAACCTCCTTGGAGGAGCAGGAACATTCTCAGCCAAAGACGTTGTCTTTGTGGATGATATGACGATAACCTCACTCGGAGGAGAAACAACAACAATCTTGATCGGGGCCACTGGGGGCTTTTCAATAAATTTCTTGGCAGCAGCAAGAGGAGGTGCATCAGTGATTCTCGTCCCTTCTTCTAGGATATCTTGTTTGCTTTTCTTTGCCTCCATATTAGTAGATGCAGATTTATCAAAGAAAGCAGGAGCTCTTCTTCTCTTCATTAAGTTACTGATGGGAACACTTGATTCATAGGAAGAACCTTCCACACTAGCCTCAGAGACTGGTATTTGGTCAAGATTAACCACCACTGGACGAGCAGTAAAAGATGAAGTATAGCTCTTGTACTGCAACAAATAAGAGGCCGATCTAATATGTTCCTCAGCAACAGATTGGTGTAAATCCTAGATAAGTTTCAAATACTTCATATTAACGTCAGCTTCTTTTGGAGGTTTCCTTTTACTGTCAACTGTGACAAATAAAAATAAATGTCAGTGATATATTTTATCAAACACCAAGAAAATAATATTTCAAAAAATAAAAACAACCTATTTCATTGCCATAAGGGGGACACCTGGGACCCTGATATACATCACATCCATTTAATGGAGCATGTTGCCAATTTTTCATAACAACCCCATGTTCAAAGTAATCCCTATTGGCATCTGGAAGATTGACAACTAAAGTCCTATTCAAAAACCTAGTTTTTAATTAAAAGGTAGAATCAGTGACAACCCATCTATAGCAGTACATAATCTCAGGAATCCCTAAACGGGTTCCATGGAGTTGGTTCAATCTATGAACACCATTAACTATCCTCCAGGTATTTGGAGCTATTCTTGCAGGTACAACGTCAAAATATTGACAGAACTCCAAACATAGGGGATTTGGAGGAAAAGAAAAGCCACATTCGGCCACAAAGAGACTAGGGAACCAATGTCCCTCAGCCAAAGAAAAATAATCAGAGGGTTCAGAAAGTTCTTCCAGAATAACCCACGAAGGGATTGAAAATTCAGATCGAAATTTATCCAATGACTCAACAAGATAAACCATGATGAACAAATTAAATAGAAGAAAGGGAAGAAAATCTTACAGAGAAAAAGAGATCAGGTGACAACGAACGACGGAAAGAACAAAGGCACAAGATAGAGAGAAAATAAAGAGCTCAAAGATACAGATTTGAAAGGTGAAAGACGATAGGATTTTTGCCGCACTTAAATACTTTACCTCGAGAATCGAGAAAAGCAATGATTACAAGGGTGGACGTTTGCATATCCGACGGCTAAAAAGAAGAAAAGGGGCACAAAAATCGAAGCGGTCATAGACATTTAAAATATTTATGAGGCCTGATACTATGCATTCAAAAAAGGAGTTATATACAATGATCGTTTCCCTAAAAACCATACAAACTGATAATCTATACAATTTTCAAGAATAATCTCTAGGGGTGTTCGCGGTCAGGTCCGATCCGGTTTTTAATGAATTTAAGGACCGGACCGATTAAACCGGTCCTAAAAATAAAAGGACCAAGACCGGACCGATTAAATCGGTTTTTCGGGCTTAGTCGATCCGATTTTTTATATGGTCGGTCCTAATCTTATTGAAATAATCTTTTTAAAAATAAAAACTGCCCAAATTTTATCATAAAAAACTGCTCAAATATCATAAAAACTGTCCAAATTTATCAAAAAAACTGCCCAAATTTTATCATAAAAACTGCCCAAATTTTACTATAAAACCTGCTCAAAATTTATCCAAAAAACTGCTCATATTTTACTATAAAAACTGGCCAAATTTTACCTTAAAATCTGTCCAAATTTATCCAAAACAATAACATAATGTTCAAATTTTAGCATAAATAAAAACTGTCCAACGATGCCCAAATAATACAATCACATCAAGCTGTCATAAACTGTCCAAATTTGGACATATAAACTGTCCAAATAGCACAAAATAAAGCTGTCCAAATTCAACCACAAGGTTTTCCATAATAATACAAATTAATAATACGCTAATAAAATGTTTAAATTAATAAATATGAGCCGAAGTAACTGCAACATCCAAAATAATGCAACCATCCATAATGCTTCCCAAAACAATCTCCTCTATAAACGTGAAAATGATTATAAATAATTTTAGAATAGATAGAAAAATAGTCCAAATAAAATGCAACCATGAATATGAAAAAAATATAAATTATTCACTTTACCTCAATAATACGAAGTCATTGTCAATCCACAATTGTTGATGTTCCCAACAAATCTGTAAAAATAATATTATAATGAATTAAAAAATAAATTACACCTAATAATTTAATAATTTAAAATTATGATAAATGTTAGTTACCTCCATCCAATTGCTCAAGTTGTTCCACCTCATCCATGGCATCTCTAAGGCTAATTGATTTTGATGAAGACTTGAGCCAATTTTGGGTACAAACAATTGCTTCCATCGTGTTGGGGGAAAGTGAACTACAAAATGGGTCAAGGATACGACCCCCCGTGCTAAATACCGACTCGGAGGCCACGGTTGACACCGGAATTGCCAATACATCCCTTGCCACACGAGAAAGAACTTGGTACCTAAATGAATTACTCTTCCACCACATTAATACATTAAAGCTTTTGTTGGTTGCATCGCCATTAGTCTCAATCAAGTACTTCTCCACCTCCGACTCACTACGCCCCACACTATCTCCCGACTCTAAATGTTTTTTAAATTGGGTAGCTAAAAAAGCATGACCATCAACATCATCATCTCCACCATCAACTACTAATTTAACGACGTCACTTGGTGATGCATTTTGTGATGAACCATTTTGCACATTATTATCACTATACCACTCATACAAACGCACAAGTACATTCTTTGCTCTGCTTGTCATCTCTTTTGCCACACTACTTTCATACATGCTATCAAACCAATATGACACATACCCCAATTTATATCTAGGGTCAAGGATGACCGCAACAAGTAACAACAAGTTTATCTTTTCAATATTCCAATATTTTTCCATTTTCTTAACCATGTTATCCGCCATCGAAGATAATTGATAATCCCCACTTCTTTTCAATTGGTTCAAATTGTTTTGTATTATAACATGCTCATTGAAAAACAAATTTGAAGTAACAAATAATGAACCTGAAAATTTCAAAGTTGCATCGTAAAATATCTTTAAAATTTTCACAAGTTCCCTCACTTTCTCCCAATCAACACTCAAAGGAGGCCCTAAGATAGTCCTCCCGCCCCTAACCCTCCCCCTCACTTCATCATCCTCTTGGATTTCAAATTCTCCATTAAAGTAAGAAGCATAATTTTTATCCTCCTCCCCTAACCTTTCAAAAGCTTTCTCAAATTTTTCGGCTACATCTAACATTAAATAGGTGGAGTTCCACCTTGTTTGAACATCCAAACACAACATACCCTTACTCTCAATTTTCTCTTTTTCTACACACATTTTGAACATTAACAACCTAGAAGGGGAGGACCTCACATACCTCACCGCGTTGCGCACTTTAACAACCGACTCATCCATTTCTTTTAACCCATCACCCACAATTAGGTTTAAGATATGAGCACAACATCACATATGCAAATACTCATGTTCTAAAATAATACGTTTCCAAGAATTGGTTTTTCTTTGCAAATATTTAATGGTACCATTATTAGAACTAGCATTGTCAACGGTTACGGTGAAAATGGTATCAATCCCCCATTCCACTAACAATGATTCAATAACCTTCCCTAGCATCTCCCCCTTATGACTTTGGACTTGACAAAAGTTTAAAATCTTTTTTTGTAACTTCCATTCATCATCAATATAATGAGTCGTGAGGCACATGTAATTGATATTTTGAATAGAAGTCCATGTGTCCGTTGTGATGCATATTCTTTCCCTTCAAATCACTTTGTAACTTTATTTTGTCATTCAAAAATATTGTTAAGCAATCTCTTACAACCGTAATATGACTTGGTATTTTTGTAAATTTCGGTTGAACAATTCTCATAAATTGTCGAAATCCTTCGCCCTCAACAAACCGAAAATGCAATTCATCAATGATTAACATCTTAGCAAGAGCATCACGACAAGCTTCTAAACTAAAACCAATTGCTACAAGACTAGGACACTCCCCATCTTCTTTTTTAAATGACAAATTTTTTTATTTCTCATCACACCTTCCCGGAAATTTCTTACACTTGTTGATGTGGGCCAACATATTTTTAGTTCCATTTTTATTTGGATCACAAGCATATGTTGAGGGACAATAATTACATTTTGCCCTACGTTTTTTTGGATCACAACCTTGAATTTCTGTAAAATGCTCCCAAGCATTCGATTTTCGTTTCGAAGATTTAACTTCTGGATTTATAGGGGGTTTAGGAGGGGAATTTGTACCTTGCATTACAGCTTGGGTAGAGGGAAGTCCACCTTCATTTTCATCCATTTGGGCGGCCATTATCTACAAAATATACCACATAAATTTAAATAAGTTATCATGCTATTTTGCTTAATTTTTAATTTATATTAATTTATATTAATTACTAAACAAAAAATAAAAAATAAGTTTTCACACACACTGACTCAGCAGCGGCATTCCTTTTTTTCATTTATATTAATTTATTTTTTGCAAAAAATAATGAACAAAAGTAAAAGATTTTGAAATAAAATTTTGAAAACAAAAAATAACTCATTTCTTACCACCAGTAGCAGCGACGGAGAAGGGGAAGCGACGGTGTCGGCGAAGGGGAAACGACGCAGCGGTGTCGGCGAAGGGGAAGCGGCGCAGGGGAAGCGGCGTAGAGATCAGAGGAGATCTGTCGGCGCAGGGGAAGCCGCAGATCTGTCAGGGACTCGGCGCAGGGGCTGGACTCCAGCGGCCGTAAGGCAGAGATCTGTAAGGGGATCAAACCGCTGATCAAACCGCTGTGTGTGTAAGGCTGGACTCCAGCGGCTGTAAGGCTAGACTCCAGCGGCTGTAAGGCTGAAGATCTGTAAGGGGAAACCACCGATGTAAGGGCCCAAGGGGAAACCGCCGCAGATCTCTAACTGTAAGGCTGGACTCCAGCAAAGAGAGAAGAGAAGTAAAAAAAAAGTGTGCATGTGTGTTGTTTGTTTGTTAGAAGAAGATTTGATTAGGGTTTTCTTTATTTCCTTCCTTTCTTTTTTTGGACCATCGTACCCCTTGTAACTTAACTCTATCTTAACTTGTGTGTGCATACTGTTAATATATTATATATGTATAAATATATTTAAATGCATATTTATTAAGGGAGATCGAGGACCGGACCGGTTAGACCGGTCTGCAAAAAAAAAAAAACTGGACCGGACCGATTAAAAAAAAAACGAAAAAATCATGACGGTCCGGTTCGGTCCATCAGTCCATTCGGTTTTCTGAACACCCCTAATAATGTCCCATACTTTTCTTCGACATCAAACTATGAAACATTGGAGGCTTCTGTTGGTACCAAATTTAGTCTGCTAACGTGGATCAATTATGTGGAGACACGTGTCAACCTACATGGCACCTACAAACACTTTCAATGAACAACACACTGACTCCGAGGAACTTAAACTCCCCAACCAACTCAGGCGTCCCGAGCAACCCATGTTCTCCGAGGAACTTCATTGTACCGAGCAACTTAAGCGGTCCGCGCAACTCAGGCGACCCGAGCTACTTAGCGTACAGAGCACTCAAATCAGGATAATCAAAGAGACGACTGCGCATTAAATACTCATTATTATCGTACAAATGTATATGTCTGCTAAATAACAGCGAATTGTCCTTTCACATGTACAGCCTCAAGGCTATAAATACATTGTAACCCTCTCATTAGAAGGGGACCGAAATTTCTTGAGAAAACCATTTTTATCGAGAATTCCAAGCAAACAGTCAGCAATACAAAAACAGTGGATGTAGGCCATTCTCATAAGGCTGAACCACTTTAAAAATCTATTGTCTAGTATTTTTTTATTCATTTTTATCTGTGACTAAAATAATTATACCAAATCTAGTTTTTTACATCAACAATGATAAAAATTAAAAAAATAAACTTGGTTGGTTTCCAGGCATGCAAAAGTGGGTGTAGATAAGATCAATTAAAGAAGATCTATACCTACAAAAAAATTTGAAAGATAAATGAGAGCAATTTGTTTCTTTGATACCATGAAAAGTTTGAGAAAATTAATTGAACGTTTATTACTCATTGGCGTGGTTGTTCATAAATAAAACATTATACAATTGAATTCCTTGATTTTAGGAATAAGACGAGACAATATACAATAGTACATTTTCAATAACATAGTCTTATTTGACTAGGTATTTCCAAAGGAATAAAATCGAGAAACTAGGCTGACCAAGTCATGAGGGAATGTAACAAGAAGACCCGACACAAACATTACAAATCAAGTCAATTTCGTATTGTATTTTCGTGTTGTTTCTAATACCGTCACCCCTAGTATTGGATGATTTTTTAAGTGGACCTCGTGTAAACCACACACCTCACACAATGTATTAGTAAGAGCTTGGCATGACTTGTAATTAGAATCTGACTTGGGTATATTAGTATTGTTTATACTAATCTTTTATCAAGGCAGTATTCATATTTACTTCAAAAACCACTATTTGTCAAATATGTCACTAACTTAATCTTAAGAGTAAGTCAATGTAGACACATACCAAAGAGGGTTGCCAAGCTTGTGAAGATGTCAAATATGTCATTGATTGCTATTCTTGAACCTCCTCATCATGCTAATCAGATTTATAGTTGTGTTAAATAGTATTTTTCAAATTAACAAACTATTTTGGAAAAGTGCACCAAACAGAGCCAATATAAATGTCTAATTGAAGTACATGTGCAGGAACGCAATAAATCATCTTAATCTCCTAATCTCCTGAACATTCCCATATTGACAAAAATGATTTATGCACTAAATCTGTCTCCAAAACCTACCATTAATCCATAAATATTTACAGCATATTTTTTTCTTCCATCTACATTTATTGTTTGTACTTTCCGAGATCCAAACATTGTTCTGTTGAAAAACGAAACCCCTATACACAAGCACGTGTTGAATCTTTCTTTCGATCTAGTTTCTTCTCACTGTGAAGATGAAGCTTCCTCAACATTCATTGTAGAGGCCAGGAGAGACAAGTACTCGTTTATAGCTTCGCCTTCTTTGGTAACTTCAATATCGTAATCTGATAAAGCATCCCCTCGTTGTAATTCTTCGGTAAGTTCATCTTCCATCTCCACATCCCTCTCGTCTACTTTCGCACTTGATGAAGAAGCTTCGCCGCCACCAATTTCAGCATTCAAATTATCGGTATTAACATGGTTGAGCATTGAAACAGAAGAATCTTCGTTACCACTGGCTTCAACAGTGGGATTTTGGTTGTCAAGCTGGCCGAGTAAATGATTTAATGCTTGCTCTTTTGTGCCATGAGCACGAACAGCAGCAGCAACTACAAAAAACACAAATTTTGTTCCAAATTTGGTAGAAAAAAATAAGTATATCTTCAAGCTTCATGCAAGTAATTTGAATAGCAGAGCTGCTTTTCGGCCGAATGGGATCATTAATTGCACTTTCGGGGGAAATGGGAGGTTAATGCCATATCGGCCCTTCTAAAACTTGTTTTATTACTTACCCAACCCCCCACCCAAAAGAAAACAGTTTCCAAAAGGATCCACAATCAAGGAACGGTTTGGAAAATCTTGCACAATATGTGGAAGTGCCTCTAGCGAGGACCACTCGTAGGCAAATCACATTTTCCAAAATGATACTTGATTGTGAATCGTTTTGAAAAATGTTTTAGAGGGTGATGTTTAAAAAATATATGGGAGCTAAGAATGGGAATGTGACATTTTCTAAAGAAAAGGATTAGGATTCTGAAAAATCAGAAATTCAATGAAAAAATGCACACCCTACTGAATGGGTTTTTAAGTTTGTTCATTGATGCCTAACAAAATAAATCTCAATATATTCTGATCTATTGCTCTAATCTGAGACTGGGGTCCTGAGCTTGTCAGTTAACATGATTATGTACCTAAGCCACACATGTATGTATGTAAACATTTATAAAACATGCACATATATACACACACAAATGCGTACAATATACGAAATATTGCAGAAAAATCCCAAGCAATCGTATTAGTTGCTATAACTTGGAAAAAAAACTCCTTGAGCTATTATAACCCTTTGCAATCTCCGTGTCACAAAAGGTTTCATGCAACCTTTTCATGATATGGTATGCAACTGGATCAATATTATAAAATTTCTTACATATTACGCTATGATATAGATATGCATATAAATGTATTATATATACATACATTTAATATGTATATACCGGCCCTTAACACCAGGCAAGTACAGGCCATGCATTGAATGTCTTGTACCCTGGTGGGGCCCTTGACCGGTGTTAAAGGGTCCGGTAAGTGAAGCATTATACTATATATATACATATAGAGGCAGGCTCCTGTGCACACTAAGTTTGCACACTAACTTTGCACATTACCTTTTAAAAGTGGTAAAAAAAATATTTTTGAGTTGATTTTTTTTGTGTGATATTTAAACATTTCAAGGAACCCATATAAAAAAAATCAGCTCAAAAAAACTTTTTTTGCTATTTTTAAAAAATCGGTCAAACTTTCGCAGTTTTTAAGCCCTTTAAAAGCTGCGAAAGTTTGACCGATTTTTTAAAAATAGCAAAAAAAGTTTTTTTGAGCTAATTTTTTTTATGTGAGTCCGTTGAAATGTTAAAATATCACATAAAAAAATTGGTGTGCGCCAGCACTAAGTTTGCACACTTTTAAAAGGTAATGTGCAAAGTTAGTGTGCAAACTTAGTGTGCACAGGAGTCTGCCTCTATATATATATATATATATATGAAATTTCTAGCGACACGTGGTGTGTAGTTGTGCCTACGGGAGACGACTATCTTTTATTTTCTATTTTTTAATTTAGGGTTAGTTGTAATTTTCCTTTATTTTTAGTGTTTAATTAGTTTCCAAGTATGTTTGGGACTAATGGGTTATTTTTAGGTATTAGTTGTCATTTTTGGTCTTTTTGAGTAATATCTTGGCTAACAAGCTAACTCTTCCTATAAATAGGCCTTTTGGCGCTCATTTGTACTTAACCTTGAATATTGAGAATTGAGAATAAAAAGAGAAGGAAAACCATTTCACTAGTCTAATTTATTTGTTGTTGTGTAGTAATAATGCTTCCGCATTTAAATATTTACATCAAATTGGTATCAGAGCTCGGTTTGTTCTTGGTGTTCGTCTAGGTGCGTGAAGCAGGTCACGAGTGGAGATTCCAACTCCGACAACCCTTCAATCGAAAGATTGATAAATGACGAAAAGAGAATCGGGTGAATGAAAACCCCTTCCAAGCCCCGAAACAACCCCAGCACCCTCTAGCCCCCCCCCCCCCCCCCCCGACCTAACCCTATACCTCCGACCACTTCCCCAACCTCCGTTCAGCCCTCATGGGTCTTTTCCAGCATCATTACACCTCCCAGGTGGACATTAAGCCCTTTGCCACAGATTCCAGCCTTCTGCCAGCGTCGGACCACCTCTCAGGTGGCCGACGGCCCCTCTTCCGGTTCGGCTCCACTAGGGTTTTGCCCTAGAAAGACCCCAGCCCCTTCCCTTGCCCAAATCTGTCAAAACAATCATCCTTCTCCAGCTTTACAAACCCTAACTTACCCCACCCCCATTTTACCCCAAATACCAAACCCTAGCCTTTTCTTTTTACCCCAACACAGCCCCACCCTTCCTTTTAACCTTATTTCCCCTTTTTCCCACTCATTAATGCCCAACCACAAGCAAATCCGGCCCCAAATGGGCCTGCCCTGCTTTGAGCTGATCTCACCCTCCATATTGACCTCTATTCCGGTCAATTTTTGACACAACATATGACTTTCATGAGAAATGTACCCATTGGGAATACATTTTCCGACTATTTGCCACCGGGGCTATGGCCGTCTTCATTTCTCTTGTACCGTCAGGTCGGATTCTAGGGTCCACCAAGCCAAGTTGCAACCATGTGCTTATGGTGTTGAGAAGGCGGAGTGGCCGTCAGTTTTTGGTTGCTCGGATTCTGTAGGGAGACATCGTTGAGATTCGGGTATATTAGACCCACTTGTTGAAGATCCATATGGGTCTAACAGAAGTTTGGCCAGTCCATTTGCGTGTTGGATTTGATTTGGGATCTTGCTTTACTTTGGAAGATAACACTTGTACCGACACGTGCTTATGTGGCATTGATGAGTCACCCTTCAAGCTCGAGGACGAGCTTTTTCGAAGACGGGGAGAATGATGTATATGGGATTTCTAGCGACACGTAGCTCGTGGTTGTGCCTACAAAAGACGACTATCTTTTATTTTCTATTTTTTAGTTTAGGGTTTATTGTAATATTCCTTTATTTTTAGTGTTTAATTAGTTTCCAAGTATGTTTGGGACTAGTGGGTCAATTTTAGGTATTAGTTGTCTTTTTTGGTCTTTTTGGGTAATAGCTGGGCTAGCAAGCTAAAAACTCTGGTTATAAATAGGCCTTTTGACCCTCATTTGTACTTAACCTTGAATATTGAGAATTGAGAATAGAGAGAGAAAGAAACCCATTTAACTAGTCTAATTTATTTGTTGTTGTTGTTGTTGTTGTTGTTGTAGTTGTTGTTGTGTAGTGTAGTAATAACGCTTCCGCATTTGAAGATTTACATCAATATATGTGTGTGTAAGATGTGTGGAGAATTGTTTTCAATTCCATAATTAAGTATTTCCAGTTTTATTCATTATTGCTGATAATCTCCGAATAGTAGTAAAAAATACCAGTTAGCCTAGGGAGGATTTTTAGGGATGTGAGACTTTGTGGGTTTGTGAAATTGTGTGTTATTCTGCTGTGTTTACATCAAAAGTGGTATCACAACCATCTTTGCTCCATTAGTGAGAATGGCACCCAAATGTAGCAATCAAAGGCTGCTGAATTCCCTTCTGAGAATATCCAAAAGATGTTTGCATCCATGGAGGCTCGATCTGATAGTTTAAGCAACAATAATTACAAATCAGTGAGAGAATGGGTAAAACCCTGAAGTAGCAGTCCAAAGGCCAAAGCCGCTGTCCAGAATTTTGATGTGAAGATTGCAGATCGTGACCGAGCGAGGGACAAGGCGACAACAAAGCATAGCATGCATCCAAATACAAATGCGGATCATGTGGTTCTTATTAAGGGCTTCCCCCACATAAAATGTCAAATCGTAGATTGACACTCGATTTTATTGGTTTCACCACATGGATATCAACACGACAAAGGGTGGATAGTTACCAACTAGATTCAACACATACATCCAGAGCCACAACAACTCCGAAGGGCAGTGGATCCAAGTGCAACTTGGGCTTGAGGCAAATAAACTCGTTGGGAAAGTTATAGAGTATGCATTGAAAGTAGAAGAGTATTTTCGCGAGGAGTGCCTGAATAGATTTGCACCCACAAACGTGTACCCTGAAGACGATCAAGGTGGTGCGTTCGGGCACTAAGTGTTGGATTTCTCCCCACAGAAGAAAACAAAGCTGTTGATTATGGGTAAGACGGAGATTGAAGACCTGATGGGTGAAGTCCAACAAGCCGATGTCCTCTTGGCCCGAGCCTGTGTTCCGCCTGAAACTGAAGGCATTTGCCTCTGAAATTGGAGGTCAAGCTTCCCCGTAGAGGAGGAGAATGACATGGGGAGAATTATTTTTTATTTCCATAATGAAGTATTTTTAGCTTTAAATTTTATTGTTGGTAATCTGGAATTTAGTAATAAGGGTCGGTTGACCTAGGGAGGATTGTTAGGGATGTGATAAGCTATTAGTTAGGGGAAAGAATTATCTTTGAATACAACCTTAATTATTTTTGTCTTTTATTACTTTGCCTCTTGTAAACTCTATAAATCCTTAACTATTATTGAGTCCTTTTCCTTCATGGTTTTGTGAATTCGTGTTATTCTATTGTGTTCACATCTATCTATCTACCTATCTATCTATCTATCTATATATATACCATCGTGGTTTTGTGAATTTGTGTTATTCTATTGTGTTCACATTCTATTGTGTTCACATCAGTGTGTGTGTATACATATATATATATATATATATATTTATATATATATACATATACAGGCCGGCTCTAATGCAGACGCAACTTGCGAATTTAACTTGCGGACAGATATTTCTGTATTTTTTAAAAATAGCAAAAAAACTTTTTTCGACTTGATTTTTTTTTCTGTGGTATTTAAACATTTCAGGGAACCCCTATAAAAATATCAGCCCAAAATGAATTGTTTTGCTATTTTTAAAAAATCAGTCAAACCTACGTCAGTTTTTAATTTAAAAACTGACATATGTTTGACCGATTTTTTAAAAATAGCAAAACAATTCATTTTGAGCTGATTTTTTTTTACATGGGTCCCCTGAAATGTTTAAGTACCACAGAAAAAAAATCTAGTCCAAATTTGATTTTTGCTATTTTTAAAAAATAACACAAAAATCCATCCGCAAGTTGCGTCCGCATTGGAGCCTGGCTGTATATATATATATATACATGTACTGATGTACATACATCGTAATACACAGTGCCAAGTATTATTTATATAAATATATAACACATATAACATGTATTTAGTCCAAGCCTTTTTTTTGTTCAAAAAAGTCCCTCACTATATAAAACACTCAAACACTCTCTTATCCTAACCCCTGAACCCTAAAACCTGATACTTTAAACCCTTTCCCAATAAAAAAAAAATATCAAAAAAAGAGATGCAGGACATTTTTGGAACATAAAAAAATAAGGTGGATTAAATGCGAAATACACTTGGTTCCTGGGGACTAAACATTAGTTGAATGAAGAAAAAGCATGTTCTAGGGCTACCTGTTGCTCGAGGGAAACCCATGGATATGAGTTCCTCAATTGCAGCATCTGCTGCTTGACGCTGTCTCTTCCTTTTCCTCGATTCAACATCAAGCTGCATATCATACCATGTGATTGATGTTTCCAACACTCAACATTGAATCCAAAAAATATTACTGGATAGATAAAAACTTACTTGTATGTCAGAATTAGTTACTGGATTTGTTAAGTCATCCAAAGCTTTCTGAGTGTCGTTTTCATTTCTGCGAAGGGCTTCAGCAGCAAGCTCTTTATCAAACCTGACATTTTAGGAACTGTCAGTTCAGTTATGTGACAAATACAAGACTCAACTGCAATTCTGATTCACATAACATATGTCACACTGAAATTCCTCAAGGAACCAAGATATTAAGTGGTCAAACATAGTTGTCAAATTGCATGTAAATGTGATATTCATTTACACATTTTGTAAGGAAAAAAAATGATATGAACCGCTACAGACCATTATGTCTACGGTACAGTGCTACTTGCAATACTTGTATGCTATATGTATCACGTATCGTATTAGGTCAAATACAACTATAATTAAACACATTGCAATTATACTAAAAAACAGAAAATCATTCAAAATTTAATAAATAACAATATGTGTAAACCTCTAGTTTTGCCATCTTCAAGCCTTGTAAATAATTGATATTACCCTCTTCAACAACCATTCCACAAGAGAGAAGATGACAGATACACGCAATGATCAATCAATCTTTAGAGCCTACTTTTAAGTATAAGATGACAGATACACGCAATGATCAATCAATCTTTAGAGCCTACTTACCCAATGGACACCAGTTCATTCAATCTTTGAAGATCCAAGGCCTTTCTAAGGGGTGTCATTCCATACCGCTTTTGCTCCCTGTAATTTACAGTGTATCAACTCAATAATAACGGTAGTAAATACAACAAATTAAACGGATTGATTTAATTTTTCACTAAAATGACACTGACTTGATCTCATTCCTTCGCCGAATATCGTCCTCAGATTTTTGCTCCTTTTTTATCATCTCCTCGACTAGAAAATTAGCAGCGGTCTCAACATTTTGATTGTTCATGCGCAGGGCCCTTTTTGCATCACGTTCTTTGTAGCCCATGCTCATGAGCAGTGATAGGGCTTCATCTGGCACTTGAAGCTGAAATTGGAAAACACAAATTTTTACTTGAGATAAAAAATGTATAGCAAGAAAAGGATCGAAAGGAAAAACAAGAACGCATCACTGCAGATTAGTAGATTACTAATGGCATAGTTGTCAAAATCGTACGATTCGCGAATCGAATCGTACGATTCGCGAATCGAATCGTACGATTCGATTCAATTCACATATAAAACGATTCGAAACGAATTGAGAATCGCAATTGTCTAAAGAATCGGACCGAATCGGCGATTCACGATTCGAATCTTCCGATTCGGGTCCGATTCAGGTCCGATTCACTTTTTTTTTTCTTTCTTTTTTTTTCTTGTAACCATGCGTGTGTTTTAATAAAAACAAATAAAAAAAGACTATTTTAAATTAATACCAAGTCCCAGCACGTATGGTTTAATAAAGCAAATAAAAAAAGACTATTTTAAATTAGTTGAGTGCCTTCTATCTTTTGCTTTTTTTTTGTTATAAAATCTTTGAAGGTATATTTTTTTGTTGCTTTAAATTAATATCAAGACTATTTTAAATTAATATTGTTTTATAGTTAATCTTAGTATTTGTTTTATTGTTTTAAATTAATATGGTTTACTGTTTTAAATTAATTTTGTTGTAATTTTGTAGGTTGTTTTAAATTAATATTGTTAATCTTAGTAAGTAGTAGGTTGTTTAAAATTTTTGGAAGTATTTGTTTTACAGTTTTACTGTTTTAAATTAACCTTAGTATTTATTTTATTGTTTTAAATTAATATGTAGGAGGTTTTAAATTATTATGTAGGCCGTTTTATGAAATATTTTTGTTTTTTACATTTTTAAACTTAAAATGAATGAGAACATGTGCTACGGTTAATTTTTGTGATATATTTTGGTATATTATCATGTGCTACGATTAGTTTTTTGTCATATTACGCTTAATTACCAATTCTATAGTGTTAAATCCCATTTACGTATGTTTTACTACGTTTTTATCATTTGGTTCCGATTCGATTCACGATTCGGGGGGTAAACGATTCACGATACGATTCGCGATTTGACAGCTATGACTGATGGGAAAAAATAAAAAATTGATGGTTCATTCAGGAAAACATCAGAGGGTTGGTACCAAAATCCTGCAAAAGGTTGGCCCTGGATCCAACGCGCATACATTAGTGTGTGTGTTCGCGAGCGCATACATGTGTGTGTGTGTGAGAGAGAGACAGAGAGACGCGGGTTGTTTCTTAAACTGAAGTTACAGTAAAAATCTCACAGCACCGTTCCGGAATAACGCAAAACAACAAAAAAAATGAAAATACAATGTACTAACCTGCAAGTATTTAGCTTGCGCAGAGGTCAAGGCGTTTCTAGACTTCTCTAAATGACCGGTATGATATGCCACAACTCCTTCCAACAGCTCCAGTCTCAAATGTCTACAAACAAGTCATACAAATGAAATAGCTACATATAGCAACGAAAATATATTCAACATCAAATGAGTAAAAATTCAATTTCATGTATGAATTGAAGTAAAACGAACACTCACAAGGCAAGCTCTGGCTGGCTTCCTCCTTGTAGGAGTCTGACACGAGTGGATTCTTTCCCATGAGCACGTTCTATTCCTTCTCTAGCTTTTGCAAGGCGTAAACCTGCCACTAAGAGCCAAGTGATATCTCGAAGCATGAAATAGCACCACACCATATCTATTTGTAGGATGGGGACATTATCAATCAGCTGAAAGGCAAAAACATAATGTTAGGAGGGGTAATGTTAAGTGGTACACTCCCAAAACTGAGGAATATTTTTAGCTGTCTTCAATGTTGAAGTTTAAGAGCAGCTTAGAAGTTTTGGTAAATTCACCATGAATCATTTTGAGGTTAAGCTTCTTCTGTTGAAAAAACTAAAGATTCTCTCTGTAAATAAATTTTCCAGATGGAAGTTCTTTCTTTAGTGTTCAGAGATGTTTATCAATAGAAAAACAGGGTTGACCTAATTCAGAGATTGACAAAAACATGTACCATACCATGGTCCAACGCGATTCATTCTTAACAACACAAGCATATATAATACGACTCCGTAATTAAAAAAAGAAGGGCTCACTAACCTCAATGACCTTGGCGTTGCAGAGAGAGAAAGCCTCCTACAAGAAAAAGAAAAAGAACAATCTTTATTACATCATGTCATTGAGAGTTGAGTTTTTTTTTTGAGTGTGTGCTATGGTGGTGAATGGCCATATAATTTCAGTCATCAACATATTTGTCAAATCGTGGATCATATCACGAATCAAAAATCCTATTTATCGTATTGTATGCAAAACAAAAATAAATATAAATAAATGCATGGATAACATATTACAATAAATAATAAAACATATTATGGTTTAAAACCAATCTTAGGACATGATTATATCATCTCACAGTAAATATATATTTATCGTATTGTATGCAAAACAAAAATAAATATAAATAAATGCATGGATAACATATTACAATAAATAATAAAACATATTATGGTTTAAAACCAATCTTAGGACATGATTATATCATCTCACAGTAAGAAATTTGCCTTCGTGCCAAAAGTAGTCCTTTTGGATACCATTATCATCCCATTATTATTAGAATGCTAAGATAAAATAGACAAAGAAAGTAAGAATACAGTACACACACAGCATTTATGAAATTTGTATGTAATACCCAGATCAAATATACACAACGAATTGATTTTCTTCTTTTTAAATGACTTATAATAATTAAACAACACTCAAGGAACTTAAGCAGTTCATCAAATACTTTCTTCAATGTAGTGCACCAAAAACTAACCTCCCCCATGGTGAGCACTTCCAATGCATCCTTATATTTTAACCTTCTAATTAGCTGTTTTGCGTTTGCGTGAAGCATAAGACCCATCATTATTGCCCTGTCAAGTTATGATATTATCTTTATGAATATTTTAAAAACTAATAAATGGACAGATGTTTCTAACCCCTTTGAAAGGAATGACATTTGTCCAAACATATATTAGTAAGAAAACTATAATTGAGAACCTATACATATCATACCGCTGATCAGTCTCAGATCCCAACTGCACTTTCTCTCCACTCTGATTTTCCAGCTCTAGATTGAAGTCTTCAACTGGTAATGAACCATCTGCATGTCTCTTAGCCAGTGACACAGCAGCTGCCCTGTCAATTTAACCATCTCATCATAAGATCTAGAAAAAGTAAACAGGAGATTTTTGTCATGTATGTAGAAAAAATACTTTTCCTTGGTCCAATGAGCTTCTCAAATCATCACACAATGCAACAGACACTGAATAAAGATTTTATCTGTTCTTACTGACTTGGGACGATTTTACTATGACATTTAACACACGAAAGAGATGAACTCTAGGCTGGATTAAATCAATTATACTTATATAAGTGCAATGAAATGAATTAGGGAGTGCCATTGGATGTGTTAAAATGACAATAAAATTTCATTGATAACGCCTTGCATGGGGGTCTTCAATGTAAGGAAGTAAATAGATCCTTGACAAATGAATTATTTTTTTCAGATATATCATTATGCACTTGTGGAAGGAGAACGACAAAATATAGGAAGCCAAGATATTGGTCGCTTGAAACAAACTGCTATTTCACCATTCTTCATGTGACTTCAATTCTGGCTGTTGCACTTCTTTCAGATTGACCATCAAATAAGTTGCCACATCATATACACAAGAAAATTTATTATATCATATTCAATAAATCATAGTTTGGGGCAATGTTAACTGGAACGTGGACCGCTTTGGGGTGTGGTAGGAATGGGTATGCAGTACATGACTGGTTGGTAATCAATGTTAATATGTTGGGGGTAGGTTTAGTTGGTATGTTATTTCGATTCGCTGTTCAATCAGAACTATTATTTGGATTGTTTTGGGTACCACATGAAGTGTATTGTGTGCATATATAGTACACCAGACACTCATATAGTCAATATTTAATTACTAAAATAAGCCTTGTTGTATTAGACACTCAGGGCCTGTGTTGATAGCATGGGGTGGCACAATTTGCCCAAATTTTGTCATACAACCCACCTAACCCCCCCAACCCACCACCCCACCACCACCACCACCACACACACACAACATCCCCACCACACACAAAAAGCACATTTTCATATGAAAAACCATCCAAATGTGCATGGGCTAGTGGCACTTTAATGTTAGTTGGAAAATTTTGAGATGGCAAATGAAGACTATCAAACATACCAAAAAGAAAATAAATCTCAAAGATTCCATATTTGCAATGGCAAAATTTTCAATGCCATGCTATCAAACAGGTCTTTAGTATTGGGGTACCTAGGTTTTTGTAGATCCGCAAGAATTGAGCAACTTGAGAGAAGTTTTCTCATATATATTTCCTTTCTTTATTCTTTGGTAGTCTCATCTCTTCAAAACAAAGTAGGATGCCAGATTCGGAGATTTGGGATACTGAAGTGCCCTAAAAAGGGATGTGAAATCTGGTACTCAGGGGGAGAGACTATTTGGTAACATTGATTTGGGATATAATTTTTTCTCTAATCAGAATAATAGTTCGAATTTTTTCTTCCTTGTCCCTAAAGACCTTGGAAACTTCATTACTTGCCTTTTAGGTTCCCTCTTCCTCAACAACCTCAATTATTTTATTAATTGAACTTTTTGCTAATGATTATAGGAAAATCAATCTAATATGAACTGTTTCAATTTGCATTGGATATTGGTGGAGAGTTCAAAGCAATTGACTACAGTTTTTTTATTCCTCAACAGAAGTTTGATAACCTTTTCTCTGCATAGTCGCGATGTTATCTTAAACAAGAAAGTAGAAAGAGAAGAAGTAATGGAAAAGAAATAGAGAATGAGGTCAATCCTCTTGATCATGAGGCGGAGTACGTTCAGTAGTATTCCCACTTACATTCTCTCCAATTTGCCACTTCCGGTTTCCGCGAGGAAGAGATTGGAGAAGTATATAAGGGAATTTCTTTGGAGAGGTTGTGAGGAGGTGTTCAAGTATAATCTTGTACAGTGGGGGATGTGTGCAAACCTCTAGCAGTTGGGGAGCGGGATTTCGCTTGTTTCAACCAATCCCTTTTAGGCAAATGGTTGTGGCGGTTTCCAAATGAGGAAGCGAGGCTATGGAGGAGGGTGGTGGTAGCCAGAATTGGAGAAAGTATGCCGGGTGGAGAGCACGTCAGTCTAAAGTACCGCATAGAATGGGGTTGTAGAAGCATACGGTCAATAATAGGATGACTTTTGCAATTTTGAGTCCTTTAAGGTGGGTGACGGTATCAAGGTGAGAATTTGGCGGGACTGGTGGTGTGTTGTGGTCCCATTGATGGTAAAATTCCCAGGGTTAACAGACTAGCACTGAGAGGGGGGGGGGGGGGGGGGGGGGCTGATTTGTGGGCTGGTGCGGAGGGAGAATTCCTTATTTTAGATGCCAATTTTATGATTGGGAGATGGAGGAGGTCGAGGAATTTATGGAGGTTTGGAGGGGGCAGGCCTTCTTAAGGGGAAAGGACGAGTTGTTTTGGAAAGGTAAAGGAGGAGGTGCTTCCTTGTTTAAATCAATTAATTACCTAGCAGGCGCGAGTGAGGGATTATTCCCATGGAGGGCAGGGTGGTGTACAAAGGCTTCAGCGGAAGTGGTGTTTTTCTCTTGGACTATAACTACAGGAGACATTCTAACCATCGATTATTTGAGGTGGAGGAAGTTGATCATTAATTATTGCCACATGTGTAGGTCAAATGAGGAGACCGTGGATCATATTTTGCTGCATGAGAGGTTGTGTGACGTGTTGCTAGCTCTTTTTGGGTGATGCCGAAGTCGGCTCCCCTTTACCTCGTGTGGCCAGTGTGGAGGGAGTGGAATTGAAGATGTTTTAAGGATACAGAGTCTGCGGCGAACGTGGCACAAGCCTTGATGTTGTTCATATTGTATTTGATGTGAATCAAGAATTAAGGGTTATTTTTAGTATTTTTAGGATTTTATTGCATTTTTGTTATTTTTTAAGTCTTTCTTTTATTTTTAGTATCTCATTGTATGTTCCTTTTTTGTTAGTATTTAGAAGAAGGATGGTTATTGGCTCCTAGGGACATAATTGTAATTAGATTCTTAGCTTAGAGGCCAAGCAAACTCCTTCCTATAAATACTCATATGTAACCTCATTTGAAACCTCATTTGAGGCATTCTTCCATTTTGAGATATTGAGATTTGAGAGAGTTTAGAGAGATTTATTTTTTCTTGCTCCCATTTGACGTCATTTACATCAGTATTTATGTGAAAAAGCGAGTTGTCCTAGTTCAAACGTGTCTTTTGTAGAGTTTTTGAACTAATTGCGGTTGGGGACTAAGTTTTTTGCTGTCCCTTTTGTGAGCTATTGTTGCTTTGTTGTGGGGTTTTGTGCAATAGGGTGGGCTTTCGTTTTGTGTATTTTTCTTGTGGGTTTCGTCCCCTTGGTGACCTTTTTTTTATATAGATTCATATTTATAAAAAAAAAATCACAAGATAAGAACGAGAAGGAACAATTTAGACAGAGAGAGCTATTAACCCAAAATAGGTCACATACCCCTTTTGTAAGCTTATTAAAGTCTCTTTACAAGCCCCCTTTCCCAATCCTAAGCACATTAAGGAATACCTAAACCAAAACTCACATCGGTAGAAACAAGCATAGTGGAAAGCATCTTATAATTTCCCACACAAGAATCTAGCTACTATGGAATATTCATCCAAATTTCCCTTGTAAATTACTCGATAAAGAAAGAAAAAACTGAAAAACTAAAACTAAATATAACCTGGAAAGCAAAGTAGAGAATTAGGCCTTAAGGTAGACATATATCACAAGTTATGGGTTTATTGTAATAGTTGCTAATTAATTCGTTAATGAACAACCTATATATCTCTCGAATGTTAATGATCCAAGAGAGGTATCATGGTGATCTCATGAAGATATTCACAATACATAGCACAGCCCCGCATTAAAATCAGTAATAGAAAATTGGAATTACAGACCCTTGTAACTTGCCCTCGGATGACACAATTAAGTGATTACGATGGGAATCCCATGTTATTTTTTCTTTATTTTCCTTTTATTTCTATTCTTTCATTTTCCTTTTATCCTTTTAATTGGTCACCAAGCATGTTTGGAGACTAAATAGGTATCCTTTTGTTAATAATTGTCCTTTTTAGTCATTTTAGCAATTACTTTACTAACAAGTAATTCCCTTCTTATAAATGCTTTTGTACTCCTCATTTGAGGATAGCTTTGGTTTTGAATATAAGAAATTCTTTGTTCCTCTCTAGAAATTGTATTGATTTTGTTTTTTTGCCATTGACGTGTAGTTTATGTCAAATTGGTATCAAAACGAAGCGTCATTCCCCGATTAGTGTATTGGTGTGTTGATAATCAAAATCGTACACTACTTTTCTATGGCCCCGAAGAAAGCGAATCAATTTCAAGATGAGATTAATCAAGAATTAAGAGAGCAAATAGAAAGAATGGAAGAAATGAACAATCGAAGAATGGAAGAGATGGCACAAAAACAACAAGAACAATTTGAGGACTTCTTGCAACAATTCTCCAAAATTCAAACCCCCACTGCGGAAAAATCACCGGAAAGCTCGTAAAAGAACCCATTGAAATTTCCAGAAATCTGGAGGATGTCGGCCATCTGAAACCACCAGCCCGACCAGCAAACGCCAGCAGCAGGTCACTCGAACCCACCCGACGTGGGTCGGTGAACCATCCAGCAAGCCCTACTCAAATCGGCGAACACGGATCACTTGACAAGACAGCCGATCCAACTCACCTGGGGATACGGCCAATCGCGACCAGCGGAGGGGGCAATCCTACCCCTAAGAGGTTCCCGGACACACCAAACCCCTGTTTATTAATGTCGGCCTCTAGGAAACCCTCTAATCTCAAGTTCCTAGAATTTTCCAACCACACCCGATCTCTTTACCCATCAGGCCCTTCCTATCCCACCGGATTAACCAAGCCTCCCTAACACATCCCAAACCCTAGACCCATTTAACACCCCTACCGTTCTACCTTACCCGAGGACCCCTCCAACCCCATCGGACAGAACCACCAACCCGTCTTGCCTGGTTATCTCCATATTTTCGGTCCGCCCACCCTTTCCCAAAATGTCGCCCTCCTCGATCAACCTTATGGCCC
This sequence comes from Sambucus nigra, assembly GCA_949130495.1. Lineage (NCBI taxonomy): Eukaryota > Viridiplantae > Streptophyta > Magnoliopsida > Dipsacales > Adoxaceae > Sambucus > Sambucus nigra. The sequence continues at coordinate 381,043,517 of OX422223.1, read as the reverse complement.
TGGAGGACATTTTGACATTTTTAGCCCTCCACCCCCTCAATCCACGTGTGTACCCCCAACCAACACCTCCATTCTCACATCATACACCTTCCCACCGTGATCTTTCACTATTTCATTCCTCCTCTTCATCCTCTAACGCCAGGGCTACTAACCGCAGCGTCTTGGAATGTATTCCCCCTCCTCCACCCGATGTTCCACGCTTCGTACCACTACGGGACCGTCAGTGCTTTTACTGTGGTGAGCGTGGCCACTTGATTGGCACGTGCCCCATTATCACCGCGGTCCCCCAACACCTCCCGTGGCCCAGCATGTTTACCCTCTTCATCCACCACCTGCCCAGATGCTGCCGTTACCTGCCGATTATGCCACACCTGTGCCAGGTGATGTGAGAGGTTTTGATGCTCATCAGGATGGAGACCCACTATATATGGCGCTTCAGTTACTTTTTCGGAGTCTTCAGGGGGATATATGCATCGACGTTCTTATGTTCGACGGAAGATTCTCCCCCGATGATATAATTGATTGGTTGGCTTCTATGGAGACAATTTCGATTACAAGTGAGTTCAGGACCGCTCTTGTAAATTTCAAGGATTCGCCCGAGTTTGGTGGAACAATCTTTGCTATCACCGGACAACTGCAAGACTGCCTCTCATCCAGGCTTGGCCGGAGCTAAACGCCGCTCTTCAGGCCTCATTCATACCACCGACATATGAGCGCGACCTTTTTGCTCGCATCCAGTCTCTCCGACAAGAGATGTTTTCAGTGGTGGAGTATAAGAAGCAGTTCCAACTCCTTTGTACCAGGGCTCGCCTCCCCGAGACTGAGGATCAGCGGAGCAGCTGCTATTTTGGGGTTTCAGCCATATATTCAGCATGATCTTGGATTGAGAGAGATACCGACATTTCTAAAGGCGGTAGAGTATGCTACCAAGGTTGAGACCTATTACGCAGCACCAGCAGCTCCTCCAGCCCCCCGAGCTCCATCTCCATTGTTTCTGCTTACGCTTCTCAGTATTTGTGTCGGCATCTTTTACCACTACTCCAGCCACCAATACCTCCGCAGCTTCACATTCGGGTTCCCCTACATTCCGGTACTACAATTGTGGCAACGTTGGACCTCGAGCTTTAGAGTGCTCTCCCCGCGTCGCCGTGCCCTTTTAGAGTTGGATCATACACCGGAGTATCTTGATGAGACGGAAGAGCTTCCCGGATATGTATTGATTACTATCTTGGAGGGTGATTCAGTGGCCCTTCCTCTTTGACTTTGTGGACGAACTCTTTTTGAGGTGGGGAGAGTGATGGGAATCCCATGTTATTTTCTCTTTATTTTCCTTTTATTTCTATTTTCTATTCTTTTATTTTCCTTTTATCCTTTTAATTGGTCTCCAAGAATGTTTGAGGACTAATTAGGTATTATTTTATTAATAGTTGTCCTTTCTAGTCATTTTAACAATTATTGGCTACCAAGTAATTCCCTTCCTATAAATACTTTGGTACTCCTCATTTGAGTCATTTGAGGATAGCTTTGATCTTGAGTATATGAAATTCTTTGTTTCACGCTCTCGAGAAATTTTATTGGTTTTGTTTTTTTGACCATTGACGTGTAGTTTACGTCAGATTAACTAACAATGTCCAAGAAATTCATAAACCTTTAATACATACTAAGCATAGCACACAAATTTGTATTACAGCCTTTGCAGGGCATTTTCATCATCCAGGATGTCCTTTCATGTAAATTAAGTCTTATAGGAATTATTGTAATTTATAATCACAGCTTCATTGTTTTAATATGTCAAAACTCAATTACTTAACATATAGTGATCCCATAACCACACCCTGCAATTAAGCGGGAGCCTTGTACACTGAGTACGACCTACATAGAGATCCCATGAACCATAATCTGCTGTACTCAAACAATTTGAACCCACATTACATTCTTAATAAGAGACCTAAACAAAAACACCATAATCAACGGAACAACCAGAAAGGAAATCCCCTATTTACAACCCTCTCAAAGTCATTGGCCAAAATGACTTTAAACCCATTTACCCAAAATGTAGAACTCTAAGTCATTGGGCAAAATGGGTTTTACCCATTTTGTCAAACTAAAAACTGCCCCATGTTACCACTTCTTCCAAGTTCACAGCTGGTAAATTCAGCCCAGCATGAATCTGATCCCTTCCTTGCTTCGGTCTCACGTACATAAAAGGAATTTTTATTTTTATTTTTTATTTAAAAACCTCCATAATAAGGGCTTTTCGACTTTAGATACTTTTTACTAATCATGTTAGATTTTGATACCTCTGCCCTTACTTTCCGATAGTGGTCATATGAAAAGTAACTGATTATCTAGGGACCGGTTTTTTGTAACTTTAATGCTTTTTTAAATATTATTTAGTATTTTTAAAATTCATGTGACCATTAACTTTAATGGAAAAATAACGAAAGGCGTGCCAAGTCTAACATGATTACTAAAAGGTACTAAAGTTAAAAGCCCAAGGGGGGCATGTAAGTCATATAAAGAAAGGGAAAAAAAAGGGGAAAAAAACTGAAACGATCATACAAAAATAAACTGTAAATTTGCTTTAATAATCCAAATCAATACTCAATCCACCAAACATCCACAAATTCCATCACACTTTTCAACCCAACTACCATAAAATAGAACTTGAATTCATAAATATCTTACACAAAAATATACACATATAGGTAGGTAGGTAGATAGATAGATAGATAGATAAAGGGACAGGATCAAGTGCGGACTAGGTACGGACCAATTTTTTTTAAATATTAAAAAAAATAATCATGGTACGGACCATCAGATTTTGACCGATTTGTTTAAGATAGCAAAACTATTCATTTTGAGCTGATTTTTATAGGGTACCCCGAAATGTTTAAATATCCCCCCCCCCCCCCCCCAAAAAAAAAAAAATCAACTCCAAATCGCATTGGATCCGCTCCATACATATATCCAGAGACGGAGCTATTGTGTAGGCTGGGTGGGCAAGTGCCCAGCAATTCTGGAAAAAAAAAACAAAAAAAATTTGGAATAAATTCGAAATATAACAGATATCAGGGGTCAAAACTCAAATGCTATCTCCATTAACTTAACCTATATGAACACCCATCTCTTCTTTCTTAGAACCAAAAAAAAACGGCCAGCTGCCCTGCTCGTCAAGACCACTGCTTGCTTCTGCTCGTCACCGACCGCCGCTCAAAACAACTAGCCACCGCTCAAAACGGCCAGCCACCTCTGATTGCCCTGCTCTCCGGCCCTTAGTTTCTCTTGCTCCATTGGATCATTGTTTTATTGTGTAATGTAAGACTCCTTCCTCCATTTTGCTATTTATATTTGCAATTTTAATGGGATCGCTAAACATCTTTGTTGCTCTAATTGTGTTGTTGAATAAAACATTTGATGTTTACATTTTGAAGTCTAATTTTATTTGTTATCATTTATTGGCTTTTAGGGATTTGCAAATTTATTTAAACTTGCAATTTGTACTTTGACACAAGTTTATTGTGTAATGTAAGACTCCTTCCTCCATTTTGCTATTTATATTTGCAATTTTAATGGGATCGCTAAACATCTTTGTTATTCTAATTGTGTTGTTGAATAAAACATTTGATGTTTACATTTTGATGTCTAATTTTATTTGTTATCATTTATTGGTTTTTAGGGATTTGCAAATTTATTTAAACTTGCAATTTGTACTTTGACAACTTTCTTTTGTATGAGAATTTCAAAATATGTTTATCTCTTTTTTAGTAATGAATTGTTATTGTATTCGAGTTTGATTTACTTGAGTTGTAATTGTCTAAAAATATAAATTATCAATTACATATTTGTAAAAATGTAAAAATAAGCCTAAATTTTTTTTTCGGGGGCGGTAGCCCCCGAACCACTTATATACATACGCTTATAGCGGATATATACATACACACACACACATATATATATATATATATGTATAGATTGAGTCTCTCCCAACATACCGAAGAAAATACCAATTTTTTAAAATACTAAATAATTAATTTTCTTAACCAAACTTGTTATAGATCATCTAAAAAAATTCATCCCAATTTTTTTATGTATATTTTTGTGTATGATCTCCCATAATGTATACCAAGTTTGATTAAAAAGTTCATTTTTTTCAATATTTTATGTCAAATAATACACACACACACACACATACACACACACACACACATATATATATATATATATTGAGAGAGAGAGGCCCTCTTCTGTAAGGACTCCTTATGGTGCTGACCCGGTACATACCATTTTTCTAAAATAGTAAAAAAATGAATTTTTTATTAAACTTCATGGATATAATCTCCACGATAGGAAGATCATTTTCAATTTTTTTCATCCAAAAAATCAATAAAAAAAACCGTTGAGATGAAGTAATATGTAAAAAAATGGTATAAATATGCATTTCCGACCATTGAAATGTTGGCGATCATCTCACCCACTTTTTAATTGAATTTTTTGGTAAAACTTTATGAATATGATCTCGATAGTGAAAAGATCATATCCATAAAGTTTCATCAAAAATTCAATCAATAAAGCGGTTGGCGCTGCGCGAACATTTCAACTGTTGAAAATGTATATTTATACCATTTTTTTACATATCACCTCATCTCAACGATTCTTTTATAAAAAATTTTGACCAAAAAAATTGGAGATGATCTTCTGACAGTGGAAGTGGAAATCATATCCATGAAGTTTCATAAAAAAATTAATTTTTTACTATTTAAAAAACAAGGCATGTACCGGGTCTACACCATAAGGAGTCCTTACAGGAGACTTGACTTTCTGTATGTGTGTATATATATATAAACATATATATAGACAGACTCCCGTGCACACTAAATTTGCACAGTGCTGGCGCAAACCAATTTTTTTAAAGCATTTAAAAAAATATTTTTGAGTTTATTTTATTTATGTGATATTTAAACATTTCAACGGCTCCATGTAAAAAAATCAGTTTAAAATTTTTTTTTTTACTATTTTTAGAAAATCAGTAAAACTTTCGCAGCTTTTAAAGTAATTAAAAGTAACAAAGAGTTTGACCGATTTTTTAAAAATAGTAAAAAAAAATTTTGAGCAAAAAAAATCAGTTCAAAAAAACGAGAGAGAGAGAGAGGGGACTAACTTAAGCCTAGACAGCCTATTAAAACGTTCTTCCTCAGCCATATCTTCCTTCAAAGACTGGAGTTGATCAGGGGAGACCCTTGTAGCCAAAATCTTTGCATTGTTTTTAAAACCCAATTGTCTCAAATTCTGAGTAGAACCCATTTCACAATCCTTCAACACCTTCCCTGCATATATGAGTTTGATTGATTCTGGTCCACACTCTGATCGGCTTGCAACCTCTGCCCTCAACATGGGTACACTCCATTCATCCAATTTAACCTCCAACACACCTGACCATGCCCCTGCTATCTTCAGTTTTTCCATCACAGAAACAAAGAAAATATGTAATTGTGTAGAGCGGGGAGTCTTGGGGACTACGATTTTGCTGATTGGGAAAGCAACAATGAGGGGTCAATGAGTTTATCGGATTTCAATTAGTTTACAAATTTTTAGAATTATAGTCTAGTCTTTGTATTTATCGTCTTTAAGAGCCCATCCACTTACATTAAGGTCTCGTTCTCGATAGAATAGGATAAAAGTCGGATCGGATAGAATAAAGATGAATTATATAAGGCTTATTCTAATACTATGTTTGAAACAGTTCCGAATAAGAAGATGGGATGGAATAGAATAATATAGTCATGTGTTTGAAATGCTTCGGATATGATTAATTTATCTCCAGTTTTCCAAAAATACCCTTCTTTTGTATTTAATAATAAAAAAATATATTACTATCATATATTTTAACTCAATAACATAATATTTAATTCCACGTGAGATGTTAAAAAAATAATATTATGAAATGAAAATATATATTTGTATTTGTATTTATAATTTGTACACACGCAATCACTAATAATCACTTACACGCATACAAAAATCATGTGTACACAAACTAGCCGCCAGAAATAATGAGATAGTAAAATTGGTTGCTTACTATCTTCTCTTTCGATTCAAAACAAATCAGTTGCAGAAAATTGCTTGAAGTCACAACTGAATAACATCGATTTACCCAAAATAATCGTCGGAAACATACAGAAACAAATAAATTAAATTATACACAGCTTTCAACTTGTCTAGCATATAAGTTAATAATACATTAAAAAAAATATGTGTAACAAAATATTAGCGGTGAATTAACAACACATAACTTTCAACTTGTCTAGTAGGTGAGTTAACATAATATTTGCATCGATTTAAACCAAAATAGTAGTTCATGATAAAGTAACAAATAGAAAAAAACAGGAAAAAAAATGAGGAGGTTACCTACCGTGATTAAATATATTAATGGAGAGTTATGTGAATCAAAGGGATTGCCGACTAATACTTGAGATAATGCAAGTTGCGTGAGTTTTTTTTATAACTTAATAAGGGTAGAGTAGTAATTTTTAATCAAATTTTGACACCGTATAATTTTATACGACCTTAGAGGTGGGATTTTTTTATCCCACTTCTTATGGGATAAGGAGCTCACTTTGGATAACTTATTCCATCTCATATCCCATCCAAATTACACCAAACATTGGATTGGATAATTTTATCCAATACGAACCTCTTATACGGCGCATCAAACGAGGTCTAAGACTCTAATAATTTGTATCTTAATTACTCCTCTATCAATTAATGAGAGATTTTTCTTTCTTTTTTAAATTCTCTTTGTGTTATATTTCTCCTAACACATAATCATTACACAACTTTCAATATCTGTTTCAACTTTCTCATCGAAAAAGTATTGATCCGAAAGTAAGAGCAAGCGATGATATTTACCTGCTAGATAGTGGGACAATCTACATCATTTTGAAAAATTAGAAGTTTTTCTTAAACTTGGTATACAATACAACGAATATTTCCACTGTAGTTGTTTCTGCTAAGATTAATTAAACGCTCTGGAAGACCCCATGTGGTATTACCTGCTATATACTCGAGAAATTTGAAGAAATTTACTGGGCTTTAAGGACATAAGAATGAAGGGTTATCATATAGAAACCTATAATGAAAGTAATAAAGAGTTCATTTGCATTACTTCTAGTGTTGAAAGCCAAAAGCTCACACTAGAGAAATTGCATGCACTATACATAAGGTTATACCACACAACAATTAGCACTACATCAAAAATCGAAAATGGTCACAACCAATGGGTCACGGGTTTGGATCTAGATATTGACAGTGACAACATGTGTGACCAGGTTTTAGGATGACCTTATTAATGGGTTGGTCACGGTCAGGAGCCGTGACGAAAGGGGTCACGATAAAAAACCATGCTTTACTCATGACCAATAATGGCGCCAAGTGTCCGAATTTTTTGGTCACACTGGTGGTCACGATCTACGACTTTGACCCACCAGTGACCACATACAATGACCAAGGTATTTTGGCGCCTAAATTCCTGCCATTTTGGTCACAAAGGTGATCACGGTCCAAAACCATGACCCACCAGTGATAATTACGAGTGAACTTTGGTCACGGTTCGGAACCATGATCCCTAAACCTATTTTAAAATGGTCATGGTTATGGACCGTGACTAATTCTCGAGCTTACAATTCGTCACATATGGGGGCACGAGCGATAATTGTGACCAGGTTTAACTCATTAATGGGTCACGAGTTTGGACCGTGACCCCATTTAAGGTATAAATAAAATCAGAACCCTTACATTTTATTTCACTCTTGCCCCAAAATCAGAACTCTGTAACACCCCGCGCAATCTGAACAACATAAAATGACAAGGTTCAACACATGACACGACATAAAATGTCGGCTAGCCCGTTTAAACTGTCGGCCCTCGCTATTTATATCACTCATATTTGAATACTCGTTTATATCATAGTCATTAATTCTTAATTCTCAATTTCACAATTATCAAATCACCCCACCCTTTTTATCGATGTGAGATCCTCAAAATACCCCTTATAGTCTCATACGTAAGGGTCCCCAAGTATACATACGTCTTATCCTACATATAGGATGAATCACCAAGAGAAAACATGTCCTAGTCTAATGCCTAGGCTAGCGAAATGTCGATATAACGTAAAAATCTGCCCCATCCCGATATATAAAATTCCCACAAATCTACACTAACTAGTCTCATACCCAGCAAGTATAAATTGTAACCAAGGCCTACCCACTAGTACCATACCTAGTAACCATCCTAAAATAGGGTTGAGCAATATACTATCCAAAATCCCCTCATCCCCGCGATGGCAAACGTGAATAAAATAAATCACACAAAACACAATTCATAAGAATAACATAGCAATTAATCATAAATGTCCCAATTCAATTTAATTCAATGAATAACATCTTCGTCGTTTACAACATAATTATTTGCGTTCAATAATGTTAAATTAATTAATATGCGACAATATTCAATACCTCATAATCGTTCTCTTTTATAAGTCATCTAGTTTTTTATAAGTGTGAGCGCGTCTCAATAACCATATAACTAATCCCATAAAAATAATATATGAGAACCTACACCCAAAATCATAAACTCCAAAAATCTAACCTACGCACCCAAGGGTTTCAAAGATTAAATCATATTCAAAATTTTCATAAAAACAGTCCCAAAATTTAGTGTCCACTTTCGCTAATTAAGCTACTAATTGATTTTATTCAAAAACATACGATTAAGGGTTTAGGCGACCCTTAAAATGCATAATACTAAGGAAACGAATAGAGTATTCATGCCTGTGCTTAAGATGAAGAAAATCCGGTAACACGGTTGGATTCCTCTCGAAAAAAAATAGCAAAGAGTTGTTTTTGGACAAACTTGATTAAACCCCAATTAAGCCTTCAAAACTTGTGACAAAAACTTGATTAAGTTGGAGGTTGATGATTATGGTGGAGAGAAAAATCTTGTAATACCCCACACTTTTATGGGAAATTAAATTCAATAATTAAGTGTAATTTGGGAATTTAAGAACTATCATGAATAGTAAATTTTTGTACTTTTCAAGGATTAGGTGATTTTCGATGGGTGTTATATTTACTTTTGGGGTTAAGTAAATAAGTCGGAGTATTTTAATTATATGTCGCAGCTGGGTAAAGCGACGGAGGATAATATTTTAATGAGAATGCCGCATTAAGTTGTGTGGGGTTAAATTATTGATATACGATCAAGTACCTCGGATGGAGATTTCGAGTGTGCGGTTGGTCTCGAAATGGCCTAGATAGTCAGAATAGAGTATCCGGGGGTCGTAATTGAGTTTCGAGAATTTTTGGATTAATAGGGACTCTCAATTGAGTAAACGAGTCATTTTGGGGTTTAATAGGGATAAACCTTTATTTCTCCCAATATAAGGTACGGGAGAGTGGGAGAAAGAAAGAAAAGAGAGAAAAGAAGAAGAGAAGAAGAGAAGAAAGGAACAGGAGAAAAGAGGAGAGAAAAAGGATTTCCGGACCAAACTCCGCGGGATTCGACTCGGGATCGTCGGATTTTATCCTCCAGGCAAGTGTTTACTTGCTTTATTTAATTTTGAGCATAAATATCATATCATAGTTGGTAATAACAAACCCTGAAGATTTTGGGTTGAATTTTCGTGGGTTAAACGGGTTTTTCGAAAGTTTAACGGGTAAACCCCGAAAATTATTAAATCAGAGAAACTTAAAAATTCATAGAAATTAATGGTTGATTTTTGGATTTAGGATGTTTAGAACCTATTTCCTTTGTGTATATTTAGTTGGGTGTGGTTATATGTTGGTGGGATAAAAGGAAATTAAGTTTGGAGGTTTGTTAATGGCCGAAACAGTGGCCGGAGAAGAAGCTGGCAGGCTTGATCGATCGATCGACGGCCAAGGGTCGATCGATCGATCGAGCAGGGATTTTGGCAATTTCGACTTGTGATGTTTATATGGGATAAAATCACAAATATGATTTTAGCTTGTTAAATTAAGGAGTTCAAGCCTATTTAATTTAGGAAATAAATAGACTTAACTAAAGGAAAAATATTTATCCAATTGGGGAAATTTATGGGGGCTAAGAGAGTGTTTTAAGTGTGTGACACTAAAATTATATTTTCGAGGAAAATAGATCAAGTGAGGAATTAAAGAGTTGGGGTTTCTCAAAAATAGAGTGGGGCCCTCTAAATTATTAATTGGACATAATGTAGTCCTTGAGTTCGTGGAAATGGACACCACAACAAAACAGATAATTAGTGATAAAAAAATTCGCCACCAAATAAACAAATTTCGTCAATCGTCCGTCACGAAAGCCCATCGCTAAAGGTTTGGGTGACGAAATACAAATTTCGTCACCAAATAGTACACCATTTGGTGACAAAATATGTTTTGTCACGTAATAACAGGCTTTTAGTGACAAAATTATTTGTTGTCAAAGATCTTATTTTTTGTCACCAAAAGGCCAATTTTGTCACCTAATGTATATGATAATATGCAAAATGATTACCATTTGGTGACAAAATCAATATACTTAGGGGACAAAATATTTTTGTCACGAAATGAATTTTATTGTCAAAAAATTATAAATTTAGAACTCATATTTTTTTGCATTTCTCATATAGTTATTCAATCAAATAAATATTAAATGTAGAATCAACTTTTTTTTTTTAATACAAAAATCAACTAAATTTCATCAACATTATATAAGTAATCAACTACCATCATATACATACTCAAAATTAAGGTTCGAAAGATTATATAATTGATACGAAAGCATTCATACAAATATCTCAAAACCATTGGTGAATTACAAAGTAGCCTACATCGTTTGTTACAGCACAGCAACTACAAAGTAACCTCCAAAAATAAATTCCTAAAGCATTAGTTTCTAACTTTATATTTCCTAATGTTATTTCTAATCCATTACAAAGTAGCCTCCAAAAAACAATTCCCAACAAGTTTATTAAATTCTCCTTGCATCTTCATCATCCCAAAAATAATTTTCAAAAAAAGGTCCTCACAATGTCCCAATCTGCAATTCAAAAAGTTCCAAGGCATTAGTTTCTAACTTTACAACTCTATTAACAATTGATAAATAGAATAACATCAACTAAAAAATAACACACTGAGCTAAACACCAAAAAAATTACGAAATTCAATTTTATTTTTAATATTTTAAAAAAATTCGACAGAATTTCCTTTATTTATAGACTAAAACCACCCTGTTAAATTAAAAAATGAAAAAATAAAGAAGCCCAACGACAATCCACCAAAATACCCCTTTCGTCGATTCAAAAGATGAGGTAATAGCGTCGCCAACATTTTAAAAAAATTCGACAAAGTTTTCTTTGTTTATAGACTAAAACCACCCTGTTAAATTAAAAAATAAAAAAGTCAAGAAACCCAAAATCCACCAAAATATCCCTTCCACCGATTCATCAAATAAGGTAATAGCATCACCAATAAAGATATTAAATAATGTGAATCCAACAATGTAATTTCGATAAATTCAATATTGAAATTATTAAAACTTGCCATATAGTAAATATGGGAGGAAGGGAACCCGATGCTTTTAAAGCATCACACAACTTGTCGAATCTAAATTGACAAGCCTCTAAGCGTTCCAGACGCTCATCACGAGCCTATAGTTGCTCCTTTAACTCACGATTCGCTCTTTGAGCTTCTCTAAGGGTTTCCTCCAACTCTACGTCTCGTCGTGATGTTTTTGATTTGGTAGCTTTCGGACCATGCCCAAGACCTATGATATATCCCAATTTAGTGCCAAGTACTCAAACAACTATCTCATCGGGAGTCAAAGGTTCACTACCCTTGGAAGCAGGCTCAGCTTGCAACAATTTCATCTTATTTGTATATATCATTAGAATATATAATAAAGCAAGAAGATATAAATAGCAATAATACAACGTACCATCATAGATACATACATGAATTTATATAATAAAGCTTGAAAATCCAAATAGCCATAATATATCGTACCATATAAGATACATACTGAATGTAATAATGTAAATCAGGTATGCAAGTTTAAGAGGCTATTTCCAAGAAGTGTTTGTTCTAAGAAACTACCATAAGGGGGAATTCTTACTTTGAAGCTATAAACTTTAACAATCAGATAAACTCACACGAATGGAAACATCAAACACAATCCGCAAATTGGGTGTAAAGTGCAGAAAGAGAACTCTTTGGAATCAAAATTCAAAGGCGAACCAAAAATTTCAGCATATACTAGCATACTCCTAAAAATTTCAGCATACTAACAACTAAAAATTAATTAACAACTAAAAACTAATCAACTAATGAGATCCATTGTCAATAGACTATTGAAAAAACTAATCAGCATACTAGCAAAGGGAAGGGGGCTGCTCTGCTTCGGCAGCAGGGAGGGGGTTGCGTTTGCTTCGACAGTAGGGACAGGGGCAGCGGGAGAGAAGCGAAGAGCCTGCAGAGAGGGGAGGGGAGGTGTCCGTGTGAGGAGGGCCAAATTTGCTTTTTCCATCAATGAAATATTATTTTAAAACTCATGATGTATTTTATTTGGGAAATTTTGACAAATGGTTCAAAAAATTAAAGATGTAAATTTGCTGATGAAATTAAAGATGTAATATGGTATTAATAACACTTTGAAATTAAAGATGTAAATTTGCTGATGAAACTCTCTCTCTCTTGGTGGCTGCTTTTTTATTATTTATATATATGGTTAATGTGCATGCTAGTTCATTAGTTTTTATAATTCCTTATGCAGGAAAAATGGTCCAAAAATCTCTACATTGCATCTATATGTTATAGACGAATTGTTTGCTAAAGGGTTGGCATTGGATTGGAAACTCATCTGCCAGTTGGACCAGCTTTCTCCTGAGATCAAATAGAGGGGATTCCCTACGGGATCATGCCCCCACCCCCACACCCCTCGGAATTTGCTTCGAGGTAGAGATTCTGCAAAAAATATACTGGCAGAAGTTGGGGAAGCTATGTGGGGATGACCTGCAGGCTGTAGCACCAAGTACTTGATGAGAATCTCCTTCCCCACATATACAATTAATGCAAGAGCTTGACATGATCCTCAGCTATTATGGAGGCTCCATAAATTGAAGACGATCGTAAGCTGTATGCTGATGTTTATGTAGAAGATACCTGGTTCTCTGTCATTTGGGATTGTCTTTGAAGACACAATCATTTCTTCCTTAGATGTGCTGCAACTTCTAATGAAAATTAGATATAAAATGATGAGGAAATCTTAAATTATTTGCACATGGAGATGTAAAAGACTGAATATGTGACCTAATTTCAGGGGTCTTGTGCTGAATCCATGGACATTTTGTTATCTGACCTTTGTCATGACATGTGCGCTTGCATGGCAGGTCACCAAAGTTCTAATAAAAAAATGTTGATTTTGGCTTTTCTATTTTTTCAGTTTTGGTTTATTTATAAATTTGTCATTTTGGCTCAAATCTATAAATACAAGTGTCATTTCTAGGTTTTGAGAGAGGACAAGTTTGAGAGCTATTTTGTGAGTTATCAAAGCTAAAGAGTGATAGAGCTTCCATTTGAGGGGTGAGTTCTTGTGAGGTTGTGAGTGACTTTCTAAGAGAGATAAATTGTGTGTGTGTATAACCTTTGGGTTCCTCCATTTATCTATAGAAAAAAGAAATCCTCCTTGGTGGATGTAGCCCAAATTTGGGTGAACCACGGTATATCGTTGTTGTTTTGCTTTGATGATTGCTTGTATGTTCTTATTGTCTCTTCATTGATGCTTGGTTGAATTGATTGGGAGTTTGCACACTAGTTCATTTTGGGAACAAGGTCTTGGGTGTTTTTCGCACACCAAGTGTTTGATAAAATTCCCGAGTGAGTTTTATCGTCTTGGTCGCTAGAGATAGTCTTGCTTTAGCGCAACAAGTGGTATCAGAGCTTTGGTTGCATTGTTTGCCCGGTATTTTGGTTCGAGGTTGAATCAATTTTGGCAATTTTGGCATAGCTTTTGTTTTTGTTCCAAATGACGGAAAATGTGGAGAGTACTCGAGAATCAACCTCTACGAGCGGAGTCTCTAAGAGATGGGATCCGAGTTATGGATCAAGTGGCTCAATGAAGACGGACATGAAGGCTTTTGATGAGAAGATCAATTTCGGGTTATGACAAAGACGAATGCGAGGCGTTCTTGTCCAACAGAGGTTGCAATTAGCATTGTTGGGGGTAGAGGGACGACCGGTAGGCATGACCGATGCCGAGTGGATTGACATTGATCAAAGAACGGCTTCGTGTATTGAGATGCTTATCACGGATGATGTGTTGAATAATGTGATAGCGGAGACCATGGCTAAAGGCATGTGGGATAAGCTTGAAGAGATTTATTTGGGAAAGTCGTTGTAAAATAAATTGTTCCTCAAGAAGAAACTCTTCAAGCTTGAGATGAAGTAGGGTGAGGATATGATGAAGCATATCAACGTTTTTAATGCCTTGATAAATGACTTGAACCGGATAGACATTCAATTCATTGAGGAGGATCGAGCATTGTTGTTGCTTGCATCATTACCCGATTCATACGAGCATTTTGTGACCACGCTCATGTTTGGGAAGTCTACGCTCCGGTGCAACGAGGTTGTGCAAGATATTCAATCTCATGTCACGATGAGAAAGAAGGAAGGTGGAGGTGACGGGTATTCCCATAATGAAGGCCTTATGGCGAGAGATGGAGGTGGGCAAAATGGCGGGAGGAACTCCAACCGGGGATTTAATGACGGTAGTAGGTCTAGATCGAGAGGTGTTGGTGGTAAAGGGCCGAAATGCTACAAGTGCCAGGAATGGGGTCATATGATCCGAGAATGTCCTTTGTGGATCGACAAGGTTAAGGGCAAGGTTGATTCCGAGAGGGCAACGGTAGCGAGTGCGAATTATGAAGATGAACTTGGAGAACTTCTCACAATCTCCAAGGTTAACTCTCTTTCCCAAGATGATTGGATATTAGATTCGGGATCGTCGGATCACGTTTGCTCCAAGAGGAAATATTTTGAGACTTTCACAGAAAATGGAAAAGGTTCCATGTCTTTGGCTAACGGAGAGAAGGTTTCCGTTGAGGGTGTCGGGACGGTGAAACTCAAGATGTTCGATGGGGTGGAACGCACTTTGGGTGGTGTGGCCTATGTCCCAAAGTTGCGAAAGAATTTGATATCCATTAGCCGTTTGGATTCCAAGGGTTGCCGGGTGTCGGTGGCGGGTAGAGTCTTGAAAGTCACACGCGGTTGTATGGTCCTAGCGAGGGGAGAGGAGAGAGAGGAGTTGTATCGTCTAAATCAAACTTCGAGGAAGATTGGGAAGCGGTGTGCACAAGTGATCGAACGTTCGAGGCATGTCTCGTTTGTGAACAAAGTGGAGACATTGGGTGCTAGCTTTCCAAGAGTAGACGGTAGTGATGGGAGAATACCTACTAGTGGAGGGGATGGATCGAAGTCCCCCTCCAGGGCCAACGGGTGATGTTGACCCGGTTTAGTTGCACACATGCATTGGCCGATTCGAATCGAGGAGGTGTAGGACTGTGATGGATTCGAGGTGTGTGTAGCTAGTTCAAGGAAGGTCGATGAGTTATTGTTTGCGAGCATTGGCAAACGGGAGTTTTTCGTGACAAAGACTTGGTATATCTTTCGAGGGTGAGATTTGGAGGGTATGAGAGGTGAGGAATTTTCCCTCTCATCCGTGGTTATTTCTCAAGGTGGAAGATGGTGTTGATGTGTTTGAATGTTTTGTGTAAAGAAGGTGTATGCTATATGTATTGTGTGGGGGTGTACTCACCGGGTTACATGAGGAGCGAGCTTCACCGTATGGTTACATGGGAAGCATTCAGGGGAGTTCTTAGTTTAGAACTTGGTTCTTCGGCGGGTGGAGTCGTTTGGAGTCTTGGAGTGAAGACTTGCGGTATCTCACTTCATGGTTGAAGTTTGAGGTGGCTTAGCGTCGGGTGGAGCGTATTGGCTTGTTAGATGTCGGGATGGTCTTCAAGCGGGTTCAATTTCAGCATTCTAGAGATTGGTTGGATCGTCAGGATCGCCAACGTGGAGTTTGTTGATTTTGGCTCTCCTATTTTTTCAGTTTTGGTTTATTTACAAATTTGCCATTTTGGCTCAAATCTATAAATACAAGTGTCATTTCTAGGTTTTGAGAGAGGACAAGTTTGAGAGCTATTTTGTGAGTTATCAAAGCTAAAGAGTGATAGAGCTCCCATTTGAGGGGTGAGTTCTTGTGAGGTTGTGAGTGACTTTCTAAGAGAGATAAATTTTGTGTGTGTATAACCTTTGGGTTCCTCCATTTATCTATAGAAAGAAGAAATCCTCCTTGGTGGATGTAGCCCAAATTTGGGTGAACCACGGTATATCGTTGTTGTTTTGCTTTGATGATTGCTTGTATGTTCTTATTGTCTCTTCATTGATGCTTGGTTGAATCGATTGGGAGTTTGCACACTAGTTCATTTTGGGAACAACGTCTTGGGTGTTTTCCGCACACCAAGTGTTTGATAAAATTCCCGAGTGAGTTTTATCGTCTTGGTCACTAGAGATAGTCTTGCTTTAGCGCAACAAAAAATTACTCTTTGTTTCTTGGGGAGAGCCAGGATATTTCCCCAGGTTCTCTCGGGTGTTGTGTGTGCCTCGTCTTCCCTTGTGTTAATTTTGAATCTGGCTTCCAAGTTTAAATCTCAACTCATTAGCGCATCACAGGAAACATTCTATTTTGATGCTTTCATTCCATGGAAGATGTGGCATACATTCAAACTATATTTGCTTAGAGTTGCTGGGAATTGAAGGTGGAAGACGAAACAGAAACATGGGCATCCGCTATTGGGAGCCAAAGAGAGAAACTAGCCGCGAATTCTCTATGTTTGCATTGCCGCCTGAAACTGGGATAATTGATTAAGGTGACAATTTAATCAATTGATTAGTTTTTTATTTTTTCGAGTTGAAGTTTAAAAGCTAAGGTAGAGGAATTAATATTTATTTCACAAAAGTGTAAAAGAAGAAAATATAGTGTTATTTGAAACACAATCTAAGACATCAGCAGGAGACTCTCCCTCGGGGAAAAGATAAAGGAACCTTCTTAATCTCTCCCTGTTTTCCTTAATAGTCCTTCATTCTATCAGCAACCTGAAAATTCCAAAAGTCCTGTTCTCTAATCCTACATCTTTCCCTCGCCCTGATCCATATCTTCTTTTAAAACAATCACCCAATCTCCAGTAAAGTCTCCCTCGTCCTCTCATACGGCAAAACATAGAAGTACATCTTCTAGTTCACAGATCGCCCCTCATCAAATATCACATTCCTTAATTGTGCACCACCCAGCTTACCTTACTCAATTCCCTATTCAGTTAACAGATCTTGTAGTCGGGCATGGTTGTGTAAGTTAAACCATCCATGTTTCATCGAACTTGTGAAGTTGAACGCACTGTGATTACATATGAAGATATGAGAAAGAGTTGCTGCCACAGTCTGGTCCCCTCATATATTAAGAATTTGATCAAATGATTTTTACTGAAGAAGGGGGGTCTCGACCCATGGTTTTTCGCGAGGCGACCCTACGTCCGAGGATCCCTCGCCAGTTACCTCGGATTCTTCGAAAGACCTAGTTTCTTTGGGCAGTGGCGTCATGGAGAGTATGCTGCTGCTGCCATGGACACTTTATTGACGACGAGAGGTACCGAGGGCTCCTCGCCCCTGGGTTCTTAGTGATTTGTTGTTTCTACAGGGGTCGCCACTTCCTCTTCCTTCTTGGCGATGGGGTGTGTGTCGCCGACTGTTGGTACTACGAGGGTGTGCTGCTGGCCAAGGGTTCCTCGTGACCCCCTTGCCAGTTAGAGGTTTTCCATCTTTTGGGATTTCCATTATGGGACCCACTGCCGAGGGTCCCTCGTCGTTAGCTGCTGCTGCCATGGGTTCTTTTCTTAAGGGTTCCTCATCGCTATCATTGAGCGAGAGGAGTTCCTCGACCATACCGAATTCCTCGCCAAACACTATGGGTTCCGGGGGTTCTGCCAGTGAACTTGACGATTGTCACAACTTGCTCCAGCGCCGTCCTTTGCGGTTGAGCTACTTCTTCCGGAATCGTTATCGGAACGGCTGCCCCTCCAGAGGGGGTTGCTGCTGGTGTTACACAATCTTAACCCAAACTTGCCAAGTCTCAAAAAACATACTCATAAGCCTCTACCACTGGAGCTGCTACCGGTGAGCTGGTCTGCCCTCCCGGAGGAGCAAGTACCTTTGCTCCGGTCACCACCACATCCACCTGAGTGGCCTTGTCTCTTTGAGCTCCATTTTCAGATGGAAAGTCTTCAAACACTAGCTGCCTAGAAACATTAAAACCTTCTTTATCCATGGAAGTGAGGATACCTCCCCAGCAGAGTCGCCAAATGTAAGAGCGTAGTGAGACTGGGGTCTATGAATAACTGGAAGGGGTGAGGCGTGACCCACTCCAATGGACGCTTCTTGCAAGGTCTTCAAGGTCTCCTGGTGCAACATCTGAAGAAAACTTCTCCTTCTGGTAACAATGGAACCCAAGCTTCAACTCGCTCCTTGCAAGAAGATGAACTTTCACAGCAAAAATAACAATTTTCTCAAGGGAAACACCTGAGAGTGATGGCTGTCAGTGGGGAGTGAAGGAACAAGGTACTCAACACTAAGAGAATGAGCAGGGAGAGAATACTTAGGTAGGTCTAGTGATATTTTGGCAGAGTAACAGTGCAAAAACTATTGTCTCTCTTTTCATCCCTATGACCTTGCCCAGGGGTCCTATTTATACTTGGGCACTAAGGCTGGGTTGGCACTTTTGGGCCAAAACTTAGAGGGTTGGTGAGGGACAAAGTCTGCAGTGTACTATTTGTCCCTACCTGCAGGCAGGTCTGCCTGTCCCCTCTGGCAGATGCCCCCTGGCGCCGACCAAAGTTCAAAAGCAAATATGTCTTCTAATGGAGACAAAATATCTGATTTGCTAAATATCTTTTGAAACGGTAACTTTGATACAAACTTTGTAAACTTGAGGGGGGTCTCGAGGACCACCTCCTCTAAAATATTTGCTAGCTTGAGGGGGGTCTCGAGGACCCCCTTCTAAAATCATTTTTCTTGAGAGGGGTTTAGAGGACCCTCTCCTCTAAAATCATTTTATAAACAGTTCTTTTCTTGTGAGCAGCCAACCCTTTGGCTGCTCACTTCACTTGTGACTAAGTGTGAGGTGTGTGAGGACTGGGTGACCCTAGGGTCTCCTACTAGTATTCTCTCAATCCTATAGTGCTAAGTGGTTGATCTTGCTCAACATACCTTGTCCCTCAGCCGCCAAGCCAAAGCTCCCGGGAGGTCCTAACGCACCTGTTCGAGCCCTGCTTGCTCGACTAGGCAACCTGTACAAGAAAGTAAAGTGTTAGTGATGTTGTTCATTTAGAGACTGATGTTTCATGATAAGGAGTTGCTTGTGATAGCTACTCCCTCAATATGAGTTTGTGCCGAAACCCGGCACTTCTCGAATAACATTTCTGCAGTGACCCTTGCTGTAGTGGCGCCGAGCCTTGCAGTGACGCTGACTCTCTCGACTGTCATTATTGCAGTGACCCTTGCAGCGACGCTGACCCTTGCAGTGGTACTTCTTAATTTTGGATTTCTGTGTTGACCCTCGCGGGAACCTCTCGAACGTTATTGCTATAGTGACTCTTCTTGTAGTGGCGCTGACGCTTGAAGCGGCGCTGACGCTTGAAGCGGCGCTAACCCTTGCAGCGGCGCTAACACTTGTAGCGGTGCTGGCACTTGGAGCGGCGCGGACACTTGCAGCGACGCTGACACTTGCAGGGGCGCTGGTACTTGAAGCGGCGCATACCCTTGCAGCGGCGCGGACACTTGCAGCGGCGCTGGTACTTGAAGCGGTGCGGACACTTGCAGCGGCGCTGGTACTTGAAGCGGCGCCGACACTTGCAGCGGCACGAACACTTGCGGCGGCGCTGACACTTGCAGCGGCGCTGGCACTTGAAGCGACGTAGACACTTGCAGTGGCGCTGACACTTGCAGCGGTGCAGACACTTGGAGCGGCGCTGGCACTTGGAGCAGCGCGGACGCTTGAAGCGGCGCCGACCCTTGCAGCGGCGCTAACACTTGTAGCGGTGCTGGCACTTGAAGTGGCGCCGACACTTGCGGCGACGCGGACACTTGCAGTGGCGTTGGCACTTGCAGTGGCGCCGACCCTTGCAGCGGCGCGGACACTTGCAGCGGCGTTGACACTTGAAGTGGCGCCGACACTTGCAGCGGCGCTGACCGTTGTAATGGCGCAGACACTTGCAGCGGCGCCGGCAGTTGAAGCGACGCCGACCCTTGCGGCGGTGCATACACTTGCAGGGGCGTTGGCACTTGCAGCGGCGCCGACCCTTGCAGCGACGCTGACACTTGTAGCGGCGCTGGTACTTAAAGCGGCGCAGACACTTGAAGTGGCGCGGACACTTGCAGCGGCGCTGACCCTTGCAATGGCACAGACACTTGCATCGGCGCTGGCACTTGAAGCGGCGCCGACCCTTGCGGTGGCGCTGACACTTGCAGCGGCGCTGGCACTTAAAGTGGCGCGGACACTTGCAGCGGCACGGACACTTGCAGCGGCACCGACCCTTGCGACGGCGCGGACACTTACGGCGGCGCTGACACTTGCAGCGGCGCTGGCACTTGAAGCGGCGCTGACCCTTGCAGCGGCGTAGACACTTGCAGTGGCGCTGACACTTGCAGCGGCGCAGACACTTGAAGCGGTGCGGACCTTTGCAGAGGCGCCGACCCTTGCAGCGGCGCTGACACTTGCAGGGGCACTGGTACTTGAAGCGGCGCCGACCCTTGCGGCGACGCGGACACTTGCATTGGCGTTGGCACTTGCAGCGGCGCCGAGCCTTGCAGCGGTGCTGGCACTTGAAGTGGCACCGACACTTGCAGCGGCGCTGACCCTTGCAATGGCGCAGACACTTGCAGCGGCGCTGGCACTTGAAGCGGCGCCGACCCTTACGGCGGTGCAGACACTTGTAGGGACGTTGGCACTTGCAACGGCACCGACCCTTGCAGCGGCGCTGACTCTTGAAGCGGCGCAGACACTTGAAGTGGCGTCGACACTTGCAGCGGCGCTGACCCTTGCAATGGCGCAGACACTTACAGCGGCGCTGGCACTTGAAGTGGCGCCGACACATGCAGCGGCGCCGACCCTTGCGGCGGCGCTGACACTTGCATCGACACTGGCACTTGAAGCGGCGCTGACCCTTGCAGCGGCGTAGACACTTGCAGTGGTGCTGGGGGTTCCTGCTGAATATGAGTTTCTGTCGGGACCCTGGGGTGGTTCCTTCTCAATTATGCGTTTCTGCCGGGACCGTAGGTGGGTTCCTGCTCAATATGAGTTTTTGCCGAGACCCTGGGGTGGCTCCTCCTCAATATGAGTTTCTGTCGGGACCCCGGGTTTCTTCTCAGTATTTCTAATAAAATAATACTTTTACTTTTTTATAGGTAGACAACCTTCTACATTAGTCCCTCGTGCAAATTTTTTAGGTCGGGTAGACCAAAAAAGCTTTGTACACCATAAAGTCGATTTTTATTTTTATTTTTTATTTTGGGGGACCCTAGGGTTCCTTCATCATTCCCCCTTAGGATCATTAAATGTCCTGTCACTTCATCCCAAGTTTTGTAGATGAGGCCACTTATAGTGGACCTCCTTATCTGGGTATCAACTTGGGCGGAGGGGTTACTCGCGGTGAGCCCCTCGTTCTTGGCCTGCTTCTGTGGCCTTTTTTCTAGGGCGGAGGGGTTGCGCACCGTGAGCCCCTCACCCTTGGCCTTCTTCTGTGGCCTTCCATCTTGGGCGGAAGGGTTACTCGCGGTGAGCCCCTCGCCCTTGGCCTTCTTCTGTGGCCTTCTATCTTGGGCGGAGGGGTTGCTCGCGGTGAGCCCCTCGCCCTTGGCCTTTTTCTGTGGCCTTCTATCTTGGGCGGAGGGGTTGCTCGTGGTGAGCCCCTCACCTTTGGCCTTCTTCTGCGGCTTTCCATCTTGGGCGGAGGGGTTTCTCGCTGTGAGCCTCTCTCCCTTGGCCTTCTTCTGTGGCCTTCCATTTTTGGGCGGAGTGGTTGTTCGCGGTGAGCCCCTCGCCCTTGGTCTTATTCTGTGGCCTTCTTTCTTAGGCGGAGTGGTTACTCGCGGTGAGCCCCTCGCCCTTGGCCTTCTTCTGGGGCCTTTCATCTTGGGCGAAGGGGTTGCTCGCGGCGGGCCCCTCGCCCTTGACCTTCTTCTGCGGCCTTCCATCTTGGGAAGAGGGGTTTCTCGCAGTGAGCCCCTCGCCCCTGGCCTTCTTCTGTGGCCTTCCATCTTGGGCGGAGGGATTGTTCGCGGTGAGCCCCTCATCCTTGGCCTTCTTCTGTGGCCTTCTATCTTGGGCGGAGGGGTTACTCGCGGTGAGCCCCTCGCCCTTGGCCTTCTTCTGTGGCCTTCTATCTTGGGCGGAGGGGTTACTCGTGGTGGGCCCCTCGCCCTTGGCCTTCTTCTGCGACCTTTCATCTTGGGCGGCGGGGTTACTCGCGGTGAGCCCCTCGCCCTTGGGCCTTCTTCTGTGGCCTTCTATCTTGGGCGGAGGCGCTGTGAGCCCCTCGCCCTTGGCCTTCTTCTGTGGCCTTTTATCTTGGGCGGAGGGGTTACTCACCGTGAGCCCCTCGCCCTTGGCCTTCTTCTGTGGCCTTCTATCTTGGGCGGAGGGGTTACTCGCGGTAAGCCCCTCGCCCTGAGTTCTTTTCGGTAGCATCAAGTTTGTGAAGAGAGGGCACTCAAGGTGGATCCCCTCGCCCTAGGCTATTTTCTGTCAAACTTGCAATCTTGGGCAGGTGGAGCCACTATAAGTGGATCCCCACACTCCAAGCTATTTTATTATTTGTTCACTTTCTTGAGGACTTCTCAATATTAGCCCCCTCGTGCAGAAGTGTCTTGTAATGTCGAGAGACTTGTGCACGAAATTATCGTACCCTTTATTTATACTTGGCAGTTGCTCAAGACTATGAGTGCTCTGATGCCCTTGGAGCCTTAGGTACTAAACAGTTGCACCTTATGTTTGTACTTGGCCTTTGCTCAAGACTGTGAGCGCTCCGGCGCTCTTGGAGCCTTGGGTGCTAAACTGTCGCACCTTATATTTGTCCTTGACACTTGATCAAGGCTGCGAGCGCTCCGGTGCCCTTGGAGCCTTAGGTGCTCAACTGGCACACATTATATTTATACTTGGCACTTGCTCAAGACTGTGAGCGCTCTGGTGCCCTAGGAGCCTTAGGTGCTCCATTGGAGCACCTTACGTTTATACTTGGCACTTGCTCAAAATCGTGAGTGCTCCGATGCCCTTGGAGCCACAGGTGCTCAACTGGCGCACCTTATATTTATATTTGGCACTTTCTCAAGACTGTGAGCGCTCTAGTGCCCTTGGAGCTTTAGGTGCTCAACCGGCGCACCTTATATTTAAACTTGTCATCTACTCAAAATTGTGAGTGCTCCGGTGCCCTTGGAGCCTTAGGTGCTAAACTGTCGCACCTTATATTTACACTTGGCACTTGCTCAAGACTGTGAGCGCTCCGGTGCCCTTGGAGCCTTAGGTGCTAAACTGTCGCACCTTATATTTACACTTGGCAGTTGCTCAAGACTGTGAGCGCTCCGGTGCCCTTGGAGCCTTAGGTGCTAAACTGTCGCACCTTACATTTATACTTGGCAGTTGCTCAAGACTGTGAGCGCTCCTATGCCCTTGGAGCCTTAGGTACTAAACTGTTGTACCTTATGTGTATAATTGCATTTGCTCAATACTTTGAGTTGCTCTTTTTTATGTGAGAACCTCAAGATTGAACTTCCCATTTCTAACTGTGGGGTATTTGCATATGAGATGATCAAGTTAAAATTTTTGAAACTGCCCCTCTACCTGCGGGGTACCATCTGCAAATTTTAAAGTTTCCCCTTTAACAATGGGGTACTTGCATATAGCTGAGCAAGTTAAAATTTGGACGCTACCCCTCTAACTGCGGGGTACTTGCATATAGTTGAGCAAGTTATATATATATATTTTTTTTAGCGCAACCCCGTGTGACTGTGCGGTACTTTTTAGTGCAACCCCGTGTGACTTTGGGGTATTTTGTTATGCATATTCATTTCTTGGGAAGTAACTAAGAGATGGGGTTAGCACTTCTCCTTCCCACAAACTTCGCATAAAATTTCACATATATTATAAGTAAAGAAATAATTATTTCTTTATACTAAAAATTTCCTTGGTCTGAAGGGTCCTTGTTCCAAACTTTTCTTAGGAACCTTTTTTGTCTTATAAAAATAACAAGTTTAGAGGGGGGGTAGACCCACTTCTCCCTATTTTTTGAAAACTGGTCAATTATAATTTTTTGGAGAACAGAGGTTAAGACTTGTTCTCTAGGCTATAAATCTGATTGGAATAATAATAAAAAAATGTAGTGAATTTTTTTTATTATTATTATTATTACTAGGAGGATAACCTCTTGCTGGTCCTGTCGTGTCTGCACGGGCTTTACTCACTATACTTTTACTTTTGGGTTGGATATATCCCCAAGTATAATGAGGAAAGTTACTTATATCATAGGCCCTCTTCTAATCTACTGAGAGGTTCTACTATACTATTAAGAAAGAGAAAGCATTAGTTTGGTGTACCTTTTGTTCAGAAATTCTACGCCCTTGTGTCTACATTCCGGTCGCTTCTATTTTTTTTGTTTAAATGCATCGGGGGGTTCCTTGTGCAAGGTATCAATCATGGAAAGTTCTTTGTCTGGGATTCTGGTCATCCCAGGTTCCTCGCTTATAGCATCGCCGACGACGGGCTCCTCGCCTGCCTCTTTGCGCGCTGAGGGTTCCTCGCCTACAACTCGAGTTGAGAGGCGCATTTTTCTGTCTAGGGCTTGGAACTTATGGGTTCCTCACCGAAAATAATTTTTCATCAAGGGTCCTCATGCGAAGTTTTAACCACAAGGGGTATCTTGTTTTCTATTTTAACTTCAAAGGGTCCATCGCCTGCTACCGAGGTTATGCTAGGTTTCTCACGCCGCGGGTTCCTCGCGATCACCCTCAATCAAGGTGGGTTCCTCGTCCAAATCATTTGCGAAGAAAATTTCCCCTTTCACCACATCGGGTTCCTCGATGTCATTACTGCCCATAAGGGGTTCCTACCCAAGAACTTTAGCGTGAGGAGTTCTTCACTGCTTCTTGAGATGGGGGAGGGGTCCTCGCACATAGGCTCCTCGTCACAGTCTGCTATCGCCGACAGTTCCTCATTAGAAATCCCATTAGTCTTGGGTTCCTCGCGTTGTGGTTTGAACCTGGTTGGTTTTTTACCATTGCTTGAGGTGGGAGAGGGTTCCTCGTCGGACCCAATATCCGAGGGTATCTCGACATTGAATTTCGTCAAGGTTTCCTCAACCTTGTGTCACGTTGAGGGCCCCTCGTGCGTCGACTTCACCTCCAAGGGTCTCTCGACCTAGCGCTTCATCGAGACTGCTGCCATGACTTTTTTTATTGGCGGTGAGGAATACCCAGGGTTCCTCGTCCATGAGTTCCTCGCTCCTCGACTTCCTATTCGGGTGTCTCGATCTGTAATGAGTGTCTAGACGTGGAGGGTTCCTTGTCTGTTGGAACCAGTTTTGGAGAGAGGGGGTCTCGACGCCCGTGATTTTTTCTGAAGAAGGGGGGTCTCGACCCATGGTTTTCTGCGAGGCGACCCTACGTCCGAGGATCCCTCGCCAGCTACCTTGGAGTCATCAAAACCCCTAATTGCTTTGGGAGGGTGTGTCTCGACGCCTTTGAATTTTCAGAAATAGGGGTTTCGTCCTATGGCAGTATGGTGGCCTCTCGTCAGCGGTCGCGGGTCTCGCGACCTGGCCTCGCGTCTACGGGCCCCTCGTCACTGCAAGGTGTGTCTTGACATGTGCCGACGTCGACGGGGTCATCTCGACCTCGGGTGTCTCGACGCCCATGATTTTTTTATTTTTGCTGAAGAAGAGTGTCTCGACGCCCATGATTTTAGCTGAAGAAGGGTGTCTCGACGCCCATGATTTATACTGAAGAAGGGTATCTCGATGCCCATAATTTTTGCTGAAGAAGGGTGTCTCGACGCCCATGATTTTTGCTGAAGAAGGGTGTCTCGACGCCCATGATTTTTGCTGAAGAAGGGTGTCTGGACGCCCATGATTTATACTGAAGAAGGGTCTCTCGACGCCCATGATTTTTGCTGAAGAAGGGTATCTCGACGCCCATGATTTTTGCCGAAGAAGGGTGTCTCGACGCCCATGATTTTTGTTGAAGAAGAGTGTCTCGGCGCCCATGATTTTTGCTGAAGAAGGGTGTCTCGATGCCCATGATTTATACTGAAGAAGGGTATCTCGACGCCCATGATTTTTGCTAAAGAAGGGTGTCTCGACGCCCATGATTTTTGCTGAAGAAGGGTCTCTCGACGCCCATGATTTTTACTGAAGAAGGGGGGTCTCGACCCATGGTTTTCCGCGAGGCGGCCCTACGTCCGAGGATCCCTCGCCAGTTACCTCAGATTCTTCGAAAGACCTAGTTGCTTTGGGCAGTGGCGTCATGGAGAGTATGCTGCTGCTGCCATGGACACTTTATTGACGACGAGAGGTACCGAGGGCTCCTCGCCCCTGGGTTCTTAGTGATTTGTTGTTTCTACAATGGTCGCCACTTCCTCTTCCTTCTTGGCGGTGGGGTGTGTGTCACCGACTGTTGGTACTACGAGGGTGTGATGCTGGCCAAGGGTTCCTCGTGACCCCCTTGCTAGTTAGAGGTTTTCCATCTTTTGGGATTTCCATTATGGGACCCACTGCCGAGGGTCCATCGTCTTTAGCTGCTGCTGCCATGGGTTCTTTTCTTAAGGGTTCCTCATCGCTATCATTGAGCGAGAGGAGTTCCTCGACCATACCGAATTCCTCGCCAAACACTATGGGTTCCGGGGGTTCTGCCAGTGAACTTGACGATTGTCACAACTTGCTCCAGCGCTGTCCTTTGCGGTTGAGCTACTTCTTTCAGAATCGTTGTCGGAACGGCTGCCCCTCCAGAGGGGGTTGCTGCTGGTGTTACACAATCTTAACCCAAACTTGCCAAGTCTCAAAAAACATACTCATAAGCCTCTACCACTGGAGCTGCTACCGGTGAGCTGGTCTGCCCTCCCGGAGGAGCAAGTACCTTTGCTCCGGTCACCACCACATCCACCTGAGTGGCCTTGTCTCTTTGAGCTCCATTTTCAGATGGAAAGTCTTCAAACACTAGCTGCCTAGAAACATTAAAACCTTCTTTATCCATGGAAGTGAGGATACCTCCCCAGCAGAGTCGCCAAATGTAGGAGCGTAGTGAGACTGGGGTCTATGAATAACTGGAAGGGGTGAGGCGTGACCCACTCCAATGGACGCTGCCTGCAAGGTCTTCAAGGTCTACTGGTGCAACTTCTGAAGAAAACTTCTCCTTTTGGTAACAATGGAACCCAAGCTTCAACTCGCTCCTTGCAAGAAGATGAACTTTCACAGCAAAAATAACAATTTTCTCAAGGGAAACACCTGAGAGTGATGGCTGTTAGTGGGGAGTGAAGGAACAAGGTACTCAGCACTAAGAGAATGAGCGGGGAGAGAATACTTAGGTAGGTCTGGTGATATTTTGGCAGAGTAACAGTGCAAAAACTATTGTCTCTCTTTTCATCCCTATGACCTTGCCTAGGAGTCCTATTTATACTTGGGCACTAAGGCTGGGATGGCACTTTTGGCGCCAAAACTTAGAGGGTTGGTGAGGGACAAAGTCTGCAGTGTACTATTTGTCCCTACCTGCAGGCAGGTCTGCCTGTCCCCTCTGGCAGATGCCCCCTGGCGCCGACCAAAGTTCAAAAGCAAATATGTCTTCTAATGGAGACAAAATATCTGATTTGCTAAATATCTTTTGAAATGGTAACTTTGATACAAACTTTGTAAACTTGAGGGGGGTCTCGAGGACCACCTCCTCTAAAATATTTGCAAGCTTGAGGGGGGTCTCGAGGACCCCCTTCTAAAATCATTTTTCTTGAGAGGGGTTTAGAGGACCCTCTCATCTAAAATCATTTTATAAACAGTTCTTTTCTTGTGAGCAGCCAGCCCTTTGGCTGCTCACTTCACTTGTGACTAAGTGTGAGGTGTGTGAGGACTGGGTGACCCTAGGGTCTCCTACTAGTATTCTCTCAATCCTATAGTGCTAAGTGGTTGATCTTGCTCAACATACCTTGTCCCTCAGTCGCCAAGCCAAAACTCCCGGGAGGTCCCAACGCGCCTGTTCGAGCCCTGCTTGCTCGACTAGGCAACCTGTACAAGAAAGTAAAGTGTTAGTGATGTTGTTCATTTAGAGACTGATGTTTCATGATAAGGAGTTTCTTGTGATAGCTACTCCCTCAATATGAGTTTATGCCGAAACCAGGCACTTCTCGAATAACATTTCTGCAGTGACCCTTGCTGTAGTGGCGCCGAGCCTTGCAGTGACGCTGACTCTCTCGACTGTCATTACTGCAGTGACCCTTGCAGCGGCACTGACCCTTGCAGTGGTACTTCTTAATTTTGGATTTCTGTGTTGACCCTCGCGGGAACCTCTCGAACGTTATTGCTATAGTGACTCTTCTTGTAGTGGCGCTGACGCTTGAAGCGGCGCTAACCCTTGCAGCGGCGCTAACACTTGTAGCGGTGCTGGCACTTGAAGTGGCGCCGACACTTGCGGCGACGCGGACACTTGCAGTGGCGTTGGCACTTGCAGTGGCGCCGACCCTTGCAGCGGCGCGGACACTTGCAGCGGCGCTGGCACTTGAAGTGGCGCCGACACTTGCAGCGGCGCTGACCGTTGTAATGGCGCAGACACTTGCAGCGGCGCCGGCAGTTGAAGCGACGCCGACCCTTGCGGTGGTGCATACACTTGCAGGGGCGTTGGCACTTGCAGCGGCGCCGACCCTTGCAGCGACGCTGACACTTGTAGCGGCGCTGGTACTTAAAGCGGCGCAGACACTTGAAGTGGCGCGGACACTTGCAGCGGCGCTGACCCTTGCAATGGCACAGACACTTGCATCGGCGCTGGCACTTGAAGCGGCGCCGACCCTTGCGGTGGCGCTGACACTTGCAGCGGCGCTGGAACTTGAAGCGGCGCGAACACTTGCAGCGGCGCGGACACTTGCAGCGGCACCGACCCTTGCGACGGCGCGGACACTTACGGCGGCGCTGACACTTGCAGCGACGCTGGCACTTGAAGCGGCGCTGACCCTTGCAGCGGCGTAGACACTTGCAGTGGCGCTGACACTTGCAGCGACGCAAACACTTGAAGCGGCGCTGGCACTGGGATCGGCGCGGACCTTTGCAGCGGTGCCGACCCTTGCAGCGGCGCTGACACTTGCAGGGGCGCTGGTACTTGAAGCGGCGCCGACCCTTGCGGCGACGCGGACACTTGTAGTGGCGTTGGCACTTACAGCGGCGCCGAGCCTTGCAGCGGTGCTGGCACTTGAAGTGGCACCGACACTTGCAGCGGCGCTGACCCTTGCAATGGCGCAGACACTTGCAGCGGCGCTGGCACTTGAAGCGGCGCCGACCCTTGCGGCGGTGCAGACACTTGCAGGGACGTTGGCACTTGCAACGGCACCGACCCTTGCAGCGGCGCTGACACTTGAAGCGGCGCAGACACTTGAAGTGGCGTCGACACTTGCAGCGGCGCTGACCCTTGCAATGGCACAGACACTTACAACGGCGCTGGCACTTGAAGTGGCGCCGACACTTGCAGCGGCACGGACACTTGCAACGGCGCCGACCCTTGCAGCGGCGCTGACACTTGCAGGGGCGCTGGTACTTGAAGCGGCACCGACCCTTGCGGCGACGCGGACACTTGCAGTGGCGTTGGCACTTGCAGTGGCGCCGACCCTTGCAGCGGCGCGGACACTTGCAGCGGCGCTGGCACTTGAAGTGGCGCCGACACTTGCGGCGACGAGGACACTTGCAGTGGCGTTGGCACTTGCAGTGGCGCCGACCCTTGCAGCGGCGCGGACACTTGCAGCGGCGCTGGCACTTGAAGTGGCGCCGACACTTGCAGCGGCGCTGACCGTTGTAATGGCGCAGACACTTGCAGCGGCGCTGGCACTTGAAGCGACGCCGACCCTTGCGGCGGTGCATACACTTGCAGGGGCGTTGGCACTTGCAGCGGCGCTGACACTTGTAGCGGCGCTGGTACTTAAAGCGGCGCAGACACTTGAAGTGGCGCGGACACTTGCAGCGGCGCTGACCCTTGCAATGGCACAGACACTTGCAGCGGCGCTGGCACTTGAAGTGGCGCCGACCCTTGCGGCGGCGCTGACACTTGCAGCGGCGCGGACACTTGCAGCGGCGCGGACACTTGCAGCGGCACCGACCCTTGCGACGGCGCGGACACTTACGGCGGCGCTGACACTTGCAGCGGCGCTGGCACTTGCAGCGGCGCTGGCACTTGAAGCGGCGCTGACACTTGCAGCGGCGCAGACACTTGAAGCGGTGCAGACACTTGAAGCGGCGCTGGCACTTGGAGCGGCGCGGACCTTTGCAGCGGCGCCGACCCTTGCAGCGGCGCTGACACTTGCAGGGCCGCTGGTACTTGAAGCGGCGCCGACCCTTGCGGTGATGCGGACACTTGCAGTGGCGTTGGCACTTGCAGCGGCGCCGAGCCTTGCAGCGGCGCTGGCACTTGAAGTGGCACCGACACTTGCAGCGGCGCTGACCCTTGCAATGGCGCAAACACTTGCAGCGGCGCTGACACTTGAAGCGGCGCTGACCCTTGCGGCAGTGCAGACACTTGCAGGGACGTTGGCACTTGCAGCGGCACCGACCCTTGCAGCGGCGCTGACACTTGCAGCGGCGCTGGTACTTGAAGCGGCGCAGACACTTGAAGTGGCGTCGACACTTGCAGCGGCGCTGACCCTTGCAATGGCGCAGACACTTACAACGGCGCTGGCACTTGAAGTGACGCCGACACTTGCAGCGGCACGGACACTTGCAGCGGCGCCGACCCTTGCGGCGGCGCTGACACTTGCAGCGACACTGGCACTTGAAGCGGCGCTGACCCTTGCAGCGGCGTAGACACTTGTAGTGGCGCTGGGGGTTGCTGCTGAATATGAGTTTCTATCGGGACCCTGGGGTGGTTCCTTCTCAATTATGCGTTTCTGCCGGGACCGTAGGTGGGTTCCTGCTCAATATGAGTTTTTGCCGAGACCCTGGGGTGGCTCCTCCTCAATATGAGTTTCTGTCGGGACCCCGGGTTTCTTCTCAGTATTTCTAATAAAATAATATTTTTACTTTTTTATAGGTAGACAACCTTCTAAGACATCAGCAGGAGACTCTCCCTCGGGGAAAAGATAAAGGAACCTTCTTAATCTCTCCCTGTTTTCCTTAATAGTCCTTCATTCTATCAGCAACCTGAAAATTCCAAAAGTCCTGTTCTCTAATCCTACATCTTTCCCTCGCCCTGATCCATATCTTCTTTTAAAACAATCACCCAATCTCCAGTAAAGTCTCCCTCGTCCTCTCATACGGCAAAACATAGAAGTACATCTTCTAGTTCACAGATCGCCCCTCATCAAATATCACATTCCTTAATTGTGCACCACCCAGCTTACCTTACTCAATTCCCTATTCAGTTAACAGATCTTGTAGTCGGGCATGGTTGTGTAAGTTAAACCATCCATGTTTCATCTAACTTGTGAAGTTGAACGCACTGTGATTACATATGAAGATATGAGAAAGAGTTGCTGCCACAGTCTGGTCCCCTCATATATTAAGAATTTGATCAAATGATTACCTCAACTTGATCAAGCTTGGACCTTCGATATTATGATTGAGACTTTGAATGCCTAGCCACTAGTGTGGTAAGTTGGCCACAATAAACACTGATTGACACGTTCCTCAATGGATTATAAGAACAAGTTTCTAGTGATGTTAGAATATTCAATCCTAAACTTTGCAAGACACAATTGAGTTTGAACAAATGAGTGATGGAGGACTATCATAACAAAACATATGTGTGCTGCTAATCTCACTATCTCTCTTCTTCAATCATTTTCTTTGGAAACAAACAGTGTAGCAATCAAATTCAAATAGGATTGTTACATCTGGTATCAGCGATGTTGAATGATATTTAGTAGAATAAACAAAAATAATATTTAGGTACCCAATATATCACATTCCAGATGCTTCCTCACCTACTACCCCATTACATCTTCTTTTATATTTTGTATCTTCACTTTTATAGCGATGTCATATTTAAGCGTCGTTAATGGCTATGTGAATTGGATAGATATGGATCTTGAAGATGGGGTTCAAAAAGGAACGAGAGGAAGGCGTACGCATCTCTCTGACTCCATTTGGTCTGGCCACTTACAAGATGCAAGTGAATGTGTGGGCTTCAGGAATTAGTGGATGGGACCAGGAGAGGCTGGTGTCACTTTTGAGCATTGTTGATTATTGGCTAAAGCAGTTGCGGGTCTAACATCACGATTTCAACTATTTCTTGGGGATCCAACGTGGCTGATGACCACAAGTACGATTTGAAATGTGCTTGAAACTAACCTCTAGAAAATGGATGTGGTCATTTCAGGCTTTTGGTTTTTCTTGCTGTGTGAGAGGCTCATCTTTTGGGCATGTTTAACATACTGAGAGTGGAGTGTGGACTCTGTTTACCTGAGGTTTGAAAACTGTTGTATTGGAGAGTATTGTATATGTCTAAGAGGTCAGAAATGTAAAAAAAAAGAGCTATAGTGTTGCCTACAACTGAATGATTTCTTATTACAAGAACTCAACGTTTGTATTAACAAATATTTGTTTGTGGATATTTTAAAAGTTTTTCCTATATGAATTATAAGTTAATAACATTTTTAGTATTATATGTACGTGTTAGAATTCATTTTAGTTTTGTATGTGCTGTAGATTCAATTTTTTCCCTTTCATTTCTTATATAACAAATGATTACTACATTAAATTTTTGTTCAATACTTAAGCCATCTGTTGATTTTAAAAACAAAAGACAAAATATACTTGAAGGAGCATAATACTCATGTAACTTCTCCTCCTCTTTCCATATTTTACAAGTAAATTGATTAACATAAAATATTTGTGCAATTAACACAACAGAAATAGGAACGAATTTATATCATATCCGATCACCAAACATTTAAAAAGTAACATTAAAATATTTAATGTATGCATATAAAAAAGTAATAACGATCGCTGCTGTTGTTGCTGTTGTTGAGAGGAGAGTAGTTTTCGGAACTTACTCATTAAAATACTTATATTTTCATTTAAAAAAAAGTATGTAATCACAGATACTAACACGTGACCCATTATACACAAATTTATAAAAAAAATTCATGAAACAGTGGATAAGATTACAACTATACCTGTTGAAGAAAAACTTTCATTTTGGCCTTAGTGTCCCATATTGTTTCATTGAGCCTCTCATCCTCAGCCTCCTTTCCTGCCAATTCATGTTGCAAAGCTTTCACCTCTTTCTTCTTTGTCTCTATTGCTTGCCTGTTACTTTCCCATGCATCCTTCAAAGTCGAATAGCATTTTGGCACTCGCAATGTTTCACTGATATCATCCAGCCTTCTATGAACGAATATAAATCGACTCAAAGGTTGAAATAATGTCAACTGTTAGTCCCTGAAATTGATTTACATATATAAATTTGTGTTGGAATAACATTGTGATGGAAACATATAGCTGGAAATCCATTCCTATCTTGCCTCAAGACCCTTATGAGAGAGCAACTGCTCGTTTTTGGGCCAAGTTCATAGAGCAGGTAAGGGAGAACATGATGAATAAAAAGTCTATTTTGGTGGGAATTAAATCAAAATCCAAGAAGCATGTGAAAATTATGCTTGCACACGTTTTCTGGTTTTGGTCTAACCCATGCCGATTCTGCGTTATGACTTCTTCATCTAATTCAATATATTGTTATATTTTTACGAGTAACCATCATTTTAAAGTTATTGTAAGTATCATTTTACTCTTGAATAAAAAAAATTATTATCCTTTTGACACATTTTGAGGAATCGTGTATGTATAAATTGATGTCTAGGATACATTGATTATTATTTCAAGCAGTGAAGAAGCCCACCGACGGCCCATATGGAGGTACATGTCTCACCTATATCCAGAAGCAACCAAAGATGAAATATGTTCTTTGTGGATAGGAACACGTGCAAGTGATCAAAGTAAAGAAAGAATTAACAACTGTAATACTCATTATGTTAAATGTAATGGCGAGGTACTTTTACTTAAACTTTATGAAACCACGCGACTTGTACACAAAATAGAAAGCGTTGAGCTGAAGAAGATTAGCTTGCCTGTTCAAAAAGTTAGAGACGTTGGCGATTATTGTAAGTCGCTTGCTCCAGTTGTGGACCCCATCTATTATTAGCTTCAACAAACATAAGATGAAAGAGGAATAACAACAATAAGTGACATAAGTTCTAATCTAAAAATGTAAAGTATAACAAGCATGTGCCAACAAGCTAACTGATTAACTATGTTAATCAGGAAATTACAGCAAAATTAGAAGGAGTAGAAGAATGTGAGTGCATATGTGGAGGCAAGACAAATGGCCAAGAAGGAGACTTCACCCAAGGGGCATGTGGTGAAGATGAGCGAATGGCAAGCATGGCGGCATCAAATGAAGAATATTTTTTATATTGAGAGCCGCTAACTCCCTTAATTTGGGATTCACAATCTCCCCAAGTAGTATAAATTCCTGGAAATTTTCCAACCCACACTACATAAAATGACTTCATGATTTGTGAATGAGGAGGAGAAGCCCATATATGTATTTATAAAGGAATGGTGAATGTCAGCTAGTGGTAAAAATATTAAAGTGTGTCCACTTGTGATAAGATGTTTTTGGAAGGTTGTGAAGAAAAAAAATAATTATAATTTCAAGTCATTTATACATGCCATACCAAGTTCACGACGGATAAAGGTAAAACGATCTTGGAAGGTTGTGAAGAAAAAAAATAATTATAATTTCAAGTCATTTATACATGCCATACCAAGTTCACGACGGATAAAGGTAAAACGATCTTCAGATAAAGGTTTTGTGAAAATATCGGCTAATTGAAGATCCGTAGAAATAAATTCTATGCGTACGTCACCTTTTTGAACATGATCGCGTAAAAAATGACGTCTAATTTCAATATGCTTTGTTCTAGAGTGCAGAATTGGATTTTTTGTCAAACATATAGCGCTTGTATTATCACAAAAGATTGGAGTATTGTGAAAGAATATTTTAAAGTCTTCTAATTGTTGTTTCATGTATAATGTTTGAGCACAACTGCTACCGGCGGTAATATATTCTACCTCGACCGTGGAAAGAGCAACAGAATTTTGCTTTTTACTAAACCAAGAAACTAGTGAGTGTCCTAAGAAATGACATGTACCACTAGTGCTTTTTCTATTAATTCTACAACCCGCGAAATCTGCATCGGAATAACTTACTAGTTCGAACGAAGTACTTTTAGGATACCATAATCCTAAGTCTTTAGTACCAATTAAATATCTAAATATACGTTTTACGGCACACAAATGGGATACTTTAGGATTGGCTTGAAAACTAGCACATAAACATACACTAAACTTAATATCGGGTCTACTAGCAGTTAAATATAGTAGACTACCAATCATACCACGATATAAGGTAGTATTAACAGATTTTTCTTTTTCATCAACATCTAACTTAATAGAGGTGCTCATAGGTGTACCAAGTGCTTTACCGTGATCTAAACCATATTTTACCAAAAGATCTTTAATATATTTAGATTGATTGAATAAGACGCCATTTTTAGTTTGCTTAATTTGTAAGCCTAAAAAGAATTTTAACTCACCCATCATACTCATTTCAAATTCTCTTTGCATAAATTCTGAAAAATCTTTACATAAATTTTCATTTGTGGATCCAAATATAATATCATCAACATACACTTGTACAAGAAGCATATCATCGTTATGAATTTTTATGAATAAGGTCGAATCCATTTTTCCTCTCACAAAATTATTTTCGAGTAAAAATCCGCTTAACCTATCATACCAAGCCCTCGGTGCTTGTTTTAATCCATACAAGGCTTTATTTAGTTTATAGACATGATTTGGAAATTTTTGATTTTCAAAACCGGGAGGTTGCTTAACATAAATATCCTCACTTATAAAACGATTTAAGAAAGCGCTTTTCACATCCATTTGAAATAATTTAAAATTTATTAACATGCATATGCTAGTAACATACGAATAGCTTCTAATCTAGCTACGGGGGCATAAGTTTCATCAAAATCAATACCTTCTTGTTGGTTGTAGCCTTGCGCAACTAGTCTAGCTTTATTTCTTATAATCAATCCGCCATCATCCTTTTTATTTCTAAAAACCCATTTAGTTCCAATAATAGTTTTATCTTTGGGTGTGGGAACAAGTGACCAAACATTATTTCGCTCAAATTGTAACAATTCTTCTTGCATGGCTAATAACCAAAACTCAACTTTTTCGGCTTTATTTATATCTTTTGGTTCAATTTCTTACCCAAAGGCTAAATTATTACAAACATTCTTTAAGGAGGATCTAGTAAGAATACCACTAGAAGGTTCTCCTAAAATATTTTCAAAAGGATGATTATTAACGAATTTCCAACTTTTAGGTAAACTAGAATCATTATCATTTTTATCTTTATGCGGAGTGCTTCCATTATTAATAGAATTACCAATATTAGAAGTAAGGTTTTCTTCATTAATAGACTTATTTAGATCTAGAACCTCATCATCATCTTTGTAGTTTTTAGTAAGAGAGTTAGATTCATCAAAAGATACATGTATTGATTCTTGAACGACTAGGGTCCTTTTATTAAAAACTCTATATGCTTTACTATAAAGTGCATACCCAAGAAAAATACCTTCATCAGATTTTGCATCAAATTTTCCCAGATTATCTTTATCATTTAAAATAAAACATTTGCTTCCGAAAATCTTGAAATAACCAATATTTGGTCTTTTATTTTTCAATATTTCATGAGGAGTTTTATCTAAACCTTTTCTAACAATAGTTCTATTTATTACATAACAAGATGTATTAACAGCTTGTGCCCAAAAATATTTCGGTAGGTTATGTTCATTTAGCATAGTTCTTGCCATTTCTTGTAAGGATCTATTCTTTCTTTCTACCACACCATTTTGTTGAGGTGTCCTTGGTGCTGAAAAATTATGTTCAAAACCATTTTCATCACAAAATAATTCAACATCTTTGTTATCAAATTATCTTCCTCTATCACTTCTTATGAAGACAATATTGCACCCTTTTTCATTTTGAATTTTCTTAGAAAATTTGGCAAAAATAGATTGTGTATCACTTTTATGAGTAAGAAAGAAAACCCATGTAAATCGAGAATAATCATCAACAATAAAAAAGGCATAATATTTTCCACCTAAACTAGCAACTTTGTTAGGTCCGAATAAGTCTAAGTGTAATAATTCTAAAGGCCTATTTGTTGAAATATCTATTTCCTTTTTAAATGAAGTTTTAGTTTGTTTCCAAATTGACATGCATTACACAATTTATCTTTAACAAACTTTATTTTGAGCAGCCCTCTAACTAACTCATTTTTGGACAAAATATTAAGTTGTTCCATGTTGGAATGACCTAATCTTCTATGCCATAACTAACAAGTATCATTTAGGACAGCTAAACACTTTACATCTTGTTGTGA
This sequence comes from Sambucus nigra, assembly GCA_949130495.1. Classification (NCBI taxonomy): domain Eukaryota; kingdom Viridiplantae; phylum Streptophyta; class Magnoliopsida; order Dipsacales; family Adoxaceae; genus Sambucus; species Sambucus nigra. The sequence goes on along the minus strand of OX422223.1, from coordinate 381,005,694 downwards.
CAAATTATCAAAATCTAGAGTATGAACATTTTCATGCCTAGAAGCAACAAACACAACATTATTATCTTTAGCATTTTTTATTAGACAATAATCTTCTTTAAATTAAACATTATAACCTTTATCACACAATTGGCTAATACTAATTAAATTATATTTAAGACCATCAACTAAAAGAACATTTTCAATGCAAGGAGAAGGATCCTTACCAACATTACCTATGCCAATGATTTTGCCTTTGGAATTGTCTCCGAATGTGACTAGACCTCCATCTTTGGCAATTAAGCTCGAAAACTTACTTTTGTCACCCGTCATGTGTCTTGAGCACCCGCTGTCTAAAAATTATTTTGATTTGATCGATCCAGCTTTAAAACAAACCTACAATGAACATTTAAATAATTTTTCTTTTGGTACCCAAAATGTGTTGGGTCCATACGGGTTAGCAAACATAGGAGTCTCTTTAAGAATCCATGCCACTTTGGTAGAAAATTTATATTTGCAAAAATTTGAGAAATGGGTATGTCTTCCGCAATATGTACATAATGAATTTCCAATATTTTTAGGGTAATTTTCAAAACTTTTTTCATTTTCTTTTTCATTATATCCAATTCCAGCCTTATCATACATCCACCTTTGGTTTCCAAGTAACAAATTCAAATTTTTTTCTCCATTTACAAACTTTTCAAGACACCAAGTTAAATCCTTAATTTTAAGTTTTAATTGTTCATTTTCAGAAAAATGACTAGATGATTCTTTAATTTTTAGTTTTGCCATTTCAGATTTTATGGACTTATTTTCAGATTTCATTACTTCTATATTTTCAAAGAGAGAATCATAATTATGTGATAAAGAAGAATGTATCTTTTTAAGATTAATATATTTAGTTTTAAGTTCATCAAAATTGTAAAAAAATTCATCAAAAGCATTTTGAACTTCATCATGATCATTTGAGGTCTCATATTCACTATCTGAATTAAAATTAGAAGATACCTCATCATCATTTTCCATAAGACAAAGATTTGCAACTTCTCCATCACTTGAATCTTCATCGTTGTTACTTTCATCACTATCACTCCAAGTAGTAGCTTTCATGGCCTATTTGTATTTTTTATTTCTTTTCTCTTTTCTGTCATTCTTCTCTTCTTTGGCCTTGGGACAGTTAGGTCTAATATGTCCTAACTCTTTGCAGTTATAACATTTTAATTCAAACTTGGAGGATGTCTTTCCTTCATGTGCCTTCTTTGAAGAGAATTTTTTGTATTTTCCAGAGAGTCCCTTCTTTTTGGCAAGAAATTTTTTGAATTTTTTTGTAAGAAGTGCTATGTCACCATCTTCATCATCATCAGCTTCCTCACTATCTTCTTCTTCCTCAATGGATTTGAAAGCGATAGTTTTGCTTGCCTTGGGCTTTTCATCTTCAGCAAGTTTTTTGAGTTCCATTTCATGAGTAATTAAGGAGGCCAAAAGTTCATCAAGAGAGATAGGTCTTTCTCGTATAGCTTCTTTGATTGCCAACTTCTTTGTCATATAAGCAGATGGTAATGACCTGAGAATCTTGCTCACTAATTTAGAATCAGTATAAGATTTACCAAGAGATTTCAATCCATTTATAATATTTGAAAATCTAGTAAACATATCAGAGATAGTTTCATCTGCTTTCATTTTAAAAAGCTCATAGTTATGAACAAGCATGCTGATTTTATCCTCCTTGACTTGACTAGTTCCTTCATATGTAACTTCTAGTCTATCCCAAATTTCTTTAGCTGATTCAAAACAACAGATTCTATTATACTCATTTACATCAAGTGCACAATGCAAAATATTCATAGCTTTAGCATTTATTTGAATTTTTTTTAATATCAACATCATTCCATTCATTTTCTTCTTTAGGGACAGAAGCATTATTTACCATTTTAATAGGAATATAAGGACCATTCATGACAACTTTCCAAACTTCATAATCATGTGACTGAATAAAATATTTAATTCTATTTTTTCAATAACTATAATCTTTTCCAGATTATAGAGGAGGTTTAAAAATGGATTGACTTTCACCAAGAGATGTAGTAACATATGCCATTGATCTTTAACTCTAAGATTGTTAAATCTAAAGATTAAGAAGAGCACTGGCTCTGATACCAATTGTTGCCCAGATTATACTCAAGAGGGGGGTGAATTGAGTTTTTACAAACTTTTAAGTTAAATTAAGATTTTAAGAAAATATTAAATTTCAATCACTTGGTTAAATTTCAGATTAATAAAGCTGTGAAGAATAAATTTAACAATATCAAATAAATTTAATCAACTAATTTTAAGCAACTAGAAATGCAGATTTTAACACACTAGGAATATTAAATTAATTTTCGTATTAAAAAAAATTGATATTCTGAAATAGATTATTTAATTTAAAAATTAATTATTTTAACTTTTAAATATTAATTAAATTTAATTTCGGATTTAATTAATTTGCAAAAATAGTGTGCTGAAAATATTAACTTAAGCAAGCATGTGCAAATAAATAAAATAGCTGAAAATAAATGACACCAAACTTTAACGTGGTTCGACCAAATCCCGGCCTACGTCCACGCGCCTAGAGCTCCTGTCTCCTTTGCGCTTCACTAAATCTGATCCACTTGCGGGTAGGATCAAACCACCGCATACAACTGTTTGCAAGCTAACTCCGAGCTTCAAACCCCGTGGCCCACTTACGGGTAGGAACCAATTACCGGTACAAACCGAAGCTTCAACAAAGCTTCACAACAAATCTGAATTTTTGTAGTACAGAATAAAATACTGAAACTCCTTAAAATACAATTTGTAATCTGAGTTTCTGAGACTTCAATAAATGATGTTGAAGTAGGCACAAATCTTCTTCTTCAATGATTGAGCAGATAACAAAAATTTATGGCTCTCTTGAATGTGTAGCTTGGTAGTAAATTGAATGCTCTCTATAATATTTCAAGTATTGATCATGTGCTCATTTCAATCTGTCTTGTGTTCAATGCAGCTCTTCAAAGCTTTTAAATGTGTCTGCCAAAATCTAGCTGTTAGACACATGCATTTTGAGCATTAAATGCTCCAGATTTGGCTGAGATGAGATAGCTGAAAATCATTTCCAAATCTGATATGCAAAATCATCATCTTTATCTTCTCCATAAAAATATAGCTGTTGTAGCATGGAAATAGACATCTGAAACTATAAGTCATTTGAAAATAGCTTGATAGATAACCCATATACTTTCTGCAAGAAAAATTGTTAGTCCAAGAGATAAAATACAAAACTGATGTATAAATGTGGAACCATTGTGTAAAGAATATAACTGGTGTGTTAAGAACATTTTTCTGTCAAGAAGATAAGTTGGACAACGTGAATAACAGATTTTGTTCAGGTGCATATCTCGAGGAGGCAAAAGATAATCTCATAGGAAGTTTGTGATATTATATTTAATAAGGACAAGGCACAACCGAAAGAATGGGCTGATGAACAGTCCAAGATAATATAACTCCTTTCAATTCTTGTGGCATATGATCTGACGCCATGTACAACAAATAACAGGCTTGCAGGATTTAATAATCATATATATATATTTAAAGTATGTATATATATATAATATACTGAGTGTTAAAAAATTTCTTATGGACGTTCTCAGCCAATGATGGCGCAAACCTCAGTTTAAGATATGTTGAAAGTTTTGATTTACATCATACGTTTACTGCAAGCGCGGGACCCATATTGTGATGAGGTGACAAAGAAAAACTCAAGCCTTTTATTAAGAAAAAATGTTCTCATAATATGAGCGTGATGTGGTAGAACTACTGTTGTAGGAGAGAGAAGTGCCCATACCAAGAATCTGACAGCACAGATAAAAAATCGTCAAAACAGTAGAAGCCAACGGCTGTGAAAATATAGTCCAAATCTTTAGCTGTCAACCATAACAGCCTAAGGCTTAGGTAGTCACTTCCGGTAGTGACTTTCTGCCATAGGAGATCAGCACACAACAGGTCCTATGGGGTCAAATCGTTTTAGCCAAAGGGACACGCCAACAGATACAATACTACCACTTAGCAGGTAGCGTCCTTATGGGACAAAAACAAGTCACGTCGCTTATAAAAGTGACGAAAACAATTAAGGCAGTCGACCACTAGCAGGTAGCGTCCATATGCCAACAGATCAGTGAAGGACGAAAATTAAAAGAGAAAAAAAAAACTTAAAACAATTCTGCCTAGAGGTTCAAAGCAGGTGCTATACAATTCTTAGGATTTCTCCTATTCGGATAAGTCATGATCATGCCCAATCGTTTAAGGTAACAGGTACAAACAGGTATATTCGGTCACAACCTTAAGTGACAAATAATTATAATAAATATATATGAATCTTGAATCAAGAATTTACACGTTGCTCTTAAAGAAAGAGTGCTTTGGTAACTTTTATAAGCCAAGGTTCATGCAAAGTGACTAATTAAGATAAAGTACCAGTTCAACTAGTATATATGCAAGGATAAACATTATAATGAAGAATTAATTTGTTTACTTATAAATGCGATAACTGAATAGAAGTATATGAGATGCATAGTATATAAAGAGGACGAGGTGTGCAAAATATATGCAATAATCAAGTTGTAAGCACTAGTTATGTAGACAAAATATATAAGAACGTGAATAAAAAATATGTAATATAAGTTAAGAAATAGTTATATAATGAATGTAATATACAAAAATATGTTTGGAATCATCAAAATTAATATATTCAGTTAAACTAAAAAGTACATTAATTAAACTAATATAATTAATTAATTAGGGATAAAATATATTTTCGATAACAATCTCCCCCTTTTTGATGATGACAAACAATGATTCACATATATTCATAAGATGAATAAATTAAGCATAATGAGTGAATCATCATAATTTCTCCTCCTTTGACATTATCAAAAAAAATATTTCAGGGAAATGCAGTGTCATGGGTAAAATGCGAAGCTCCCCCTATAAAAAAAATATAAGCATGAGATAAAATCAAGAATTGTAAGGGTCATATGTGAATACCATAAATTTTAATTAAGCACATATTCAACATAATCATATGTAGGAATAACATCTAATAATCCGCAAAGCATAAAAGAAAACAACATATTCATAGACGATTACATCTTAAGGTTGTTAACAAAATGACACACATCTTTAGATTTTCCCTCAATCGTGATTTTCTCAACAACAACTTTGATAGGATTTTCATCACTGTTTTGAGAGGATGAGCATGCAACATTTTCATTAGAAGGAGTAGAAGCATGTGAGTGCATATGTGGAGGCAAGACAAATGGCCAAGAAGGAGGCTTCACCCAAGGGGCATGTGGCGGAGATGAGAGAATGGCAAGCATGGCGGCATCAAATGAAGAATATTTTTTATATTGAGAGTTGCTAACTCCCTTTATTTGGGATTCACAATCTCCCCAAGTAGTATAAATTCCTGGAAATTTTCCAACCCACACTACATAAAATGACTTCATGATTTGTGAATGAGGAGGAGAAGCCCATATATGTATTTATAAAGGAATGGTGAATGTCAGCTAGTGGTAAAAATATTAAAGTGTGTCCACTTGTGATAAGATGTTTTTGGAAGGTTGTGAAGAAAAAAAATAATTATAATTTCAATTCATTTATACATGCCATACCAAGTTCACGACGGATAAAGGTAAAACGATCTTCAGATAAAGGTTTTGTGAAAATATCGGCTAATTGAAGATCCGTAGAAATAAATTCTATGCGTACGTCACCTTTTTGAACATGATCGCGTAAAAAATGACGTCTAATTTCAATATGCTTTGTTCTAGAGTGCAAAATTGGATTTTTTGTCAAACGTATAGCGCTTGTATTATCACAAAAGATTGGAGTATTGTGAAAGAATATTTTAAAGTCTTCTAATTGTTGTTTCATGTATTATGTTTGAGCACAACTGCTACCGGCAGTAATATATTATGCCTCGACCGTGGAAAGAGCAACAAAATTTTGCTTTTTACTAAACCAAGAAACTAGCGAGTGTCCTAAGAAATGACATGTACCACTAGTGCTTTTTCTATTAATTCTACAACCCGCGAAATCTGCATCGGAATAACTTACTAGTTCGAACGAAGTACTTTTAGGATACCATAATCCTAAGTCTTTAGTACCAATTAAATATCTAAATATGCGTTTTACGGCACACAAATGGGATACTTTAGGATTGGCTTGAAAACTAGCACATAAACATACACTAAACATAATATCGGGTCTACTAGCGGTTAAATATAGTAGACTACCAATCATACCACGATATAAGGTAGTATTAACAGATTTTTCTTTTTAAACAACATCTAATTTAATAGAGGTGCTCATAGGTGTACCAAGTGCTTTACCGTGCTCTAAACCATATTTTACCAAAAGATCTTTAATATATTTAGATTGATTGAATAAGACGCCATTTTTAGTTTGCTTAATTTGTAAGCCTAAAAAGAATTTTAACTCACCCATCATACTCATTTCAAATTCTCTTTGCATAAATTCTGAAAAATCTTTACATAAATTTTCATTTGTGGATCCAAATATAATATCATCAACATACACTTGTACAAGAAGCATATCATCGTTATGAATTTTTATGAATAAGGTCGAATCCATTTTTCCTCTCACAAAATCATTTTCGAGTAAAAATCCACTTAGCCTATCATACCAAGCCCTCGGTGCTTGTTTTAATCCATACAAGGCTTTATTTAGTTTATAGACATGATTTGGAAACTTTTGATTTTCAAAACCGGGAGGTTGCTTAACATAAATATCCTCACTTATAAAACCATTTAAGAAAGCGCTTTTCACATCCATTTGAAATAATTTAAAATTTTTATAACATGCATATGCTAGTAACATACGAATAGCTTCTAATCTAGCTACGGGGGCATAAGTTTCATCAAAATCAATACCCTCTTGTTGGTTGTAGCCTTGCGCAACTAGTCTAGCTTTATTTCTTATAATCAATCCGCCATCATCCTTTTTATTTCTAAAAACCCATTTAGTTCCAATAATAGTTTTATCTTTGGGTGTGGGAACAAGTGACCAAACATTATTTCGCTCAAATTGTAACAATTCTTCTTGCATAGCTAATGACCAAAACTCATCTTTTTCGGCTTCATTTATATCTTTTGGTTCAATTTCTGACACAAAGGCTAAATTATTACAAACATTCTTTAAGGAGGATCTAGTAAGAATACCACTAGAAGGTTCTCCTAAAATATTTTTAAAAGGATGATTATTAACGAATTTCCAACTTTTAGGTAAACTAGAATCATTATCATTTTTATCTTTATGCGGAGTGCTTTCATTATTAATAGAATTACCAATATTAGAAGTAAGGTTTTCTTCATTAATAGACTTATTTAGATCTAGAACCTCATCATCATCTTTGTAGTTTTTAGTAAGAGAGTTAGATTCATTAAAAGATACATGTATTGATTCTTGAACGACTAGGGTCCTTTTATTAAAAACTTTATATGCTTTACTATAAAGTGCATACCCAAGAAAAATACCTTCATCAGATTTTGCATCAAATTTTCCCAGATTATCTTTATCAATTAAAATAAAACATTTGCTTCCGAAAACCTTGAAATAACCAATATTTGGTCTTTTATTTTTCAATATTTCATAAGGAGTTTTATCTAAACCTTTTCTAACAATAGTTCTATTTATTACATAACAAGTTGTATTAACAGCTTCCGCCCAAAAATATTTCGGTAGGTTATGTTCATTTAGCATAGTTCTTGCCATTTCTTGTAAGGATCTATTCTTTCTTTCTACCACACCATTTTGTTGAGGTGTCCTTGGTGCTGAAAAATTATGTTCAAAACCATTTTCATCACAAAATAATTCAACATCTTTGTTATCAAATTCTCTTCCTCTATCACTTCTTATGAAGACAATATTGCACCCTTTTTCATTTTGAATTTTCTTAGAAAATTTGGCAAAAATAGATTGTGTATCACTTTTATGAGTAAGAAAGAAAACCCATGTAAATCGAGAATAATCATCAACAATAACAAAGGCATAATATTTTCCACCTAAACTAGCAACTTTGTTAGGTCCGAATAAGTCTAAGTGTAATAATTCTAAAGGCCTATTTGTTGAAATATCTCTTTTCTTTTTAAATGAAGTTTTAGTTTGTTTTTCAAATTGACATGCATTACACAATTTATCTTTAACAAACTTTATTTTGGGCAGCCCTCTAACTAACTCATTTTTGGACAAAATATTAAGTTGTTCCATGTTGGAATGACCTAATCTTCTATGCCATAACCAACAAGTATCATTTAGGACAGCTGAACACTTTACATCTCGTTGTGACAAATTATCAAAATCTAGAGTATAAACATTTTCATGCCTACAAGAAACAAACACAACATTATTATCTTTAGCATTTTTTATTAGACAATAATCTTCTTTAAATTAAACATTATAACCTTTATCACACAATTGGCTAATACTAATTAAATTATATTTAAGACCATCAACTAAAAGAACATTTTCAATGCAAGGAGAAGGATCCTTACTAACATTACCTATGCCAATGATTTTGCCTTTGGAATTGTCTCCGAATGTGACTAGACCTCCATCTTTGGCAATTAATCTCGAAAACTTACTTTTGTCACCCGTCATGTGTCTTGAGCACCCGCTGTCTAAAAACCATTTTGATTTGATCGATCCAGCTTTAAAACAAACCTACAATGAACATTTAAATAATTTTTCTTTTGGTACCCAAAATATGTTGGGTCCATACGGGTTAGCAAACATAGGAGTCTCTTTAGGAATCCATGCCATTTTGGTAGAAAATTTATATTTGCAAAAATTTGAGAAATGGGTATGTCTTCCGCAATATGTACGTAATGAATTTCCAATATTTTTAGGGTAATTTTCAAAACTTTTTTCATTTTCTTTTTCATTATATCCAATTCCAGCCTTATCATACATCCACCTTTGGTTTCCAAGTAACAAATTCAAATTTTTTTCTCCATTTACAAACTTTTCAAGACACCAAGTTAAATCCTTAATTTTAAGTTTTAATTGTTCATTTTCAGAAAAATGACTAGATGATTCTTTAATTTTTAGTTTTGCCATTTCAGATTTTATGGACTTATTTTCAGATTTCATTACTTCTATATTTTCAAGGAGAGAATCATAATTATGTGATAAAGAAGAATGTATCTTTTTAAGATTAATATATTTAGTTTTAAGTTCATCAAAATTGTAAAAAAATTCATCAAAAGCATTTTGAACTTCATCATGATCATTTGAGGTCTCATATTCACTATCTGAATTAAAATTAGAAGATACCTCATCATCATTTTCCATAAGACAAAGATTTGCAACTTCTCCATCACTTGAATCTTCATCGTTGTTACTTCCATCACTATCACTCCAACTAGTAGCTTTCATGGCCTTTTTGTATTTTTCACTTCTTTTCTCTTTTCTGTCATTCTTCTCTTCTTTGGCCTTGGGACAGTTAGGTCTAATATGTCCTAACTCTTTGCAGTTATAACATTTTGTTTCAAACTTGGAGGATGGCTTTCCTTCATGTGCCTTCTTTGAAGAGAATTTTTTGTATTTTCCAGACAGTCCCTTCTTTTTGGCAAGAAATTTTTTGAATTTTCTTGTAAGAAGTGCTATCTCACCATCTTCATCATCATCAGCTTCCTCACTATCTTCTTCTTCCTCAATGGATTTGAAAGCGATAGTTTTGCTTGCCTTTGGATTTTCATCTTCAGTAAGTTCTTTGAGTTCCATTTCATGAGTAATTAAGGAGCCCAAAAGTTCATCAAGAGAGATAGGTCTTTCTCGTATAGCTTCTTTGATTGTCAACTTCTTTGTCATATAAGCAGATGGTAATGACCTGAGAATCTTGCTCACTAATTCAGAATCAGTATAAGATTTACCAAGAGATTTCAATCCATTTATAATATTTGAAAATCTAGTAAACATATCAGAGATAGTTTCATCTGCTTTCATTTTAAAAAGCTCATAGTTATGAACAAGCATGCTGATTTTATCCTCCTTGACTTGACTAGTTCCTTCATATGTAACTTCTAGTCTATCCCAAATTTCTTTAGCAGATTCACAACAACAGATTCTATTATACTCATTTACATCAAGTGCACAATGCAAAATATTCATAGCTTTAGCATTTATTTGAATTTTTTTAATATCAACATCATTCCATTCATTTTCTTCTTTAGGGACAGAAGCATTATTTACCATTTTAATAGGAATATAGGTACCATTCATGACAACTTTCCAAACTTCATAATCATGTGACTGAATAAAATATTTAATTCTATTTTTCCAATAACTATAATCTTTTCCAGAAAATAGAGGAGGTTTAAAAATGGATTGACCTTCACCAAGAGATGTAGTAACATATGCCATTGATCTTTAACTCTAAGATTGTTAAATCTAAAGATTAAGAAGAGCACTGGCTCTGATACCAAGATCAAGTTGCATAGTTTCGATAATGTGACGCATAATGGAGTGAACAAGTCCGCTTTTATTGTATTTGTCCTCACACATAATGGAGTGAAAAAGTTTACTTTTATTGTACCTGTCTTCACAGATCTGAATATCTTCCTCAGAGACTCTCCCGTTGCTGAGATTAACATAACCTTTCTCAACGTCGATGTGGGGGAGCATGACGGGCTCGATGCATCCCACCTTTATCAAACTGTTGATGCTTCGAATATAACGTCGTGAGAGCTCCGATAGGAGAATCATGCCCTCGATGTTATTGTACTCAAGGAGGGCGACGTAAGCGCACATTTTCCTTATGCTTTTGACCTAAATCATTACCGCCATGTCCACCACTGGGAACCTGGCTTCATACATGCGACATTCCAAATTCACCATACTTTGTGGTTTCCAATTCTAGGGCTTTGTTGATATGAAAAGGAGATAAAGAGATGGGATTATTCTGTTGGAGTAAATTATCCCATTAAATCATTTGTAATCCAACAAATTTGACTAAGTAAACCATGAGACAGAAAAAGAAAACTGTAGATGCACTCGGACTCGGTTTTAAGGCATAAACCACAAAATCACAAATCAAAGAAGGAGAAGACACTATATCACAATAGAGAGTTGCATCGCATCATATAAATTAGGGATCAATTCAATTTTTACCAAGATCCACATCACAATATTATAAAAAAAAATCCGAGTATACCATACTAGTTTACCAAATGGGCAAAATACAAAAACAAATTCTAATTTTATCTTTAATATCATAAATTACTCTGTACCTAACTCAAATCAATGCCAAACAAAAATTTCAAAATGTAAACATATATACACATACCTGAAATTTTACATATTAGGGCTATGCTTTTGGGTCACCAAGAACCCTGGTGACGGGGTTCTTGGTTACCGGAAGTGGTTCCAACCGTAACACACTCACGACTTTACCTCTGAAATCCCTTAACAAATATATTAAGGTCGACGGAGATTGAGGGCGACGTCCATGGCAATTTGGGGGGAGAGGGTTTACAGAGAATGTGTGATGACGAGTAAGTTTGAGGGAGAGAAATTAAGGAGAACGAGGATTTAGAAGATTAGAACGGTTTGTTTAGTGTTTGATAGGATTTTGTTAAATTTTTTCAGGATATTTTTTTAGTAATACGTGAGGAAAATTTTTGGTCACTAATTAATTTTTTTTTGTGATAAACTTATTTGTCACTAAATGTACAATAAATTTGTCACGAATGGATACGTTGAACATTTTCGCGCGCGGGAAATGAGGCGCCAAATATTTTTAACTATTTGGTGACAAATATTATTAATTCGTCACCAATTTAACATCCTTCCACTCAATTAGTGACGAAATTAATTTTCCTCACACAAGGGTAACTTTTAGTGATAAAAATACTTTTGTCCTAATTTTTTTTGTCACTAATGAGACATTCTATTGTAGTGGAAATCCACGACCTATTTAAATTAAGGGTGTTTTGTGACAAATATTTTTGGGATAATTTCAGTGAGCATTTAGGCTTATATAATTATGCGCGTAGAAAACATAATTATATCGATTATAGTTGAGTATATCCTGCGAGACTATTAGGATGAATTTGGGAGATGCGTATTTACTTAGTGTGAATTGGTATAGTTGGAGAAATTATATAAATCCTTAAGTGTGAATAAGGTACAAGTTATTTATCAAGCGAGGGGATACTTTTGGGTTTAGTATTGTGAGTGTGCGAATACTCGAATATTATTAATTATGAGAACCTTTGGGATTATTGATCATCATTATGTGTGATTGGCAATTATGGCCACTTATATGTATATTTGAGGAACAATGTGGAATATATATATACTATGTGATTAAAGTATATATATTATATGATACAGATATGTATATATATATCTATGTGTGGATGGTATATATATATATATATATGAAGCATACCCCCTCTAATGCTATCATGGAAAGTTGCGTGATGTGGGTGAGGCCCCTGGGTTGAGGAGCAGGGAGCGTATAGTCACTAGGTCATAGCGTCTATTGTGTATTATGTAATTTTTATTAGGGGTGAGACGTGGTGGGTATGTTTCGTCTCACTTTAGAGGAGGAACTATGACCGCTTCCCAGACGTTTTGTTTGTTGACCACGATGTCAGTGATATTGAGTCCGACCGTTGGTCCCCTATGTGAGTGATGCCCTAGAAGATGATAACATTGAGAGATCGCATCCTCGAGTTATAGCTCTTTGGGATGGTTATTGTACTTGTGTCTATATTACATTGCTTGTGTATGAGAACAAGATATAATATCTCTATTAGAGTAAAGAGATAAATTAAATATGAAATGAATTCTCATTCGGGGAGATTTTATCGGACTTAAAATGTGATATGTATATAGAAGTGAGCATGAAAAATAAAGATGAGTATGTGATGTATATTTATTTATATGAGTATATATAATCTAAGTACTGAGGGTTTAATGGATTTCGACGTTCGACCTTGCCAAGTAGTAGTGTATCGAGGGGGTTCCTTATTTGGATTTCGCTTCGCGAGACACCCCATGCACGAACATAGCCTAGTGTTGAGACTGGGGAGAATTTTAACCCTTAGTGATCTAGTTTTGGGTTCTTCTTATATGGGTATATATATATATGTTGTGTAATGAGGGTCTAATGGATCTCGACGATCGACCTTGCCAAGTAGCAGTGTATCGGGAGGGGGGTCCTTGTTTGGATTTTGCTTCGCGAGACACCCTACGCACGAACATGGCCTAGTGTTGAGACTGGGGAGAAGTTTAACCCTTATGCTATAGTTTTGGGTTCTTCTTATATATATATATATATATATATATATATATATGTTGTGTACTGAGGGTCTAATGGATCTCATCGATCGACCTTGCCAAGTAGTAGTGTATCGGGGGGGTTCCTTGTTTGGATTTCGCTTCGCGAGACACCCCACACATGAATATGGCATAGTGTTGAGAGTGGGGAGAAGTTTAGCCCTTAGTACTTGGTTTGCTTAGGATTTCTAAAGTTTGGGGGTGACGGATTAGTTAGGCAGCGTAGCTTGACTAGGATATTTCGAGGGATGCGCTAGGTGTGCACTATTAGAAGAAAGGTGAGGGGTATCTCATGGGAGTACGATACCAATTTAAATATGAGATAAAACATATTTTAAAAATAAAGCATTTATGAACTTGCTAAATATTTTCACAACTCGGGCTCTGACCCATTTCTATATTTCTCCTCTCTTGCTATATATTATATTTATATAGGTGTCCAGACACAGGAATGCCTGGATGATAATCCTTTCGAGTCAGACGTTTGCTGCAACAGTTGTGGATGCATGCAGGTTTGATTTAGACGCTTCTATTCTTGCAATCTAGATAGGAAGCATTGTAGTTACTTTCGGGACGAAAGCCCAATTGTATTTATTTATTCTGTCACCGCCTTTTAGTGCGGCATTCGATTTGGTTGTATCATTTTAACCGAGTGTTCGGTTATTTTATCTCTTTCCAATTTCATTTATTTAAATTGTGTGAATGTTTTAATTGTATAGTTCGTTTAAAAAGATTAGTTAAATAAAATTTTGACGCCAGCCTAATAGGTTATTAGTAATTAATTTGGTTTTCTACAGTGATGCTGAAAATGATCCATATGTGACTCCTGTTTTAATTTGGTATAAAAGTGATCGTCCGGTATTTTATTAGGCGGGGTGTCACAAATGGTATTAGAACATCAGGTTCTAGTGTCCTTAGGAATTTGTGCGGACGTACTACGCTTTCAGCGTTGCTCTCGATTTGTTATAGAGCCTTATGATTAGGATTGTTGATTCCTCTTGTGAGATTTCGTTCTCCTGCAATATTGTGAGATTATAGTAATCTTTTGCGTGCTCGTTCGAGATTCGTGTGCTGATCGAGGAAGGGTGACCAATGAAGGCCGTGATGAGGGTAGCAAAAGGCAGTATTTATTTGGAACGGTTAGTTGAAGTCGGAAACTAGGACCGTAGTAGAGGTCATTCTACTTGTGGCATTTGTCAAGGATTGTTACAATGACTACTAAAGAATAATAGTTATGAGTAACCCCGTACCGTTGTAGTGGAGAGTGGTACCAAAGTTGAATTACTAGTGAAGCTATGGGTTCGAAAGGGGTCTTTGATAAGGACCATACTTTGAAGTTAATTCATGCGAAGGCAGTGTAGCATTACTCAGTGGAAGTAGAAGGCTCAGAAGTTTTGACTTGGAAAAAGGGTATGGAAATACCCATATGTGAAAATTTGAGGAAAATTTTTCACTCGTAGGAGTAATATTGAAATGGTGGGTATAGTGATAACCATATTCTGGGGAGCAGGATGTTTGACCCCTAAAGGGATCTTACGAATAGTTCTCAACTGTGATTCCCCATGATTTAGCAAGAATGAGAAAAATGCAGTTTTAAATTATCCACGTAAGGATCGGTCAGAGGTCGACAGTGAATAAAGAAAATTTTGGGTAAGTGAACAAAAAATTTTTTAGGTCCAGTAAGGGCAAAGGTAATTGGCAAGAATGTTATTATGAGTTTCACCTAAGTTGAAGGAGGCTTGCTTTGTATGACGAGATTGAGTCACAGTGTTTTATTAGCCCTAGATTCGTGTGTGATACAAGTTTACAAATAGTATCGATAACGTTATGTAGTATATGTTTATGTGTTTTTTCGCGG